>CM076571.1:67319299-67919299 GCA_034641835.2 Pinus albicaulis
ATACCCATATCAAATTGTCTGTAGTAGATGACGTGCCCAGTAACTCCTCGAATACAAATTACTGCTACCTAGGTGACCTTGGGTCAAAGACTTGATTAAATCGTCTACAGTAATCGACATGTGTGATAACTCAAGAGGATGAGGCAACCAGGTTCCCTTGTCCCTGTTTGGTGTATGGTGGCTTGGGGGGGGGGAGGGAGAAATGGTTGTCTTTCTAGTGATTGTTGCTCATCTTGCAGGTACGGGATGACACAAGGTTCATTTCCTGAAGACTGGGTGGGGGGATCCTCTTGATAGGATCTCTCGACCGCATGTAAGGTGTCCCTATATCATGGTATTTATGGAAAATGGTGGGTATAGTGCCCATAGGTGTCACAGAGAGAACATGTGTGATTGGCACGCAGTGTTTTTCTTGTACTTTTGGTGGCAAGTTCCATTTTGTGGGAATGTCGTGTCGAGGTTCCTGTCTCATAGCCAAGGAGTGGTTTTAATTTATCCAACTCCAGACATATGTGGGTTGGGTGTCCTTTGACAACACATATAGCACAGGCTAATGACTCCCTTTGCATGGTGGGGGTCACCGCTTTCTTTCCTTTCTTGGCGATTTTCTTGGTTGTGGTCACCGGTTTCGCAATGGGAATTTCCCTTGCGAGGGAAGTTTCGACCGCTGCTTGGGTAGGTTGGGGCTCCTTGGGACTGGGGGGCTTTAAACCGAATGCAGTAATGTTGGTAGCTGTTGTTCCTAAATGGGGAACGAGGTACCAAACTAGGAATGCCAATGATATGTTGGGTAACACCAGTGTTGCCAAAACCTGCTGGGAGGTGAACACAGGAGGTGGGTAGAGGAAAGGGGTTTGGGAGGCGGCGTAGACTAGGGAGGCTGCCGTGGCCGATGCCTCGGTGTCGTTACTACTTGAATCCGTGTCCTGACTAACCTCGGTGCTTGATGTGGACATCATGCATACCGGGGCCCCTGTGGCATCGGGTGATACCTCAAGGATAATGGGAGGATCTCCTAGGAATGACCCTAGAACAGATGACGTTTTGAATTGTCCAGGGCCATATTCTTGATACCGTGAAAGACCATCTATGGCTATATCTACATAGGGTAGAGCCATATCCATGTTGGTCAGGGGATGCTTTTCACTGTGTGTCAGCTAGTCTACTGTGATGATTCGATCCTCGTGGGGGAACATCATGATGCAGAAGACAGAGGATGCTATGGCAGACATGGTGTACATGTAACTCTTCCCAAGGAGTATATTATAATCCAAGTGAGCGTCCAAGACTTCGATGTCTATGTGGACCGTCTTGCTGGCCAAGCAAACCAGTACATTATGGAAGAGACCGACGGGGGTCGAGGGACGAACGTTGTATGCTCTGAGTGCGACGACAGAAGGTTTGAGTTCGGGGGCTCCTAACTTCTTCCATACATTATTTGACATGATGCATGTGGATTCACCCTCGTCAATGAAACATCAATGAATAATTATATTCTATACTAATACTGGTATCTGGAAGGCGACCATGGAGGGAAGCCTAGGGGTGGCTTTGTGTAAGTCAAAAGCCATCATGTGCGTGTCGATAGGGTCGACAGCGCCTAATGCAAAAAGTAGGGCTTTCCGTTGTTTTAGGCATGACTGCAGTACTTCCAATGCAGACATAACAGCAGGTGATTGAGCTAAATCTTCTACAATGCTATAATTGTGGGCTGCTTTGGAGTAGTTACCTGCTCGCCTATTAGGCCCTTTTACCATTTTTGGCAATGGTTCCAAAGGAATCTTTGGAATGGTTAAAGGTGCAGTCGGTGTGCTTTTACTAGCCCCTGACATACTGGTGTCTAGTGGGGTGTTGTAGCTGCGATTCTGAGTTTGGAAAAACATTTCTTCCCCAGCCATGTAAATTTCATGGTTGTTTTTCCAGGAATTTTCAGGGTTTCGCTGTTGAGTGCTGACCGTTCCTTGATGGGGGAAGGGTTCTTGCATCACCACACTTGTCTGGGAAGATCCTCCTTGTCCGCAGTTACTTCGAAGCTTTTTAAGCTCTAGGGGTTCGAGACAGTGGTGAGTATAGTGCCCATACTCACCACATATTGAACAAGAATGGTTTGTTCGTAGAGGTGGCCTTTTGTGTAATATTCCTACTTCAGCAAGCAGCTAAGGGGAATATTAAATTCTGATTTTTACACTTGGTAGATGAATAAATGGGGGAGGAGACCCATACTTAACTAAAATCAGCATAAAAAACCTTTTGGTGTGAAAGGGGATGAAGATAGCAGCTGGATTTTACACTACCATGTGTGAACAGGGACAAATGTAGGTGGACAAGGTCAAGTTTGACCAAGTCAATAGTGCAGGTATGAGAGGAGGAGATCATCCATAGAGACATTGCAATGTAAGTGGGAGGAAGATTCCTTGGTGAAGGAAACCCTAATGAGTGGGGCCCAAGGAAAGGAGGCTCACACATGTTTAAAAGGAGACAAGCTAGCCATAACAAGTTTATTCTTATGATTTGATTTCTGGATTTGGTCTGAGAGACTATCCTGCTTTCTTCAACTGTTTAGTTGATATTGCTGTGTTGCTTAGCACAAGGATTTCCTATTTAGGAATCCTTCTCCTTTCTTGAGAGGCATCTTTAAGGATTTGTACTAATTTGCCTCACATCCAGGCTTGAGGCCAAGCATCCTCCTTTAGCTACAACGTTATTTCTGCAACAGTATAACGTTGTGTTGCAGGGTGTTGCAGTGAGGGTTCACAACACCACTTCCAACACTTGTTTTCAGAGGAGGAGGATCTCTTCCCTTTGAGAGATCAGTGAGGAAGCATTTTGGAGTAGTATTTCACATCTTAGCACTTGGCCAAAGTAATCCCAGCATCTACAGTGTAGTCCCTTGTGGTAACTTCGTCATTTCTTGTAGTGTTGTCGTGTGAGGGTCAATCCCCTCAATCTTGAGCTTGTTTCTCAGGGAAAGGGCCAACCCTTCTCCCGAAAAATTTTCAAGGAGGATTTTTCTTCATTCCATGTATTTTTCAGCTGTATAAAAGCATAGATTCAGTTAGATTACATCATTTTCAGATCCAGATCTGCAGATCTAACATTTTACACTTGTACTCTCATAGAACCCCTGTCGGGTCATTTATATAATGTGTAAAAGAGGCTTATTCTTCATTTTTCTCCATTATTTGATGTCATAAACTCCATGTATGATATTCCCACCATATTGCATCATAAAACCTCATAAAATTACGTTTTTTATGCTTAATTAAATTCTACATAAGCTAAGTCATGGGGTTTGGGCCTTTTTGAGCCATATCGAGACTGGGAGATCTGTTTAACTTAGCTAGAGTGATTTTTTTTTCTCCCATTTGGTATGTAAGTCTCGTATGAAATAATATAAGGGATCCCATCATTATTTTCCTATGTTATTACGCAAATATCTGGGAATAATGTTTTTGGGGCTTATTTTGCTGTTTTTCCCCAACTTTTGGATCATAAAATAAAGCATAAGTTGTTGTTGTAGCTTTAATTGATGGCTATGTGTTTTTAGCACATCATATGAGTCTATTCATCATAAAACATCCATTATTGTGTTCATTTATTGCAGAAGCTCCAACTTTGGAATATCTTAAGATATTCTTATTGTTGTAGATTTTCCTATTTTGGGATATTACAGTGGTATCAAAGCATGGCTCTGCCTGTGAGTTCTATCTATCATAAGGAGAAAGATCAGAATGATGAATAAAATTATTTTGATCTCATCAGTTTTCAGATCCAAGAAGGACCTCCCCAAGGAGGTTAAGCAGATGAAGAGTTGCAGTGAAACTCCTAGAGGGTTTCAAGAAGAGGAAAGGCCATGCACTTCCTATTCTCAAAGAGGAGAAGACAAGAGACATAAGGGACACTTGGAATATGAAATTCTAAGTGGATACCTTGCTGAGTACCAAGCTAAACCTATAACCTTCAAGGAGACTCTAGCCTTACCACAGTTCATTCAGTTGGAAGAAGAAAGGAGACTCTACAACCATGGAATGATGAGAGGCAATAGATTCATGTTGTACACTTTTGATGGATCACTCACATGTGTATAAAGGGCTTGGGTGATCAAACTAGAGGCTTTCTTCCTACTACGTCCAGTAGTAGAGAGAGAGGTTGTAGAAATTGCAGCGCTGCACCTTGAAGGTGAATCAAACACTTGGTGGTTCAGCCATTTGAGCCATGCAAGAGTGTCTAATCTTGCTAAGTTTTCTCAAAAGATGATCAGGAGATTTGGGGAAGGAAGATAAGAAAAATAGAGATCCTCACCACTGCTTGAGGAAGCATGTACCAATGATTTCACAACCTTGGAGGAACAACCTTTATGTTCAGCACTGAAGGAAGCCAACATAGTTGAGGGAGGAACTCTTGCTTCCACATTTCACCAAGGTATGCTTAAGTTTCCATCTCCTATCATTTCAGTAAATATTATGGAGGGATATTCATTATTGTATACTACTGATTTAGAGCAACAGAGTTGCATTGCACTGTGTAAGGGCAGTGATGAAGAAAGGAGGACCCATTCTTTATGGGAGCATTCAAATGGCAGCTTCATTCATGAAGCAATGGTGGATGGAATGATAGATGGTAGACATATTGAAATGAGAAACCCTTTCACCTTTCTAGATGACCCTTTCTCAATGAGCACTCCCCAGCTCAAAGAGAAACTTCTACCTGCAGCAGATCCAGAACCTTATTGGTTTTGGAAGGCCATTGATGGGAAGAAGGTCTCATGGAGGGATCTCATGGGAGGTGCACTTAAACACATCATAGAGTGCAAATTTCTTCAACAGTTTGGGGAGGTTTTCCCCTCATCACACTTGGATACTTATGGATTCAAGAAGGACATTGATGAGAGATCTTCTCTAGAAGATCTCCAAGGAGTTTCATTTTAACATCCCATGAAATGCAAGAGCAAAAATCTGATTTGGGAGGATGATAGTATTCCTTGGGAGAGTGCTAAGGGAGAACATGATGGAAGGCACCCACATGTGGGTGGATGGGTGTGGATGATGAGCAAGAAGCTGGAAAGCTACTTGAAAATCTACGATACTAGGCAGCAGGAGGCTTGGCTACATTGGTTGCTCTTGAAAGAGTTTGGTCATCATCCTCTTTCTAAGGGTATGTGGAAAGGTAGTTGCATAATGGAGAAGCAAAGAGTATGGATGAATTATGACGATATGACATTATTCACCATGTTTTCACTACATGATTTGTATGATGGAGGAGTAGGAGGTGGCACTATCATGGTGCGAAGGGGCTACTCCTTGGCCTTAGATGTTCAAGAGGTGCTTCCACCTTGGGAGGAACTTCTTGTGTGTAGCAGCATTATGGGAGATGCCTTTGACATTTTGCATGTCAAAGAATGGAGTCATGAGTTGGAAAGAGCCTATTTTCATGGGCCAACAGCGCTGTCACCTTGGAGGTTGGACTTATTGATGGAGTTTTCCTAGGATCACTTCACATTTGATGCACTTGGTAAACAAGGAGAAGGTAAGAAATTTGTTTTTTCATGTATTGATTGTCTAATACAATATTTGCATACTCTTACCATTTCTATGCAGTGCATTGCTCCACAAGAGGGCAAGCTTTTTGTTTGGCTTCATGATCAATTTTGGGCCAATCTATATGATGGAGACAGCCATCTCTTATATGACCTTTGGCAAGTATATTTTGCTTACATGTATGATCAGTTATTGTACCTAACCAGTTACTATTCACTAGAAGACTTAGTGACTTACATAACTATCCATGTATTAAAAAACAACTTGCCATACTATTTTTTGAAGTAGAAGTTTGGGAAAACTGCACTGTAACTGCATGGGGAACTGTTGGTACTTCCTTTCACCACATGAAACCTTCAGTATTTCCCTCATTTTGATGTTGATCATGATCTCTTTCACTGATATTGTTCTTATATCTATTGAGAGCATGATGGGGAGAGAGACACATGGGATGGATGTGTCCTTTGGGGAAGAGGATTTCCACACTTTTTCCATTGCATGTTCTAATGGGAGCATGAGAGGAGATATGGCCACCATACCCAAACACTTTTTATTTTTTTTGAGGTGGGCCATGTGATTGATTGGATACCATATGATGATCATGTCCTATTCATCATATATGAGATATTTTGGGACAACTTGATCTACAACATTGGAGAAGAGATCCTTGGAGGTGTAATCTTCATATTGCCACTTGAGGGAAATATTATTGCAGCCCAAGATCAGCACATACTCTACACTTATCATGAGTGGAGAGGAGGATAGCATGGGGTAGGCTACTTTGTCTACCATGTTCAGATTTTCAGCCCACCTAATTTGCAGGAGCCAAAGTTGGAGGAAGATTTTCAGGAGTTGCCTAGTTGGGAGGTGACTCATCTTGTATGGATGATAGCTTGGGGGTGGAGGTTTTACATGGGGATGATAGTTCCCAAACACATTTCAGACTCCGTGCCTTTGGAGGAAGCTTTTCAGTTCTATCCTTGCAGTTGCTTGAGGACAAGCAACAATTGGGAGGGGAGGACTGTAATATTCCTACTTTAGCAAGCAACTAAGGGGAATATTAATTTTTTATTTTTACACTTGGTAGATGAATAAATGGGGGAGAAGACCCATACTTAACTAAAATCAGCATAAAAACCATTTTGGTGTGAAAGGGGATCAAGATAGCAACTGGATTTTACACTCCCATGTGTGAAAAGGGAAAAATGCAGGTGGACAAGGTCAAGTTTGACCAAGTCAACAACGCAGGTATGAGAGGAGGAGATCATCCATAGAGACAACGCAGTGCAAGTGGGAGGAAGATTCCTTGGTGAAGGAAAACCTAATGAGTGGGGCCCAAGGAAATAAGGCTCACACATGTTTAAAAGGAGGGCAAGGCAGCCATAACAAGTTTATGCTTATGATTTGATTTCTGGATTTGGTTTGAGAGACTATCCTACTTTCTTCAACTGTTTAGTTGAGATTGCTGTGTTGCTTAGCATAAGGATTTCCTATTTAGGAATCCTTCTCCTTTCTTGAGAGGCATCTTGAAGGAGTTGTACTGATTTTCCTGAAATCCAGGCTTGAGGCCAAGCATCCTCCTTCAGCTACAACATTATTTCTGCAGCAGTATAACGTTGTGTTGCAAGGTGTTGCAGTGAGGGTTCACAACACCACTTCCAACACTTGTTTTCAGAGGAGGAGGCTCTCTTCCCTTCGAGGGATCAGTAAGGAAGAATTCTGGATCAATATTTCACATCTTGGAACTTGGCCAAAGTACTCCCAACATCTACAACACAGTCCCTTGCAGGAACTTCATCATTTATTGCAATGTTGTAGTGTGAGGGTCAACCCCCTCAATCTTGAGCTTGTTTCTCAGGGAAAGGGCCAACCCTTCTCCCGAAAACTTTGTAAGGAGGATTTTTCTTCATTCCATGTATTTTTGAGCTGTATAAAAGCATCACTTCAGTTATACTGTGTCATTTTCAGATCCAGATCTGCAGATCTAACATTTTGCACTTGTACTCTCATAGAACCCTTGCCGGGTCATTTCTATAATGTGTAAAAGAAGCTTATTCTCCATTTTTCTCCATGATTTGATGTAATACACTCCATGTATTATATTCCTACTATATTTCACCATAAACCCTCATAAAATCATGTTGTGTATGCTTCAGTAAATTCTGCATAAGCTAAGTCATGGAGTTTGGGCCTTTTTGAGCCATATCGGGACCGAGAGATCTGTTTAACTTAGCTAGAGTGATTTGTTTTTTATCCCATTTGGTATGTAAGTCCCATATGACATAATATTATAGATCCCACCTTTATTTTCCTCTGTTATTACACAAATAGCTGGGAATAACGTTTTTGGGGCTTATTTTGCTGCTTTTCCCCAACTTTTGGATCATAAAATAAAGCAGAAGTTGTTGTTGTAGCTTTAATTGATGGCTATGTGTTTTTAACACATCATATGATTCTATTCATTATTGAACATCCATTATTGTGTTCATGTATTCCTGAAGCTCCAACTTTGGAATATCTTAAGATATTCTCATTGTTGTAGATTTTCCCTATTTTTGGATATTACATTTTGTGTTTCCTTTGGGCATTGCTTGTCTCCTGGTTCTAATTTTGGTTGGAGTTACCTCTAGCCTGGGATCATGGTGGGTGCCTTTGGTTGCTTCCCCCCTGTCTAGGATTCCCTTTGGGCTTGTTTTTTGCCTTTTTCTTAACCACGTTTGGAGGGTAGTTCTCCTGATCATACTGGTGTGGTTGATTTTGGGACGGCTACACAAAGTTCACTTGTGCATTGTTTTGCATAGGTGGTTTGTGTTCTTGGGAATGAGCGTATTTTTGTCCCATGTTTTCACCTGGCCATTGGGCGGGATTTCTTCTATCATTCTTTCTTCCTACGTACTAGGTCCCCTCAGCCAGAGAATAAGGTCATCCTTGGTGATACGCTGGCGCCCTATTAGTCAAATTTTGCTGCTGCATGTGATGACTTTGAAATCCATATTGAGACATGTTCTGGGTAGACCCATGTGTGTAACCGGGATTCTGACTGCTGCTGCCTAGGTACCCTTTGGTCATTGACCGAAGAAGTCCTTTTGTAGAGTTAGATGCGCCTGGCAATTCTTGATAAGATTGTAGGCGTGGGGCATTGGGCAGGATATTGTATATGTATCCTGACTGCGTGTAGATCAGTTCAAGCTGCTGGGATTTACTGATTGTGTCCTCATCGGATGTGGGATTACGTTACACCACATCCTTTGACATCTCCACCATCATAGTTTTCAAGAAAAAATCAAAAAGGACTCAGTTGTCGAGTTTTTCTTTGCATAAACTGCGACATCGCCTCCATTCATGGATATGCTCTGAAATATGGGTAGAGGGGGATTGTTTGAAATGAGTCAGTAACTTCATTCCCGAATCCTGGTGAATGGGCAATTGAAATAATGTGAGGAATTCGGTAGCGAGGGTGCTAAAGGTTCCATGTGAAGTAGGGGGTTACTCCACATACCATTTCATGGCCACTCCCATGAGAGTGCGTTGAAATAGCCTCAACCGAATAGTATCGTCGATGATGCTATTCGATGAGCACCGCAGGTGAAAGGTCATTATATGATTTCCTGGGTCTTCTGCTTGCTTGCCTTCAAACTTTGGTATGTCTGAAGGGAGCTTCATGGGCATGGGAGGCCGATTGGGGTCGTGTATGATGGGGTCATTGGTGAGCTTGGTCAAACCTGGTAGATTCAAAGTTGCTAAGAAGGGTGACTGGGAGGCTGACACCATGGCAATGTGTGAAGACACGAAGTTTTGGTTAGAACAAGGGTTAGTCTATGACGTACCCTATTATGAATTCAGCTGGCTTCCCGTATGGGATGCACTCCTCTGCCCCCTAGGGGACGAAGGGGGAGTGGTGTGTAGTGTGGTGTTGGGAGACTAATTAGGGTTCCAAACTAAGGTTGCTCCAAGAAACGAGGAACCAACTACTATGGAAATGTTCTGTCTTTGACGCCTAAATGGTGAAAGACCTAGAACCCCTCCCGGTAATGGGGGGAGGTCCAAAAGATGCCTGGACTGACAAGGTTCCATTGAAACCGTTTGAGTGTCGACCAGGTTAGGTTTTTGAAAAATTTTGAGGGGATTTTGTCTATGATCACAACAAATTTATGGCCACATATATAAAACAAAGTGAAAATGAAATGAATTTTCCCTTTAACTTAATCTATGTGATCAATCAAGCAAAAAATGGTTTTGTTTGTTTGCACGTGATACTCAAAATCCTATAAGACCTATTATGTCCTCACACACTCAAAAGTAACTAGGCCTTGAGAGGATTTCTTGCGAGTGCTGGCACAATGTCTCGTAAGAGCTGGCGATGCCCCCAGTCAACCGAAGAGAATCAACCAAGGTAAGGGTAGAGGGTCTAGTGCTTGCCTGCATAGCCACCTATAGGGTAAAGGATGCCCTAGTTTTGGCCACTAAGAACTACCATCCCATGTGAGAATTTGAGTCTTAGGATTCTTGGTAGTCATCTAACAGTACCAAGTATCAGCCAGGTTAGGTAGCCGCAACTGGTATCGCACGCACTGCACCTAAGCCTAACCCCCTCTGAATCAAGTCTCTGTCACGCTCAGGTTTTATTTTCCGTGGGCAGATACGTGGATTTTAAAGCTCCCTAAATACAAAACTTCTATGTGTCAATGTGAAGTGTGATC
Organism: Pinus albicaulis; assembly: GCA_034641835.2. Taxonomy (NCBI): domain Eukaryota; kingdom Viridiplantae; phylum Streptophyta; class Pinopsida; order Pinales; family Pinaceae; genus Pinus; species Pinus albicaulis. The sequence goes on from CM076571.1 coordinate 67,329,537, forward strand.
AAGGAGGCTTATTGGATGCGTAACCCCTTGATCCTAACTTAATCTATAAATTCTCTTGTGGCCCTTCTGGGGAGAATTTGGTGAGTTGGTTTAAGTTATTTTTAGGTGGCTTTATTTTCTTAGTGGGTAAATGTGTGTGAGCGTATGGTGAAAAATCTCATAATTTTAACATATGGATATCAGTGATCCTTTAAAAAAGTCCCCTAGTTAAACTATGTGGCGTTGTTCCTTGCTCAAATGGAAAGCATTTGCGGATAATGGGCTGCTTCCAAATCTTCCTAGCTAGTCTATGTGAGTGACTAAAGGAAGATGGTGAATCACGAATGTAGAGCGTTCATATGCTTGTCTAGGGTCACCAAATGGTGTAAAGACAACAGAGATTACTTTCTCTAATTGGCGATTCAATCCTAGTCCCACGATTTCCTAAATGCAAAAATTGAATTTAAAATAAACAATTTCCACACTAGCTTATGCATATGTGGTCTTGAGCCACTTACATGGACTATTTAAAATAAGTGTGCATACCAGAATGTGAAAAAAACATAAATTGTTTGGAAATAAATGGTTAATTCACCCCCTACTTAAACTATGTGAACATTTTTTGCAAAAACCAACTTACATGAAAACTAACTAAATGCCTACAGAAAGCAGAAAAATGTGAGTTCTCAGAAGTTGTGGGGTATCAAAACATGTTTTGGCAGATACATTAGGGGCTGCCCAACACACTTACAAGAATAAAATATGCAGAAATAGGGAGAAAAAAAATCTCTCTGAAATTTGTGTGCAAAATCCCTTGACAGGTGCGCTTTCCTGCGCGTAGGTCAGTCCTGAATGCGCGCAATGCACTTCTGTGTGGAAAAAATGCATGCGTAAATCCTGCAAGTAAAAGATTAGGAGCTGCCTTCTTCTGTTTGTCACTTCAGTGAGTCTAGGGACTGCAAGATGGGTCAAAGGACTATCATCTTCACTCCAACATAGACAAAGTGTCTCCTGCAAAATATGGCACAACCACATAAACTTGGAACACGTTAGTGGAGTCAGCAATATTATTTTTGTGGATTAGTTGCATGGGTGTATGAAATCGCAAAGGCTTAGCGAGTGTTGTCTGCTCTCTAAACTATTGGTAACAGGCAGAAAGTGGGGGAGCTCAAAAGCATAAAAATTAATGGAAATAGTATGCTGAAGTATGCACTAGTTAAACTAAAACTAAAAACACAAATATACAGAAGCTATATAGAGAGTTTCAAACAATAATAATTCAAATAATGGCTTGATGGCCTCTTCTTATTAAACGTTCCAAACGGAGAATAAATTTTACCCACTTGCCAAAGGGCCCTTAGGCAATGGCTCTAAGTCCCGATGCAAGGATATTGCCTTCCAATCTCTACCTCTAATGCAGTCTCACTCTCTCTCTCTGTTGTGGTGGACTAAGATGTTGGGTGGCCAAATATCAAGTCCTCTTTAGCTCCAGCTCCAGGTCACACATAATGTTGGTGTTGCTTGGGAAACTTTGGCCAGCATAACGTTGTGATCACCATTTATTCATCTCTTGGTGGATTTATATAGGTGAGCTTCAAATCATCCTTCCCTCCCTTGGTACATGATGGATGGTGACCCAAGGGAGAGGTGTAATTCCATTGTGTACTCAAATATTCTTTTGTGTGCTCACAAAATGTCTAAGGAGGCGCTGGTGGCTATCCTTGGGTGGCTTTCACATAAGGAGTAACTGTCCTTTGCTTGGTGTGGTCCCAAAAAGTGATTTTTTCCATTTCCAGGAATGCGCGCTTGTCAGGAAAAAAGGTGCATAGAAGGAACTCTTCTCGAAGGATAAAGCGCACATTTGAGCATTTATTACTAGTTTAAATCTTATTTTCTCAAAACCGTAGAGATTTTAAATACTTCTTGATTCCATAATGTATTCCTATCCTGTAAATCCTTGGGCTTGACATTAATTGATGTCGTCTTCTGCTGTACGATTTTCCGGTGTTAATAGTGGGATTGGTTGCAGTCATTCTCACTTGGAAGTCAAACTCGGGATTGCTACTATCAGAGGGGGTAGCCCGCCCAGACATTGATAGAGCAAAATAGTTATGGAAATTTGTAAGACACAAGATTTTCAGAATGCACGAAACCCACTTCTAATCTACCCTCTTGCTTTTATAGCTTTGGATAGTGACCAGTGGTTGGATGAGGCTTATCTAAAACTTACCATCAATAAAACAGTAAAGAATCTTTTGAAATCACCTCATTAATTGCCGACTACCCTCTCCTTCCAACGGTAAAAATTTATTTTTACCCAATTTTACTGTTCCAACGGCTAGTTCTCGTAGTTTCGGATTACCTTTGTGCTCCCACAGCACCTCCCCAGGATTCCAAACCTACGATCAACCTCTGTGCTCCTAGCACACCTCCCTAGGCTTCCTAACTTGTGCTCGACCCTCTGCATATAATGGGCCTGCCTACCTTTTTCCTCTTGCCTGTGTGTATTCCTTCTTAATACAGCTACTTCGGCCATATATTCATTTGATCCAGTATGTTTTGAGATGGCTACCATTAACATATCCCAGTACAATATCACCGTGCAACGTAGCTAACCAAAAAGCTCCTCCCTCAGTGATTTCCTTTACCATATAGGGGCCTAACTAGTGTTGACGGAATTTCCCCAAACATTTCACAAACTGGCTACCGTATATCAAGACCAATTCTCCTTCCGAAAAGACCTTCTGCCAAATATGTATATCATGCCATGATTTTTCTCGGGCCTTCTGAACTTGCTGATGAAATTTAGCAATGAATCGATCTTCCTCCAATTTGACTAGCTGCGCTAAGCGTTCCTCCATGATATCAGGCTCTGACATGTTCGTAAAGGCTGTGATGCGCAAGCTAGGAATGATATACTCCAGGGGAATAATGGATTCCTTCCCATAAATAATTTTAAACAGTCTTTTCCCAATTAAATTCTTGCACGTGGTCCGATAGGCCCATAGGACCAATGGGATGCGCATGTCCCAATCGCTTCGATCGACATTGCAGATATTAGTCAGTGCTTATTCTAGAATTTTATTAAAAGCTTCCACAGTTCCATTTACCTGCAAGTGATATGGGGTAATTTTTGCATGGTGGATCTGAAATTATTCAGTCAAAGCCTATATTATTTCATTAATGAAATGCGTACCTCTATCGCTCATCAAGATATCCAAACAACCAAACCTGATTAGTGTTGAAAATGGCAACAAGAAACAGTGAAGGAGGCCTCCTGAAACATCTTTCCTGATCCTTGTTGGAAAGTGATCACCTAAACTAGGTGGGGGACCACACAGGTGATATTTGTCGAAAAGTCTATTTTTAGACTATGTCTATTTTTAGACATATGGAGCATGGTCTAGGAGTTGCGGGATGCTATTCTTGGATGATTGTTCAAGTTGGTAAAAATAGATGGACAACTATTTTTAGACATACAGGTCGAATTCTATTTTTAGACTGCCTGTGTAAAAATAGGTCAGTCAAATATTATTAGCTCTTAATAATATTTGGACTATAAACATTATCTTATTCTGTTGCAGCACTTCAGTTTGAGCTACAGATGTGGCACATGCAGCTGAAAGAAGGAATTATGCTATTCCTAGGGTTTAGTTGAGCTTTTGCATGGTTGAATTCAGTTAGAACTCATGTGGCAGAGTTTGGTGGAGTTGATGGATCAGTTGATGGAGTTGTGTTCTGTTTAACTTAGTTGAACTAGTTGTATTTAGTCTAACTGAAAAATACACTAGTGATGAGTGGTGTGAATTAAATATTATTTAATTCACTAATTATTAACTCATAAATCAACTAAAGAACACATCAGTTAACAACAATGCATGGACAGTTCAGTGAAGACCAGTGGAAGAGATAGGTGAAAGACCCGGTTTACTATCAGTTGTGACTATACTTGTGCATGAGATTTGCACACACATTGATTGAGGTTGCCAATTAGGATTGCGCAGTACAAGCCAAGGGGATTCGAACTTGGATCTCATTCATTCTCATCTTGGATTGTGTAGTAGAGGCAGGAAAACAGTGGAGGAGATTTGAACCTGTGACTTGTTCAGATCTGAGCTAGTTTATGTGTAACAATTGGAGATTGTACTGAGAGCTTGTCAGGAGTTTGTACAATGATTGTTACATGATATCTATCATTATAATATACAGATATTTGGGGGTTTTCAGCTTTAATATTTCCCATAAATACTGTGTTTATATGTGTGATTGTTTATGGTTTTAATGTGTGCATGCGATTGTTTAATTTCCGAAAATTGATGATCAATAGTAGAAGAGGTTATGTATTATGCATGAAGCTCAAATAGTGTGTGATCAGGATAATCTCGGTGAATAATTTAATAGTTATTTAAATTTCTACAATTAGAATATGTTCAAAAATAAAGTGCGTAGTGGTGTCTGCAGTACAATCCTTCACATCTTGTGCTTTGGCCCATCTGGTTACATAATCAGTTAAGATGATATAGCGGGAACCCCTCTTATTTCTTAGTGGGTTGATGGGCCCAACGAATTCTATGGCCTAATTTTCAAACGCTTGTAGGGCCATATATGGTTGTAGGGGAATTTCATCCCTGCGCGAGGGTCTTCCTATCTTTTGGCATGTGTTGTAGGCCTTGCAATAGTCATAAGAGTCAGTATTCATTGTGGGCCACCATAGCCCAGCTCTTAAGATCTTCTGTGTCGTCTCTTTCCCTACATAGTGACCTCTTGCTACACCTTCATGGGCTTCTACTAAGATGGCTTGTCTTTCATCCTCCAGAACGTATCTTCATAGTACCTCATCAGCTCCCAGATTATACAAGTGGCCCACTATGATGGTAAAGTCCGCTACACGGGTTACTAGTTCTTTTTTCTGTTGTATCGAATATTCTGCAGGTGCCATCCCCGTAGTTAAGAAGTGAATGATATCAGTGAAGTGCGCATCAACCACCTTAATAGAAAATTGTTGCACATCAGGAAATACTTCCTCTAGGTTCGTCGGTTCTTCACCACTCTCGATTCAGGATAAGTGTTCCAGCCCAAAATTTAGTTTCCCCGACTTCACGATGATCTTAAAATCATATTCTTGAAATAGAAATAGCCATTGAAAAATCTTTCCCTCCCAACACAGGCTTATTCACTAGGTACTTCAAAGTTGAGTGATCCATGAACATCTTCAAGTGCCCTCCCAATAGATAATGGTGGTATTTCTACAGGGCATATACCATGGCCATCCGCTCACACTTAGTAGTGGAGTATTTATGATCCCCACTAGAGAGTTTTATACTAGAAAATGCATCTGGGTGGTTAATGTCCCCTTCCCCGGGCTACGTAAGGACAGCTCTCAAGGTGATCCCTGAAGCATATACATGGACATGGAAAACCTTCGCCTAGTCAAGAAATATGAGGATAGGTGCAAAGACCATATTTTCCTTGAGTATCTAAAAGCTCTTCTGACACTCTGTGTCCCAAAAAAAAAAACGTCCTTTTTTAGCAACTTCTCCATGGGTGCCGTGATCAATGCGTACCCTTGAATGAACTTCCAGTAGTAGCCCATGTGCCTGAGGATGGAGCGCAAATGTTTCTCACTTGTAGGGACTTCCAGGTTGATGATAACTACTACCTTGGTGGGGTCAACCATCAGTCCTTGCTGACAGACTATGTTGCCTAACAAGATCCTGAAAGGTACGCATAATATGAAATTCTTAATATTTAGGGAAATGTGGTGTTTTCTACAGGTGTCCAACATCATGCACAGGTTCGAGACGTGCTTCTTTACCAATCCAAATACTTTCCAATCATCAAATTATACCTCCAAGAACTTGTGGATGAACTCCTTGAATATTGCGACCATTACCTGCGAAAAGATGGCAGGGGCATTCTTGAGCCCAAACGGCATGCTGGTGTCTTGGAAGGATCCCCATTTAGTGGTGAACATAGTTTTATTGCGATATTCAAGTGTGATCCTGATCTGATGGTAGCCCGAAAACCCATCATTGAACGAGTACGCTTCCTACTCTCCCACACTATAGAGAATTTCATCATAGAATGGCATAGGGAAGGGATCATGTATGCAGGAATCATTCAATTTGCGCAAGTCAACACATATTATTATTTCTCCCTTAGTATTTTCCTCCTGGACCATGATAGGGCTTACCCAATCAGACTATTCTACTGGTTCGATGATACATGCGACTATCATTTTGTCAATTTATTCTCTGACTTTCTTCTTATACTTGGGGTTCCATCGGTAAGGTCACTGCTTAACAGGGCACGCATATGGTTTTAAAGTGATGCGCATGACCCCCAGGTTCCCTGTAATACCCTTGAGTTCTAAGAATTTCATAGGAAACATGTCCTGGTACTCCATGAGAAGCTCTGTGAATTTCCCAACAGTATCATCGTCCCAGTAGTACCTAATCTTAGCTAGCTTAGGTTTTTCTTCTGTTCCAATGTTGACTTCCCTTAGCTTAAGAGGATTGGTCATATCAACGGTCTGCAGTGGGGTTCCAACAACTGCACATTCACCCTCCGATTCTGGGATAGTGATATTTCACGGGTCTTTGTCACATTCTTCCATTGATAGATTGTGGCAGTTAACAATATCCTGCATTTGCATATCCCAATCTGGTGCCCCATACTCCACACAAGGGCATGATTCATCAAATACTAGGGCATATGTATCCTGAAGGGCTTTGTCTAATGCCTCAGTTCTACCTATCAACCCAAATGTCCCCACAAAATTTTCCTTCATGGTCTCCCAGTGGCGGGTACGTTGATGTAGCTCTGCATCCAGATACCATGCAGTGGGGATTGGCCCTAAGGCATGAATGAACAAGTGGACCCATTCGTCCTTGGTCCTTTCACACCATACCTCCATCCATGCTGCCACATACTTTTGCGAGTCTCCTCGGCCAAGGAAAGTCTCTACACGTAGGTGGACCAGAGGTTCAAATTGTAGGATCATCATCTTGCGACAATCCTCTCAATCCTGGAACGTCCCCTTATGAGTTTCCCATCACCGCGCAGGGGTAACGCACATGGCTAGGTTAAGCACCCGCATTCTTCGCTCCCTTGGGAATTCTGCTTTAGATGTTCTCAGAAAACCCCTAATACTACCAAAACCATCAAATTAAGGCAACACTCTTACCTCTGAGGAGATACACCAAAAGCTCTTCATGATCCTAAGACATCGTAGTGCAGATACATCAGGTAACCGATTCTGCCAATCTTCAATCTCCCCATCATAGTCAGGGAGGAATTCACTGTCTTTCTCCTAGCAAAGCACACCATCAGTTGTAGGATTAATCCAATCCTCGTCCCGGGCAGTTAGTCTATAGATATGATCCACATCGTCTTCCTCACGCACAAGTTCTGTATACCATTCTCCTTCCACTAGGTCTAGAGGGGCTATCACTCTCGTACCCTCATTCTCAAAAACCATGCTCCTTTTCTTCAAGTTGATAATGCCTCCCATGTCTATAGCCCAACCTAGTCCCAAGAGTGCAGGATAAGGGTCTGCATCTTCCACAATATGAATTACCTCAAAATTTGCATGTACATTCACCCATGCGATATCTACCATAATATTTGACAGTATCCCCAACTGTATGATCTTCCGTTGGTTAGACATGCACAACTGTATAGTAGAAAATTCCAGCTTAGGTTATCCCATCCTCTGCCACGTCTCTTTGGGCAGGACATTCACTTTAGATCCCAGATCCAGGATGAACTGATCCATTTCATAATTGCTAATCTATGTCATTAGTCACATTTCCCTACCAGTGCGTTTCTTATGCTTCTACAGTTTGTGAACATATTTAACTTTTGTGGGAGGGTCAATTCCATCTGCACAGCTTTCTATCAGTGCTTGAAGATTTTCTACTTCCTTTTGGTTGCATAATAGCTTCATACATGCCTGGAGGAATGGTTTAACTTCATCATCCTAGGTAAAGTCCTTGCAAGCTTCGATGAAGGTTTCTTTATCCTTCTGTAGTTCCAAGCTTTCCTATTTGATAACACCTTTTTAGATAAAGGGTCTAGCCGCAGCTCTCTCCTTAGCTCCTCCAGTCACCATGCCACTACGCATTATGACATTAATACTAGGTCCCTCATCACGTGATTTTTCCTTAAACCTTTGCACATTCTAATTTGGTGTATATTTTGTTTCCTGCAATTTTTCTTTCAATACTGGACAATCATCGATCACATGATCCAAATGTATACAATATCAACAATATTTTCGTGCAGGGTTTTGAAAATCCCTTGCGAAGTGCCCTATTTCTCCATAGTTATAACAGATCAATTTCCCTCTTACCCTACCTGCAATTCCACCTCTTCCCCCTCCCCTACCTATGGCTGGAGAGCCTCCTCTGCCCAAGGGAGATAATGGTGAATAAGGGTCAGCCTGTACCTTGTATAGGTTTCCTCAGTCTATCATTAAGTCATATGTCTGACAGTTATGTTCGTCATGTCCCACAGATGAGTAGAATTAGCACCATTGTTGCTTCAACTCTGGAACATAAGCACCAAGACAAGGGCAGTGGTTGGTATCATGTAGTCCAGTTATGCGATAGTCAATGCACCACAACGTCAGATCACTTGGTCCTGCAGCTTCTTTAGGATGCAATGGGTTGGTCCCCCTAGCCTGCATGTAGTCTGCTAACAGAGGGCACTGATCCTTGGTGTGGCCGAACACCCTACATATTATGCACCATATGTCTGGGCTAGCTTCATTTCCTCACTCTTTCCAAAAATTCTAGATTTCAAGGTGCATTGCCTCCAGCTATCCCTGGATCTTTTGTACCCCAAAATTAGCATCGTCTCTTAGCGCAGCTTCTAGCTTTATAGAAATCTCCAAGGCTTTCTCTTGTGTGTTAATCGCCTACTAACCCATAGGTCCATGTAGGTGAGGTAATAGCATGGAAATGAACCATTCCTTATGTTGTCTATCATCATACTAAAATTCTCCATCCATGATAACCTTCTTTAGTCGCTGATCAGCCTTCCATACCCATTCATTGAGTCCTTGTCTAAAGTATTTCAAGTCAACCACCAGCTGAGCGTAGGACTTAGGCTTCTGGAATAGTTGTTTTAAAGCATTCTTAATCTCTTGAATATATGGATCCGTCTTAATCTCTTGAATAGATGGATCCATATACTGGCCTATGTACCCCATGTACCAATCTAGGGCCCTTCCTTCAAAGGCAATGGATAGATGTGCCCCCTTTACAACATCTCTAGCCACATTTTGCGCAGTCCATACTGATTCCACTACAAACCAAAATCGATCCATATCTTCATCTTCTACACCCTTGAAGGTGGGAAGCTTCATGTGTGCAACCATATCTTCTTCTGGTGGTGGCAAGGTGTAGGGGAGTTCTTTCTCTTATGCTGACTCGAAGGTGGTGTAGCCGAAGGACTAGTTCCGGCATGTGCAACTGACTCTCTTAATGGATTGTAGATGGATCTATCCCCTTCTCGGTTGGTTCGATAGTACTTACCACTTCGTGTTGTACTCTCACTCTGATAAGAGGTCATTCATTTGGTGTGGCTGCACAAAATTCCCTTTTCGCACAATAATATTTTAATTAGCAATGACAATGTTCGCAAGAAGTTACCTCAGAATCCTTTGAAGAACCTCTTCTCCACCTCAGTGTAGGATACAAATTGATCGACTGTGAATTCCATTACAAATCTTCCTAGCACACTATCTACCCAATTGTCTAATGTGCAGGTGATTGTGTTGTTAGCCTTCTCCAACTGTTGAATCAATTTCAGAGTCCATTGCATAACTTGATCATATTTCCAACAAGTCTGGAATTCTAATAACCTCGCTAGCCACTCCTAGAACTCGTGCACAAAATTCACAAAGAAAATTTCATATACTACGGTTTAAATATATTTGTTCTTCCACTTCTCAGCCGTTTTCTTCATGTTACGATTCTCCTTTACAGAAAATTCCTGAATCTGTCTTTCGAACCAGTCTTCAAGCTCCAATTTCCCAGGTCTCCGACTTCATGGCATTACCTGATCTCTCTCTCAAAATGTCCCCGGTCCCAGCAACGGAACCATTTTTTAGCTCTAGCGGTCCTGACCTAGGTTCGGAGTTAATTTTTTCCAACAAAACCCTATACTACTGGCCCTTTCGTAAATGACCTAATTTCACAGGCCAAGGTCTGACCCAAAGTAGTATGGGTGGGTGTTGGAACTAGGTTTCCACACCATGGGAGAGAGTAGGTAATTAAGGCAGATCTCGTTGAGCTCTATCAAGTTCGCACCAAAACAAACCTATTATCGAGCCCTTAACAGTATAATTAGCATGTAACCATAAACAAAGCTACTATTATTAACCGATATTATCAACACATTCGCATCCATGTGCACACTAGCAATTATCACCACAGAACATTACAATTACAGTTGATTCATATATCGCAGACACAATCCCAAATTATTCAAATAACACAGAGGTAACTCAGTAATAAACACAACCAGTTTAGATAGCATAAAGATACTTCAATATATTTCGCATTCATTAATATCCCAAAACCCAATTACAATCCCAAATCACAGCCCGCGCACACAGCGAGCAGGGTCCACACATAGGAGGAATGGGGATCTCTGTGCACATAGCCAGTATGAGTCCTTACCCAAAACTACCCAAAACAGATCACAACAGTTCGTACATAGCATCAATCTTACTTCTTACTTTCTAGACTCAACTATCTATCTATTTATATCATCGTAGCCTTTTCTATCCTATGGTCTTCAAACTGTTGTTTGCAGACTATAGGTCTACCCTTTGACCCATTACAAAACATTGGGGGCTTTGACCTGCCCCAAATCCCCTCCACAAGACCAGTTACTACAAAATTATCTAAAAAACGTAGCTTAGGGAATCCCATTCGAAAAAATGATATAAGTTTCCATGTGATAAAGAGGAGCCACGTGTCAGTGGGGTCCATGTGCATATCACACATTGGATGTGATATGGTACCATAGTTAACGATGGAGGTTAAACCCTGCGAAATGTGAAATCTTAAAGCATGTGACCTGCAATAAGGGTTTCGGGCCAATTTGCGAAATTATATAACTTGCAATCTGGGATGTATGTTAGATCCACCATCTGCAAAGTTTATAAACCTACGATATTGTGATCTGCTATGAGTAAAGGAGATTTGTGTGGGCCCATAACCCATAGGTCCACGGATTTGGGTAAATATGCAGCCTTTTTGCATCAATGTACTTCCAAAAATTTGTTCACTATATCAGTTTCCCATCATATTGAGGATGATAGGACGATCTATGAGCTAATTTAATACCCAAAAAAAGAAGATAATTTCTTCCAAAAAATTCTTCTGAAAATGGGATCTTTATCACTTACAATAATCTTTGGGTTTCCATGTAGCTTTTAAATTGTTTCCATAAATGAAATAGAAATTTTACTGGCTTTAAATGGATGAGAGAATGGACTCACGTGTGCATACTTGGTAAGACTATCAACTACCACCATGATGACACTCTTTCCTTCAGAATTGGGTAAACCTTTTGTAAAATCAATTGAGACCTCCACCCAACATTTACATGGAATGGATAAAGGTCGTAACAGACCCGAGGTCTTAATTGTCTCAAAAAAAAAAATTTTGCAAACCAAAAATTCTGCCACAATCTTCTGAATATAATATTTAAGTCCATCCCAAAAAATTCCTTCTTGGCCCTATGATAATTTCCTAAAAAACTTGAGTTCCCTCCTAAGTGGGAGGTGTGCAATTATAAAAGAATATTTTGTTTGAACTATGAATTATTACAGAGATATAAACGATATTTGTACCATAATGAATCATTTTTATAGATAAATGTATCAAATTTATTTGGATCATGCTACAAATTTTGAATGAGTGTCCACACCTCTTCTTCATTCTTTCATTTATCCCTTGCTTCAGTTATCCAATCAGGTTGGATAATATAATTGGCATAGAGGAATGTTCCACATCCTCATCCTTCCTCGAGAGTGCATCTGCAACCACATTTTTCTTCCATTTTTTGTAGATGATTTCAAAGTCATAACCCAACATATTGGTGACCCATTTTTTCTTCTGAAAAAGTATTTAAGACTAACATGATTTGTTTTCACCTTGAAATGTTTTCCCATTTGCTAAGGTCACCATTTATTTAGTGCATGTAGTATTTCCAACATTTCCTTCTCATAAATAGGATTGTGTAAATACTTTCCATTTATTGGAAAACTTTCAAAAGAAATGGGACTTCCTTATTGCATTAAAACAACACCAATTCCATTTCCCAAGGCATCACATTCCATAATAAAGGCTTTTGTGAAATTTGGTGTAGCTAAGATCAGTGCTTGGTGCATCGCCTCTTTAAGATGTTAAAAGGCCTTAGTTTCTTATGAAGTCCAAGAAAATACACATTTCTTCAATAAGGTTGTTAGAGGCGTTGTTACTCTCCCATAAATTTTAACAAACTTGCGATAATACCCTGTCAACCTAAGAAATCCTCGAAGATGCTTTAGGGTTGTGTGGATTTTCCATTCCGTAATGGATTTAATTTTGTTAGGGCCTACCTTAAAACCTTCAAGAGATACAACATGACCCAAAAATTCCACTTCTTGTACTCCAAAGAAGAATTTGGAGGTTTTTTCATATAATTTTTTCTCCTCCAATAGTTTGAGCGCACTATCCACATGTTGAACATGATCCTTCCAAGACTTGTTGTAGATTATAATATCATCAAAAAATACCAACAAAAAATTTCTAATGAAAGTTTCGAAAATGGAATTCATCAAACCTTGAAATGTGGAAGGTGCATTGGTAATGCCAAAAGGCATGACTAAAAAATCATAATGACCTTCATGAGTTTTGAATGTTATTTTTGGAATGTCTTCAGTATTCATTCTAATTTGATGATATCCTGAACAAAAATACAACTTGATGAAGTAAATTTCTCCATGTAATTAATCCAACAATTCATCAATGATAGGAATGGGAAATTTATCTTTAAGAGTAAGCTTGTTGAGTTCCCTATAATTTAGACACATACACGATGATCCATCCTTCTTGTTCACCAATACTACTAGAGCAGAGAATTAAATTTGATTAGGTTGAATTATATTGAACTCAAACATTTTTGCAACCATACATTCAATTTAACTCTTTTGGGCATAGTGATATCTGTAAGGCTTGAGGTTCGGAGGAACACTTATTGGAATCAAGTGAATAGGATGATCATAATCATGAATAGGTGGGAGGCCTTTGGAAATCTAAAACACCTTGGAATTTGTTAATGTCAGCATTTTCATCCTACCACCAGTGATCAAAAAAATCTCTTTTCATATCATATTAGGGTTCCATTTTGAAATTTATGTCATTCTATTAGGTCATCATGAAAAAATTGGTCACTTGGTGCATATTTAGGTCAAAGCTCACTCTTTTCAAAAAATTCATTACTTGCTGGCTCATTTCACCACTTTACTGAGTGTACACCAGTCATGAGTTGTCATCATAATTTCATTATTTTCATCACGAAGTTCATTCAGTTAGAGTCTCCATTAGGTCTTAGGTTTTTCAAGGTCCATCAAATCACCATTTTCATGCATAAAAGTCCAACAAGTAAAAGAGTGACAATAAAGACATTTTATTATGAAATTTTGATCTGTAAATTTAATTTCAATTCAATATGTAATTTTATGTTTCTTAATACGTAGTAATTTTTCATGGTTCCAAGGTAGTTCCATGCCCAAGGTTCCATCAGTCAACTAAGTTAATATTCTAAAATTCAGAGTGTTCCAAATTCACCAAAAGATCAAATCCAAAAGATCAAGTTCAAAAGGTAAAGTGCAATGTTAAAGTTGAGTTCAAAAGGAAATGTGGGTCCCAAAGCGAATTTATGAAATCTCATCAAGTATAAAGGGCCATCAAAGACCAAAGAGACACTCATTTTCATCCTGATGCATTGAGCTCTCAAAATTCCAAAGTAAAAAATCAAAATTCGAGCAAGAAAATCGAGTTGTTTGGAAGGAGCTGCGCTCCTGATTGAGGTGCTATGCTTTTGAAAGAGAGGGTGTTGCAATCCTGCTTAAGGCATTGCACTTTTACTTGGGAGGCATTGCGCTCCTACTTAAGCCGTTGCGCTTTTGCTAGCTTTCTCCCACAACTTCAAATCTTCATTGCAAATGGTCCAGTCATCAAGAAAGGGTTTCCTCAGTCAATTTCAAGTAACTAGCACCTCTCTAATCCCTCTTTTCACTTCATAATTTCAAATTCATGGTGGAAACTTTCCTCACTCACAATTTCAAGTTTTAACCTAAGAAAACCTATATTTCACCATTTCAAGTCAATATTGTTTTCCCTAGACCCTATTTTCCCTCCTACATTCCAAAATCACTCCCCCTACCTCTAAATCACCTTATCTCTCATTCCCAAGTCCAATTTCCTAAAACCCTACTCCTAGGCTGCATTTTCCTAGGCAACCAAATGATATCCCTGTAATGAAATTCCATACCCTATCTCCATAAGTTTTTCTATCCCCCACCACTTCCCTAATCTCCCTAACTCCCTTCCCCACTTCCCAAAATTTTCCTACACTTATCCCAACTCCATAAACCTACTTCTTAACTCCCTTTCCCTTACCCTTTCCCCTAGGGTTTCAAAGCAAAACATACACTATGGAGGAGGAAAGAGACATTATGGAGAAGGAAATAGAGTAAAGGACACACCACAAAGTAGAGAGGATTTTGAGGCTTGAGCCATCCAACACTTAATAATTGTTGGCCTCACCCATGACAATAAATTTATTCAAACATGTGGGTTTCTTTTACTTCTGTGAGATGGTCCAAAGAGTACAACATCACCCTGATTTGACCAGAGTTTTCATCTCTAACCTCCAAGACAACCAAGTGACCATTGTAGGAGTGACCTTAACCATCTCCAAAAATATTACTGTTGTAGCCACAAGGATACCCAATGTGGGTGAATTTTTTTTTGAAAGCCAAAGATGTAGATGCCCAACATTAAGAGCCATTTTTCAAGCCAAGGTACAAAAAATGACAAAGAGAAAGTATTTCCTTTTAGTCACCTACTTGATATATTTTCTCCCATGATGAAGATCACTATGAAATATTTCACTTTTGAAGGAATATTCTCCAGACTATATTCCTATCACACCAAGTTGATCATGCATTTCACTAGGGTGAAATTTCTCAACATCCCTCACTATTTGTACAGGAGTGTTGATAAGATGTCCTACATAGTGTAAAATAGAGAGAATGAAAATCAGATGAAAAACCTCTTCCATCACTCTCTAATAAAAATAATTGTCCTTCATCAACTCAGTCAGTTAAACATTGCATGGGAGACCTTCATTGAGAATGATGTCTTCATTATTCCACCACCTCAGCCTGCTAGACCAATTCCAGCACTAGCATCAATGTCTCAAAGACAAACAAGGTCATCTAGTAGGGCTACATTGAAAGAGGAAAAAGAAGTAAAAGAAACCAAAAAGGTCAAAAACAACCAGAGGGGACCTAGGAAAGTGTTTTCTCCATAGATTGTAGAAGGGGCCTTGCCTTCTTCATTAGAAAACTAGATATATCAGGATGAGCAGCAAGAAGAGATAGTTCTCCATGAAGAGGAAGACCTTCATGAGGAAGAAAGAGGCTTTGAGTTGATGGAATTAGATGACCAAGATGATCATGAGGCCTCAAATCTGATCATCAAAGAGAAGGATGCCATGATAAAAGAACTGTAGGACAACATGGCAAGAGCCCAATTTTTCATATCATTCCTTGAACAAGAGAACAAGCAACTAAAAGACAAGCAAATACTCATGGAGCTAGAGCCACTAAAGGAAAAAAGACAAGACATCAAGGGTAAGGAAATTATGGCACCTAATGACTCTTACCATGATGATACTAAAACCATCAAGTCAATACCAAAAACAAGAGGTCTTAAGAGAGCTTTAGAGTAGGGAAAACATGAGGCAAAGTAACTTAGGTTTTTGGAAAGGATTGCAAAGGAAGTTGAAAATGAAAGAGAGGTTGGGCTTGAAAGAGTTAACCTTCACCTTGAGAAGCTCCTCCATAAGGCAAACATGTGCAATAGGTACATCACTAGGAACAAGATTTGGAACATTAAGCTGAAGCAGTTGAAGGAAAAATAAAAGAAAACCCTAATCAAACAAAAGGAGGAGGATAAACTTGAGATTATCGCTGCTGCCTACCTGATTGCTTGAGAAAATTCATCAGCACTCCATATACCAATTTTTAATTTTTTTTGGGTAAGTTTTTGCAGTTTTGGGCATTTTGACAAATTTTGACAGAGTTTCAGCAAAATCCACCTGTCAAAAATGCAGAGCCTAGGGCGTTTGCGCTTTTTCTAGGATCCTCCAAATGACAAATGTTCCCAACCATTGGATTCAAAAGGACCTATGCATCAACTTTTGACTATTGGCACATAAAATTTGGATATTATGACAGGGAGAAATGGCCAAAAACACTAAAAAAATCACCTTTTTGCATCATTTTTTAGGTTGGCACTGTGATTTTGACCAGTATTGGGAGATTTCACTTTTGAGTGCCTAAACTTCATCATTTTCAGAACTTACGGGAATTTTTGGAAACTGTTATCACCCAAAAAAATTTCAAAACATCATTGTGTAAACTCTGTTTTTTATCATGGTCTAAAATGGGTTTGAAAGTCATTTTAAGATTTGGTTAAGGGTAGGTTAGAGTTTTTGTAAGTTTAAATGTCATTATTGGATTCAAATAAAGTCTTTAGAGGTCCATTCTATGATCAAATATTAACATTTTCCATATAGGGGTCAATCCATAAGGTTTCGAGTTAAATTTCTGCAATTAGCCAATAATCATCCATTTTGTAGCGTCGCTAGTTCAAAAAAGAGGATTTGCGCTACGAAAGAGGCGCTACTTTCATAGCACAAAATGTAGAAAATACACTACAGGCGCTACAAAAACACGGTTTTGTAGCTATCAACTTCAAAGGAAGTTTATGAGAAACTGAAAATGAATTTTAGAAATCTGAAAGATTTTTTTATTCATAACATATATAACTATAAAAACCTCTCTCATTTTCTTTAAATTCATTAGGAGGTGGGAGAAATTGATAAATTAACATGAGCTATGAAACTGCGGATACTAAATTGTCCTCTACATGACTTTTTAGTAGTCAAATTCAAGTTCAGTTTCTGGCGAAATGGAAAAGTTTTTTGGAATTATGAAAGAGGTTTGTCTTCATCCCAGCCCCCGATACAAAAAATTCTCTCAAATTTCTCATAGGTTTTATCAGTTGGGACATACAAGGATTTCATTGAAGCCCTACTGTCAGAAATAGTTTTTCCTATTTTACACATGTTTTTCAAAGGTAGTTTCTAGACAACAGAAGATGTGTTTCAAGAAACCAAGAGAGGTTTTTATTAAAGAAATAGTGGCCTAAAAAAACCTCCTTCATTTTCTCAAAATACATTATGTAGTAGGAGAGATAGGCTCTATCCCAAGACATATTTTTCAGGAAAAACAGGAAAAGCCAATAGGCCAACCTATTGCAAATGAAGAAGAAATGCCTCAAAAAAGATAAAATGAAGTTAGTATATGGTTGCTGTGGTTTTTAGATGATGCGATAAGAAATATTTTGAGGTTCTTGGGAAATAATACTTTTCACTTGGTAAATGTTTTGACAAAACTACATACTCAGCAGTTTCGTAGCATATTTAGTGTAAAAAAGCAGAAAAGCGCTACGAAACTACTGTAGCAGCTTTTCTTGTTCTTTTTCATCAAGTTTTGAAAGGTAAAAAGATGAATAAAGAACTAAAAATTCTAGGGAGGATGTATTAAAGGTTAATCAAGACAATCTTGGATGAAATAAGTCAAAAAAACAGAAGTGAAAGAGTGTCAAAGAGGAAAAATAGAAACCAATTGCTAGCAGTAAATCTGAGAAAGACAAGAAGCCAAGCAACAACATCAAAGGGAAAAGCAGTTGTTTTAGTGATAGAGGATAGCCCAGTGATGAAAGGAAACTTGGATGATATAATTCATGCAATTGATATAGAAGAATCACCCATTGTGTAGGCATATTTCATTGAAGTGAATGATCCTAAACAAAAAAAAATCAAATCAACAAAAAAATTGGATTTTGAAGGTGAGAATGCAGCTTTTATCTTCCAAGTTAGGAAACCTCTAAATAGACATGAAAAGAAAATACATGGAAGCAGTAAAGATACCCAATTAACTATTGAAGTAGCTAAGGCCCCTGAATAGGTGATTGATCTCTCATCTCCTATAGTAGAGCATGCAGTCAACAAGGTAGAGAAGGGAAAATAACACATGTCAGAGTGTCAACTGTTGGAAGAAAGGTTGAAACTAGAAAAATTAGAAATGGAAATAATGAGGAAGAGGGAAAGATAGCATAGCATTGAAAAGACAGAATTCAAGAGGTTGAAGGTTGTTTGGGAAGGTCAAATAGTTGCTATGTCAGAGATCCCAAGCAATGCCCAGAAGTTCTATACATGGACAGTTCCAGCTATTAAAGAGGCAAGGTTTGTTAGAGTGATCAACAATCATTTGAGAGAAAGAAACACGAAGCTAAGAATCCAAGTGAAATATTTGGAACTACAGCTAAAATTGAATCAGGATGAGCTTAAAAAAAAAAAAGGTGTAGAATGACAAATCATTAGGAGGTCAAAAGCTAAATCAAATGGAAAACTAAGAATAAGCCTCATGAAAATTGTGTTTTTAGTTCATATGATCTATTTTTTTGATGAAACTAGTGTTTTTATAAGTTTTGGCACATTTTTTGTTTTCATTTTGAATAAATATGGAAAAAAAATGCTCACTCAGTTGTTTTGTAGTGAAAACAGTGTAAAAAGAGTGAAAAATGCTACGAAACTGTTGAAAGTCATAAAAACACAAAAAACTCTGCTTTCTGGTTTGAGCAGTCAACTTCCAAGGAGGTTTTTGAGCAACAGAAAAAGAATTTTGGAAAAATGAAAGATTTTTTTCTTCCTAACAGACCTAACTAAAAAAACCTCTCTGAGTTTATTAAATTTCATTCAGAGGTGTGATAAATGGATAAATTAAAATGTGGTATGAAAAGTGCTACGAAACTGTGCTACTTTCATAGCACAATTTTGTTTTCAATTTTTTTTGGATAATTCGAAGACAATGTTGCACAGCTGGCATAGGGAGACGATTAAATACATATTGTTTAGTTATTGGAAGCAAATGGCATCTAAATCATGGTTCAATGAATGGTCATAATGTCCCAAGGAGTCAAAGAAATCAAAGGCCTAAAAAACAGGGAGACAGTTTCCTAGGTTTCAGGAGAACAGCATCATCACCCTCATGGTCACAACAAGTTGGAGCTCATCATCAGAATTCAACTTCATGAAGATAAAAAGTGTCATTGGATGTGTTTAAGTTTAGATAAGGTTGTTAGGAGTTAAGTTGAAGAGTTTTAGTCCTATTTGAAATAGGACTGCTCATTAGGTTTGCAACTGTCATTTTGTAATAAAAACCATGTTTATGGTTATAAAAGGTGTAAAAAAGTAGGATTTAGAGGTATATAGTGGAGGATAAGGTTATCCTATATTTTAAATGGTCTATTAAAAGCCAAGAGGTCGAATTAGCAAGGGTTTGGAGAGTTTTTGGCAAAACTGGTGCATATTGTAAAAAGACTGTTTCAGCTAATGCAGAGAGCTTCTACTTGACCAACTTGAGATTCAAAAGGGGTTTTTAGTGTTTTCCTGTTCTATTAGTGTTTCTTATATATATTATTTGTAGTGCTGTTCATCTATATTACTCAGAACTTATCTTTAGATGCACTGTCTTCCTTTATAAATGGACTGACTGTGTTTTTACATGTTTCAAGTGTATGTCTCATGACTAAAAACCCTGATATGCCTCAACTTCCATGTCAATTAGATTCACTAATTTTCTGAGATTGCTTTGACTCCATAAGCCCAATGTATACATGTTGATGTTGGTTTCAACCTACAGGTTGGAAATTTTTATCTAAGAATACGACTTTGTAAAGCTTTGGATTGACTCATATATACAATAACATACAACTTTTCTTCACCTGAGATTCTTAGTGTATTTCCAATGAGTTTTATGTCCTATATTTGAAATGTTTCTCTTCCATAGCCTTGATGTCTCATTACTTATAATTCATGTATTACATGCTCTGACTTCCCTTGAACTTCAAGTTATTGGGATTTTCCTAAATGTGTTACCTTTTCATTGAAGTATATACAAGCCTCAGCTTCCACAAGGAAAGCCTTTGTTATTGAGAGCCCTATCAATGACTCCATAGCCCAATGGTAGCAAGCATTCATCTTCTAAACCTAAACCAAAACAAAAATAATAGAGTTAGCCATCTATCTATATCCCATATCATTAACCCTTGAGAGAGCCCTCTCAGGCTGAGGAGGCTAAGCCTCAGTCACAAGATTGGTTTGAAATAGTTTCATTGAAGTTGTATAATCAGCAGCCAATCAGGTATGATTTTGGTGATAACAGAAAATATACAGGAGAATCTTTCCAATGACCTATCTTGGGCTCAATTTGGATGTTAGAAAGTCCTCCAAAACTGACCTTGAAGTTTACGCTGCAATTTTGCCAGATTCATTGATATTTTCTAGTTTTTGAATTTTTCTCAATTGGTCAATGGATTTGATGGATTTTACTGATGTAATTTATTCATGTAGCTGTAATTATGTCACTTTTAGTTACTATAGGTAAATAAATTGGGTAAAAGTGTATTTTTGGGACAAATGAATCATTTTCACCAAAGTTAGCGATGAGTTTGTTGACCTCCCTAGTCTTTGGGTTTTCAGTTGAGCATTTTGTGGATCAGATCCAAAAGTCAAGGATTCGACCCCTGAGCTGGGGAGAATTAGTTATGATCTATATTATTCACTTATTTTCTCATAGCAATGGTTGGATTTTGTTGGATTGACCTTGGAACATTTTTGTAATCAGATTTTTGGCAAGTGATAACAAACTGAGTTTCAGATATGTTAGCCACCTATAAAATGTGTCATATCAAATGGTGGCTAAATCATTTTTGAAGCCTTCAAGAAATAAGTTTTATTGCCAAAATTGTTATCTCCTGAAGTCTTATGAATACATCATATCCTTTAATTAATATTCACTACTATTTCCCTCTTAATTATGAAAATATGTTGTTTTCATGAAGAAAAGACTGCTGCAAAAAGCCCCATTTTTCCCTCATTTTACCCCTACTTTCACTTAAAAATTAACCTTCACTTTTATCCCCTTATTCCCCATGAAATTCCTCTATTTTTCATTCATTCCTGTCTTCCCTTCATAAAAACCCTTTTATAAGGTTTGAAAATCATTTTTAAACCTTACCGAAACCCCCAAATCCATTGAAAATCCTTGAAAAAACCATAAAAAATAAGCTTTTATAAGTATAGGCCTAAGCCCCTTTGGGCTAAGCCCTAAACCACTTCCACTCCATGCGACTTGGTACTGGAACCAAGCACAAAGGCTGAAAGCGCTTATCGCATCGGAACTTTTGATGAGCGCAAGTCTATTTGTTTGATAAAGCCCCGATGCCTATTGACTCCTTTGAATATAAGTCCTGAGCCTTTGCGTTCTTTATAAAACCTAGAGCCTAAAATTGGGAACTTAACACTACAATAAACCTTTTCCCGATGAAATAATCGTTTGTATTTCATGAAAAATCCGATTTTTATGTTTTAAAAGGGTCCCGTCGTTCATTGGTTGAAGCCATTCCTCCATCGTTAATCTTGAGCCAATCAAACGGCCAACGCAGTCTCACGTCGGAAACTTTCAATGAATGCGTTTGTTTGTTTTAACAAAAAGTTCCAATGTGATTGGCCCCTCTTTGTGTATATAACCCCTGATTCCTCCGCTTTTCTTAATATAACTCGAAGGCCTCGTAATCGGGCGCCAAGCATTATAAATAACCCACCCTGAAGCCAATAATCCTTTGTATTTCATAAAAATTTTGTTTTTCCTATGTTATAAAGGGTTCCACCGATTCATGGTTTAAACGAATCCCGACCGTTGATCTTGAACCAATCAACCATCAGCAGAGTCTCACATCGGAGATTTCGTTGGTCGCATTTTAATATTCTATTGCTTCCCCTCCGATTGGCCACCTCCCGAATCACTCCCCGCCATTGATCTGGCCCTCAAATCAACGGTCCATAGCTAATCACATCGGCACCCTTTCTATTTCCCCCCCGCCGATCGCAAGACCTCCGATTGCATCTGGGTCGTCCATCGCATCTCATCCGACGGTCCAGATTGAAGCCTGCAACCTTGGTTAAATTTGTAAAGCCCTGCTTTATAATGTTTTTTGGAGATATCTCCACTGTTGATATCTACAGATCAATGGCCCATATTAACCTATTCTCTGCCTCATATATTATTCCATTTAACCCTAGATTCAATCTCCACCGTTGATCTGTTTCATCTAACGGCCTAGATTAATCTCGATAGACCCAGTGCCCTAGGTCCTACCCTTTCCCAGATCAGATCTCAGCCATCCATCCCTGATAAAATAGCCCAGATTAAAACTACCTTCTCCTGCCCCCACCTATTATTACCCGTGCATCTTATCAATACCACGCTCTCTCCCCGACCGTCAGATCTAAGACCCCAGATCTGACGGTGGACGCTCCATATCGCGTATATTTTAGCCCGAATGATAATTCTTCAAAATCACGTGATGTAAGCAGTTTAAAAATGCCACGTGGTAGGCTCTAACTCATATCATTTTCAAAAAGGTGAAACCGCCTACCCCCCTTTTCTCTGCGTGATACCGTTGGTTTCTCAAGCCGAAACCGCTTTCCCCATTTATATTGCATTTCATCGCGTTTTATATCCACCGTTGATCTCTGCAGATCAACGGCTAGCATTCAATATCACTTTTCATTATCGCCCTCCACCTTTCACCAAGGGATTTCCTAAAGCAATCTCAACCATTGATCTCAGGGGCCAATCTGATCCAACGTCCCATGATCGTTCGGAAACCCTGAATTTCCTTCCAATGCATATTTCCTCCGCCAAAGGTTTTAAACCTATTTCCTTTGTAATTTCTTCACATTTTCGCATATGTTATTGTAATGTGGCCCTTTCGCATTATACTATTACAATTGCTCCTGACTGTTGATCTTTGTAGATCAATGGCCCTAACTTAATCTCCCATCGTTTGTTCAATCGCTTCCCTTTAAACCTTTGCAAGCAATCTCCACCGTTGGACGATTTCATCCAACGACCGTGACCTAACCACAACCTCCAAAGAAGTTTTACCCAGCCACGTAGGATTTTTATAACATTTTTTGTGTATTTTGCAGGTTTTAATGGATTTCCAATTATTTTAAAGGAAAGTTGAAGGTCGGGGATGACGATCACTCGGACCTTTATTCATAAAGGAGTATCCATCTACAAGGTTCCATACCACGTTTCATCAGTGCATCATGAGCACTAATGTCATTTTAAACCCTCTGCGCACCTGCACATCAACAAGACACGACAAAGATTTATTAAAATAAAGACTATCAATGTTGAAGATCAAATCAAACCAGAGATGAAGAATTGAAGATATTTTTCTAGTTTTGAGGGATTACGGCTAAGATTGAAAATCAAAAGCCTAATCCACTAAATTAAACATAGTTAAAGAATAGAAGACAGTATTTAGACCCAATTATTCCTAACACACAGATCAGAAGAAAATTAATCATGTTTTAGGTCAAAACAAAATATCTACCAGACAGAGAAAGCCTCCACTGCCACATTAGAGGCTAATTGAACCCTCTCAGCTACCTAATGCCACCTGCAGCCTCCAAGCATTTAACAGAGGTAGATTTATTATCCAAACAAAGGATATTTGCCTTAATACAGCTCAATAGTTATTTCGAGCCAAAGATACTTATTGCAAAATATCAGCAGAGTTATTACAACAATGACACAGAGCCTTAAAGTCAACAAAAGCTTCCCAGCAAGCTTAATATTTAATGAAAACTGATTAATACAGAGAAATATCTATAATATTCTCCATTGAGCCCCTCAAAGGATGAGAAGCATTAAACTGTATTAATAGAACCCCTATATATTTTAGCTTTTCCACCTCCTCATTTTCCTATAAAATCTTCATGAGGAGCTTATTGTAAAGGGTTGGCTGCAGAACTTTGAAATATACTTGTGCTCGAAACTTCTACATGTCAATAGTGTTCAGAGGCTCTTGAAGCTCTGTTTGTAATCAAATAAGTTAGGCTGAGAAGTGAAGATGATTTCTGAACTGAAACATTGGACTTGAAGAATGTAACTGGATTGACATCAATATACAAGCTGATTCTTGGGATCCTGGTCTATATCTCTGGTGAAGTGCTTCTTTTTGTGTTATTGTTTTCCTTTCATGTATGCAATTTTTTCCATTATTCTCTGATAAAGAAAAATAAGCATAGAATTGGGATTTACTATTTACAGTACCCTTCTCTGACTGATAAGCTTTATCTTAATGTTTTCCTCCAAATCGTGTATTTAAGAATGATTCAATACAGTTCAAGAAGTTAAGAATGATGGCATTCCCTCATCCTACTTTTTACTTTAAACATTGTTCTTGAATGTTATTTTTATTATTTTCTTAGTAAAGTTAGACTAGAAAGGTGATGGTGTACCCTATTTTCTAGCTTCTTTCTCCAAAGGTAGTTCTGAAAGTTTCCCTAAGAGCAGGTTGAAAGTAGTTTAGATTTAAAAGTATATTTCCTGATCTTAGGCTGCACTTTGTTTTTCTTATCTGTTTTCATACCTTCTGAAAGTAATTATGTGGATTACTAGATTTTTTTTCTGTTGAGTTAGCTTTAATATGAACTTGTCCAAAGAGGTCTATGGTGAGCCCTGCCCTTTGGTTGGTTTTAAACAGTTACTTAAAATGATTTTCTTGTTTGGATAGACTGATAAATCCTAGTTGAAATTATTGTCTGTTTCCACCCCTTCAACACTTTATTATTTCCATTCCATCATTTAATCCAAAATATCTTGTGATATAGATGACTTTCCCCTTGGACCACTCTTGAAATTGTTGCACAATTAAAGCCCTTTTATGACTCCATAGCCTAATGGACTAAAAACCAGTGTTATATCTTTCTTATTAGCCAAAGCTTGTTCTGATTTCTTGCAACTTCACACCTTTGAAACTCTTTCATTTTAGGACTTTCCACTCAACTAAAAATCATGCTCAACCATCCAAAACAAACAAAAACCATTACCCTTAATAACTAGCCTAATATCATTACCCAAAAGCCTTAAAGATAAATCAATCTTTGCACTTATTAGAGAGATCCCTCTCTGGATTCAGGAGGGCTAGATCCTAGAATCCCAAAGTGGTTCAAGTGTTCTCTCTATAGTTTGTATTTTCCAATCTTGCAAATTACAGGGAGCTAACATTTCTGGCGACTCCGCTGGGGAACTTTCTGAGAAAAATTCATCCTACATACTCTTGGAACCTCAGGAAACCTCTTGATTTAATGACACTAGTTCTGTTAGCTAGTTAACCCACCAGGCATAACATTTCTAGCCAAAAATTCAGTGTTCAATGAGTACAAGCAACAATCTTCAAGCACTACCAAGCAAATGGTAATCATGATAAAACTTGTTTGAATCAGTGACAAACTAAGGAAACCTTAGGATTCTCAGAAGATCTTATCAAACCTTGAAGGATCAGCTATCTTAGCCATAAGAGCAGACTGTCTTTGTCTCATCACTATAGCTAAGTGTTGAAACAGATTTAGGACACTCTTAGAACCCATAGGACCAAAATAACTTAGAAAAAACCAACAAAAAAAAAAAAAAATTCAGATTGGTACTCAATAAACATGGTGGTGGACCATAAAACCTTTTATCTCCAAAAGAGCTAAAAATTTCCACCTGGTGACTCCACAATCCTAAACAGACCTTAAGACTCTATTGGGAAGACCCATTATCATCATAACATCATCTAAACTTAGTTAGAGGACTTTAGGATTAAATTTTTCTTTTGGGTCTGAAAGACATAGCATAGTGGCTCCTAGAAAGATTCATACTAGAGCCTACCCTGACCCAAACCCTTTGGAGATAGTTGATAACCCAGAAAGAATACTTAGGAAGTCTCCTAAGGATAAATTTTCAACTATTTTCAGATCACCCTTTAGGGCTAATTCTGTTCTAGAAAACATTTCAGCTCTACAACAATCACAAGTTGACTTAAGAAATCCATTTAGAACTAGGTTGCTTGATGATTTAGATCAGCTAGATTCAGAGTCTTTGTTTTCATCCCCGGAAACAAGTGAACATCCTGGTAGTAGAGAAACCACACCACCTGATTTACATTTCCTTCACAATTTAGGTGTCTCTCATCCAAGGTCATCTCAACAATCTATTGCTGGTACATCCACCTCTGTTCCTCATACATCCATTGTTCAAACCACTTCACTCTAGCCCACTTTCCCTTTTGTTAACCCACCTCTTGTAAATGCACCTCCACCTCCTATCATGGAAACATGGTATGCCCCGTTGGTCCTTCCTTTGCCCTTAGTCAATCTTCCACGGGACTATCAGTCCAAAATTCCATTGTATGATGCTAGTAATGCTACGACTTCTTCACAACATGTGGATAAGATGAATGACTACTTTGACAGAAATGAAATTGATGATGAAACTCTCAAACTTAGACTGTTTGCTCAGAGTTTAGGGGGATAAGTAAGAAAATGGTTCAAAGGCTTAACCCCTCACAGTATCAATGATCTCCAAGACTTCCATCAGACATTCTTAAAAAAATGGGAAGTTAGAAAAAACCCTCTTCAAATACTTTCTTATTATAAAAATCTCCAAAGAAATGCAGGGGAAAGTGTACAGGCCTATTGCACTAGGTTTAACAGTGTTTACAATGCCCTTCCCCCAGACCTAAAACCTCCACAAGGCTCAGCTTTAAACAAGTTTCCTGAAGGATTTAATCCTGATATGGCTTATCAGCTGAGAGAGCGAGATCCTTTGACTCTTGAAGACATGCAAAAAGGAGCTCTTGCTGTGGAAGTTAATTTAATGGAGAAAAGAGCAATAATGAAGAATGAGAAGAGAGTGTCCTTTAGAGAGGAATCTACACCTTCCACATCCAGCTCAAAGATGGAAAGAATGATGGAGGAGATGATGAAAAAGATGAGCATACTTGAAAGAGCTCAAGCTAGTCAAAACCAAACATCTCCTCAAAATAGAAATCAGAACCAAAATCAGAATTTTAGGAGAAACCAACCTCAGAATAGACCAAGGGAGGATGATCAACAGATCACCCCTCCTTTTCATCAAAACTACATAAGTGAGGTTGAAGAAACATTAGAACAAACAGAGGAAGACGATATCAATATGTTGGGAGTAGATAATGATGACTTTGAAGTTTATTACAATAGAAAACAAGGTTTGTATACACCCTATGATGACAAGAGACCAGAGGATGCATATTACTATCAAGAAATGGAAAATGTCATCATAGAAACCACAAAGGAATATGACCTTAGAAGTAAAAAGAATCTGGAAACTCCCAACAACAAAACCTTTGACAATTCTTCACAAAAAAACACTGTAAATAAAACTAAGGTTAAAAATCAAAAAGACAAAA
Organism: Pinus albicaulis; assembly: GCA_034641835.2. Lineage (NCBI taxonomy): Eukaryota > Viridiplantae > Streptophyta > Pinopsida > Pinales > Pinaceae > Pinus > Pinus albicaulis. Next base: position 67,357,226 of record CM076571.1, read on the forward strand.
CAATGGTTGTAAATTCTGATAGAAACAAGGAAAAGGGCACTCAAAGTACTGAAAAATATAGTGCAGATCTTAGCAGTACTAGTACCTCAGCTAGTACTCCTGTTAAAATTTTTTTGTCAAATGTAAATAGAGGAAATGGACAAACCGATTTTGCTGATAGAGTGGTAGTAAATAAGGCTGAAACAAGCACTTCAAAGAATCAGATTCCTTTTATTTTGGAGCAGGAAATTTCTAGAATCAAAATCTCTATTCCTCTCACTGAACTAACTGCCCAAAATGTATATAGAACCCAAATTTTTAAGGCTTTAAACATAGAAGAGAATAATGACACTGTCAATATTAACGATGACCATCCACAGCTCATTTTTGGTCCTAAGATTGAGGGTAGATATCAAGAGGGACCAGTTCCTCCTTTTTATGTTAGTTTAAATGTTCACGATAAGATTTTGCATAACACTATGCACGATTCAGGGGCCTCTCACAATTTAATGCCCAAAGCTATAATGGAGAGCCTAGGCCTTGAAATCACTAGGCCATACAAAGATCTTTACTCCTTTGACTCAAGCAGAGTGAAATGTTTAGGATTAATCAAAAACCTCTATGTTAACTTGGCACAAATTCCAGCCAAATGTTCAGTAATGGATATTGCTGTGGCTGATGTACCCCCAAAGTATGGAATGTTGTTATCAAGATCTTGGGGAGCTAAGTTACAAGGAAATATGTAGATGGACATGACATATGTGACCATCCTTGTTTTCAATCAGATTAGAAGACTTTACAGGGAGTCCCATATGCAATACATGGTTACTAGCCAAGAGAGACCACAAAACTCTCCCCTTTATTCTGTAAACACAAGCCTTGATTCGTTTATCCTTTTTAACAATGAAACATTCAATGAACAAGTAACCTTAACTGAATTAATGGAAGATAGAGAGGAGAGTGAACACAACACAGAATTGTTGAAACAGTTTGCTGAACCCGTAAGCAGTAGCAAACTAAACACAGGTCTTGAGCTACAAATCATGTGTCCTTTGCTTTTAAACCTTGATATTCAAGAAATAAGTCCTCAAATTAATGAAAAACCCGAGGAATTAAAAAAAATTCAACAGAGTGTTGACCTTCAGAACGATCCGAAAGCACGCTAGTTGAAGAGGATGATAGTCAAACTGTTGAACCCGAGACTAGTCGTCTGTGGAGTATGAACTTTGATGGGTCCTGAACTAGGAGTAACGTTGGTGCAGGGATCTAGATACGTAACAATGAGAACAACCATACAGAAGGCCATTCCTATAGATTAAACTTTAAGTGTTCAAATAACATAGCGGAATATGAATCACTTCTTTTAGGCTTACACTTGTTGAAGAAATTACGAGCCAAGAGAATTAAAGTTCACAGGGATTCAGAATTAATAATTAGGAAAGTCAACGGGTAATACAACGCTAATCACCCCAGAATTAGAGCCTATCAGAACGATGTCATGGATTTATTAAATTTTTTTGAGGAATCACAACTGATCTTTGTCCCAAGACAAAATAATATCATGGCTCACAGTTTAGCTTTAGCTGCTAGAACATGTTTAACGCCATATGAAACCAAAAAATGCACAACTCAGATTAAATTTAGACCAGCTTTTCTCGATAACGAGAAGTATTGGCAAGTGTTTGATGGAGACAAACAAATACAAGACTTCCTGCAGTCCAGAAATGAATTTGAACTACCCAGTTCAGATTCAGATTATGAAACAGACTGTCCTAGTGAAGAAAATTTTCTTGATGAAGAAGAAAAGTCTCCAGAGATAGCTGATGTAAATCTACTGTCTAACAAACTTGAAAACAAAACAGAAATGATTGTAGAGTTAGAAAAAGAGGACTTAGAGACCCTACAATCTAAGAATCAGAAGTTGCTAAAAGGTCTGGCCCCTTTAGAAGAGTTGTTCGATTTCAACGACGTGGCCAAGAAACCGAAAATGGAGCTTGTCAAGACTGAAGTTGAAGAGTGTAATATATGCAGTGAATAGAAACCAATGATGATCAAATTGTCTAAGACTTTACCAACTCACATTAAACTCAAATACATAGAGTTGTTTAAAGAATTTTCTGATGTTTTTGCGTGGAGTTATGAGGATCTGAAATGCTATGACACTGAAATAATTCAACACAAAATACCTCTCAAGGAAAACCAAAAACCATTTAAACAAAAGTTGCGCAGGATAAACCCTGTCCAATTACCTTTGGTTGAGAAGGAGATCAAGAAAATGTATGAAGCTAGTATTATTGTCCCTATTAGATATTCTGAGTGGGTGTCTAATCTAGTGTTAGTGAGGAAGAAAACATGAGAGATTAGGCTTTGTATAAACTTTAGAGACTTAAACAAAGCTTCACTCAAGGACAACTACCCTTTACCCAAGATGGACCATATTTTACAAAGGGTAGTTGGTTCCAAAAGAATTTATTTGCTAGATGGCTACTTAGGATAAAATTAGATTTTAGTTCATCTTGATGATCAATTAAAGACAACCTTTACTACACCTTGGGGCACTTTCATGTATGTGAAAATTCCCTTTGGTCTAATGAATGCTGGTGCTACTTTTTAGAGAGCCATGGACATTGAATTCTCGGAAGAATTGCGCTACTTCATCATTATTTACCTTGATGATGTCACTGTTTTTTCAAAGATAGATGAAGAGCACTTAGAAAACTTGAGAAAAGTATTCGAGAAATGCAGAAAGTTTGGGATATCTTTAAACCCAAAGAAAACACTGTTCGGTCTCCAAGAAGATAAACTTCTTGGGCACATTATTTCAGAAGATGGAATAAAGATAGACCCAAAAAGGATCAAGGCTATATTGCAAATATCCCATCCTCGAAATATCAAGGAACTCCAATCTTTCATTGGAAAGATTAATTTCTTGAGAAGGTTCATACCCAACTTAGCTGAGCTCCTTAGAAACATTACAAACATGCTGAAGAAGGAGCAATGGGTTAAATGGACCTTGGAAGCAATGAAGTCCTTTGAGCTGGTCAAATAAGCATTAACCAAAACACCAGTTCTAATAAGTCCTGATTTTTCAAAAGATTTTTATATTTTTTCATTAGCATCAGAACATACAATAGCTGCTATCCTATTACAGAAAAATCCACAAGGACAAGAGTAGCCTATTTCATTCTTTAGCAAGGCTTTGAGAGATGCACCCTTGAAGTACAACATTATGGAAAAGCAAGCTTTTGCTTTGGTCAAAGCTTTAAAAGACTTCAGAGTTTACATCCTTCACTCACATATCATCGCCTTTGTCCCAAATTCAGTTGTGAAATACATTCTAACACAGGACCTAGATGGTAAGAGAGGTAAGTGGATAGTTGTTATACTTGAATATGATTTAGAGATCAAGTCCACTAAACTCATTAAAGGCCAAGGTCTAGCTAGATTAATGGCTGAATCAAATTTTGAAGTTCTTGATATCAATATGATAAATGCTTTAGATGAACAAGATGAATTCTCAACTCCCATTGTTGACGATCATTTTATGAATTCCTCTTGATATGCTGATATTATATATGTTTTTCTTAATTTGAGTACACCTTCTAGTTTATCAAAAACAAAGGCGAGGTTTTTAAAGTTAAAAGCTGTAAACTATTGTATTATAGATAAATGTCTTTATTGGAAAAATGAAAGTGGAATATTGCTTAAATTTTTGCCTGAGAATGATGTAGAGAAGGTTAAGCACAAATTCCATGAAGGAGAATGTGGAGGCCACCTCTACTGGAAGACAACAACCAACAAAATCCTTAGAGCTGGTTACTATTGGCCCACCCTATTTCTAGATGTACACAAAATGATCATTGCCTGTCATAAATGCCAAATCTTTGAAGGCAAAAGAAAGTTGATGCCCTTACCTTTGCATCCAATCACTGTTGAAGCTCCTTTTCAATAGTGGGGACTTGACTTCATAGGATAAATTCATCCACCCTCATCTGCCCAACATAGATGGATTCTCATTGCAAAAGACTACTTTACCAAATGGATAGAAGCCATACCTTCTAGGCAAGCCAATGAATTTGTCATCATAAAATTCATTGAGACTCATATCCTCTCTAGATTTGGCTATCCTAGGAAGATCATCACTGATAATGCTGCAGCATTCAGATCCAAGAAGATGGTTGAATTTTGTCACAAATATCAAATTACATTAGATCATTCTACTGCTTATTACCCTCAAGGTAATGGGCTAGCAGAATCCTCAAACAAGATTTTGGTGAACATAATCAAGAAGTTGTTGGAGGACAACAAGAAGTCTTGGCACACAAAGCTAGTGCATGCACTATAGGCTGACAGATTAACACTAAAGAAATCTATTTGAATGTCACCCTACCATCTTGTGTATGGTACTGATGCAATTTTTCCAACCAACCTTGGTGTACCAGTTATGAAGTTGATTCAAGAGGTGCAGTCTAAAGACAATGACATGATCAGAAGGATTAATCAGACTATACATCTTCAGCAAACCATAGAGGAGGTTTATAACAGAGCATTACAAAAGCAAGAGAATATCAATAAGCTTTTTAACAGAAGAACAAAGGCCAGTAATTTCAATGTTGGGGACAAAGTGTTAAAGTGGGATTCAAGGAGAGAAGACAAGGGCAAGTATGGGAAATTTGACAACTTATGGCTTGGACCTTATCTCATTCATTCTGCTACTAGTAACAATTCCTTTTTCTTGTAGGAGTTGAATGGAGCTGAGCTATTTGGGGGTCCTGTCAATGGCAGGATGCTCAAACATTACTTCTCTTGATCCTATCATGTTTTGAAAGCCTTTTTATATTTTTTCTCATTATAAATATTTCATCCATCATTGCATTCAAGGTCAGAAAAAACAAAAATACAAAAACAATGAAAAGAGAAAAGAGGGCAGATTGTAAAAACAATAAAGGTACAACCCCATACCAAAAAAGAGAAACAAAAATCTAAAAGTTTTCAAGCTCAAATGCCACTCCTAAAAAACACACTTCTAGTTAGTCATACAACCTAATCATGACTAATTAGTTTTGAATTGACTGCTAATAAGTTAATGTAATTAGATTTTCCAAACAGTTTAATCTTGGCTTATCAGTTAGGTAGATTAGGGTAGAAAAAAAAAGGTTCAAACAAGCTCAAAATCTGAAACTCAGTTTTCAAAAGAAGAATGTCTCTAATCTATTTTGATTTTGAGTCAAATGATAGAAGTAAACTGGTTCTAATAAGTCCAAAATCTGAACCAGATAACAAGGAAAAAACAGCTCGAATAAACTCAAAAACAGAGCTGAAGAAAAGAGAAGGTCGTGCTTAGAACTTTCAGATTTTTAGCCTTCACCATTTTGATTTAATTTTCTGAAAAATAATATCCATGTGCAACTTGTTTTTTATGCCATAGATCAGCAACAAGTTAGATTGTTCAATCCTGACTTGTATGCTTTTAAATTTCTGTTTTAAAAATTAGAGAATAAAAATCTGTTAGACTGTTTAATCCTAACAGATTATTAGATTAGGTAGAGGAGCTTATGAACTCAACTGTTTAATCTGAGTTCATGGAGAAATAAGAAGTATAATTATATTAGTTTTTTACTTTCAAAAGAATAAAATGTTTGTAAAAGAATTTGCCAATCCAAGTGCACTTTGAAAGAAGAAAAAATGTTAGTTTAGTAGGATTGGGTAGGTAGAAAGCTTGTGTTGATGAAGTTCCATTGTTTTTTCATGGCTGCTAACATTTTCAAAACAGAAGAAGATCATCCAAGTAAGGAAGGTTGCAATCCAATGGATGAGGCACTGATTAGCCCCCCAAAGAATACAATTTTGAAGTTCTTGATGCCTTCAAGAAGGCACCATCCCCATGTGGAGCCACTGTTAGCCACCTATAAAAATTTTCATATCAAATGGTGGCTAAATTATTTTTTAAGCCTTCAAGAAACAAGTTTTATTGCCAAAATTGTTATCTCTTAAAGTCTTATGAAGACATCATATCCTTTAATTAATCTTCACAACTGTTTCCGTCTTAATTTTGAAAATCTGTTGTTTTCATGAAGAAAAGACTGCTGCAAAAAACCCCATTTTTCCCTCTTTTTACCCCTACTTTAACTTCAAAATTAACCTTCACTTTTATCCCCTTATTCCCCATGAAATTCTGTTATTTTTCATTTATTCCCTTCTTCCCTTCATAAAACCCCTTTTATAAGGTTTGAAACTCATTTTTAAACCTTACCGAAACCCCCAAATCCATTGAAAATCCTTGAAAAAATCAGAAAAAATAAGTTTTTTAAATTACAGGCCTAAGCCCCTTTGGACTAAGCCCTAAACCACTTCCCCTCCATGTGACTTGGTGCTGGAACCAAGCACAAAGGCCAAAAGTGCTTATCGCATCGGAACTTCCGATGAGCACAAGTCTATTTGTTTTATAAAGCCCTGATGCCGATTGGCTCCTTTGAATATAAGCCCCGAGCCTTTGCATTCTTTATAAAACCTAGAGACCACAATCGGGCACTTAACACTACAATAAACCTTTCCCAGATGAAATATTCATTTGTATTTCATGAAAAATCTGATTTTTATGTTTTAAAAGGGTCCTGCCGTTCATTGGTTGAAGCCATTCGTCTACCGTTAATCTTGAGCCAATCAAACGGCCATCGCAGTCTCGCATTAGAAACTTTCAATGAGCGCGTTTGTTTTTTTTAACAAAAAGTTCTGATGCAATTGGCCCCTCTTTATGTATATAACCCCTGATTCCTCTGCTTTTCTTCATATAACCCGAAGGCCCACCCCCAAGCCAATAATCCTTTGTATTTGATAAAAAATTTGTTTTTCCTATGTTATAAAGGGTTCTACCAGTTCATGGTTTAAACGAATCCTGACTGTTGATCTTGAACCAATCAATGATTGGGAGAATCTTGCATCAGATATTTCATTGGTCGCATTTTAATATTCTATTGCTCCCCCTCTGATTGGCCACCTCCCGAATCACTCCTCTTTGTTGATCTAGCCCTCAGATCAACGGTCCACAGCTAATCGCATCAGCGCCCTTTTTGTTTTTCCCCCGCCGATCGCAAGACCTTCGATTGCATCTGTGCCATCCACCGCATCTCATCCGATGGTCCAGATTGAAGCCTCCGACCTTGGTTAAATTTGTAAAGCCCCGCTTTATAATGTTTTTTGGAGAGATCTCCACCATTGATCTCTGCAGATCAACAACCCGTATTAACCTATTCTCTACCTCATATATTATTCCATTTAACCCCAGATTCAATCTCCACTGTTGATACATTTCATCTAATGACCCAGATTAATCCCGATAGGCCCAACGCCCTAGGTCCTACCCTTTCCCAGATCATATCTCATTCGTCCATCCCTGATCGAACAACCCAGATTAAAACCGCCTTCTCCTACCCCCACCTGTTATTACCCACGCATCTTATCAATATCGCCCTCTCTCCCCGACTGTCATATCTAAGACCCCAGATTTGACAATAGACACTCCATATCACATAGATTTTCGCCCGAATGATAATTCTTCAAAATTAATCAATTTAAGCGGTTTCAAAATCCCACGTGGCGGGCTCTAACACATATCGCATTCAAAAGGTGAAACCTCCAACCCGCTTTTTCGTTGCACGATACCGCTGGTTTCTCAAGCTGAAACCGCTTTCCCCATTTGTATTGTGTTTCATCGCATTTTATATCTCTTGTTTATCTCTGTAGATCAACGACCATCATTCAATATCACTTTTCATTATCACCCTCCGAATTTCACCAAGGGATTTCCTAAAGAAATCTCAACCGTTGATTTGAGGGGCCAATCTGATCCAACGGCCCACGATCGTTCAGAAACCCCGAATTTCCTTCCAACACATATTTCCTCCACCAAAGGTTTTAAACCTATTTCCTTTGTAATTTCTTCCCATTTTCACATATTTTATTGTAATGTGACCCTTTCACATTATACTATTACAATTGCTCCTGACCATTGATCTCTGCAGATCAACAACCCTAACTTAATCTCCCACCGTTTGTTCGACTGATTCCATTTAAACCTTTGCAAGAAATCTCCATCGTTGGATGCTTTCATCCAACGGCTGCGACCTAACTGCAACCTCCAAAGTAGTTTTACCTAGCCATGCAAGATTTTTATAACATTTTTTGTGTATTTTGCAGGTTTTAATGGATTTCCAATTATTTTAAAGGAAAGTTGAAGGCTGGGGATGACGATCCCTCGGACCTTTATTCATAAAAGAGTATCCATATATAGGGTTCCATACCACATTTCATCACTGCATCATGAGCACTGATGCCATTTTAAACCCTCTGCGCACCTGCCCATCAACAAGACATGACAAAGATTTATTAAAATAGAGAGTATCAGTGTTGAAGATCAAATCAAACCAGAGATGAAGAATTGAAGATCTTTTACCCAGTTTTGAGGGATTACGGCTGAGATCGACAATAAAAATCCTAATCCACTAAATTAAACACAGTTAAAGAACATAAGATAGGATTTAGTCCCATTTATGCCTAACACACAGATCAAAAGAAAATTAATCCTTTTTTAGGTCAAAACAAAATATCTACCAGACAGAGAAAGCCTCCACTGCCACATCAGAGGCTAATTGAATCCTCTCAGCTACCTAATGCCATCTGCAGCCTCCAAGAATTTAGCATAGACAAATTTATTACCTAGACAGAGGATATTTTCCTTAATACAGCTCAACATTTATTTCAAGCCAAAGAGACTTATTGCAAAATATCAGCAGAGTTATTACAATGATGACACGGAGCCTTAAAGTCAACAAAAGCTTCCCAACAAGCTTAATATTTAATGCAAACTAATTAATACAGAGAAATATCTGTAATATTCTCCATTGAGTCCCTCAAAGGCCAAGAAGCATTAAACTGTATTAATTGAACCCCTAGATCTTTTAACTTTTCCACCTCCTCATTTTCCTATAAAATCTTCTTGAGGAGATCATTGTAAAGGGTTGGTTGCAGAACTTTGAAATATACTTGTGCTCGAAACTTCTACATGTAAATAGTGTTCAGAGGCTCTTGAAGCTCTGTTTTTAATCAAATAAGTTAGGTTGAGAAGTGAAGATGATTGCTGAACTGAAACATTGGACTTGAAGAATGTAACTGGATTGACATCAATATACAAGCTGATTCTTGGGATCCTGGTCTATATCACTGGTGAAGTGCTTCTTTCTATGTTATTGTTTTCCTTTCATGTATGCCATTTTATTCATTATTCTCTGATAAAGAACATCAAGCATAGAGTTAGGATTTACTGTTTACAGTACCCTTCTTTGACTGATAAGCTTTATCTCAATGTTTTCCTCCAAATCGTGTATTTAAGAATGATTCAATACAGTTCAAGCAATTAGGAATGTTGGCATTCCCTCATCCTACTATTTACTTTAAACATTGTTCTTGAATGTTATTTTCATTATTTTCTTAGTAAATTTAGACTAGAAAAGTGATGGTGTGCCTTCTTTTCTAGCTTCTTTCTCCAAAGGTAGTTCTGAAATTTTCCCTAAGAGCATGCTAAAAACAGTTTAGATTTAAAAGTATCCTTCCTGATCTTAGGCTGCACTTTGTTTTTCTTATCTATTTTCATACCTTCTGAAAGTAATTATGCGGATTACTGGATTGTTTTTATGTTGATTTAGCTTTAATACGAACTTGTCCAAAGAGGTCTATGGTGAGCCTTGCCCTTTGGTTGGTTTTAAACAGTTACTTAAAAGGCTTTTCTTGTTTGGACAGACTGATAAATCCTAGTTGAAATTATTGTCTGTTTCCACCCCTTCAACACTTTATTGTTTCCATTCCATCATTTAATCCAAAAGATCTTGTGATATAGATGACTTTCACCTTAGACCACTCTTGAAATTTTTGCACAATTAAAGCCCTTTTATGACTCCATAGCCCAATGGACTAAAAACTAGTGTTATATCTATATTATTAGCCAAATCTTGTTCTGATTGCTTGCAAATTCACACCTTTGAAAATCTTTCATTTTAGGACTTTCCACTCAACTAAAAATCATTCTCAACCATCCAAAAAAAACAAAAACCCTTTCCCTTAATAACTAGCCTAATATCATTACCCAAAAGCCTTAAAGATAAATCAAGCTTTGCACTTATTAGAGAGATCCCTCTCTACATTCAGGAGGGCTAGATCCTATAATCCAAAAGTGGTTCAAGTGTTCTCTTTGCAGTTTGTATTTGCCAATGTTGCAAATTACAGGGAGCTAACAAGATATTTTGATGGAATTGTTTTGGTAATGTGATTTGACATTTTTTCTTATTATGTTTTGAAAATGTGAGAATGTATTGTGGTTTTATGTTCATTCCATTTCCAAATGTAATTGTTTCCTAAGTTAGGAACACATAATTCATTAAGCTTATGCTCTATTTTGGATGAATAGTTATAGTTTCTTTCATATTATTATTAGTAGAAAAGAACTCATATATATTATGCTCTTTTCTCAAAACCCTATAAGTCTAGACCAATTCATCCAATATCCTGTTGTGTTGAACTGCTTACCTACCTTGATCCATCAGATCCCTGAAATTCTGATCCTTGTTTTCCCTGGACTAATTTTTTCCCTAACCTATTCACCATCCAACACTTAAAAATTCAATCAATCAAACCCCTGCACTACTGTTTCGGGGAAAATAACCCTAGAGGTTCGTTGGGTTACAACCTCCACAGAGCAGGGCATGCTACTTAAGAAGGACTCACACAACCATACATGTTCATGAAAAACTAAATAGAGTAGATCGAGGAAGTTACCCGTAGGTCCTACGGTTGAAGCAAATCCCGCGGGGTCCAAACCCCCAGCAACCGTCCTTCCTTCTTAACCTGAAAGACAAGAAGAAACAAGCACGAAGAACTGGTTGTACAGCATATATCTACTCTAAATGTTAGTGAAATCCATATAAAACATTAGATAAATCATAATGAATGCTTAAATAACAATTTTCTCATATATGTAAGCATACACTAACACGTATATTTCGGGAACAAGATGGTACTTCTGTATTATAAATAGCATGTACAAAAGTAATGAGTGGAGAGATCACCTGAATCCTTCCACGATCTTCAAGCAGACCGTCGTTCGGATCCGTCCCACCCTTGCCTCGCTAAGACTCCTTCCAAACTGGTGCATACGAGATGACATATAGGGAGATGAGCATCTCAAGGAAACAAGGGTTTCTTGTAATGAACTGGGAAAGTGCAGGAGGCACGGGGAATCAGACTTGGATAGGGAATACCAACAGAGTATAATATCAATAATTCTCTCCCTCCCTTAGGCCATACACATGAGGGGTTTTTATACTTCCTCCAAGTAGTTTCAACAGTTGGAAACAGTTGGCCACGTGCTGGGGTGGTTGAACTACCTGAGTAACCATCAACCCAGCCCGAAAATAGGGAATTTTTATATATTTTTTAATCATTTTAATGGCATACGCGGAAAATTGCAGGTAGACTCGCGTATACACGCGGAAAAGTACGGGCATAGTCGCGTATGGGGATTTTTACACTGTTTTTAAGTGAATTTGTCCAAGTCTGTAGGAATGGGTGCCCAAAGCCATAAAAGCAATCATGAATCATATGAAGGTGAGAAATTATGCTATAACAGATGCCCCCTAATATATGAGGTCAGAAGGGGTACATGATGGCCGAAATGTATTATGCACATAGAAAGAACTTCGCAAGGACAAGAGAGGACTTCACCGGATTTCAGCCTGCCAAAAACCAATGAAAGAAAATAGAGAGTCAACTCATGCTGAGGTGGGCATACCCATGCTCAGTCAAAAATACATCATATAGAAAGTACTGAATAGATCCAACATGTATACAAGTATAGTTGAACTGAAAGTACACAATGAATCATCTGAGCATGGCCCGGAAATACAAGTCTGAATCAATGTCCAAGTATCACATATAAAAAGCTGATCAAGGATGGTGCAACTGGATGTCTGATCATATAAGTAACTGAATCTCCAAGTACCGAATCATAAGAGGTGGAACAAACGGTACAATCACGCAACTCGGGAGCCAACATATAAGATGCTACTGTACTGAACTGCAGCATATAAGGGTGGACGGCAGCACTGGCAGAAACTGAATGGACTGTCAAAAGTGAACCGAAAAATGCTGATGCAACCCGAGGTCTTCACCGATCACTATGGCACAATTCTACACAATGGGAATAAATGAGCTGAAGTCGACCATGTGAGAAATCGTTGGATTACCGATCAATGATGTATACCGTTAACCAACGCGAGACAACCCACCGATAATGATAATGAGTGTCAAGGTGCCCCAGTACAATCTGACAAGTGCGAATGAATGAGTTGAAGTCAAACACTTGAAATAATCTACCAATCAGGAGGCAATGATGAATCCCCACTGTCGATAGCGAAGAGTCTGCCACTGATGACTGCAAACCCTAAGGTACTGACAAAAAGACTCTAGACCTTATTCCCAGAGCAATGATTCGGAGTCGATGGGAAAAGATCTGTTGGAAGGAAGGCATTAAGGCATCCCACATCAGTCCAGCGCGAGTGTAACCCGCAGGCCAAGATTTGGAAGGAATCGGACGAAGTAGAGTGATGGAACCAAAACCGAAGTACGTTTCCGACATGCACAAGATGAAGTTAGCGCACGGAAGAAACCCTCTGAACCAACCAATAATGAAAGATGACACAGAGGCGAGAAATCCACCGATAGGGTCAAATGGAAATCAAGGTACTGCACGAATCCCAAGTGTGATAATGTGTGCTGACGTCGAACACAGGGGAAACCACTCAATCAAAGACCCATGATGATGATCAAATGCTGAGCACGAGGTCACCTATCAATAATGAAAATAGGCCCAAGTTGAAGTGGAAGACATATATTTTATTACTGGACTCTCCCGGAGGGGAGAACCAGTAGACTTGCACGGGAAGCCCCTGGGAGGGCTAACCGTGGAAGACTATGTCCACGTGTATTGCGTAGAGGGTTCCAAGAAAGTTGGAACTCAGATTGCTATTAAAGATCTGAGGGATTTGCACATGAAAATCCTCCTTTTCACCATCGGCAGAGTGGCAGGATCTGCCTCCCTACATCAGGCGTCCAGGATGCAAATGAGCATAGCAGTAGAATGTTTGACCCATGTGTATGATTGGTGCACAGCCCTTTTACTGAACATGAAACAACAGTTGACCTCAATCCGCCAAGCAAAGACCAAACACTTTGGCTACGGTACAATTTTGACAAAATTCTTCTTTGAGAAGATACCAGCATTGAGACCCAGAGTTATCTCTACCATCAGTAGCCCGCGGGACCCAAGAATTGCCCGTTGGGCGGACATGATGAAGAGATTGGGGGGTAGTGAAGTACCCCGGACCACATGGGACGATGAGTTCTTCCATTGGTGGGGAGAACAAATCATCGCGGTGGACGACTATCCCTATTCCGTGATGGACTTTCGTGGAGATCCATATCTAGTTCTTCCACCAGGCACAGCATGGGGCACAATCGGTAAGTTTGCAAAAAAAAATTGACTTATATAATTTTTTTTGGATTTTTTCAAACATGTATGAAAAAATGAAAAACAAACATGTTTTTGATTGGATTCATAATGACTGACAACTTAAAATGATCATGATTCAGATGTTGGACCAGTTCGACCTGAGGGTCTCCCGCGCCACAAGCATCGCAGGGGCGAAGCAGAAATAGTGGATTCAGACAGGACTCTCCAGGCCGTGCAAAGGAACTTGGAGGGACTAACCCGCCAAATACCTATGGCTGCCGTGGAGGACCTGCCGGAAGCCATCCAGAGACGGGTGGTAGGAGTGCCCCGAGACTGGGTACGATTATTCCGCCGAGTTGCCACCGCGGTCACGTTCTATAGGAACACGACTTCTGGGCAGGGACCTCAGGAGTAGACAGATATTATGTATTAGATGACTGTATATTCTTTTTTGAGACTGAACATGATGGGGCATAAGCCCAAGTTTTGTACGACATTTATGGATCCAAATTTTGTAAAGTTTTTTGACACTCCGATGATATATATACAACAATATTTGATGTGATGTGATAAATGTATCAAATGTATGATGTTTTTGATGATTAAAAATTTATTGTATGGAATGATTAATATGCCAATCTAATGCTTGATTAGCTAATGAGTCAGCAAACCAATTGTCAGCTCGAGGAATATGAATGAAATTTAAAAATTGAAATGACCTTTGTAACAAACGTACCCTCAAGAAAAATCGTAATAAAAATGGATCTCGTACCCGATAAGTATTGTTCAACTACGACACCACCAGCTGAGAGTCCAAGAAAACTACCAACGAATCAACACCCAAAGATATTGCCTCCGAGAGTAGATGAACAACTGCAGTGTATTCTGCTATATTATTGGAAGCAGGACCAATGCAGACCCCTCTTGATACTAACAGCTGACTGGATGGATAATGAAGCACCCAAGCCGCGGAAGCTAAGTTCCGGGTGTGTCTACTAGCACCATCGGCGAAACCAAAATGACTCATGACATCCAACACAACCTGCCAAAGCAGATCAAAACATCACCAACTCATCAAAAATCGAAAATCAATCAGATATGTACAAAGCAAAAACTACTATATACAAAAGCAACATGCCAGGCCGAAGCCTAGGCATAATACTTCTTCAAATAGAGCCCATTTCGGGGCTCCGGCAACTCGTTCCCTTCGAAATCAACCAAGGTATACGCTCCTTTCTTAAGGACTTTTTAACGATATAGGGGCCATACCACATAGACTTAAACTTTCCTGCCCCCAGGGCATCCTTTTCTTGGGCATAGACCAAAACAAGGTCACCTTCCGAAAAGACCCTAGGCTTGACCGCCTTATCGTACTGAACTTTTACTCGGTTTTTATGCGCTTCATTCATCGTGGCAGCATCTCGACGCTGCTCATCGAGATGTTCCAGATGAAGAAGTCGTTCTGCCAGACTAGAAGTGTCAGGAAGAAGTTCAACAGCTAATTTAAGAGAAGGAATCTCGCATTCAATAGGAAATACGGATTCTACCCCGTGCACTAGCTGAAACGGAGTAAAGCCAGTTGCAGTTTTCACTGACGTCCTGTATGCCCAAAGTGCAGGATATAGCATAATATGCCAATTGGATCTAGCTTTATCAATTGTCCTTTGAAGAATTGTCTTCAAGGATTTATTCACGACTTCCACTTTCCCATTGGCTTGAGGATAATATGGAGATGAATGCTCCTGCCGGAAACCCAATTTGAGAGCCAACTCAGCCATCATACTATTCTGAAAATGACTGCCATGGTCAGTGACAATCTCTCTAGGAATACCAAAACGAGCGATAACTTGATTGAAAAGGAACAAAGCTGCAGTCTCACCATCATTCCCAAAAGTAGGCATAGCCTCGACCCACTTCGTAAAGTAGTCTACTGCTACAATAATGTACTTGTGACCTTTAACCGAAGGCGGGTTACAAGTAGTATAATCAATACCCCACTTTGTAAAGGGACTGACAGTAATGACTGGAAAAAGTGGAGCTGGATGAGCGCGCATTTTTCGAGTATAAACTTGACACGGATGACACTTTTTGACCGATTCGATACAATCCTTGAAAATCGAGGGCCAAAAGTATCCAGCACGCAAAATCTTTTGGGCTGTAGCAAGCCCAGATAAATGACCCCCACAAGCTCCACTGTGAGAATCATTGAGCACAGCCTCAGCTTCTTCGAGAGTTAAGCAGCGTCTTAGGATTGAATCAACCCCTCGACGGTATAAAGCATCACCAATAATCAAATAATTCTTGGCCAAGTGACGTAGCTTACGACGCTCATCTTTCGAAAAAGTAGAGGGAAACTTCGCAGTCTGGAGATACACAATGATATCCCCATACCAAGGATCCTGTGAAGAGATAAGAAACAAGTGTTCGTCCGGAAAGGACTCATCATAGATCATCTCTTCTCCACAGGGCAACTCGGAGATCAATTCCGCGAAAACTAATGATTTCTTGGATTTGGCAGACATGAACTCAAGATCAAATTCCTGTAAAATCACAATCCATCTATTGTATTTACCCCCTATCACTCACCTACTGAGGAAAAACTGAAATGGATTGGAAGTTGCCAAAACATAAGTTTTGCAAAGAATAATGTATTGTCAGAGTCGCTGCATAGCATGAACTGCTGCTAAAGCTAATTTTTCTATCGGAGTGCACTGAAGTTCAGGTCCTACCAGTCCTCGACTAAGGTAGTAAATAACATGCTCTGCAGGAGCATCATCCTCCTAAACCAGAACCATACCGATGGTAGATTCTGCTGCTGCCAGATACAAAAGGAAATCTCTGCTATAATCAGGTGGACTCAATAAAGGAGCAGAGGTCAATGCTTTCTTCAAAGCATCGAATGAGCGTTGAGCGTAGTCGTCCCAAAGAAAAGGAACTCCTTTCTTCAACAGTCTCATAAATCCCTTTGTGACTTCAGCATAATTGACGATAAATCTCCGAAGAAAATTAGACTTCCCTTGAAGACTTTGAAGCTGACGAATTGAAGACGGGGAGGCAACTGAAGTATTGCCTCAACCTTGAAGGGATCTACCCTTATCCCTTCCCTAGACACAATGAATCCCAATAGCCGACCGGATGTAACCGCGAAAACGCACTTGTTTGGATTCAATCGAATTTTATAAAAACGACATCTTTCAAATATTTGCCGGAGGTGACCAGGATGATCCATCCTCTTTCGAGAATGAGCAGCTAGATCATCTAAGTATGCCTCGATAATCTTCTTGATGTTGTGGAAGGCGTAAGACATGGCCCGCTGAAAGGTAGCCCTAGCATTTTTAAGGCCAAAAGGCATCTTCTTGTATGCAAACGTACCCCAGGGACAAATAAAGGCAGTTTTATGTTGATCTTCAGGACGGATAGTAATTTGATTATATCCGGAGAAACCGTCCATGAAGGAGAAAATCTCATTACCGGCACACTCGTCAATGATCTGATCGATAAATGGTGTGGGGTAATTATCTTTAGGACACGCTTTACTTAGGTCTCTGAAATCGATGCACACTCGAATCTTTCCTTGCTTTTTATCTACGGGAACGGGGTTTGAAACCCATTCAGTCAGAGGAACAGGGAAAATGAATCCCGCCTTAAGCAGCTTTTCAACTTCAGCTTTGATAGCTGCTGCCTTCCTAGGATTGACCGGACGAAGTTTTTGCCTCACCGGCTTAGCGTTTTCATACGTCTTGATCTCATGCTAGACAATAGATGGGTCTATGCCAGGAATTTCCTCATAAGACCAAGCGAATACATCCCTATACTCTTTAAAGAGCTCGGTGTAAATTTGAACCTCTTCACGGGAACATTCAGCTCCGATGAAGACATTCTCGATAATATTGGGATCCCTGGAAATGTTCACCGGGATAGTAGGAGAAATCACAACCATGTTCCCTTCAGCATAAACCTGTGTTGGTGCCAAAGGGTTCAAGACTGGGTGAACAGGACCAGGAGACGGAGGACTCGGAAAACTTGTTTCAACTTCGCTCAAATCAGGTAAGAAGTAAGACCGATGATGCAAATCATCCCACGGTCTATCTATACCTGTCATGGCTTCCAGGATGGCCTCTTCAGATGGAAGAGTGGTATCAAGGTAATCCTGGGTCGAAGAAGAACTAAGCGTCCAAGCCGGAGCCACATCACCATCCAACTCTTCCGGTGAAAGAGGAGCTGGGATGGTTTCTACAAAGTCAACAATAGACTGATACGCAATCTCAGCTGCAGAAATAGGAAATGCCATTCCACCCACTTGACCTTCCGCTAATGTGGCAGTAGGGGAAGGTAAGGTCCAAGGGTCCGAAAAATAATGAGTTATGAAGAACTCTCTTCGAAGGGGAGCCTTGGAGGATGAAATAGCATTAATATGCACCGTAGGAGGAGGAAGATCGAAAGTACCCATCAAGGAAGAATACATTCCAACTCCTAAATTCTCAACAGGCGCCTTAGTATTATCCAACTTCGAAACAGATGAGTTAGAAGACGCATTCAGGTCTACAGGAGGACAGTCCAGTTGATCCACTGTAACGATCCTCCCTTCGTGGGGGAAACATACAATCCGAAATAATGAGGATGCAATGACATCCATCTCATAAATCCAGTTCCTCCCCAACAGAAGGTTGTAGTCCAAGCTTGCATCCACTACCTCAACCTCTATATTGACAGTTTTTCCCCCAACACAGATGTGAAAAGCTGGGACAATACCATGGGGTCCGTGAGAATGACCATCGAACGCAGTAAGAACAGTGCTAGATGGAACAGCTTTGGGAGATCCAAGTGTCTTCTAGCATGCGAGAGACATCACGCATGTGGAAGCACCCTCATCAACAACCGTTCGAAAGATATTGCACTTCCGATACGACAATTTAATATGAAAAGCCATGTGATGAGGAAGTCTCTTCTTAAAATTAGTCATATCAAAAGTAATCAGAAGAGAATTTTTTGGATCAATAGCCCCAATGGTAGTGAGCAAAGCACTGCGCTGAGCTGGACAAGACTGGAGTACCTCTAAAGCTGACATAGCACAAGGACTCTGCGCCAGATCTTCCACAATCGAGTAGTTCTGGGCAGCCCTAGCATTTGGATTAATCGTTGATCGCTTAGAAGATGCTTTGGGCATCTGAGGCATAGACTCAATAGTAGGCTTCGTGATGTGAAGCGGCTCAGTAGCATTAGGAACTTCCTTAGCTTTCGAAGACTCTTCTCCGCCATAATCACGGGATCTCGTAGCGATATCCGCGTGAGCACTCATCATGAAAATGTTCGATGGAATTTCCCCTTCCTGGGTGCCTCCAGAGGAAGCCCCAAGATTTTGGTTTGCGCCAGCAACTAATTGCTACCCTTGGGGAAAAGGGTTTGTTAACACAGCCTGGGAACTAGAAGAACCCTGATGAGCTAACAAGCGCTGAGCATCCCGAATTTTAGGGCAAATGTGTGTGAGATGGTCTCCAGCACAAAGCTTGCATGGAAACTTCACTTTCTTTTTCTCCTTTTGACCCTCACCAACACGCTCGTTGGTTTTATTTGCATTACCCTTCCCGTTCTTGCCCTTCTTCTTGTTATTTTGTCCCTTCTTCTTCCCATCGGATTGTTGATTTCCTTTGGGATCAGAAGCTTGGACAACATTTATGGACAAAGACTGGGAAGGCGATGACTCAGTAGGCACAGCCTGACTAGAAGGAGCAGATTGCAAAGACAACTGCTGCAGTTGAGTAAGCAGGCTGGCTGCACCACTATTGATCGATCCGACAAGCCCATCACCATGAGGACCGGGCTTAGTTTTCGATAAATCTAATTTGGAGCGAGGAGCGTTGGGAAAATATTTATAAAGGACCCCAGACTGAGAATAGATCAGTTCCAGCTGCTGGGCCCTAAAAATGGCCTGCTCCTCAGAAAATACCCCAGATAGGGATACATCTTTCGAAATATCTGACTGCAGGGATTTGAGAAACCATTCGAGAAGGAATTCTCCTGGAATATGAGCTTTAATAAGCCTCTTCCTTCTCCTCCATTCCTGAATGTGATCAGAAATGTGAGTTGCTTCGTCCTGCTTAAAATTAGCCAAGAGTTCCGTCCCAGCCTCATATCGGACAGGCAACTGAAAATGGTTTAGAAATGTAACAACCAGTTCTCCAAATGTAGCAAAACTGCCCCCAGGTAACTCGATATACCATTTGGCAGCGTTTCCAGTTAGGGTGCGTTGAAATAATCTCAACCTAATCGAATCATCGATCAGGGAGTTCGAAGAACACCATAAGTGTAAAGTGGTGATGTGGTCAGCCGGATCCTCCCCATTCTTACCTTCAAATTTTGGAATATCTGAAGGAAGTTTGGTGGGGACCGGAGGCCACCCCGGACTATAACGAATCGGATCATTAGTCAACTTCGACAGATCTGGCAAGTTTAACGTTGCCAGAAAAGGTAAGCGAGGCGAAGCCTGAGGATTCCATCCTTGATGGGATGGGTTCCCAACATTCTGAAAAGAATACCCTGGATTTGATGAGGCACCAAGTTGCCAAAAAAGACTCGTAGAAAAAGGAGAAGAACCTCCTCCCCACGCCGAGTTACCAAAGCCCAGACCAGTTCCCCTCGCTGAAGTATTAAATGAAGAGGAAAGCCCCTAGTAGGGGTTCCAGGCATTAGAAAGAGGAGAAAAGGTCTGATAAGCACTCGACGAAGGGAAAGAAGTATTCCCTTGATGACTTGCGTAAAACTGATTCCCTTCCCCCGTTGTAGTAAACACAGGATTCCACCCTGTTAAAGTAGTCGAACTTTTCCCCCCAGACCAAGGGTTGAAACTCTGGGTCTGGGACGTAAACGGAAAGGACCCTAAAGAAGGATTGGAACTAGGAATTTGCCCAGTTCCAAAGGGGAAACCCTGAAAAGAAGCTGATCCACTAGCCATAGACGACATGGGTGTAGATCCAGCTGCAACAGCGGAAAAGGAAAAAGAGGGATTCCCACTAGAGGGCATCCCTAAACAGAAGGGACCAGAATGAGAAGCATGTGCTTGGGTGAAACCAGAGCCAAACATAGCAGCACTAGAAGCAATCGAAGATAAAGCAATAGTGCCCCCTCCTTCAACAGAAGCAGGAGTCTGAATGCCTGCAGCACTCACGACAGAAGCCGCGTTCCCAGTCGTGGCCATCGAAAGGTATGAATGATACGGAAGATCTTCCGGTCTCTCAGACTCAGGTCCGATGTACTGAACAACGAACGGATAATCAGGAGGAAGAGGAGATGGACCTGACGAAGGAGGTTCAGGTACTTCTTCAATTTGAAAATCTTCTTCCTGAGGAAATAAAACTCGCGAGGTGAGTGGAACGCTCCTCTCGGAACCGACACCAGAATCAGCTATGAAACCTTCAGACCCTTGTGGAGGATCTCTCTCCACTGCGTCAGACGTCACAGGGTGGTAACCACCTGCTAAATCACTCCTATGCCTTCTCGAAGAAGGCTCTGGACTCTCGGGAGATAACCCCCGGATTCTCCTCGATCGACGAGGCGCTTGATCAGCCACTTTTATAGATTTTAAATTAGACTCAAAAAAGTGAAAAGATAGGCAAGCTAGGAGCAAAGAGCACTCACTAAAAGAAAAATCCCTGAGATACAATCAAGCAAACAACCTGCAAGTATTTCCGCTCCGGGTGATGAGGACCGGACACCAAAATACAGGAAAGCGAAATATAGGACCTCCCGAAAGCAGTCTGGGATGATTAGGGCCCAGAACAACTAGCGAAGGTATCAGAAACAGTTACGCCGACCTCCTAACGACAACCTTTGCCGGCTCAAGCACCCAAGCTTCGCAAGGGCACCCCCCAGAAGTACTGTTGAAAGTGATGCGACGTCTGCCTCAGGTACCACGGGTATTCCCCCCCGCAGTCACCTGTGTGGAACCTAGGAGTGGCAACTATGGGCACCAATCCGTGTCAAAAGCCGGGCGGAACGGTCTTAAGGTCAGATTCAGCTAATTGGAGAGGGGGTATCCCTCTTCTCAGCCTTCACTTCCCCTCGTGCTTGACTCTCTGGAGGAGAGCTTTCCCGATCCACCTAACGGAGTTGGATTTCGCTCAATTAATCAACTTCTATGTTTTGTTTGAGCAGCCTTGGAGAGTTAACTCTCCACTCACCTAATCCAAGGCCCTACAACCTAGCTAGTTGGTGTATGACACTTAGAAAACTTGCTAGTTGATTTTAAATTATATCTCTTATTTTAATGGGCTGTTATGTTAAGTCACAAGGATGCGGAAATGAAACGTATGGTGTTTTGACGCAGAAAGAAATTAATAAAAACTTAACTACATGCAAATGCAGTTATTGTCTTTTGATGAAAAGCAACTTCTATACAGGTTCTACGAGACTAAAAATTGTATTTTTCTTTTCAGATAGCAAACTCACACTCACAAAAACTATGAAATTGACTAAATGTTTAAATGCACCTAATGCAAATCACTACAAGCATGCAAATCATAATATGCAAAATCTCCTAAAGCAGAGTGAAATTTCCCAAAAGTCCTTCAGTTTTAACTCTTCTTGGTTGTCCAATAAGCTAGTTCCCGAAATCAAGAACTCTTAATATGAAGACACCAAAAACGTTTAAAAAACAAGAAGAAGAAATGAATGACAACTCCCTTCCAATTATCAAGCCAAAAACCAAAAGCAAGAAACCTCACAAAAGCTTCAAAAGATATAGCAAAACGAAAACGAAAATGCAACAACAAAAGCAAATAACAAGACAAAATGTTTTTTGAGCCTTTTAAATGCAAAAACAAAAAGCAAAGCAAATGTTTTTTGAGCTTTTTAGTTTTATAAAGAAAGAGCTCGAAAAGACCAAGCAAAACTATCAAAATCCAAACCAAAAACGAGGACAAGATTTCAAGCACAAAACTTCAGCAATGCTCCCAAACCGTATAAGGCTAACAGTAGCAAGATCAATGAAACAAAGGAAAACTGGAAAACTTAGCCTATGACCCTAGACAAATAGTGCAAACTTATCGCAAACAAAGACTCCAAAGAAGCGAGAAAAGCTCTTCAAAAGTTGCAACAAAACCTAGCCTGTGGAACTCAGAAAACCAATCAAAAACGAAGAAAAAATCGCAGTACGACACAACACAAAGATAGGAGCGAGTCGGTGAGCAACTCTATTCGATCGCGAACGACGAGGGTAACGACGATCTTGAACTCAATCCGGAGGGTGCCGGCCACCGAAACAACACTTTGCCAAAAGACTGGTTTTCAATCAAGCAGAAGAAAAGAACGTAGAGCACTTCCTTCACAATCGATGGTGGAGACACGGCAAAACGGTCTCCACCGGCCCGGAGAGAAAGGACGAAAAGTCAATAAACCCAAAAATTCAAATCTGCCTAGAGTATACGCTGCTTTACGGTTATGCAACATGCATACGCGTGTGTGCGCGGGAAACTCGCGTGTACGCGGGTCCCTTAAGACAGGCACGCGTGTATACACGTGTGTGCGAGAAAAAGCGCGTATACAAAAATTAAATAGCGAAAAAAATAAAAAAGGACAGAAGCACAGGAAAAGACACCGGGACTTCGGTATTTGTAAAAGTATTTGGAATGCAAATGAGGGTTAAAGCATCGGCAACCTGCCAAGCAGTGAGGAAACCACCCAACGGAGAATGCGAAATGTGATCCCAGTGATCGCCCGATTCTGTGCAGGGGAATATGCCCTAGAGGTCGTTGGGTTACAACCTCCACGGAAGCGGGGGGCATGCTACTTGAGAGACTCACTGACATACACGTTGAGAGAAAAACTAAATAGAGTAGAATGAAAGTTACTGTAGGTCCCTACGGTTGAGCAGAATCCGCGGTCAAACCCAAGCAACCGTCCTTCCTTCTTAACACGAAAAAAAGAAAGAAACCGGCCACGAAGCAGTTGTGACATATATCTACTCTAAATATTGGTAAATTCATATAAAACATTAAATAAATCATAATGAATGCTTGTGTAAATATTCATACATAAAAGCATACACTAACACGTTTGTTCGGAAATAACATGGTATACATGTTATAAATATCATGTACAAAAGTAACGAGTGGAGAATCACAGTCCTTCCCGGCCTTCGCGACGTGGTCCGGATCCGTCGATAACCATATAGCTGAACTCCGCTGAGCGGTGCCTACGAGGATGTCATATGGGGAGATGAGCATCTCAAGGAAACAAGGGTTTCTGATAAGAAGCTGAGAAGTGCGGGGAGGCACGGGGAATGGAACTTGGATAAAGAGGGAATACCCAACGGAGTATAATAATAATCGTTCTCTCTCTCCCTTGGGCCATACACATGAGGGGCTTTTATGCTCCCCTCCAATTAGTTTCAACGGGTTACAAACAGTTGACTGTTACATCTTTGAGGTGGTTGAACTGCAGGTAACCATCGACCCGACTTTGAAAATAGGGAATAATTATATATTTTTTAATCATTTTAATGGCATGCGAGAAAAGTCTGTTTGGACTAGCGATATGCCCTTCAGAGAAAAGCACGAGAATAGTCACGTACCAGGGATTTTTACAGGTTGTTTTTAAGTGAATTTGTCCAGAAGTGCGGCAGGAATGGGTGCCCCAAAACCATAAAAACGATCGTGAATCATGTCAAGGTGAGAAATGATCTTTTATAACACTTGCTAATTTCGCGGCGGTGATTTTTTTTTGTCTCTGTCTTGTGTTTTCCTTTTCAATTCATTATATTTCATTTAAGCTGCATCAAAAATACGGCGTAGGATTTACCCTTGTTAGGTACCCTATGTTTACGCTCTCCTTTCCTTCAATGTTTTATGCTGTATGTTTTATTTGAGAGTCAGTTTCCAAACTAATTTAACCGATGTAGTGGTCGAATATATCTTTGCTAGTTGATGTATGAATTGATGAATACATTTCTTAGATGTTCTTGGTGAGCTTTAATTGAATGAGTTGGGATACTGAAGTCTATAACTACTGTCCTACTGTCTTTTAGGATCCTTTTCAATTAATTGAACCTTTACAAGTTCCCTTAAGTTGGATTCCGAAGCATTGAGAGTTCAAAGTCTCTCTACGATCTCTCGGTTTTCACCTTTGTGTCCAAATCTTTAATGTTTCCTTGTATAAGAGTTAGCCTTTGGGTTTTGGATCTGTGAGTTGTCTAATAGCATGTCCATGTCCCTAGATCTAATTCTTGAAGGTCACCTTGGAGGTTTCTTTCTTTCCATCTCTCTTTCATTTCATGCCACTATCATCTTTAAGATCAACATGCTTTGAATGTTATTAGCCCAGCTTTGCATATTGAATAGCAAGTAATCACTGTGACTCCATTGCCCAATGGCACGGAATGTTCTGCGAATCATCCCTCCTTTGCCTAAAATCTTCTTTGCACATCCTTGTCTCATGAACCCTTCTTTCATGATTCTAATAACCAAACAAACAAACCTTTGAGCCTTATAACTAGCCTAATATCTTAACAAACTTCAAAGACATAAAACCTTTGCCCATATGAAGATCCCTCTGGACCCGAGCTAGATCACGAGGTCAAAGTAGATTCTGATGTTGTCTCATCTTTTGGTATTTCCAACCTACCAAAACATGGTTACCCTAACGTAAATAGCGACTGCGTGAGGAATCAAACCAAAATCTGCGAGATTGGGTTGGCGGTTAAACACTCCTATTCACAAATCAACTTCTATACCACTTGTTGTGTTTTCTCCCACCTCTTGAGCAGTTAAGGAAAGAGGGCGATTTGACCTGGGATCTCATCCTCTTTGAAGGTGACATGTCACAGTAGATGCCCTCCAGTCCATCTGCGGTTGGGTTTGCTAGTGTTTTAAATATTTCCCTAAAAAGGACATTACGAAGCTTGTGGTGGACGGTATACCCTCTTGAAACATCCTAAAACCTTCCACCTAGCGACTCCATAGTTTCTAAATGATTAAAAAGACTCCCTTTTGGTGATCGGTAGGCCTGTATTATCTTGGTTCATAAGACTCCGCGGGAGACCAAATCCATTACAAGCATCGACCATAATAGAAGTAACAAGTGAGGTTAAGCTGTTTTGACCAGGAAAACAACTTGATGCTGCCTTCCAGAACCATTCACTGAGAGCTTAGCATCCTAACTTAAACCCACAAAAATAGTTGATAACCACAAGAT
The DNA here is from genome assembly GCA_034641835.2 of Pinus albicaulis. Taxonomy (NCBI): domain Eukaryota; kingdom Viridiplantae; phylum Streptophyta; class Pinopsida; order Pinales; family Pinaceae; genus Pinus; species Pinus albicaulis. Next base: position 67,382,949 of record CM076571.1, read on the forward strand.
CATCCTCTAATAAGTCTCCTACACCCTAAAGACCAACTATTTCCAGGCACATCCAGAGCTAACTGCGCGAGAAGACTTTCTGTTCTGTCAGACCCACTTTTGACCTAGGCTCTCAAAAGCTGTGCCTAGAACTAGGTCGTACAGTGTCCCTGAACCGACGGACAGCCAGGCTACACAGTTCACCAACCCGGTAAACACATTAGGGATGTCTGGAACCCTCCATCTACTCCTCCCACAGTTTTCACTTCATTCCAAAGGAAGCTTGGGACTCTGCTACCCCTAAATACACTTGGCAAACATAACACGGTCCTAGTATCCCTATCTGTACATCACCAGGCACTCCAAACTAACCCTTTACCCTCTTTGAGGCATCATCATGGCAGCTTGGTATGCCTACTGGTTTTACCCCATCCTCCTGGAGCGCCCCTACCCAATGATTACCAATCAGATCCCACTTCAAAAGAGTCTACCACGACTCGACACCATGTAGATAGGATGAAGTTCTTTTGACTTCTGTGGAGATAGATGATGATACGGTCAAATGAGAATCTTTTGGAGCTTAGGAGGTGATGTGAAGAAATGTTTTGAGCATCCCCTCCTAATAGTATCCAAGACCTTCTAATTATATCGATTTTCATAAAAAAAATGGGAAGTTAAGGCCAATCCTCTCCAAATCTTAGTAGAATACAGAACACGAAGAAACGTAGGAGAAGAGTGTCCTTGACTACTCTGGGTTTACTTGACGTTTATAATTCTCCTCCACATATGAAACCTCCCCAAGGTCTGGCTCTGGTGAAATATCCTAAAGGCTTTGATCTTGACATGGCCTACCGACTTAGGGAGAGGATTACAACACAACGGAAGATATGCAAAAGGATCAATGAGGTGTGAAGACTAGCTTTGATTGAGAAAAAGCAATTGAGAACGAGAAGGGTAACATATAGAGATGACAACATGCTTCCACATCGATCCCAATTATGACCGTCTGTCTGAAAACATGGAAAAGCTTGACAAATGATGGAAAAAATGGTTGTCACGATTGGTAACCAAAGCAATCAAAATCATAACCGAACCATAGCTTTAGAAGGAACAATCTTGCTCCCCGAGACAAAGAGAATCAAATCGGCGATTATTCCCCCATTTCAATGAACTTTCTTGATGAAGATGAAGATCATAGAAGATTACGAGGGAACACAATAAAAACATGTTTGAAATAAAAACTCAATCCCTGACCCCATTTCCTGAGAGGAAGATCCTTCTCATCCTCATCTTGGATATGAGAAATGTTAGAATACGAGGATTACGAATGATTTAGAAAATGCCATCATGCGAATTAGGAAAACAGTATGAATTTAGAATCAAAGAGACCTAGACACTTCCAAACCAAAAGATGCAAGTTTACCATCAAAAGAGCTGATAAAACTTCTAAATTAGCTATGCAGAAGGTAAAAAATCAGCAGTGGAGAGTTAGGAAGAACAAAGAAAAATACCAACCAAAAAATTTGATAAACAAAGTCAACCAACCGGCAACACTGTGTACCCGATTATACGATAAAAACGAGTTCTAATCCTGTACATAGTGAGAATCAGCACGGTTAATTTGCCTAAGGTGGTGGCTAACGAAACGAGTTGAACATTCCAAAGTGGGTCCTTTCAATTTGGAAATTAGGATTGCAAAAAATCAAGATCTATGTCCTCTACGAGCTGGCCACTCAGATGTAACTAAAGGCCAAATTTTGAAAGCTTTAAATCTCGAAGCAGTGTGCTGTGATATGAGTGATGATCAACCAGCCTCCCTATTTGGTCCAAAGATAGAAGGAATTTTCGAGAAGGTGGTACCCCCTTTTTTATGTCAGTCTCCAATATCCATGATAAGATCCTTCACAATGCGATGCATGACTGCGAAGACATCCTTCATGCCTAAGGGTATTTGTGGAAAAGTTGAGCCTGAAGATAACTCACCCTTATAAATATTTATATTCATTTGACTCTATCAGAGTAAAATGCTGAGTTTAATCAAAGACACATGTGTAAACCTTACCCGGATCTGCCAAAATGTGTGGTCATGGATGTGGTAGTGGCAAATGTGCCACCTAGTATGGCATGTTGCGCCGAGGTCATGGGGGCAAGGCTGCAAGGTACAATGTGAATGGATGGGGCATATGCCACAGTCACATCTTTAGCCAACTTAGGAGCGTATGAAGGCGCAAATGAAATTCCTAGTCACGACCTCGAAAAACCTAAAAATTCACCTTTATACTCTTGTTTTACAGATCTAGACTCCTTTATCTTTTGTAGTGATATGAATCCTTGAAGGGCAGAGAATTTAAAAAACAGGATGCAAATGATGAAGCAAATCCCATAGACTTTAACATAATGGCCACTGCGGAATTAGAGGAAAACGAAGAAGAAAACTTTGGACGATTACCGCATTACGAAGTCGGAAGCAAACAAGAAATAGAATGCAACTTGGGTGATAGTCACCTCTTTGAATTCCATACACATCGGGAAGAAAAAAACCATCAACGGACAGTGGAGAAACCCCGATAGGGAAGAAAATGATGATCAACATGAACACGACCCCTTGTAAATAGGTGCAGTGGATCTGTGCCCTAGGAAGACCGCCGGAGGAGCAAGGTGTGGATACATATCGGAAGGTAACTACGCAGAGAGCCATGCATGTAACATGCCTTTAAATGTACAAACAATATTGCGGTATGGGCTCTTATCTAGAGCTTGAATCTATTGAAAAAATTAGGGCAGCTGGGATAGTGACCATGGAGACTACCGAGTTGATTATAAAACAAGTGAATGGTGAATACTGATAAAACACCACAGGTTGAGAGCATACGGGGAATGACGCTATGGATTTATTGAAAACCTTTGTAGGAATACGACTGGTGTTTGTCCCTAAGTCGAGCACAATTGCAAATGGATTAGCACACGCATGGCTAGTTCATATCACAAGCCTCCCGAGTGACAGCCAAAAAACCATCATTCGGACCAAATTCAAACTGCGGTGCGACAATGAAAAATATTGGCGGACTCTTTGAGGAGGATGATAAAGCAGTTGAAGATTTCTGATAGGCGGGGAGCAGGTTTAGATTTCCGATTAGGACTCTAAATACGACGATAGCCGCCTAAGTGAAGAGCCCTCGGTGTGAGGAAGAACCCTGCTATGTATAGAAATAAAGAAAAACTTTAAATGAACGGATTGGAAATCAGCGAAGAATGTGAAAACACGGATAGTGAAAAAATGAAATTGTTGCGGGACGAGAATGAAACATACCAGGGGGGCAGCACCTTTAGAGGACCTTTTTGACTTTGATGATGTAGCAAAAAAATCCCACTATAGAACACTCGGTTACGAGGTTGAGTAATGCAACATGAGCACCCGAAGATAAGCCCAAGATGATTAAATTGGCTAAGTCCTGCCTGCAAACATGAAAAAGAAATACATTGACATATTGAGAATTCATTGATGTGTTTGCTTCCGTTATGAGGACTTAAAGAAGCCTATGACACAAACATTGCTCTGACCAAAAAATACCTCTTTGAACGCGAAGTGACCCGCCCAGTGAGAAACTCCTGAGAATAAACCCAAAGCAATTACCTTGGTGAAAAGGAGATAAAGAAGATGTACGAGGCAGGCATAATAGTTCTCGTGAGTTCTACGATTGGGTCTCAAACCTAGTGGTACGTAGAAAGAAAACATGTGGGTCCAGTTGTGCATGGATTTTCAGAACCTTAACGAGAGCCTCACTCAAGAACAATTACCCTTTTCTAAAAATGGAACACATTATTAGAAAGTAGTAGTCTCAAAAAGGATCTCCACAGTAGATGGTTTTTAGGGTTACAACCAAGGTTGCAGTACTCCCTGAAAGACCAACTCAAAACTGACTTTGCCATTCCATGGGGCACCTTTATGTATGTAAAAACTCCCTTTGGACTAATGAGCTTATTTGGTGCAACCAACTTCCAACGACGATGAGACATGGCACACCGAGGATGAAAATAGGACACTTCATTGTCATCTATCTGGATAACATGTGATCTTTCGAGGCGAAGAAGAACACCTAAAACATACGAGAAAGTGTTTAAAGAAAAAATGTGTAAGGTTCGGTCTATCATTGAATCCCAAAAAGACTATATTTGGGGTTTGCAGAGGTAAGCTTCTTGACACATCATGTCAGGAGAGGATTAGGATGACCCACAAAGAATTGAGAATACCAAATCTGCAGAAACATTAAAGAGTTACGGTCCTTTATTGGAAAATCAACTTCCTAAGGAGGTTGTTCTGACCTGGTGAACACCTCATGAATATGACCAACATCTTTGAAGAAAGGTGTAGGCGTTAAATGGACTAATTGAGGCTAAGAAAATCTTTTGACTTGATTAAACACACACTCCCACCGGGCTCTGTCCTAATCGACCACAATTCTCAGCTCATTCACCAGTCTTTCATTGCCTCTGAAACATACAATAGTTCTGGGTTCTGTTTCTGTGAGGAAAAAATCTAGAGGAATGGAACATCATCTCTTTCTTTAGCAAATCTGCGAGGGATGCCCTTGAGGCCAAACATAATGGAAAAATAGGCCTATGCCTTGGTTAAGGCCTTGAAAGACTTTAGGGTGTACATCTGCATTCCCACACCATAGCCTATGTGCCAGGCATGGTAGTTAAGTGTCTTGTCCCAAGACCCGGATGGGAAGAGGGAGAATGGATTGTTGTGATCTTAGATATGACCTTGAGATAAGCCTGAGTCGAGTCAAGGGTTAGGGGCTTAGATCAACTAATGGGCGAATAAAATTTACAAGCCTCATGTAAACATGGTAGATGCCTTGGATGTGTTAGGGTCCCGTGATTAGCCGATTGGTGAGCCAAATGACGATGTAACATCAAACCAAGCTTTGGAGCCCAAGGACCTAGCCTTCACGGACTCGAAGGGAGAAGCTCTCTCTAAATGTGTAAAAGATATCGGTGTGTTTGCTTATGGTGTTACGATATTAGGCTAGTTATGAGAAATGAATTTTTTTATTTTGAGTTTTAAGTTGTGAGGATAAAAGCGCAATCAAAGATATAAAATGAATGTGAAGTTAGATCAAGCTGGGCTATGAGGTCAAAAAGGTCAAGGAAGCTATCGGGGGATGATGATACCAAAGGCTGTTGTAGAAAGGCACGATTTGATTCAAGGTAGAAAGGATATTTGGGAAAATGGGAGCAAAATGGACATCAAGTTTGTAGACAACAAGGAGTTCAAGCATCATGAGACCACGATGAATATAACATAAACATGGTAAAGAAAACCCTTAATCATGCAAGATGTAACTATAAACTAATCCTTTGTAAAACAAACATTTAAACCATACATAAATATGGACACACTACAACGATGGATATCGGACTTTGGGGGAAAACACATAAGGCAGTTAACAACTCAAAATACTATGCGGGAGCATTAAACACTGGGTCTTTAAGTTATTGGGCACTTTGACAAACAAACTTTCATAGTTTTAGGCAAAGGGCTAGATCGGAACTAGGCCTCTTGGTTAGCAAGATGATAATCTAATCGATTAGAATGATTTCATGGGAGACAGGAGCAACATGGACGGTCATGGGTAACAGGGCACACCACCATACATCTCACTCAACACATACATAAAGACATGAATAAAACTAGCAACAATATCCTTAAGTTACTAAAAAAGAGCAATTAAAATTCTTTAGTGCAACTAAGGAAAGAAAAACATAAAAGCTGTAAATTCGGGAAATTTGAGGTGCCTCCATGGTATCCTAAATTTATTCTCCAGCAATCTATAACCAAGCTTGAAAGCATGTATCATGAATGAAAACTAGAACAACAACAAAACAAGAAACACTATACCATTCTACCATGTCATGGAATCAATCAAGCAAATCACTTCATCATTATTAAGCATCAAAGAGCGGGTCAAAGTCATAACACAAGTATGTTGTTTAGAAAGCTCATATGACCAATATATTACTTCTCTCAGTTCAGCCTTGTTTTGACTGAAGCCTTGTGAATAAATAGGCTCAAGTGAGGGAAAACCTCATGGTGCAACTAGCTATCCCATTGGCCTAATCAAAATATCTAAACTTGTCCTTGAAGGCTTTTACCAAAACCCAAGGCACAAAAATATCTCATAAAATATCTAATTGCTAAAAAGGAAATTTAATTGACTTTGGAACATTTTGTAAGTGTAAAAAGTAATAAAACACATTTTGGGAAAAGCAATTTTAGGGTTCAAAAATTACAAAAATACTTCAAGTTATATCGGAAAAAGGTCCACGACTTGCCGGAAACATTTGGCGGCAACTAGGTGTCGAAACGAAGCTCGTGATGGCTCGTTGGAAGATATATGTGTCTACTTTCAAAAGTAACAAACTGATCATATAAATACGATGCCTAGAAGTTTTCCAAATCTGTACTGTGTGTAAAAAGCCAGAAAATTACAGAGCCTAACGTGTAAAAATGAGAATGTGCAAAAAGTGAGCATTTTTAAGCAATTTTCGAAGCAAATGAATCTCTGATATACCCAGCTACTTTGGGGACCTGATCACGAAATTGTAGCGTCAGCGAGTATCATCCTCTCCATGAAAAATCACAAAAAATGAAATGGCGAATTTATGAGTTTTCGACCAAAAGCTGAAAAATGCCAAAAAACAAGTTGTCAAAATACCATTGAAATTGGTGTGCATGACCCTCGAGGTCTAACGTATAGAAGCTGAAGCCAAAAATATCAAGTCTTTGATATGCCTTTGTCCTCTTTCTGGGTAGACACTTCTGCTGCCTTCTTGGGTTTCTCTTGAGGTACCTTTAGTTTACTTAATAGAACAAGCCAATTGTTCCCAAAGTGATGTGTCCTCTTCCTTTGACTCCGGATCTACGTTTTCTCTTTCAAAGCTTCATTTCAGTGTTGTTGTGCTCTAACCATGCCTCTTTATTTTCTTCAATTTCTTGCTCAAGTAGGGCGATGAGAAAAGCTTGAAGGTGGGCATGTTCTTCTTCTTGCACCTTTTCCACGAGCTCTTTTAAGCCCTATGGTTCTGAAGCCTCTTAGCTAGGCTGGTCTCCCTCTTCTTCCTCATCAAAATCACCAGCCAGGTTCTTCTATCTTTGCTTGCGCCTTAGGCTACTTTCATTCTTATATTTGATGGCCGTGCCTCATGGTAACGTGTGCCAGACATTCATCTTCATTTTATTTTGGATCTCAGTAGTTGAAAGAGTTCCTTGCCGGTGCCAGAGATCCTCCTCTAATGCCTCAATTTGCCCCTCTCTTGTGGATTAGGGTTTTCAAAAAGATACGGGCTTCTCGTTATGTTTGTGTACGCTTTGGATTGGGATGATAGCCAATGCCTCCTGTTTTTACTTTCTCCTTCTTGCTTTTTCCTTTGTGAGAAGCCAATCTTGCACTTTTCCTCCTAGGCATGCTAGTGGGGTTCTTTGAGCGATTTTTTACACCTTTGCTAGGGACAACCTTTGTCACCTTTGGAATGTAGACCGCTATTCCTTTAACTTTGTCTTTTTTGACTTTGTTCTTTTGGAGAGAGACACAACTACTTTACCCTTGACATCTTCTTGAAAGCTGTTTTGCTCTCCTTGAGGGTACATTTATTGTGTCTTCTTCTTATTTGTTCAATTTCTTGCTTACGTTACTTAACATCAATTTGTTGTTCTACTTCAATGCCTTGTTCAATTTGTGTTTCAACACTGTACCTTTTTCACCAAAATCAATGCAACTGCATGCTTGGATTTTCTGCTCATTTGTGGCTCAAAATGTTGCTCAAAGATTTCTGCCAGTACTTTGTTTAAATATTCAATAACAGATTCTTTGCTCTTCCTCTTGTGCACCATTGTTCATCATCTTGTTCGCTACGACCTTCAACAACATCCTGCTTGCTGTTCCTCATCTTTTGTTTCTTGCTCTTCATCCCTTTCCTCTTGTCCATGACCTTTCTCTTCTTGCGCTCTACTCCTTCTCCTTCCTCCTACTTGTCTTGTTGTTCGGTAGTAACTTTTGAGCCTTCTAGGGTGGAACGCTGTTGGACAAAGGTATAGGGCGATGAACGAGGGCGAGTGGGAGATATATGGACGGAAACGGTGAAAATATGGGTGGTAAGTGAATACATCCCATAGGTTATCTTTCTTCTCTAGGTGGTCGTAGGATGATAATTTGATCGAGGAGAATGATGGAAAAGGAAGGTATTTGCGAGAGGACGGAGGCACTATTACCGAACGTGGATGCTGTCTTCTATAAAGTGTACGCATAAAAATTAAAGAGTTGGCCTGCTGGTTCTGGTGAAATGCATCAATAATCGGACATGGTAGGCATAAGCTCGAGGTAAACCTCCCCTTCTGGTAAAAATACTTCATTATGACTTTCATAAGAGAGCACTGTAATTTGTCAAGAAGATGAAAAAAAGGAAAAATAGCGGTGGGAAGTATCTCTATGCTCGGAAGACGATGAAGGCTTGTAATCTTCTAAGTCAAGATAAACTTTGTTTTGAACCATTTTAATAAAACGTGTGGAATCTTGGTGGCTTTGGACACGGTCTTGGAAAACGCAGGGTAAGGTCACTGCAGAAAATACTTGTTGCGGAACCTCGGGGCGCATAGGTAGTAGCCAGTAGCCGAAAAACTTTTGACCCTCATGTGTCTTCTGGTAGAAATCTGAACTAGCCTACTTCATGGAGAGTTGAAAAGGATGGATGGATGAGCATTAACCTCCTCTGTGAAGATTGCTCATATCTCTTATGTGAACCCTCCTGTTGTCTTTTGTGGAGACATTTTTGACCTAAATGAGCTTTTGAAGAAACAAAGCGCCTCATTGTCTACAAAGCGCCTTCTTGAAATTGTTGTGCCAATTCAACATCTTGATGAAAACAATGTGGTGGATGATTGCAACAAGTTTCCTTACAATAAAACACATACTTTCGAAAAGTGACGCTACCTTGAATATGTCTCAGCACGGCCAGATTTTTCAATGAGACACGGTGAAAAGGAGACAAGCGCGAGGTGAAATTTAAGTAGCAAAAAAGTGTTAGCAATCACCTTGTTCTTGTCGGGATTTGAAGTTAACAACACATTTTAAATCTTTACCCAAAGTAGACTTGCAATCATTACAAACACACTTGCTATTGGCGCAATTTCTCAACAAACTTATATGTGGTGCAATCAACCTTTGATATGATCAGACGATTGATGTCATGGGTTTATGCGCCAGGGTGACAAAGTTTTGGAAAATGCTTCAAAAAGTTCAACAAAACTGCTGAGAGTCTTCTCTTTGCAAAATAAACAAAGACCTCTTAACAATGTGTACAACACAGCTTTCGTGAAAAAACCTTTTATATATATGGATATCAACTTATCAAATAAGCTTTGAAATAAAGAACGATTGAGCAAACTACCATGATGCTTGTCCTTTTTGTCGAGAAATAGTAGCAACTTTGTACGTAGCTTTCAACCAATAAAAAGCTGTCTTTATTAAAACCCTTTTTTTCGACCCACTTACTATCACTCTATTGGTATGTCCTCCATCGAACAAAATCATACCACATACATGGTCAACTTCCGATTATTGGGCATATAGTCGATCTTGCGGTATGGAACGGGTGACGATTTAAACAAGCTCTAAAGTTTCAACGGAAGGCGCGTAGCGACTTATTCTTTCTACAAATCAAAACTCTGTTTAATATGTAAACCATGTCCTTTGTAGAAAAACCTCTACCCATGCGAATATCAACGTAAAACCGCTTGAAGAACAAGGCAGGTCAAGTGGAAAACTGGGGAAAAAGCGCATGCAGCAGTCTATAGGGTTAACTTTTTCCTTTTGATGCTTTGAAGGTATAGGATCTGCGAGGTCCTTTGATTAATGAAAATTGGCTGCCACCATGACTTCTAGTTGTTCAATTTCTTTCATGGGTGCCTTTAATAACATTCATCATTTTACCACGAGTTTTGCACACCTCGGATCACCACTGCAATAGCTCTTCATTTTTCGATATGGTGACAAAGTTTGAAAGTTTCAGCACCAGTGCGTGTAAGAAATTTGTAACGGTTCAACATGGCTTTCTCTATAGGCACTTCTAGCCGGTGTATTTACCATTGACACGACTTCAACCAATGGATATTTTCACGTAAAACGAGTTGTGGAGATATGGTGATGTAGCAAGATAAGCAGGGACAAGCCCTCTTTGATTTGACCTTAACACAGTAGAGCGACTTCACAAAATATATGATGATATATAAACTAGGTTAAACTCAACAATTTTGTTCTTGTCATTCCTTGCTGCACTTATTTGAAAGTCAAATTCATGCTTGTGAGAGGTTAACGGGGGGCTCGTTTGTTTCTATGATGAGGTAGGAGGGCACCAACTTTCAATCCTGGCCGCTCTTAAAAAAAAACTACCATTTTTAATTGGACCTTCCTTCTTTTCTAGCTTAAACAACATTTTTTTACCACCCATAGACAATATTTAGAAAAATGTGAATTTGGAAGGAGAGCAAGCAATATACCTCAAAATCACGGTGCGGAATGTTTTTTTGTGGGTTTGGAAATGTTTGAAAGGCGGAGTTTAGAGCATCGCGGTGTGGCGGCACTTTGCGAGAGGAAGAGCGTCGCGCCCGTGCGCGGCAATCGAGCGGCTGTCGGGTCGTGGTCGCGGGCATGCACGTGTACGGGCGCGTCGCGCACATCTACGGGCGCGTGTACCCGATCATTGTGATGGAGTGAAAAAAATGCTTACGAGCGCGTCGCACAACAAACCTACGAATGCGTCGCCTTGACATATGGAACTCCTTAAAAATCGCTGCAATCTTCTTTGTTTGGTCTTGAGGAGACTGACCAGAAGCTTTACTGCGTACTCTTGTAAATTTCATAAATAAAGTTGGTCAATCCACATTACCCTTGCAAACAAAAAACCCCACGCAGTTGCTTTGTTGGCTGAAATGAATAGGGTGTTTGTTTTCCAAACAAAAACCTTTAAGTGTTGCCTTCGAACTTCAACATTTCTTTGGTACATTATGAAGCTAAGACTCCAGAAATAGTCGGTGTGAGGGCCTTCATGTTTTTAAACCAAGTCAACATGAACCACTTTTATAACATTAATGACTTGACAAAAAGTGTTTTTAACTGTCATTGTCCCTTTGGTGACCATCTGTCTGACAACTCCAATTTTAGATGATACCACAGTATTACGGACCATCTTTTGCCACTTTGTCTTTAACATTTTGCTTTGACAGGTTCTTGTCTTCTTGCTTCTTCAACTTCTTTCTCACTTTGCGGTGCCCCAATTTGCCTGACATTATTTTGGATTTGGTCATGGCTCTTTGATTTAGAAAAGGGCGCCCCTTTTAAAATACTTCCTGCTCAAGAAACATATCATATAATACCTACGCACATTGAATAATGACAACTTATTTTTTTCCTTGAACTTTCTAAACAACGTAGGTCTATCAAAACAACTCCTTTGCCTATGATGAACAATAGTTCCAATGGTGATGTCTCTTGGTGATAAAACTCAAATTTCCCTTTCGGTGATTTTCTTTCATACTTTTTCAAAGTTTCCAAAACTCGGTCATAACTTGTGGATAAGATCTCTTTTGAAACTTTGGTATTTACTTAGAGAGAAATGTCTCTTTTTGGGCAGTGGTATTTATGGCACTGCCTTTGATGCTTTCAAGGAACGCACAGAACTTCTTTGTGCCCAAAACTCTTTTTGTGCTTAATAGACTTGCATACATTTGTGGGAACAAACTAGATCAAATACATTTTTCTCTAGGTATTATGTTGTTTTGCCTTGATATAAATCTAGTCGGTGGCAGTTTTGTATTTGTAGATACAGCTAGTAGGTGTCTTTGGCTTTCTTCTTGTTGTGGGTAGAAGACAAAGCGAGGGGATGATGTATCGAGGAGTTAAGTGGAAACAAAGGATTGCCTTTTTTGTTTCTATGCAAGGGTTTTCCTTTGTCTCATTGCTGCTCCTTGCGGCCCAAAATGTCACCATTTGCCTAGATCCAACTTATGACAAGTCTTTTGAAAGATAATTGCAGCGAGTGGGGAGGTTAGCACCCTTGAAAAACAACCATGCTATTACCTTTTGTGTAATGACGGGACTTGTCATTTCTTCCAAATTGGTCTTGTTGAAAGCAATGAAATTTCCCACGCTTATAATTAAATTTTTTCACAAATGATATGTCTCTCCAAGGTTTTAACAATTCATATGATTTGAAAACTTTAAAATGACTTCCTTTCTGAAGACCGACTTCATTTTCCTTTTCTAACACACTTCGGATCTAGCCATGTTGTGATCATGTATATAGAAAACCTAGAATCCTTTGTTCTGTCTGGTAAAAAAAGCTTCCAGGCTTTGCAATCCTTAAAGTCAATATTGGCGGCGCCCTGCGCGCGTAGATGAAGGAGGCGCCTTAACCCTCTGCTTGTAGATGAAGGAGGGTTCTTGTATGACAAATTACGATTTTCTTGACGGTGGTGTTTTCTTTCTGTGATTTCATGTGAAAATGCAAAGGTCTTGATGAGTAACTCTCTGGCTCTTGCGAGGATATATCTGAGAGCTCATGTTTACATTGAGAAGCAGTTTTTCACTAAATGTGTATTCGAGGTACCTCTTGAGATGAAGTCCTGTTCTGTCTTTGTAGAATCCATAAAACATTGTGAAAAACCTAATAATCGACTTGAGGCTTGTGGTTTATGCGATGCGAGACCTAGGGGTGTGTAAGTGGCAAACTTAAATTGGCAATCAGCAGTTGCGGAAGGTAGAGCTTTGTCATGATTGGTTTGTATCGGATGGAGGTTTTGGCCTTTTGATGGTTGCCGAGGGTAAAATGTAGCAAAAAGCACTGCTTCTAACTTAGGGGAAACTTTTTTAAACAGGACTTAGATTTTCCTTTTAAAGTGATGGGCAAGATCAATGAGGCAAAAACTAGATAGGATAGTCGATATTTGAGTTTTCACTTTGACATGGGCGAGAATAAAAGTAGGAGGGCGAAAAACGTTTTATGGGGTTTTCTAGATGACAAAAATTGACATATGGAGGCAAGGGCTTCCTCGCTTCAACTATGAATCTGGTACGTCACTAACAAGTGAAAAATATTGATGACTAACGAGGATGAGTGAAAATAATTGCTGATCTCATGATGAGAGAAGTTTCGAACTCTCCATGGTATTCGACATTCTCTGTGTGCTCTGAGCCTCGTACCCCTCTTTGAACTATGCCAAAAAGAAGACTGAGCCATATTTCTAAAGCTAAAGCTTGAAACTACGTAATGAATAAAACGAATGTTTATCTTTGAGAAGAAAATTTTAAATAGCTATTGCTTAAATTTTTGCACAGGCGATGCGGGAAGAGTTGTGATAATTTCATGCGGGGAGAGTGTCAGAAGAACACGAGTGGAAAGCCACTTTGTATAAAATACCTACATTTGTTGTGTGGCCCTCTTCAACGACATCCATGCAGATAATTTCACATGCATAAATGCCCAGTTTTTGAAGGCAAAAAGTCTGCTCCCTGCCTTTACAACCCATCAGCATGAAGGTCCATTTGTACGATGGGAGCTAGATTTCATAGAATACAGCTTTGCTTCTTACACTGTACAAGTGGATCGTGACCCTGAGACTACTTCACTAAGTGGATAGAGACATATCTACTAGGAATGCCACAGTTGTCATCTTCTGGGTTCTAGAACCACATCCTCTCCCGGTTTGGTACATCCCAGGAAAATAATCTTATTTGATAATCTTTTGCTACTTTTGGATCGAAAAATAGTTGATTTTTTTTCACGGTGTCAAATAGCACTCGATCATTCAGCTATTATTACCACAAGGTAATGGGTTAGGCTGAATCATCAAACAAGAGCTTGGTGACCATCATCAAGAAAGCTGTACCGGAAAGAGAACAAAAAATCATGTGGTGTAACAAGTTAGTGCATGCTTTGTGGGGTGGCGAGGCTTACAACAAAGAAATACATTGGCATGTCACCATATCATCTTGTACATGAACGAGAAGCGGTTTCCTACATTTTCAGGGTACCGGTGATTAAACTTTTCCAAAAATTCAAACGAGAAGGGAATAGAATGGTAAGGAGGATAAATGAGACGATTCATCTCGAAAAACAAGGGAAGTGGTCTATAACGAGCTATCAAGGTTGGAAAATATAAAGAAGTTGTTTGACAAGAGAACTTAAAAACCTCTTTGACTTCAAATTGGAGATAAAGTTAAGTGGGACTCGAGGAGAGAAGACAAGGAAATCATGGAAAGTTTGTGGAGAGTTTGTGACGAGTCCATACATCATCCGGAGCCATTGTGGGTCCAAAATGGCACACCTGCAAAGAACTAGATGATGCAATTTGTTGGAGAGTCTGTCAATGGCGAGGATATCGAACACTACTTCTCTTGATTTCCAATTTCCGGTTCCATTTCCATTGTAAAATAACATCTATTTGTGTTTGTTTTCAAGAAAAAAGAGAAAATGTTCCAAAAAAGCAGAGAGAAAAGGAGAGGTTCATACATGCTGAAAACATGAACCTCTAAGGTGCAAAAATTGGCTCTAACATGATCAAAAACCCCTAAGCGACAGAATAAGAAAAGACCGAGGCTCTAACATGCCCAAAACATTTGGCGATAAGAAGAGAAAAGTGACTCTAACAAGCTCAAAACTTGGTCTAAATAAAGAAGGATGCTTCAACCCAGATTTCAAGCCTTCAAGATTTTTCGATTTTAAGCTTTTGTCCATGTGCATTTGTCTTATGCCTTGGATCTATAGAAAACTAGGCTTGTCTAATCCTATTTTGGTGTTTTTTAAATTTGAATTGTAGAATGTAATCACATTGGACGGTCTATTCCCAATGAGATATTGAGTTAGTTAGAAAGTATATGAATCAACGGTTTAAATACGGTCTCATGAACGGAAATAGAGGTAGAAATAAATAGGTTTGTTTTCTTGTTTTGTAAAAAAATAAATGATTAAAAAGGAATGTAACTGATCCAAATGCATACTGGAGAGAAAATGATAGGACTATAATTAAAAATTGGGTAGTTGTTTGGGAGAATTGAGCTTCTTCTAATTTAATGTCTTCTGATTGTGGCAGCTAATCCAAGAAAGAAAATGAATGAGTCAGTAGGGCATGCAATACCACCTCGAAGATCATTTGCAATTCTTGACTCCTTCAAGAAGAAGCCATCCCCATGTGGAGCCAACTGTTATTTTATAAATTTTTGACAAGAAAACAAGGGTTAAATGTTTACGAGCAGCCTAAGGGATGCATCTCCTGCGAGAAGAGAGCCACATCGTCATAAAGCCTCCTTGTGCATTTTTCGCTTTGATAAAGTCCCCTGCGGCCCCGATTCCTATTTTAAAAAGCCTCTCTGTTTGTGAAGATATGAGCCTCCTTTTCCTACCGACACTGACCCCTTAAACCCTTTCCACCCTCTTTTTCCCCTACTAAATCCCTTCCTAAACAGCCTTCTAAATCACCATGCTTCCCTTCTAAGCCTCAAAAACTCCCTTAGTTTGGCCAAAAATAAGCCAAATTTCCCTCTACGGTCATCTCTTTGCGACGCCAATTTCACGAACGAAATGGGCCAAAAACCCATTCTACACATTTCGGTTTAGCCACTTTCGGCTCAACCCCATAAATAATTTCCTCACGGCACAGGCGCTGGGGCAAGCGCTAGCTCGGAAAGCGCTTGTTGCATTTGGATGTAGGGGAGCACCTCCGCTTGGTACGATACGTACGGATCGGACGGTCTTCGCAACTCATGGCAACCGCGCGCCCCCGAATTGCCTACGATCGTATGTCCATGGCTAGGTCTGATCGCGGATCGACGATCCGACCACCCTGCTGGTGGTCACAGAGCAAGCCTTTGTTCAAAGCTGCCCCGGTTTCCATGTGCTGGCTTTGGAGGGCAGAAATTTTGTGTTTTTCGTTTCGGAAGCGATGCCATTCACCCGCATGATGCGTGGCTCCTCTTGTTGAAAAACCACCCCCATCGCGCATTAATGTTTGACGGTGGACTCGCGCGATATGCCGACTCTGGTTAGGTACGAGCGTCAATCGACGGTGCTCATGCCACGAAAGATGCTCGGGAGGTTAATCCAAGAGCAAAAGGACCACGGCCCCACCATCATCACCCTGCGTGCGTTTCTCAACATTGATCTCCTCCACGAATCGAACGGTCCCAAATAAAATACATGCCCGCCGATGACGGGTCTAGCGTCACCATTCCACGTGTGTTCATATACTTTCGTCGCATTTTCATTCGGCACCTTTGTGTTCATTCAAAGTCCGGAAATGTCAGTGTCCGCATTAAATTTTTAACACTCACTTAACTTGCAGGTCCATTTCTGCTACTATTTACGCAACATTTCACATTTTACGAGCTTTAACGCCATTCTCGTGTTCCCCATTGCATCCACCCTCCCCGCCATGGTTTCTTGACGGTGTGTGTGTTTGCGAGTCTGGCGTTAAACGACGCACGGTTACAATCACTATTACGGTGGCCAGCAACGAGAAGACCATGTGTGATTGAAATTATGAAGAAGGCACCGAAGGTGTTATGACATGACTTTTTTTCATTAAAGGACGGGTAAACTACGCAAAACACCCCGAGCCATTACAAAGCGCGATTTCACGAACGAGACAATCATGGAGCGACAAGAGTATCATAAAAAGCGAGAGAGTTTAAGGCTTGTAATTGAAGATTTTGAGCCCAACTAACATTTAAAGCGGTACGGATAAAGACCTCGTGGATCTGCTCTCGAAGGTCAAGGCACGAGAGAATCATATCATCGGGGTGTCTGTATCGTGAAATGTCCCCGAGAAAAGGACACGGTATCATTCTTGTTTTAGTCTCGGTAACCCTTGACGAGAAGTTTTACGTACGACAACGGTCCTGTGCTACCGGAAAGCTGTTGTTACACGATATAGTGACCTGATCATTGATTTTCACACATTAATTCATCGAAATTACGCGGTATTACGAAGCAAAGTACATCAGAGTCATACTGGAAGTACGTTGCGACTGACGAATCATGTTTCATCCAAAGTACGAAGATATGTACCCGAGTTTGAAAAGGAATGGGGCCTACATCCCTCTTCCTCTTCGAGTTTATTATTTGCCATTTGGTTTTCACCTACCTCTCTTGCCTCTCTTCGAGCTATAAAATTCATGAAGAAACTCATTATGGGTTTTGATCGACTGTACGCCAGAATTGCCAGTTGTTTCTCTTGAGCATGTTCTGTGTAAAAGTTGTGAATGAAAATTTAGAAGATGTTTTTCGAGGCCAGATAGAAGCTATTGGGGATGTTGTGCATTCTTTTGGTGTTGCTCTTTAATATGACAAGCACATTTATTTGGATCTGATTTAAACGGTGATGTTTTAATCTACTGTCTTGTGTTTTCCTTTTTAAATTCATTATATTTCATTTACATTTGGCTGTCAAAAATACGGCATAGGATTTACCCTTGTTGGGTACACTATGTTTTTGCTCTCCTTGCCTTCAATGTTTTTTGTTTTATGTGTTATACGAAATTGATTTCAAGCTAATTTAACTAGTGTAATTAGTCGAATATATCTTTAAGTGATGTATGAATTAACTGAATCATTTCTTAGATGTTCTTGGTGAGCTTTAATTGAATGGTGGGATACTAGGAGTCTAGAACTCTGCTCATCTCACTAGGATCATGGCTCCAATTAATTGAACCTTTCTAATTTCCCTTAAGTTGTATGTCGACATTGAAGAAGTTTCAAAGTCTCTGCGATCTCGGTTTTCACCTTTGTGTCCAAATCTTTAATGTTTCCTTGTACGAAGAGTTAGCCTTTAGGTTTTGGATACATGTTGTAATGGCATGTCACATCCTTTGGATGCGATTCTGAGAGTCTGTGGAGGTTTCTGATTTCCTTCTCTCTTACCATTTCATGCCACACTATCATCTTTTAAGATCCAATGCTTTGAATGACTAGCCCAAGCTGGCTTTGCTGCGTAATGAATAAGTAAACCCTTTCACAGCTCCCATTTCAATGCTTTGGAATGTTCTCGATATTCCTCCTTTGCCTAAATATTCTTTTCACATCCTTGTCTCCTCTTTGAACCCTTCTTTCATGATTAACAACCAAAAAAACAATCAAACAAACAAGCTTTGAGCCTTATAACTTCTTTAATATCTTACGACCACTGAGAGCTTCAAAGACATAAAACCTTTGCCCATATGGGGAATCCTCTCTAGACCCGGAAGACTAGATCTTTGTGGAAATCCACAGAAAGTGGTTTGATGTTGTCTCATATTTTGGTATTTCCCAGCCTGCAAAACATGGGAACCCCAACAAATTCTAAAGTCTTTTGATGGCAGGGATTTCCACCCTTTTGGTATTTGAAGAATTTACCCATAGGGTCCAAAGGTACGCTTAGTAAATCTAGATGTGGAAGTGGTTGATGCCCCTCTGAATTACAGCCTTACCTCTTGGGTCGTAGTTGGTCTTGTGCTATGAATACTTTTGTTTCTTCGGTCTTTAGGCTAATAAATTTTGCCACATAAAGAAATATCGTTGCAATAGATCGGTTAACATTTTCTTGATCCTGACACTCTACGGAAACAATCCAACACGTCGATGGCGGTTATCCCTTGGATGTTTGGAGTAGGTTTTGATTAAAGATTACGGTTTTACTAGGAACTTTTTCCTTTCCTCCTCCTAACGTATCATATTCTATCGCAACTATTCATATGATTTCATCAAATACTATTATGTTTGATGATCCTTGGATACGTACCTTGGAATTAAAGGTTAGATTCATTTGATGGCATGATGCCTTTGAGTCCATTTGGAAATTTCCATATCAGGGCTAATAAGTCACTTTCCTAACCTTCTTCAATAGGGACAGTCCAATGAATGGGATCATGAGGAATCACTTTCTATATCTGGTTCAGCCACAACGACATTTCTTGATCTTGTTAATGCGGTAGAAGAAAATTAAGCGACTTTTCTATTGACGATTTACCATGGGAAGATCTACATCACCGATATTCGTTTTTACAGAGCATAGATCATTTTGAAAATGATTTTTTTTGCTTCTGTTTTCTTTCTTGAATATGTCAAAGAACCATAGAATCCATTGTGAAATCTTGATTCGAGTTAAATTTGGAAAATATCTCTCGAAACGATTCCAATTGACATTTCGGTGAAGCTTCGAGGAATAATTGAAAACATTCATATGAGTTCCTTCACTTGTGAGAAGATGAAATTTGAACTTATAAAGCCTATTTCAGGTACACAGCGTGTTTGCACAGTGTGAAGGGTGCTAAAGAATATATCCGTTAATTACATCGTATGAAATCGAACTTACCCGGATACCAAACACCGAAAATAAAGTCAACGTTACGTCGAAATACATCAAAGAAAAGCTGTTGCTATCAAAGCAAAGGATTGAAAAAGAATTACTTCGTGCGGGTTTCATTATCGATTCTTCTTCAAATTGGGTATCGAATATTGTTCTGTTCACAAAAAACAAGGAACGATAGGTATGTATCGACTATAGCGATATTAATCGAGCTTGTCCTAAATACAATTATCCAACTTGTATATCGTCAAATAATTATTGATGGTGTGTACGGCGATCAATGTTCTCCTTTATGGATGGTTTTTTAAGATTTATAATCAAATAAACATACTCTATTTGATCAGCCAAAAATAGCTTTCATTTTTCCATGGGGACATTTTCTGTGCAAGCACTTTGGATTAAAGAACGGCCAGGGGCTTAACTTTTTCAAAGGCTGTGTCTTATGCATTTTCATGACATTAAGCACATTTTGTAGCCTTATCTCTATGATTTATCTCTTTGCTCGTTCATCGCGTGGGGTAGCCATCTCATTCATTTACGAGCTATCTTTATGAGATGTGGGCATTATCGGGTCGACCGAATCCACACAAATGTGTTTTTACGTATGAATCGGGTTGCTTCTTCAGGATTTTTGTTTCAAAATCGAACGTCGCGTTGATCCATCCAAATGAAAACTATTGTAAATTTACCTCCTCCTTCGACTATAGCCAACTCCAAGGTTTGAAGGCGAAAGAAAACTTTTACGTCGGTTCATTTCCTAACTACGGCAAAACCTAACAAAGAGGTTTTTATCGGTTGTTAAAACGAACGTTTCCATTATTTTGGAGATGAATGCGCTAATCGATCTTTTGATGCACTCAAACAACATTGACCCATAGGCTTGAACTGACTTGCATCCTCCCAACTACCAATGGGACTACATTTGTACCTGCGTACGCCTCTCATTCCACGGTGGGATGGTTTTGGTTAAGGAAAAGGCAATTCCTTAATGGCGTTGTATCATTTACTATCTTAGTCAAAAATACGCATCCGGTAAGATCAAGTATACACATATGAAGAAATTGTGGCCTTGGCAGTTGTTAAGCTATCGGTTATACTACATCTTATTCGCAAAACACGATGATTTAAATTTGTGACTTCTATGATGTGCTGACACAACAAACAATTGCTGGGGCAGAAGTATTTAGTGGATGGTTATCCTGCGGGAATTTGACTTAGAATTTGAAAAAATCCAAAGCAAAAATCTTCGATTTTACCCGAGGCAGTGTTAGCAATTTCACCTCTACTAATGCGAAAGCTGTAGCAAAACAACCCGCTGAGACGAATCCTTGTTTCTTATCGGTACACTTGATCCATGGTATGGGATATTATCGTTTATCTCCAAACCCAATATTTTCGACACAATCTCACGATCTCGACGACGGAAGAAATTCGTTCAATCCCAACAATACAATATTATTGGTGATACATTCTATCGTACGTGGGCGGATTAAATTTTCGACGTTTTCCTATATGAAGAAGGTAGAAGGTTTTAAATGATTGCCATTCTTGGGCATGTGGCGGTCATGTCAGGTATTCCATGACCCAAAAGATATTGTGGGATTATTTATATTACATCGTTATTCCAAAATTGTATCTATGTGATAGGAAGTACCTGATTGTCAATGTTGATCGTAAAATGTGTCCTTTCTTGCGCTCACTATTCACCCTATAATTGATGTCGGATCTCGCTTTCATAGACTGGGTATCGACTTTATTACATGTAACCCTCACTCGGTAGGGGGCATGCGTATATTATCTTAGCGGTAGATTATTTTACTAAGTGGGGTAAGGCGAATGCCTACATTTTTGAGACGTGCAAGACTCACCATAACTTTTCATATTCAATCATATAATTGCTAGATTCAATATTTCTCAAAGCCATTTCTTGATCATGGAAGCCATTTTAGAAATATCATGATGACTAAGTGAAAGATCAGCAGCTTGCTTGCGATAGTTCTACTCCTTATCCTGCACTTGTGAGGGCTATTAGTGCGGTTGAAGCAATCAATAAATTTCTAGTCACTATGATCAAACGAATTATTGGTATTCATAAGTCAGAAATTGGCATTCCATGTTATTTCGACACTTTGAGCATGTCGGACCTCGATAAAGCATTGATGGTTTCACTCCTTTTCAACTCATTTATGGTTTGGAAGTTGTCGTTGCCTATTGAATGCGAAATTAAGTCATTGAAATTATTATGATTACTCGATAAGTAAGAAGAGGAGAAACATTTTTGTGTAGCTCGACTGAGTGAGAATCGACAAAAAACGCTACAATAAAACGAGGCTCATGTTAAATGAATAAAAATAGGTATGATAGAAGTGTTACCTCGTAATTTTCAAGGAGACCTAGTCTTGGTATGCGGTCAAACCAACGATAAACTAGGAGAAGTTTGGAGAAAATTTGTGCCCATGTGGCATGGTCCTTTCATTGTGACTGGCAAAAAGGGCCTATGAAATTTGATAGATTTTCGATGGTGTCTCTTTAGATAAACCCGGAAATGGGCTTTATCTTAGTATATTGTGCTTAAATTTGGTGCTTGAAGTTATTAGATTAGATTTTTTTCTTTCTTTGGTGTGTCTTAGATTATAAAGCGTGCCTAGTTTTAGAGTGTGTTTTTATCACTATTCACTGCTTATCTAAGTTTCTCTTGATATTGCAGATGTGGACATCTCTTCAAACCTACATTGGTTTCTTTGATGAATTATCACTTAAACGTGGAACATTTCTTCCTGACTTAGGTTATCTATTCACCCTCATGATTAGTGACAACCGTAAGCAAGGGTAGCCTGGGTCAAATAACGAATAACATTGCAAGTGTCGGTGGAGTGATTGAGTTATTATCTAATCACCATATCGTTTGGAATTAAAAGTTTGATTGTTAAGTTGGATTACGGGCATTATGTCTGTTAACGGGGTTTATGCCATTAGAAATCTGGTGTTATTATGTAACGTTTATTTTTAAGGTTAGTGCGGAACGTGGTCAGATTACATTGAATATCAGCATATTCGAAGACATTTAAATACATTAGCGGATACGGTTGCTTCTAGTATGATAAATCGAATTTAACGATAATCGAACGATCAAAGTAGAGACAACATTCATAACATGTACACGATAGCACGATAATAGTGATATATCATAGTATAGAAGTGTTTCAAAAAATATATACATTGTCTTGGAAGTCATAGGTGGAAACACCTTATGATACGGCAAAATATTAATACAAAAGGTAAAAAATGTGGTCTCTGACACGATCATCTATCACGATGATGATCACGATAAGGAACCACTGCCCCGAGCCACACCCTACATGGAACCTCCTAAAAGTTCCCTGGGGCACAATCACATATCTGCGTAATCGAAGGGAATATCATCTGTCCGTCTACGGAATATCTAGAGTCGGGCGCTCTGGGTGATGCTCTAAAATCGGACGAATATCGGGCCAGTTGGCCCTCTGAGGAAATTTGGTGTTAGGCCATTGAATGCCTCCTCTCCCATAAAAAAAAAAAAAAAGAGGTGAGAGATGGGGGTGAGTCGTCGCGATGAGCCCACATGCATTTACTGAGTTGATTATTAGTTTGGAGAACGATTAAAATACGAAAAAAATATAACTTAGAAATTGTTGAAAACGATTTTTACACCGATTCATCATGTTCCCCACTATTGGGAGGCAATAAGTCGACATGAAAAATCTGTCCCGACATATGGAAATTCCTCTATAAAATTTTGCGTTCCGATGGCCGAAAATATGTGAAGGAGGAAATCGAACAATCCTCGACGCCTCAGCAGTGACGAGGCCATCAATGCGACGAACCATCCTGGGTTCTCGGTCAACTTGACATCGACGAGGAGATGTTCTGTAACGGAGCTAACTGTGGGGATCCTCTCTGAAAAGGTGGTAAAAAATAGATCCCATATCCAAAGTTTTTTTAGTTTTAAGATTGTTTACTGCGGTTAAGTTGACGCCCCATTGTGACATAGCTTCGCACAGGTTGAAAATGGTGCCTCGAAAATGGTGTGCGACAATGCCCATCTCGGAACCGGTAGCCACGTGCAATGTTGCGCTCCGCCGTAACTGATGACGATGGAAAGTACGATAAATTTTAGCTCGGGATGGATGATAGTTTTTGTGTCAATCTGGTTTGTCCGAGAAGTGCTGATCATCACGGAGCCTAGTCGAAGGCAACGACCGACTAGCCACGGCTGGGTCCCAAACAAAGAAATTTGTTCGCCTCTTGGAAAAACTAGTCAAAAAATAGATATCCTCTACGACTAAATTTAAGACCGGTCGCGCCAATAATGAAACAATGATCACATACATTCATCTTGTTCACCGACCACGTCGGGAGGTCTACTGTGCCCCTCATGCCACAGAGCCTGGCCCAATTTATACAAACTGCATACTCTTAATACGCATTGTAGGCAAATGATTCATTGTGGCATCATCTACATCTTCATGCTCGTGTTCTCTCCAATGACATCTTGTATGTCCTACGTTGCATAAAAAGACATATTAGAGAACAAAGTTTTTTTGAAAAAAAATTTAGGCGAATTGAAGAAAATTTAGTTCAAGGCCCCCTAGGCCACGCGGGGTCCACACCTGAACTTCACACACGGTGTGTAGATACGCATGGGCAGCATGGAATAGGGTGTGGACAGAACACACTTATAGAAAAAAATCGGGGTCATGAGGGCACGTGTTACTGGGGAACCCCTGTGAGCGATTTTTCCTTGTATTTTTGCTTAAAAATAGAAACCTAAAGCACAGCAGAAATGCAAATAGACGATGCAATATTAAGAGGTCATGGATTATTTTGGAGGTGACGGTTCTCGATTTTTGGGGCAGTTTTCCAAAATCTTTGCGAAGACTTTTTGCCAAAGCTCTTCCTTTTCACTACGAACACAAATGGTAAAAATGAGGTTAGAAAAAGTCCTTTTTATAAAGTTTTCGAATAAATGAATTTTAATTTATTTTATTTTTTCACTTTAAAAATATTATTTTTTGAAATCTTTTTTACTTATCTTAAACGGTATGACGTAATGTTTCAATTTTGTGCGGAAAATTGGATTTTCGGGGAAAATTGACCGTTTTCAACTTTCAGTATATTTTTGTCACTTTTTGGAACTACTTTCAAAAATTCACGAAAAAAGTGAAAACTTGGATTTCTCTTTTCGCTCTTTTAGACTCCTGACTTGTGAAAAGATTTTCGTGCACTTGGTTATTCGAACTCGTTAAAATAAATGAATGATCGTCCCTTGATCTAAGTTTACCCCTTTTACGGACGGAAAGCTGGACTATTTACGAAAAAAAGGTATCATTCAGCTAATTACGGTCACGATAGGTTCTCTCCATTATTTTATCGCTTTTTAGGGCTAGAGACTAAATATACGAAAAAGTACTTACTATATAGGTCTTCTTAGGGCCTTTTTTCTTAAATATAAAATTGAAAAAAAACCAGAGTTTCTCCCTATCTTGGACTGCGTTAAAACTTAACGGTAAAGGACTTGTTCAATTTTAAAACGAGGAACGAACCATATTAACGAAGTTTCAGATCTTCAAATAAGTTGGACTCATCAGAAGGACAGGCACGCTCAACAAATGTTATCCTCCTCAAACATCAAAAAATAAAGAGGTACTTCCCCGAGAAATGGTGGAGAGAAAAAGAGAAAAATGGACTTGTTTGTTGTATTTGATTTTTCGAAAACGGTTAACCACTCTTGAACGACACTTTTTGTTCACAGGTTGGTAAATGCTTTTCTAACGATTAATCAAACCACATTGAAAGTCTTCGGCCGGTTTGGGTATTAGCTTTGGGTCAATTTTCACCAAGCCATTTGCGGTGTACGTTGCTGTTCAAGAGGAGCCGGTTCAAAAATAAACCATTCATCTCAAAATATATATCATCATTTTTGACCATCACGGGTACGGTCCTTGCCAATATATTTCTTAAACTTGATCTATGATTTCGTGTTGTGGGCTTGCCTACGATGGATCACTATGTCGATGACATCTCATTATCTAGGAAGGTTCTCGAGGAAATCGTCAATACCTTCTAATCATGCCTCAGTAAGCGGGTTTCACAGCAACTGACAGTTGCTTCATTGACCTTCGATGAATGATTGACATATTCGACTTCAACTCATTCATTCACATTTCATGGATTATGTTTGAGTACTTTGAGAGCCATTGACATTACGGGTAGTTACTCTCACAACATTAACGATTTACATCATTGGTAGTAATAAAGTGGTTTCTATGTTTGACGACTTGTTCAAACTCATTCCACTGGATAGAATACGTACTAATTGAATACCACAGTGGATACTGAATCTGAATTTCTGTCAGTATGAGGAAATTTGTTGTCATTTATACGGTGGACTATTCATAAGCAGTTGGTTACGTCATACGTGTCTACATATGTCTATAATGTTGATGTATTCAAAATCATTCTGTGTCGAAACAGTTTGAATCGGTTTCTGAACCAGTTTTGATGCGAGTATGGGAATACCTACCCTCCAATGATGATATGTACACATATATATTTTTGCATTGAATGTTTTCTGAGGTTAGAACAGAATTGTCCCATGAGATGATCCTTGAAATAAATCTTTGCACTCTTCATATATGGTAGACTTATTCATCTATTCTACTTTGCACTTTAGGGGCAATCGTGCCTTTGAAAATTGTCATCCTGACATTTGCTATGTATGAGCTCATTATCACTCTGCTTCCTCCTTTACCAAGTCCTAACATATCTGACTCCTCATGTCAAGCCTTGAAAAATAAGAAAATTCTTAAAAAATCTCCTTAACTGCGATATACTTTCTCTCTGTGTCTTGCTGCCAGGTCCACTTTCTAATGTTCATGACTCTAGTACGAACGAGGAATTTCTACGTATTGTAGGTGTGAGGACCCTGTAAATATTAAAAAGGCGCAGAAGTAAACTCAAAAAATCTCACTTTAGGTAAATTCTAGAAGCCTCTAGAAAAGTAATCTTGTGATTAGCGAACTTCGCTCTTTTTGAGGTTCATGTATCCCTTACCTTATGGAGCTAACCCTTGATGTGAGGAGCTTATCCCTTTGAAGAGGATTCTATCCCTTCATAGTTGGGCCCAAACCTCCTCTTTCCTATTAAAGAGGCATTATGGAGGCGCAGCCTCGAAATTAAGCTTTAGAATTATTTGTGAGGTTAAGTCTTTGTTGGGATTCGAACTCATTTACTTGAGATTTTTGTGAGGAGAGATCATACCTCTATCGTGTCTGCGTTTGAAGAGTGCAAGGCTTTTCATAGTAGAGGAGATTCCTGTGGGACCAGGAAAGCCTATTCAACATCGAGCTAATGTTGTAGAGTTTTCCTTCTTTCATAGTTAATACAAATGAATTCATTTTTCTCGATAGCTACTAGTTAATTGTTTGTTCATGGATTCCTTCATCACCATGATAAGCATGATTTATGATGTTTACTATAGGTGTTATTTAATGTTTTCTTGTTGTGTTGCAGGTTTGCGAATATGCTTCCTTCAAGTGCACGAGGGACAACAACACAAGAAAGCATTGGATCCCGGTAAGTTCTTTACCCACCTTTATAGTGACTATTATGAATCGTATGTGTTTGAAAATATAGGTTTATTTGGCTTTTGTTGCTAGATTACCTTTTGGTGCTAGGGAATCGATCTTGTCCTGATTGATTAATCCACATAACAATGATAGTTGAAAGTTGCGTGATCAAAGGGTGGTGGGGCCTAACGGATGCATCGGTATTTTTTCGTGGGCGAAACATTTGATTGGCGGGGTGGAGATGATCGAAATAACGGACAGTGGGGCCCCAGATCTTTGGGAATTAACGGTGAACTCGGATTCGCATTGAGGAGGTGGGTCGGCGATAGCATTAGCTTCTTTTGTCGGTGTGGAGATGTGGGAGAAGGAGAGAGAAGCGAAGAACACAGTAGCCTTGAATCTGAATCCCATAGTTGATATCTATTAGGGGTTAAGTGAATGAATAGGTTTGATGATCGGGAGGATAGTTCGATGGGAGAAGTGATGATTTCGTTGGATTAATTACGATCAACAGGTGGAGATTGTGTAGGAAAAAGTGGATGAAGATAGTTGAATGAGGTGATGATGTGCGGTAACGATCATGGTGGATCATATGATGTGACGATTGTAAGTACGCTTCGGAGGGGAAGAAATATGAGAGAAGGAGGGCCCACTTTCTAGTTTCATGATTCAAATCTTTCTTAATTTTGGGAGCTTTTGAAAATGTATGAAGGGCGGAAAGGAGTTTTCCCATGAAAGAAAGGGCTTGGGGTCCTTAGCGCATGGTTCTGGAGTGCTGAAGGTTGTGCCAAGACGAAGGGCTAGTTTTAATAGGAAGGCTTGGGCTTATTTATTGTCTTTGGTAGAAAATAGGCTAAAGAAGGTTTTTAAAGCCATTTTTGAGGTTCATAGTTTAAAAAATAGTTTTTAAGGGAATGGAGAGAGTAAATGAGAGGGAAAAAAGAGGATTCTTTGGGAATAAGATAGAATTTTTTGGGATGAGTAGTAATTAATGGAAAATGGGTGATGGAGGACTTTGGGAGAAATTGTAAGAAGGTGGAAATGATGAAAGGTACGAAGCAGGTCTTTTGTAACAGTAGGGACTACTTAGTGGATTTGGACAGAATTTATTGAAGAAGGATATTTGACGAAATTGCAGGCGAGCTTCCAAACTCACAATTTTGCTTAAAACTTGTTTTCTTAAAGACTAAAGAACTATTTTAGCCATCCTCAAATTTATGACAAAATTTTCTTGATGACTGACAATGGCTCCCTTAGGGATTTAATGACTCATTGGAGTGCTCAGAAGAACCTGAAATTTATCTAAGATACATAAACTTTATTGCTTTACATTTCGACATCCTCTTTCTTGTTTGATCATGCTACAAAAAGATGATCGATGTTTGTGTCAACAAAATGAATTTCTCCCAAACATTCTGCCTACCATTCTTGTCCCTGTTTTCTTCACTGGGTACTTCAGACTTACAAACCTTTTGTCATTTATTTTATTGAGGGAAAACCTAATCTAAATATGTATTCTTACATGATTTGATTAAACGATTTGAACTCATTAATTCTCCTAAACTCTGCAAAGTTAAACTTTCTGACAGGATGTTCTATGTTCTAAAACATAAATTTAAATAAAAAACAAACTAGAGATTAAAAGTACATAGAGTTTGTTGTAAGACTATGACATAAACAGTGCCCTTGAGCTTACAAAATTTATAATTAAAAAAAATTATAGAACTTAAGATAAAATTATGAATATCCTTCCTTCTTTCTTTGTTCTGGTTTTAATATTTTGAGTTGTCTTCTTCTTTACTGATTCCAGTTTTGACATGTTAAGACAATTATTTTTCTCTTCACTTTGACTCATTTTAAAATGATTGAGCAATTTCTTCTATCTGTCTGTGTATATAGTAGTTTTATTCTTGGAAAATCTTCTTCTTCTTTCTGTTAACATGGAGGTAAATTGAAATCTATCTGGTCATAGTTAGTTGTATGACTAGTAACATTCTCTTTTAAGTAGTGGCTAGGCTTTTGCCTTTAGGATTTTCCTTTTCTTTTGGTGTAGGGTTTTCCTTGCCTTTCTTCTTTTATCTCTCTTTTCTCTTTTTATATTGTTTTTGTATTATTTTTTTTCTTTTTTTTTCAAATTCTAAAGTAGTGTTATATACAATGAACAAAAAGCTGAAATCAAAATATGGGTTCATAGAAGTAATATTTAAGCATCACATAGTGACGGGACCTCAAAATATTCGGCTCCATCCAATTTCTTGCGGAAAAGAATGTTGTTTCCAATAACAGATTGAATAAGATAAGACAACACTGTAAATTATCAAATTTTCCATGTTTTCCCTTATCTTCCCTCCTTGAATCATTTAATACTTTGTCGCCAATTTTAAAGTCACTTGCCTTGGTTTCTTTTGTCGAACATGTTCTTGATGTTTTCTTGTAGTTGTTATGTCTAATATCCCGTGTTACAGTTTTGTTGTAGATGTATAGTGGTGTATTCTTCTTGTCATATCATCATCTTCATCTTTAACCTTCTTGGATCAGCTTCATGACTAGCACTCCTATTTGGTTGGAAATATTGTCTGTTCATAAACTGCATTTGGTGGGAACATCCCAAATGACTTTTTAACATCGATATGTGCTTACATAATGCATGTGCCAACTTGTTGTTGCCATGATTTTTTGTTTTCTTCCAGCAACTTCTTGATTATGTTCACCAAACTTTTATTTGATGATTAACAACAACCCATTACCTTGGGGGTAATAAGTTGTAAAATGACCTAATATAATCTGATATTTGCAATGAATTCCATACATATTTTTGACCACGATAGGCGGCATTGTCGATTCATAGTCTTTCTAGGACATCCAAATCTAGAAAATATGGGTTTTGATAATTGGAAATGGTCAGGTGGGTGGAATTCCTAGGAATGGATGGCTTCTGTCCATTTAAAACCAAATATTTTGTTCTGTGGGGATCATTTGTTGGGCAGGATGAGGTGGGATGGATTTCCCCCCGATGAAGTCCTAGACCCCAGCTGCTTTGAAAAGGAGCTTCAACGAGTGGGTGGATTTCAGAATAAGGGAAGCATCTTCTTTTCCTTCGAATTTGGCATTTGTGATAGGCAATAATGTTTGGATGTCTTGAAGAAGGTGGGCCGGTAATGGCAAATCTAAGGATTTTGTTAGTATTTAACTGGGTAAATTGGCCTCCACATTCTCCTTCATGAAACTCGTGATTGATCTTACTGCATCATTTTCGGGCAAACATTTAAGCAATAATCCTAGCATTTTCCAATATAAAAATTTATTCAAAATGCGATAATTTACGAAACTTTCAACTTTTAAGAAACTTGCCTTTGTTTTAGACAAATCGGGGAGGGTATTAAGATTAGAAAAACATACAAAACATCGACGCAAGATGAATTCGGAAAATGATCTTCCAATAAGTGGAGTTGTCAACTCCTCTTGTTCATCTATTACATTAAACATGTTTATATCAAGAGCTTGAAAAGTTGGATTAAGCCCATAATTTTTATAATCACTTAAACATACCATGAGCTTAGTGGGGAAGCATTCTAGGTATTCTGAAATTCTGACAATTCACTTTCCTCTTTTGCCATCTGGATCTTGGGTGTCTCTTTTACATTTGAATAGGCAAATGCTATGATGTGGGAGTGCAAAATATAAACTCACAGTATTTTAAGGCTTTGACCAAGGAAAAATGTTTCCATGATATTGTGCTTAGGAGAATTGCATTTTCTTAATGCCTTTAAAATACCATTGGCTATCTTCTGTCCCCTCAATTTTTCTGTAATAGGATAAACTCTTGTGTGTTCGTTTAAATGAAAATATGAAGAAATATTTTTATGTAAAATCGGGAGTAAGTAAAATGAGTGTTTTGGTAAGTGCTTGTTTTACGGCTCAAATGATTTCATACTTCAGGATCATTTCATCTTCTTCTCTCTTCAACATGTTTGTCATGTTTCTAAGGAGTTCAGCTAGATTGAAATTGCTAGACAACTTCTCAAGAAATTAATCTTTCCAATGAAAGATTGGGATTGTATGTTTCTAGGAATGGTTGATTTTACCCAATATACTATCAGTCTCTTTGGGTCTATCCTTATTCCTTCTTGAGATATGATATGTCCAGAAAGTTTTATTCTTGAAGTTAATGACGTTTCTTTGGATTTAAGGATAACCCATATTTTATGCATTTCTCAAAGACTTTTCTCAAGTGTATTAGGTGTTCTTCATCTATTTTTTAATATATAGTTGTGTCATCGAGGTAAATCACAATGAAGGCAACTATTCTTAAGAATGCTATATCCATGGCTCTACAAAATGTAGCTGACATTCATTAAACCAAGGCATTTTCAAATACATGAAAAGTACCCAAAGGAGTAGTAAAGGTTGTTTAATTTAGTCATCGGATGTGCAATACTTGATTGCCTTTGAGAAGCCATCTAGCAAAGAAATTCTTCACGGAACCAACTACCCTTTTGTGAATGTAGTCCATTTTGACAGTGGTGTCCTTTAATAGGCTTTGTTTAAGTTGCTAAAATCCATTGAAAACCTTGTTATCATGTTTTATTCCTGGCTGATACAAAGATTAAACCACTTACATTCTAAGTATCTAATAAGACAATAATTCCAAACATCATACATTTTCTAATTTCTTTCTCTGAGTAATTGAGCAATTGATTCTGTACAATTTTGTCTAAAGGCTTGGTTTTCTTTGAGTATCTTGTGCTGGATTGTTTGTATCATAAACTTGGTCTTGTAACTCCATGCAAATACATCTTAAAAATTATTTAAATAGCTCCAATTTATTTAGTTTAATGTGAGCTCGCAGTGTTTTAGGCTAAGCAGTCATTTTAGGCTTGTGTTCAGGCTGCACATGTTTCATTCTTCCTTCAGCTTCAATAGGATTCGATTTTGGATTTTGGCAACATCATTCAGGCGTCAAACAATTCTTCCTAATAGGACAGTCCTTTCAGCAAGCTTTGATTTTTATGTTAACGACCCCTTCTAGATGCCTTTTTCTAAATGTTGTGCTGTTTTATGTTGTATGTTGGGTTCTTTTTGAATAACGATTTATATCGGCAATCTCGAGAACTTTTTTCTTCTTCAAAAAGTGGGTTTTCTTGGTGGGAGCAGGTCTTTTTTCATACTTTCTGAATCTGAGTTTGGTATTTCAAATTCATTTTTGGACTATAGGAGAATATTGTTGTTTATCTCCTTCAGCTTTGCAGTGTTTTCATTATCTGCAGGAATAATTTTGATACATATTTTACTTGGATGGTGTATTGTTTGCTTTCATAAGGTCTTAGACAAGTACTAACAAAAATAATCATTGTGAAAATTTTTTTTGGTTCCTTGGAGACAAAGGTAAGTTGGAATTCGGCAAATGTTTTTAACAAGTCCATGGCATCATCTCTATGAGCTACAAATGGGATGTTTACTTGATTATTCCCCATTTAGTTGCCTAGGTATCAGTTAGAATCCCCATGAGCATTATTCTTTTGCTTCCTAATTTTTTTCAATAAATACGACCTAAAAGAGAGAGTTTGTACTGCTGCAATGTTATTTGTGCATTGGAAGTTTAATCTATAAGAAATGACCCTCACCATGATTGTTTTCAGTGTTGTGCACCCATATGCCTTCTCCTGCTGATTTTAAGAACGAACCCGCTAAAACTCATACTCCAAAGAGGAATGTTTTCGGTTGTCATTAATTTCATCGTTGTCTTCTATTTGTTTTGTTTTCCTAATACGTAGTATGTTGTTCTGTGAGAACACTTGTGTTTGTCTTTATTTTGTTCCTCAAGATTTTCAATGTTTGATTTGTTCTTTGATTTCCTTGATTGATACTATGTTCATGATTTTTGGAACCTAAGACCTTCAGTTTGTTTGCTATGAATTTTAGGGTTTGCAAAGTAAGTCTAATGGTTTTTTCCTTCTCTCCTTTCCCTCTATGCATTTTGCCCACTATGTTTGTATGTGGAGTGACCACTATATTGGTTGATGTTTCATTAGTGACTCTTGTCTTCATGAATCTCAAGATTGTAAGTAATGAATGAGTCAAAGATTCAATGTGTATAGAATAAAGAGGAAGTTTTTTGAGGTCTTTCTTAGTTCTCTACATATATTTCATGTGTGTTCCCCTATAGAGTCTTCTAGGTTATTTGAAAGCTGAGGATGGTAGCATAAGTCATATCCCGCACATAGTACCTTGCAACAGCACCCCATGATCTTAAAAAACATGCCATATTTGAAGTCTATAAATACCTAGAATGTCCATCTTTAAAGCTTTTTTGGCTAGAATTTAGGCTAAGTTAACACATGAATCTTTTATTAGTCCTGGGCATCTCACTGCACTTCCCAGATCAAAAGAATATAAATCTTTGTAGATGCAGTTGCCTCTAGAACTACAATCTTTCCATTATTACTTTGGGCATGAGGTTATGTGATGCTCTTGAATCAAGCATGGCATTGTGCAAATGTTGTCATGGATGTTCAAGGCGATGTAGAATGGAGGGGTAGTTCCTTTAATAAAATTTTCCTTCAATCTTGGGGACGAAGCAGGCTACCGGTGTGTCATCATTCAAGTTAATAGTATCATGAATATCTTCTTGTGTTCAAAAGCTTTCAAAACTTGACATCTATATACATTTTGAGTGATTAACTTGGTAGTGGGGCTGTTGATTTCTACTATTGCATGGGTCAAAATGATTTTTGAACTAGCTGAAATTATAGTGCTGCCTAGGTCCATACTCTTTTCATTGATTTGGTGTTTTCCCTTGTTTGGATCAAAACTTTCGTATATTTATGGTTTCTGTTGTATTTTTTGAAATTATTTACGGGCTTTTTTGGTCGAAATTTTCGGAGAGGTTTTCTTTACAGGAGTTTCTTGGTTCTTCAATACTTCTTAGGTCATATTGTTTGGGCAGCACTATGATGGAATTTTCAAAGTATTTTTCATATTATTCGATTTCTGGTCTTCTATCATCATAGGGTGTATATAGACCTTGTTTGCCTGTGGAGAAATCGAATCCTCATTGCTTACTCCCGGCATGTTTATGTTATCATCCTCTGTTTTCATTTGTTTTTCCATCCTCATTAACACATAATTTTTCTTGAAAAGGAGGGTCTGATGCGGCTGATCAACATCTCTTTGTATACCATTAAGGAGTTGATTTCTCCTAAAGTTTTGATTTTGATTAAGGATTGGTTTCTATTTTGAGGAGGTGATTGATTTTCTCCTGGGTGTGCTCTCTCATAAATGTTCATCCTCTTCTCCATCTCCTCCATCATGTTCCATTTTGAGTGGGATGTGGAAGGTGTGACTTCATCTCTGTATGATGCCCTCTTCCTCGGTCTTCATTCTAGCTCTCTTCTCAATCGGTTCTTCCACACTAAGGCTTCCCCTTGCATGTGTTCTAAAGTTAAAGAGATCCTTTTCCAATGATAAGCCATTTTGGGATCAAATCCTTGAGAATTTGACCAACTGCGAGCCTTGTGGAGGTTTTCAAATGTACGGTAGTCATTGTGTTTCGGGAAAAATCACCTAGAGTTTTGTTGGGTCAAAAACCTCCATGAAGCCAGGAGCATGCCATTGAGAAGGACTCACACACAACCATACTTGGATACAAAAAACTAGATAACAATGATAACCAAGACTCTTGTTAGTCCTTCCTCCTTGTTTTCTTGAAAACAAGAAAGAACGTGCAGGCTGTAGTTGTACGCCTTATGTTTCTCTTAAACGTTAGTGTAATCAATGTGAAATATGATATAAACGATAATAGCTGTGACAGTAATCACTACACATGCTGAATAGATACTAACACGAAGTTCGGGGAACAAGCAGTTCTTCATTATTGTGAATAGCATGTACGAAATAAGAGTGGAGAGATCACACCAGATCCTTCCACGATCTTGAGCATCATCGATAGGATTCGTCTCGCCTTACCTACACTAAGAAACTCTCCGAAACTTTGTGCCTCGAGATGGCATATAAATGAATGAACATCTCCGGGAAACAAGGTTTCTTGCTCGTACGAGGAAAGTGCGAGGAGGAGCACGGGGAATCGGGACTTGGGCGGGATTCAGCAGTATCGTGTACATAAAATTGTCTCTCCCCGCCAGGCCATGCACATGAGGGGATTTTATACTCCCTCAAAAGTAGTTTCGATCAGTTGGAAACGATTTGACACGTCTTGAAGGTGGTTGAACTGCGGGTAACCATCAGCTTGAGTGCGAAAATAGGGAATTTATATTTTTTAATGGTTTTTTATTTGCTCACAGCGAAGGTACATGTGGACTGCGTATACACGCGGAAAAGTACGGGCATGCCACGTATAGGAATTTTAACCTTTGTTTTTTAGTGAATTTGTTCAAATGCTGTGGGAATGGGTGCCCAAAGCCATAAAGACAATCATGAATCACTAAGGGTGAAAAATGATGCTATAACGGAATGCCCCTAATATATGAGGTGGAGAAGGGGTACATGATGGCCGAAATGTGTATGCACATATAAAGAACTTCACAAAGACAGAGGACTTCACAGTTTAAAACTGCCAAAAACCAATGAAAAACGAGAGGAGTCAACTCATCTTTGAGGCGGTATACCCATGCTCGATCAAAAATACATCATATGAAAAGTATAAAATAGATCCAAAATGTATACAAGTATAGGCCCTGCGTTGAAAGTACCGATAGATCATACGAGCATGGCCGGAAGTACAAATGCAGATCAATGTCCAAGTATCACATATATAGAAAAGGCTGATCAATGATCGAAGCTGGATGTACGATCATATAAATGTGAATCTCAAAGTACCAAATCATAAGAGGTGGAACAACCAGTACAATCACGCAACTAAGGGCAACATATAGGATGTTTGTGTGCGACAACACCTTTATGTATAAAGAATTGAGCAGCATCAACGGAAAAGCGAATGGGCATCAAAAAGTGGTGATGATGCAACAGGGTCTTCACGATCACTATGGCACAATTCTACACAATGAGAATAAATGGTAAAGTACGACCATGTGAGAAATCGTTGGATTACCCGGTCGATGATGTGTACGAGTTAACGATGCGGAACCACCAATATGACGAAAATGAGCGTCGAGGTGCCCCCGGTGCAATCTAACAAGTGTGAATAAATAGGTTGAGGATTCAGGCATGAAAGAATCTTACCAATCGAGGAGGCAATGATGAATCTTGCTGGCCAGGTAGTGAAGAGTACGCCCGCGGTGACTGTAAACCTGAAATGTGAAAACAAAAAAGACTCTAAGATCCTATTCGAGAGCAATGAGTCGGAGTACGATGGAAAATATTTGCTGGAAAAGGCATTAAGGCATCCCACATCGGTCCGAACGAGTGTAACATGAAAAACCAAGATTTGGAAGGAATCGGACAGTAAGAGTGATGGAACAAGCAGTACGTTTCCGACATGCACAAGGTAGGCTAGCGCACGGAAGAAACCTGCGAACCAACCAATAATGAAAATGCAGCCACAAAGAAAGGTGAAGATATCCTTGGAAATGGGAATCAAATGGAAATCAAGGTACGCCGAATCCAAGTGTGATAATGTGCGACTGAACACGAGAGAAACCACTCAATCAAAGACCCATGTGTGATCAAATGCGGCGGAAGGTCACCTCAATGATGGAAAATGGGGCAGTGCGACTCTAGGTTTGCTCTCGGAAACGTGCTCGTAGTCGATAGAGACAAACCCCGCCGGTGACAGAATTCAATGAAGACCTTCTCCAAACCGGCACGAAAGCGAGAGAAAGACAAAAACATACGGTGTGATAGAACAAGATACGACAAGACCGGGAAGGCCGGCCCGAATAATGAGTCAGAGACAACGAGAATGGCATTCTGGTTAGGCTTCCTTGAACAAAATCACATTTGGTGATGACCATGGCGATAAAGTGACCTTCATATCGTGCGGTATGCGAGAGCGAGAACAAACTCTCCATATGATTGGAAGAGATAACCAACCGGGGACGACAAGGTGAAACAAGGTAAAAGGCTGAACCTGGGTCAAAACTAAAACCATCCCAAATGAAGGAAATATATATAGGTATGCTTTTCCAAGAAGCGACAAGCGACTGCGCGTACGCCATCAAAACGAAGA
Source organism: Pinus albicaulis (assembly GCA_034641835.2). NCBI lineage: Eukaryota > Viridiplantae > Streptophyta > Pinopsida > Pinales > Pinaceae > Pinus > Pinus albicaulis. The sequence continues at coordinate 67,420,075 of CM076571.1, forward strand.
TACATCAGGTTCCCGCTCTTTTTGTTATATTTTATTTTTATATTTTTCATATAATAGCTTTGAAAAAGAATAAATAATGTATATGGTACAATGGATAAACGGTATCCAAGAAAACGAGATACTAGTTCTGCAGGATTGGGTGATCCCCATGCTCAATGCGGTGGTGACTGATAGCCCGATACCCAGGAGGAATGTTCCATCATGGGTAAGATTATTGAGTCGCGATAGGCGGTGCATGTAATAGTTAACTTGTGTAGATAAGCAAAGGTCCAAAAAGTTGGCTTAAACATCGAGTCCAAATGGAAAGCTGACTAAAGGCCGGGATAAACAAGCTAACCCGATACTTTGGTCGATGACGACTCCAACAACACCGGGGAGCCTCTAGGTAATAGGAAGAAAAAGCAGTAGTGAGGAAGAAGAAGAATGAGCTTCGACACATAAGTCATGGTAACGCGGGACTAAAGAGGACTCCAGGAGACACCATAAACGCGACGCAGGCAACAGGTGATAGTGAGGAGACAACTAAGAAGCCCATGTAGGAAAGCTCTACCATCAAGTCATGATTAAATAATCGGCGAGTGAAATAGGTGTAGTACTCATGACACGATGGGATTGACCCTATGGCAATCGTAGTCGGTACTGGAGGCTGGTATGCAAGATGCAACGAAAAGTGATTTCCCTAACCTATGTGCCGGTGAAGATCATGTACATCATGACGAGTCGACGGTCATGGATCAAAATCGGGAAAAATCTCAAATTCGTCCGAAATGTACAATCATACCAAGCGCAGGCACTTCCAAACGCCAAGGTTGTGCGACTTGAATGAATTGAAAAAATAAAAGCACTAACAAATTTTGCGAAAATTTTCAAATTTTTGGACATAAATAGACGATACCTCATATTTGGTTCATTATTACATTACGATTTGGAAAAAAGTGCTGCGGAGCAAAAACTCTTTTACGTCAAATCGAACAACCATGACAATCCAAATCATATAGAATTTTTTTTTAAGAGTGACTCATCCCAGTCATCCTTGCTATTCGTTTTTAATAAGTTCATAAATTAAAAATTTGACATTTTCATAGAATATCTTGCTAAAAAATCACGGGTTTATTGCGCATACGCGGTTGGTAACGATAGTGCGTATGCAACGGCTGCTTTTAAATAAAGTCACGTATGCACGAGGGCCCAAATGAAAAATGCGTGGCTAATGAAGGAGACATTGAAATTTGTGGATGACCATATCATGGAGAGCGTAGAACACGGTGCAATTGATGTGAAAGTCATGCGGATAGAACGTATAAATATTCTTCGGAATTACGGATTGCTCAAGTTTTCAGAAATGCAAATATGAAGGTAATGTACGGTTACTCGAAATACTTGTGAACTGACAGGAACGGAAGAAAGCTGCTTCATCGTAGATCGAGATGCCCATACGCATGGTGGAAGATATGTATTTTATTACGGACTCTCCACGAGGAGCGAAAAGGAACCGATGAACTTGCATGGAAGCCCTTGGGGCTGGTGGAAGATTACGTCCACGTGTGTTCGTGGGGTTAAAAGTGGGAACTCAGGTACACAATCAAAGATTTGAAAGTTCACACATAAGAAATCCTCCTTTTTACCATCGGGAGGCTAGCAGGGATCAGCTTCTCTTCACAAGGGCATCCGGGATGCAGGCTGGGTATAGCGATTGGAATTCTTAACTCATTTATATGATTGGTGTCTTGACTCTCTTACCCCGGTAGACATGAAGCAACGATTCGAGCTTCTGTCAAAGGCAAAGACAAAACATTTTTGGATACGGTACAATTTTGATAGAAAATTCTTCTTTGAGAAGATACCCGGCATTGAGACCCGGAAGTGAGTCTCACCACATCGTGACCCTAGAGACCCAAGGGTGCCGGGTGGGCGGAGACATTTATGAAGATTAGAAGTGAAGTTCCGGACCACTTGGGATGATGAGTTCTTCCTTTGGTGGGGAGAACAAATCATCGACGCGGGCCGACTGTCACTGTCACAGGATGGACTTTCGTGGCGATAGAGATCTTGTCCTTCCACCGAGGGCGGCATGAGGGCGCGATCGGTAAGTTTTTAATTTTTTGATTTATATAATTTTTGGATTTTTTCAAATATGTATGAAAAAAATTGAAAAAGCAAACATGTTTTTGATTGGATTCGTAATAGCTTTAAAAATGATCATGATACGGATATTGAATGAGTTCGACGAGGGTTCCCGCCGACACAAGCTACGCCAAAGCAAAAAAAGACGAGATACGGTGGATGGGACGAGGACCCTCCAAGGCATGCAGAGGGAACACAGAGGATTAACACTTAAGTACCTATGGGCCCTTAGTGGAAGGTACGCAAAACCATCCAGAGGAACGCGGGTGAGCAAGGTGCCAAGGGCCCAGATGCAGTTGTTGCAAAGGTTACACCTTGATCATGTTCTATAGGAACACAACTTATGGAACGGAACCTAGGAAGTAGATATGTGTGTTTGGCTTGTGGGTGTGATGAACTTTCTTCATTTTTACTCTTGACTTTGTGGATCCAAATTTTCTTAAATTTTTTGAACACTTTGATGATATATATACAAAATGTTTTGAATATGAGTATGAGTAGTACTGCTTAAAATATGTAGTGTTTTGACAAATTGATAAATAATAATGGAATGATTAATATGCCAATCCGAGTGCTTGATTAGCTAATGAGTCTGCCATCCAATTGTCGACTCGAGAATATGAATGAAAGTTAAAAATTGTGAAATGATCTTTGTAACAAATGCCCTTGAGGTGCTTGGGAGTAAAATGGATCTCGAACCGATAAGTATTGTTCAACTACGACACCTTTGCGGTAGAGTCAAGAAAACTACTGTGATCAACACCCCGAAGAATATTGCCCTCAGGGTAGATAAACAGCACGGTGTATTGCTATATTATTGGAACGGGACTTGAAAAATGTGGAGACCCCTCTTTGATACTGTGAAATTTGACAGATGGACCAATAGAGTATGACCACGAGCTGATTGGGAATTGTGTCTGCTGTCCCAGGCAAAAACCAAAATGACTCATGACGACCAACACAACTGCCAAAAGCAGGATCAAAACATCACCATCACATCAAAGATCGAAAATCAGCAGGATATGTACAAAGCAGCTTCTGTATGCAAGCAACCTTGTACCGGAGCCAAAGCCTGAGCATAATACTCTTCAAATAGAGCTATGACATGGAATGTTGACATAGATTACTTCAAAATACTTCAGTGTACTCCTTTCTTAAGGACACACCCAAATGGAAGGCCATGCTGGAATTTTAAACTTTCACCCTTTGAGCATCTTTTCTGAGCATAGACCAAAACAAGGTCCTGTCCAGAACAAACCTCGGTTTTGACCGCCTTATCTGTCTTGAAACTTTAACTTGGTTTTTATGTGCTTCATTCATCGTGGCGGCATCTGCGCGCTCACCTCAGCTTCGAGATGTTCGGGACAGAAGGGCATTCATTCAAGACTAGAGTGTCGGAAGAAGTTCAACGACTAATTTAAGAAGAAGGAATCTCGCATTCAATGAAATACGGTTCAGCTTCCTTACTGGGCGAAAAAGAGTAAGCGGGTTCTTGATTTTCTTGATGTCTGTGCTGATCCCGGATATGGCATCATGTGCCAGTTGGATCTCGCTATCAATTGTCCTTTTGAATAATTTTCTTCAAAGATTTGGTCTAAAACTACACTTGCCATTGGCTTGGGGATAATACGGAGATAGATATGTGAAAACCAGTTTGAGAGCCAACTCGATATCTCATCGCTGTTCTGAAGCAAACCACCATATGATCGGTGACAATCTCTCTGAATACAAAATGAACATGCTTTGGTTGAAAAGAAAAAAGTTGTGATCTCACATCATTCCAAAAGTGACATAGCCTCGACCCCATCGTAAAGTGATCTCACCGCTACAATAATGTGTGTGACCTTTAGCCGAAGGCGGTTGCAAGTAGTGTAATCGATACCCCGCCTTGAGGCAGGCGGTAGTAAGGCCAGAAGAATGGAGGCTGGATGGCGCGCCGCATTTTAGATGCTCAAGACTTAGCCACAGATGACCGCACACAGTGACTCACGCCACAATCCTTGAAAATCGAGGGCAAAAGTACCAGCCGTGTGTCTGTCTTTTGAAGCAACAACAAGCCCGGATAAATGACCACCACAAGCTCACTGGCAAGATGTTCCAGCCGACCTAAGCTTCTTCGAGGATTGGGGAGCGTCTCGAGTTAGATCAACCCCTTGACGGTATAAAGCATCACCGAAATATCAGAAATAGTTACTTGGCCAAGTGACGCAACTTACGACGCTCATCTTTCGAAAAAGTTGGGAAACCCATGGGTACGAGGGGGCACGATGACGTGTCTGGCCTTGGGATCTGTGAAGAGATAAGAAACAAATGTTCATCTGGAAGGATTCATCATGATCATCTCTTCCCACAAGGCAACCTAGGAGATCAGTTCATGGCTAATGATTTCTTGGACTTAGCGGAACATGACTCAAGATCAAATTCACCATAAAAATCTACAATCCATCTGTTATGTTCCCCCAGTCACTGTTCCAGACAAAGCCAAAATCTGGATTATTTCTTGCCAAAACATAAGTTTTAAATGAAACAATATGATATTAAGATACATTTGTCTGGCCAGAAATGCTATGTTAACTTTCTATCGGTATGCAGGTTGGGTCACTGCAATCCTCGCTAAGATAGTAAATAACATGCTCATAGAAACTTGTCCATCCTCTGAACAGAACCATACCAATGGTAGATTCATATGCCAGGATACAAAAGTCACTGCTATATTAATCGGGTAGACTCCAATGAGAGCGAGAGGTCAATGCTTTCAAAATCAAATGAGTGTTGGCTGATTCATCCCAAAGAAATAGAACTTGTTATTTGTGATCTCATAAATCATGGTAACTTAATGCATAATTTACGATAAATCTCGAAGAAAATTAGACTTTCCTTGAAGACTTTGAAGTTGACGAATAGAGAAGACGGAAACCATGGAAGTATTGCTCAACCTTGAAGGATCTACCTAATCGCCCTAGACATAATGAATCCCAATAGCAATAGGATGTAACATGACACTTGCATGTTGGTTTAACTAATCTTATAAACGACATCGTTCAAATATTTGCGGAGGTGAGCGGGATGATCATCCTCTTTCGAGAATAGCGGCTAAATCATCACGTCACATATAAATGTCTTTGATGTTTAGTGAGCCTGTAACTGTATGCAATGGCTTGTGCTTCAGCATTTTTAAGACCGAAGCATCTTCTTGTATGCAAAAAGTACCCGAGGGGACAAATAAAGGCAGGTCTTATGCGTCTTGAGGGCAGATAGTAGTTATATGGGAGAAACCATCCATGAAGGAGAAAATCTCATTCTTGGCACTGCGTGACAGTGATGATAAATGGTGTGAAGACAGTATTTAGGACATGATTTGGTAAGGTCTGCGAAATGGTAGAAAACTCGGGTGTTCCTTGTTTTTTTATCTACGAACGGGGTTTTGAGCCACATTCCCGATAAAAGGAACGGGGGAAAATGAATCACTTCGCCAACGGCTTCTCCACCTCGACTTTGATAGCTGCTACCTTCCTAAGTTGACGGACGAAGTTTTTGCCTCACGAGCTTAGCGTTTTCGTAAGTCTTCGGTCTCATGCTGGACAATAGATCGATCTATACCAGGCATTTCTCCGCAAGACCAAGCAATTTCATCCCTATACTCTTTAAAGAGCTCGGTGTGATAGGATCTCTTCTTGAGAACATTGTTCCAGGTAGAGCATTCTCAATAATATTGGGATCCTGGGGGGAAATGTTCACCAAGGATAGTAGAATACCCAGCCATGTTCCCTTTAGCATAAACCTGTGTTGGTGCTAAAGGGTTCGAGCTTTGGTGAAGCAGGGACCCGAGAGCCGAGGACTTGGAAAACTTGTTTCAACAATAAATCGAGGTAAAAAAGTAAGACCGATGGTACAGAATCAGCACGGTCTATCTATACCGGTCATAGCTTCCCGGGGATGGCCTCTTGAGATGGAGAGAGCTGATATTCGAAAATCCTTAGTGGAAAGAAGGAGCCAGTGTCCCAGCGAGTCCCCATCTCCATCCAACTCTTAGGTGAAGAGGAGCTGGGCGGATTATAAGTGTGATAAGGCGATAAACAATCTCAGCTATGGTGTGGAAATACAGCCTGCAACAAACACTTAAACTGATATTGGTGCAGGTAAGGTCAAGGGTCCAGAAAAATAATGGTTAAGAAGAACTCTCTCTTTGAAGAAGGAGCCTTGGAGGATGGTACACATTTATGTACACCATAGGAGAGGAATATCGAAAGTGCCATCGAAGGAAGACACGTTTAAACACAAATTCTCCAACGAGCATGTGGTAATGTCCAACAGAGCTTGATTCAGGTCGATGAGCGACAGACCTAGGAGGACGATCCCGGTTGGTCACACATAACGATCCTCCCTTGTGGAGAAACAAATAATCCGAAACAATGAGGATGCAATGGCATCCATCTCATAAATCTGGTTTCTCCCCAACAAAAAGGTTGTGGTCCAATCTTGCATCACTACCTCCGCCTCTACAGTAGGTAGTTTTCCCCCAACACCTTGAGCTTGGTGGGACTGGCCATGTGACTGGAAATAAATAAACAAGCAGCGATTGAGAAAGGTGACAGGTACGGGCAGGCTTTGGAAGATCAATCGTCTTCCAACATGTGAAGACATCACCATGGCCAGAAGCACCACTAATAATGACAAATCGAAAGATGTTTATTACGGTCTGATGATTTAATATGAAAAGCCATGTGATGGGGAGTCTCTTCTTAAATTAGACATATCAAAAGTAATCAAAAGAGAATTTTTTTTGGATCAATAACCCCAATGGCTTTGGGTAAACGACTAACATAACAGGCAGTTCAGACGGGGTGCCTAAAGCGAGCATAGCACAAAGGACTACTGCGCCGGATCTTTGTGGGGTAATTCTGAACATTAGCATTTAGGATTGTGTTCGACCGCTTAGTAGATGCTTTGGGCATCCAAGGCATGAACTCAACGGTGAGCTTTGTAATGTGAAACGACTCAGTCAACATCGGGAGTATCCTTAGCTTTCGAAGACTCTTCTGTGCCGTCATGGATCTCGTACGTGACATCACGTGAGCACTCATCGCAGATATCTTCGATGGAATTTCACATGGGTGCCACCGAGCGATGTTTGAAGTTCCGCCAACAACTAATTGTTGCCCTTGGGAAAAAAGTTTGTCACTTTGCGGGGACTAGAAAGAACCTTCTTGAAGGCTAACAATGGCTAACATGGCATCACGAATTCCCCAAGGCAAAAAGGTGTATGAGTGGTCTCCGGTCGCAACTTTTTGTGAAGCTTTAACGCCTTTTTTGTCCTTTGGACCCTCACCAACATGCTGGGTGGTTTTATTTCATGCCTTGGAATTTCTTTCCCTTTTTCTTGTGTTTGATCATTCTTATTCACTTGATTGTTGAGGTTTCTTCCAGGATCGGCTTGGACAACATTTATCAGACCGAGAGCGGGAAGGCGATGACTTAGCAGAACTTTCGACTTGACTAGAAGGGCAGGTTTCAGAACAACACGCGATTGAGTAGCGGTGATGCTACTTTATTGATCGACCGATAAACCCATCATTGTGGGACAGGTTAGTTTTGGATAAATCCAATTTGGAGCGAGGAACGACCGAGAACGTGCGCCAGAGGACCGGACGAAAATAGATCAGTTCCGGCTGCGGGCCTAAAAATGGCACCACTCTTGGAAAATACCCGAACGGGGATACATCTTTAGAAATGTACGCTATGAAGTTTAGAAACCATTCCAAAAGTAATTACTGCAGAATATGAGCTAATAATGTCTTCCTTCTCCTCCATTCTACGGAATGTGGAAGTCGGTATTGGGTCGCGTAAATCTGCTTAAAATTAACAGAGTTCAGTCCAGCCATCATCGGACAGACAATGGAAATGGTTTAGAAATGTAACGACCAGGTTCTCCAAATGTGGCCCTTTGATTAGCTCAATATACCATTTAGCGGCGTTTCTGGTTAAGGTGCGTTGAAACAATCTCAACCTAATCGAATCATCGATATCGGGGAGTTAGAGAAGAACACCATAAATGGAAAGTGATGATGTGGTCGACGGATCTCCATTCTTCCCCTTCGGGCTTTGGAATGTACGAAGGAAGTTTGGTCGGGAACCGAGAATGCCCGGACTATACCGAATAGGATCATTAGGCTGATTTTGACGAGATGCGGAAAGTTTAACGTTGCTGGAAAAGACAAACGAGGGCGGGCTTCCAGTTCCATCCTTGATAGGATGGTCCAAACGATACCGAAAAGAAATAACCACCCTGTGGATTTGATGAGACACCGAGTTGCCAAAAAGAACTGGTAGCAAAGGAGAAAGACCTCCTCCCCCGGATTACCAAAAGGCAGGACCGGTTCACAGCACAGGTATTAAATGAAAAAGGAAAGCCCACAGTAAGGGTTCCGAGACGATGAATAGAGGGAAAAAGTACGATAAACGCAGCCAGAAAGGGAAAGAAGCATTCCCTTGGTGACGAGTGTAAAGCGGTTACCACTTGTTTGTGGTGAATACAAAGGTTCCAACACCAAAAATAGTCGAACTTTGACCTCAGGACCAAGGGTTCAAACTGCGGGTGCGAAAGTAAGCAAGAAGGACCCAAAGAAGGTTCGAACTGAGAATATGTCCCGATTCTAGAGGAACCCTTGAAAAAGAAAGGCAGTCCACTAACCATGGAAGACATGGGTGTGAATCCGTTGCGACAGAGAAAAGGAAAAAGAAGGAATCCCACTAGTGAGCATTCCAAAACGAAGGGACCGGTCGAAGCTTGTGTGCTTGGGTGAAACCGAGCCAAACACGGCAGCATAGAGGCAATCGAAGATATAGCAATAGTGCCCTCATCAACGAGGAAACGGTACGAAGATGCTGTGACACTCACAGCAGAAGCCGCGTTCCCGATCGGCATTGGCCATCGAAGAGCATGTATAATAAGGAGGGGATCTTGGGGGGTCTCTGCGACTCGGGTCGATGTGTTCAACAACGAACGGATAATCGGAGGGGAAGAGGAGATGGAAGTGAATACGAGGGGTTCGGTTCTTCCTCTACTGTTCTTCTTCTTTCGGAAATAATACTGCGCGAGGTCGGCGGGCGCTCCTCTCGGAACCAATGCCGAGTCCAGCTGTGAACGCCCGGACCCTTGTGGAGCATCTCTCGCCGTCAGTGCCACGGTGGTAACCACTGCTTCCGTCACTCCTACGCCTTCTTGAAGAAGGCTCTGAACTCTCGGGAGATAACCCCGAGTTCTCCTCGATCGACGAGGGACGCTTCGATCGGCCACTTTAACGATTTTAGTAGACTCAAAAATTGTAAAGCTGGGCAAGCTAGGAGCAAAGAAGCACTCACTACAAAAAATAATCACAAGATACAATCGACCAAACGCCTTCGAAATGTTCCGCTCCGGGTGATGAGACGGACCTGCAAAAAAATACAAAGAAAGCGAAATATAGGACCTCACGAAAAGTAGGTACAGGATAATTTCGGCCCGGACACTAGCGAAGGTATCGGCTTGATTGTACCCCACCTCCTAATAGGCAGCGCCACTAGAAGCTCCGAAGTACCCAAAACTTGTACAGAGCACCCCCCGAAATCTTCTTTGAAATGATACGATCGCCCTCGGTGCCCGTGTATTCCCCCGGTCACCTATGTGGAACTGGGGTAACGACTATGGGCACCAATCCGTGTCGAAACCGGGCGGAACGGTCTTGAGGGTCAGATTCGGTAGTCCCGGAGAGGTATCTCTTCTTAGCCTTCACTTCCCCTCGCGCTTGACTCTCTGGAAGGCTTTCCCCGGTCCACCTAACGGAGTTGGTTTCGCTCAATTAATCCCAACTTCTATGTTTTGTTTGAGCGGCCTTGGAAGTTGACTCTCCCTCCACCCACATCCAGGCCCTACAACCCTAGCTAGTTGGTGTGTATTGCATGAAAACTTTTAGTTGATTTTAAATTATATTGTCTTAATGGGCTGTTATGTTAATTAAGGGATACAGAATGAAACATAGTGTTTGACGCGAGAAGAAATATTAATAAAAACCAAACTACATACAGAAATGAGTTATTTTCTTCAGTCAGCAACTACACGGGGTTCCTAAAGTTAAAAAATTTGTTTCCTTTTAGAATGTAAACTCACACTCTCAAAAACACTGAGCAAGCTAAATGCTTAAGTACTGATGCAAATCTTCTAGCTTATGCAAATTCTAAGATGCAAAATCTCCTAAAGCAGAAGAAATTTCCCAAAGATCCTTGATTTTATCTCTTTTGATTTGTCCGAAAGCTAGTTCCCAAAATCGAAAGAACTCTTAATATAAAGACACCAAAAAGCAAAAACAAGAGGAAGAAATCAATGACAACTCCTTTCAAAATCAAGTCAAAATCCAAGGCAAGAAATCCCACATAAACACAAAAGATATCGACAGAGAAAATGAAAACAAAAAAGTAAAAAACAAAGAGAAACCATTATTAAACAAAATGTTTTTGGGCTTTCAGGTTTTATAAAGAGTTAGAAAAACCGAAAACTACTCAAATCCCAAGGCAAACAGCAACAGATTTCAAAACAAAAACACAAAAACGCTCCAAATCTTATAAGGCTAACTAGTAGCAATATTTATGTAGACACAAGAAGACAGAAAAACTCGGTCACTCGACCTGAAAATAGTAGCCTTACTGACAACAAAAAGCTTTAAAAGAACCAAGAAAGACTCTTCAAAAATTGCAACAAGACCTAGTTGAGCTGAACTCAAAGAAGAAAACCAACCAAGAAATGGGCAAAAATCGAAGTGCAAAGAAAAAAACAAAGGTGAGAAGGAAGTAAACGTGGAGGGCTCTCTCTTGTTCGATAAAGCGAATAGACAAAGAATCCCCCGAAAGAGATCTGGTACTTGAACAAATACGGCTAAAGAACAAGACTTTGCCAAATAAGCCAGTTTTCAATCAAACAAAGAGAAAGACCAAGACCATGCCTACACAATCCGGAGGGTACAAAAGACACTGAGGCAAAGGTCTCCACGAATAGAACCAGGACTAAAAGCCAAAAATCAAAATTTCAAAATCTGCCAGTGCACGCTACTTAACGGTTTGACAACAAGCGCATACATGAGCACTAGAAACCCGCGTATACGTGACTCGCAACAAAAAATGCGTGTATGGGCGCGCGTAGCACGGAACAAACAAAACGTATATAAAGGTAAAATAATGAAAAACAAAAAAGATCAAGCACAGATAAGAAACGAGGACCGATTAAGTGAGAAAATGTGGAATGGAAATAAAAGTTAAAGCATTGAAACCCTATCAAACAAGCGAAACCACCCAACAAGGGAATCACAAGCATGTGAGAATGCATGGGTTCGTTTTGAGAAAAATCACTAGAGGGTTTGTTTAAGGTGAAACACTCACGACCGAACGTGCTCGTCGAAGGACTCACCGCCATACTTGAATGCAAAAACTAGATAACAACGATATTGATTTCACCGGCGGTCCTAGATTAGGTGTAGATCCCCGCCGAGTTCCAAACCCCGGCAGCATTCCCGCTTCCTCCTTCAACAAAACTAAAGAAGAACGGTACCTGGAAACCTGGTTAATACGACATGTTTCTCCCTAAACGTTAGATGTAATCAATGTAGAAATATGATATAAACGATAATAAGCACAACAATAGTCAATCTTTCACATATACAAATAGATACTAACACGAAGTTCGGGGAACAAGACGGTTCTTCATTATTATCGTCGCATATGTGAGAAATAAAGTGGAGAGATCACTGAATCAACTTCCCACGATCTTAAATGACCGTCGTCAGGATTCGTCATGCCCTTTCATTAAAAACTCTAGAACTTGTGCCTCTGGGAATGGCATATAAATGGATGAACATCTCTAGAAATAAGGGTTTCTGTTATAAATACGGGAAAGTGCGAGAGGCACGGGAATCAGACTTGAGCTGGGGATTGTGATGTAATGTCTATAATTTCTCTCCCTTGGTATTTTACATGAGGGCTGTATACTCCCTCCAGTAGTTTTAGAAGTGGACAGAAACGATTGTGCACGTGGGGTAGTTGAGCCTCTGGGTAACCATGTTGATGTGAAAATGAAATTTATATATTTTTTAATGGTTTAATGGCATACGCGAAGAAAAGTACATGTGGACTCGCGTATACACGCAGAAAAATGCAGGCATACCGCATGTGGGGGCCTGTGTTTTCTGGTGAATTTGTTCAAGTGTGGGAATGGGTGCCAAATCCATAAAGACAGTATTGAATCACCTAGGGTGAAAAAAATGATGCTACAACGATTATAAACATATTAAATGGTGCAATAATTTTGAACACTTTCCCTAGTGTTCTCTCTTGAGAGTTGTTGTAATTTGAAAGTATTTGGAGAGAGTTGGTCTAATTTCCCATTTGTTTATAAATGTTTGATGTAAGAAAGGGAATCATTTATACTATTAGAAGTTTAAACACTTAAACCATTTATTAACCTCTCTTACACTCTAAAATTTGGGCAAGATTCTCATCTTAATGATCTCATCTTATATTTACATATAATCAAAGGCATCGTTGCATCACATCTGCGTGTTGTTGAGCAGTGGTGGGTTCATTCATTGAAATAGGGAATTTGGACAAATATTCATTGGGTAAAAAGACTTGAGAGGTTGTGGTAACACTAGTGGAGCATACCATGTTGCTGCCACGATAGAGTTGTGAAAAAATGAAGTTTTACAAGTGGGTTTTATGAAAGGAGAGGATGGAATGAAGTAGTTTTTAACAGTGGGTGTATGGACAACGAGCGCAGACTAGCAGTATTTGTTGAAGAAAATCTAGAGGATGAGACCGAAGCCAAAGTTATGAATGAAATGCAAATCAGGGTGAGTGGTTTCTACCCTGTAGGTATGTTCACCACTGTGTTGGGGTAGTGTGGAGGCTCAGTCTATAAGTCTATATCAGCAGGTGACTTGATTAGATGAGTTTCTTATGGATAGTAAGTCAGGGTGCCTTATTATCTTTTCGGAGGACCGAGAGATTTCTGAGGAGACGAGAATTAGCTCTATGAATTGATCGTAATGATTGAAGTCTTGGTTGAGAAGTTTCCTAAGGATACTTTCCCTGAATTATCATTGTCTCGAGAGGGATTGGATGGGTAGGCTCTAATGTGAGTGCTTCTAGAAGCCACTATGTGGTGTTTTTTTATACTGATGAGAAAATTTCAGCCAAGTATAGTAGTCTTTTGAGCTAACTAATCTTTTTCAAAGAAAACTCGTCCTCAAATTCTTCTTCAACGGGTTTGAATGATGTTTGAAGAATAAAATAATTTCCGGTTAAGGTCTTAGGAAAAACCGGTGGGGTGAGCAAACCTCACTGAATACCAATGGAGTTGCAGGGTGAAAGGATTTTTACTTGTTTTCAAGGTTGGTTTGTTTTCTTTGTCAACAATCAATAATAGCCAATCTTAAGGACATGTCTCCATTTGGGAATAGGGGTTCATTGAGTTGTGAATTTGTCTGTACTCAGCATGCTGATGTGAAGTGCCGCTTCACTGTATTTGGGGTCCCCCTAGTTTGCAATATTGGCAAGAACAAACACTACGAGGCCTACCCTTGAGGTCACTTTGGAGATCCTGGGATCTGTCCCTCTGAATTCGAAGAGGGATCTTTCTATATAAGTGTTTTAAAAGATATGATATTAGGCTAGTTATGAAAGTACAAGGAGTTTTGTTTGTTTGGTTGGGTAGGATATCACATCAAATAAGGAGAAGTCTTTTGAAGAGGTAAAGGTGTGACAGGGTTGAAAGAATGGTTGGTGACAAGATGGTAAAGCAGTGTCAATCATTGGGCTATGGAGTCACAAAGGATTTAATTGCACAACATGTTTCAGAAGTGGTCCATGGGGAAAGTCATCTATATATCAAAAGATCTCTTTAAGTTGATTTTGTGGTATGGAACATTAAGAAGTATGGTGAAAAAACAACATATAAGAAAACAAAAGGGAAGCAAGATCGAGTGGAGGACTTTGAATATCCACTGCTTTCCTTTATACTCTCGAGGGAAGCATTTAAGATAAACAAAGAATAGCCCTAGATCAAGTAAGAAATTTGAATCTATCCTTCTTTAATGGCCTCTCGAAAGAGAAAACATTTAAGATAAACATAAAAAAGTAGCCTAAGATCGGTAAGGACTTTGAACCCATCACGCACACGGCATGCTCTTAGGGATCTTTCAAAGAAAGCTGTTGGAGATAAACTGAAGACGAGCCCCAACCATAACTTCTCTAGTTCAACACCGCAACGGACTTTCAGGGCATAAAGACAATATCTCCAAGTTGTTGTTGGCAAAAACAGATGCGGCGAACCCGGGGATTTGGGGTTAGGGGCCAACGGTGGGTGTAGTCTGAAACCCGCCGACATTGTCACCCTACTCCAGGAGAAAGTCTAGGCGTGCCTGTACACATGCGAAGGGGAATGAATTGATAGCGATTAGAAAGGTGTGACTCATTATTAATAGTGGATGATTGCATAAAAATTACGTATATGCGCAAGAACATTCGGAGAGAGTACGGTGTTAAAAATAAAAATTTTAAGTCATCACAACCATCATGCATGCATGTGACTCACAGAATCAGACAACAACTTGCAAGTATATTGATATCTTCAGCCAAGCCCATAGTTACATTGCTTTCACAGGAAGAGCTTACAAGTCTGTTACAAACGTCTCATAGAACAGAAAGGTAGGTAAGAGAAACCTAGGAACTACATAGATATCATGCTCGGCCTGGGTTCCCTCTGCAACATCCGCTCAATATCCTTCAGTCGCTCTGCATTCGTCCCTTCCTTCAGCCGGGTGACGGCTATTTATTCACCCGCCGTCGCAACTGTTAGTTCCTCTTGCGTTCTTCTTCAGCTGCTTCTGGCTTCTCTCTTGTTGTCTGTGTGTTCCGCTCTCTGTCTTCTGCTGTATATTCTCTTCGTCTGTACTCATGCATCTGCTTTCTTCAGCTATCTCCTATTCCTTCACAACTTCAGTAGCTCCGCTACTTACCGTAGTTGTGACTCGATTGCGGCTGCCATGTGTTGTTCTGCAACCCCAAAAAGATGTCCTTTATTCAAAATTAAAAATATTCAAAACAAGGGCCCCAACAGGCCCCAACCACAGTTTCTTGACTTGTCCCGAGTCAATCGCAAATCACTGTCTCTATCTCCATTGCCCCGCTGGACCCCGTGGCCTATTCTTGTTGTGCTCCTTCCGTATGTTGTCCAAACAAGGGCCCCAACTCCGGGACTTTGCTGAACGTTGTAGCCTTAAGCTCAGTGAAGGTTGTCACAGCTTGCTTCCACTCCTGCACCAGTGAATCTATTTCTGCGGCAATCTTAGTGATAGCGGCCTCCTCTACGCGGGCCGGTACAGCACCGAACACTGTGCTAATCTGGGTTTCGGCCTCGGCGGCTAGCTGTTGCATTGCCTTGGCGCTTAGTTGGAGGGGCGGGTGGAGCTCACGAATTACCTGTTTGGCCATTGCTGAGCTGGCCTCTGTTTGTTGGATTTGCACTTCTAGAGCATCTTCCTAGGCATATAACTGGTCCAACTACGCGGCGTCCGTGGCCTCTTGGATTTCCCTCAAAATTTGCTGGAGATGTGTTGAAATTGGTTGTGTTTTGACGGTACGGGCCGTTGATCACTCCTGAAGACCCTTCAGGAGGTCGTAAGCCTCGCGCGCTGCAGAGTTGAGATTTTCCTGCATTTGAGTGGCTTGGCCCTGCTTTTCTGCAACCTGTGCTGAATAGACAACCTCTGGATCGAGTAGCGTTGGTCATGCGGCTAACGCTGCTTGAAGTTCCTCGTTTTCCCAGTGGAGGCCATTGAATGTGATCCGGAGGTGGAAGGCCTGTGCTACGATACTTGTCTCTGGGACATCGACAGGCAGCTGAGTATAATGAGCCCCGACAGTTGTCCATAGCTCTGAAAACACCTTGGTGGCGTCGTTTATCTGACCTTTCAGCTGCTC
This sequence comes from Pinus albicaulis, assembly GCA_034641835.2. NCBI lineage: Eukaryota > Viridiplantae > Streptophyta > Pinopsida > Pinales > Pinaceae > Pinus > Pinus albicaulis. Next base: position 67,436,203 of record CM076571.1, read on the forward strand.
CTGTGTCGTTATGAGCTGGTTGCGCTGTTCAGTAAGCGTGATTATCTGCTGCTGTTGTTCGGCGCACCTCTGCTGTAGTTTAGAATGCAGCCTTTCAGCCTGATGGGCCGCCCTCTGGATAAAGAAGTACAATTGAGTCGTACCCCATGTTTCTAGGTTGGCGACCCCCGAATTGCTTTGGTCCGGCTGCCTTTCCTGCAAGGGCTTCCCACTGGCAACTTATCAATTAGAGTGCTTTGGAGGGGATGACAGCGGAGTCTGATGAGGCGCTGAGTCGGCCATATTCAAGTCCGGTTGTTCCTGCTGATCTGTATGGGAATTTTGTGGAGGTACAGTAGGCTCAGGCTGAGCCTCAGCTGAGTCGGCAACAATTTGTGCCATCTGGGTAAATATATCAGATAAAGAAACTTGGGGTTCCCCAGTGGGGTCGACCGGTGGTACTAATTCTGTAGTACTGGAGTCAACCTCGGCCCCGTGGTCCCCAGTAAGTAGTTCCCGGATGATTGGGTCTGACATGGTGGCAGATGAATTGGATGGGGCGGATGAAGTGGTAGGTGGAGGTGGAACGGTACGTGGTGGTGGAAGGTGAATGTTGATGAACTCGGAGGGGTCAATGAGTGGTTCTTCTTGTATCGGCACCCCTGTACTCGGTGGCTGGTGTGGATCCTCCTCAGTGAGGTCCACCATCGGACTCGACTCTATGATTCGGGCCTGCTTGGCTTGAGGGGCTTCCAAGGAGTCGGTGGTCTTGCTCTTTTCCCCCACCGGGGTCATCATCGGACTTGGAGAAGTAAATAAAATAGTGGGGATGGGGGAGGTAATGGAAGTTGTGTGGGGACGCGATGTGGATTGAGAGAACTGGAACTCGGAAAATAAAGGAAAAGGAATAGCATCGCTTGAGACGACCTTGGTCGCCGCATTAAAACTACGTACCTGAGTGTCTAAGTGGTGGATGAGAGGGGCGAGCGGCCCGATGGGATCTTGTTGTGCCACCTCCGCATTTGTCTCGGTAGGCCGTTGCTGCAGTAGCATCTGATCAAAGTTGTAAATGGGTACCCCGTTGCGGATTTCCATCGTGACCCCCGGCCACGAACAAACTTCATTGTGGAACGCGGTATCTTCCAGCTGGAACTTCAGTGGCTGCATGTGAAATGTGTCCTCTGGCACACAAGTAGGTCGGATATAAGTATGCTTGTGACTGACCTTGAACCATACCTGTTCACTGTACTCATCTAGCAGGCTCCTGGGCACCCTTTGCTGGCTGGTCACCACGTCCGTCATCAAACCATACTAGGTTTGAAATGGCTCGGCATTAACTTCTTTAGAGCTGGGGTCAACCGATACCTTCCATGGAATGAACTTCATCGCTAGAGGCTAGCCCTCTAGAATTTCCACTGGCAACCTGACAAGGGGAGTGTGCCACTTCCACATGGAAAACGCAACTATCAAATATCCGTAGATGAAGCTTGTAGCCCGCTTGTAGTTTTCTTCGCACGCATCAAGCAGCTTCTTCAACAGGAAGGAGCACCAGTTCAGCTTGGCGCCCTGAATGCAGTGCTCTGCAATGGAGATAGTGTCCAGAGTGCATTCTCCCTTTGTGTAGTGCCTCATTGTCTTGCTGGAAATGAGGTAGCATGCAAACTTGATCTCGGGCTTATTGATAAGCTCCATCTTTGCTCCCTTCCCTCCTCGTCATGTGTCGTATTTGACATAATAGTTGGCATCTCCCGACTTCCTCGCTCGCTTGGAAGTAGTCTGACATGCAGTCGAGACATCCGCGCCATTCTGGGAAAGCCCTGTAAGCCGATGGATATCCTCAGCATGAATGGGAATTTCCTTATTCAACCAAAAGGACCCATTCTAGATGCAACTGAGTATGAACCTGGTGCACTGCATATCCGGTCTTGTGGTCCCGAAGACCGGAAGATTTCTTAAGTTCAGAAGAGAACATTGTTGTAAGCCTCGGAACTCTGGTAGAATTATGTTCGTTGAATGCCCGGCTTCTGTGAAGTAATGTTCCATATATGTATTCCATTTGAGTGTCGGGAACTCGACAGAGTCCAAGAGATTGGCATCTATGAGGGTCGCATTGTCGTATTTCCCGACGAGGGACTCTATCTTGTGAATTCTTCTATCGAGCTCTGGTTCCACGAATACTGGGTGGGCCTTTGGCATCTTTGCTCAATGTTGATACACCTGCAGAATTGGTCTCGACATCTTCTCTTGGCGCTGTGCTTCTGGATACTTCTTTTGCTCTGGTTCCGCTTCAATTGCTAATTCTAACTGTTCTGGCATTCTCGTGCTTTTTCCCATGCAATTTATGCTATTACCTGGCACGAGTGAGGTCGATGAGACCCCATGATGAGTTAATTCCTGCTGGCATTCGTCTCAGCGACAATCGTGCGATCAATCGCCGGCTGAGGTGTAGTCTGACAATTGCTGACGGTAGCATGGGGAAAGGGGCGTACGCGACGGCTGAGGTTACTTCGAATTATGGCAAAATGATTATTGCAGGGTTACTTCTAATTATGGCAATTTATGTTGTAAATATAAGCGATCCTATGGACTGACACAAGTAATAACTGAAATGATATGGACTGACACTGACACGTTTACGAATCCTACGGGGATGACACGCTGGACACGCCCCTCCCCGACCACAATCGGTTAAGGTGCGGTCCCCGCAACAGAGCAGTTATTGATGACCTGTGCCTGAACAAGAAAGACTACCTATGCTCATCCCGGTTACGGGAGAGTTTATTAATCTACGCTACTCTACGGCTTCTCTCGGTCGCGAGAGTTATTCATGAAAAGTGGAAGGACTTACTCGTGGTAAGGTTTCAGGCGTGCGCCATTCACCCACCCTGGTAAAACAGTACTGTCCAACTGAGCCAACCGAACGGCGCCGGAATCTCTAATCTCGACGACGAAGTAAGGTCCCAACCAGTGCATCTGCAGTTTTCTTGGAAACTTCTGAAACTTGCTGTCATATAAGAGGACATTTCCGCCAACCTGGAACGTTTTGTTCTTGATGTGGCGGTCGTGCCACGCCTTCTACCTGTCCTTCTGAACCTTCTGGTGAAACTCAGCTAGGAACCGAGCCTCGTCTAGTTCTTGTAATTCCTGTAGGCGCTCCTGGAGCGATGCTTCTTCCGAGAATTTGAGGGATGTGGCAATTAAAAGACTTGGTACGGTGAACTTGGCAGGAATCACAGCTTCCCGGCCATACACCAACTAGAACGGTGTCTGATTGGTCAAGCGCTTCACTGTAGTTCGGTAGGCCCATAGTGCAGCTGGTAGCCGCTCATCCCAGTCATCCCGCTGGGCGTTGCAGATCTTTGTCAACCCCTTTTCAAGAATTTTATTGAACGCTTCAACAGTACCATTGGCCTGCGGGTGGTACGGGCTGCTTTTGTGATGTTGAATCATAAATGTGTCTAGCAACAACTTGACCATGTCATTAATGAAATGCATACCCTGATCGCTGGTTAAACTTCGCGGGCAGCCAAACCTGCTAATGACGTGTTCAAAGATGAACCGTGCTGCTGTATCCGCCGTGCAGTCTCGTATCGCCGTTGCCTCAGCCCACCTAGTGAGGTAGTCGGTTGCAGTAATGATGTAGCGGGCCTTGGAATGCCTGGCGACCGGGGCTATGGGGCCTACGAAGTCAACAGCCCACTTCTCGAACGGCCGCAACACATGTACTGGGTGCAGCGGAAGCTCGTCCTTGTGAGAGGGCCTCCCCGTTCGCTGACATACATCGCATATCTTAACGAATGTCTTACAATCGGCATGGACCGTCGGCCACCATAGTCCAGCTTGGAGCACCTTCCTCACGGTGGGTTTTGGCCCCACATGCCCTCCCGTAACGCCGCTGTGGCATTCCCACATCACGGCTTCGCGTTCGTGGTCAAGTACACATCTGCGCAGAACCTCATCGAGACCCAGTTTGTATAGCTAGCCTACAATCAGTTGGTATTCGGTGGCGCAGATGACCAAGTGCCATTTCTGGAGCGGGGTGTAGTGGTAAGGGCATTTCCCCGTGGTTAGATAGGCGGCAATGTCGGCCAAGTAGTCCGGTACAGCTTCAACTCGGAAAAGGTCAGCATCTGGCAGCTGATCATCGAGAGGGTCGTCGTTCTCCCCCGTCTCAAACCTGGATAAGTGATCGGGCCTGACGTCCAACCTCCCGGGCTTGACGATCACCTCAAACGTGAATTATTGGAAGAGTAGAAGCCAGCGACAGATCCGTCCTTCCAAAACAAGCTTATTGACCAGGTACTTCAATGCAGAGTGATCCGTAAAGAACTTGAATTTGCCTCCTAGAAGATAGTGGTGGAACTTCTGGAGCGAGTACACCATTGCCAGGGCCTCCCTCTCGGTAGTGGTGTAATTCCTCTCCGCATTAGACAGTTTGCGGCTGGCGAAGTAAACTGGGTGGTCAACTGTCGTCTCCCTTGGTTGCGCCAAGACAGCCCCAAGTGCAATACTAGAAGCATCAATGTGCACGTGGAACTGCTTATCCCAATCTGGGTGAAAAATAATAGGCGCCGTCGCCAGCTTTTCCTTCAGGGTGTCAAGGGCCATCTGACACTCCTCTGTCCACTGGAATATTTTTGACTTTCGCAGCAGCTTTTCTAAAGGAGCAGTGATCTTCACGTAATTGTTGATAAACCTCCTGTAATAACCTGTGTGCCCGCGCAGTACCCACAACTGCTTAACTGTTTCAAGAGCTTCCATGTGGACGATCACGACCACCTTGGCGGGGTTGACGCAGACCCCTTGCTTGCACACCACGTGTCCTAACAGCGTGCTGAAAGGAACTGCAAAAATGCATTTCTTCAAGTTCAAGGAAATCTACAAATGTCGACACCGATCGAACATGATACGCAACAGGGTGGCGTGGTTCTTCAACAAACTGTAGACAGTCCAGTCATCCATGTAGACTTCTAGGAACTTGTGGATATACTCCCGGAAAGCAGCGATGACGATCCGGGAAAACACGGCTGGGGTGTTCTTCAATCCGAACGGCATCACGTGGTATGCGAACGATCCCCACTCGGTGGTGAACTTCGTCTTCGTTTTATCCTCTTCTGCAATACGCACTTGATGATAACTCGAAAAGCCATCCGTGAAGGAGTAAGCTTCATTCCCCGCAACATGATCCAATACTTCGTCGCTGAATGGAGTGGGAAAGGGATCATGGATGCAGGTGTTGTTCAGACTCCGGTAGTCGACACAGACGCGTATCTCCGATTTGTCCTTCTTATTTTGAATGATGATAGGGCTCACCCACTCTGCTTCTTCCACCAGAAAGATGAGACCTGCGACCATCATCTTGTCAATCTCCATCTTGACCTTTTCTTTGATCCGTGGGTTCAACCGATAGGGTCGATGCTTCACGAGCCTGGCGTCTGGTTTCATCACAATACGCATTTCTCCGAGGTCACCTTTGATACCCTTCAAATCAGCAACCGATGAAGGGAATAAGTCTTCGTATTCCTGGAGGAGGCTGAAAATTTCCCTTGTCGTCTCCTCGTCCCAGTAATCCCCAACCGTAGCCAGTTTGGGTTTTTCCTCCGTACCGATATTCAGCTTCTTTGTCTTCAACGGGAGTAAATGGATGCCTTCAGTAGTCAGTTCTTCATTGATGTTTCGCTAGCCTTCCTTCTCTTCGAAATATAGGTGCCTTAGGTCCTCCATACTGTCATCGTCCGGACCGCCGTCAATTCGTTGGCAAGCCAACTCATGCCTAGCCTTAATACGTGATGCAAAGGTGCTCCCGTTGGTCTCTAGGTCGCGGAGAAATAGTACCCCCTTAATAGCTTGTAATGCCCGGGACACCAACTTTGTGTCTCCTTCAAAGGAAAAGCATTGAACAAATTTGTCTGTGACTTCCTGTCAGGAGCTAGTTCCTCTTTTCTGCTCTTCTTCTAAATACCAGGCCTGGGGGATGGTATCTAAGGAGTGGATGAACCGATGTACCCACAGATCCTCCGGGTACCCTAGACTCCGGCACTGCTCCTCACAGGTGTCCAGATGGTCCCGCAGATCGGGAGTCCCTTGGTACCTGTGCCTGCTTCGCGGGCCTTCTTCTTCTTTGAACTGTGCCCTTAAAGCCTCCGCCACACAACTCCACTGCGACAGGGTGTTGCGGTGATTTTTCCACCACCTGGCTGATGTGGACTGTAGCGCTACATCTAAGAGTGGTATCCTGCTTCCCTCTAGCACCATGTCCTCGACCTTTGCAATAAAGGTATTGACAGCTTACATGTTCGTCAGGGTGGGGTATTCCCTAATCTCAGCACCAATCCAACAGACTCGAGCAATGGTGGCACACCTCCGCGTGCTGGTCTCGTACCCCCCTGCTGCCAATCTTCCCAGGCTAGTTCCGATCCCAGCTCCGAGCTCTAGACATTGTGCCAGCTGACAGAGTCGGTTGCGGTCGGGTTAATATAGTCCTCCCGCTTCCTTGCGGTCATCTGATAAAGGTGGTCCAACATCTGAGCATCCTCCCGGTTGTCCACAGTTTCTGTATATCGCGGCCCTTGATACGGGTCGAGAGGCTGAGTGACCCGGACCTCTCCATCCTCGAAGATCATCAGTTCCTTTTTGAGGTCGATGATGGCGTAGTTCTCAAAAGCCCAATCGATGCCTAGCAGGGCAGGGTAAGGATCCTTGTCTCCCATAATATCAATAACCTCAAAATCCATGTAAGTCTTCACCCCTGCAATGTCGACCTCGACACCTTTGAGTCGGCCGATCGGCACAATGCAGTACTGGTTCGCCATTCTGAGTTGGATTGGTGAGTAGGTCAGTCGTGGTTGTCCAAGAGCCTCCCACGTCTTCCGCGGCAAGATGTTGACGTCAGACCCTAAATCAAGCATGGTGTCGCTGATTTGGAATCCTGCAACTTGCGTGTTAAGCCGGAACTCTTTTCTCATTCGTTGCTTGTTCTGCTTGACCCGCTGCACATATTGGGGTGCTGTGTCCACAGGTTCCCTCGACCCTGTATTCCCCTGCAGTGCGTCCTCCAGGGTATGCTTGAGCTGGTCCCACATCGAAGCATTATCAACAATATTGAGGAACAGCTGAAGCCATTCCTCAATCAAGGTCCCTGTGGCGCTCTGTTCTCCAGAGCCAGTTGTCGGGGGTACCTCAGGGCATTTTTCTCCCCCCAGCTATGCAAAAGCCTCCACCGCCTCCTGGAAGTACCTCTTCTGCATGTCTGGATGGATCAGTTGTTTCGGGGAGGCGGGCTGGATAGCCCGTACCGGCTCCTTTCCATGAGCGTCCTCTCCTGTCTTCTTGCCGTTGCGAGTCACGATAGCTACATTCTACATGGCTGGGGTTGTGGTTCCTCGAGGTTCAGAGGTTACCAAATTTGTGCCCCTCTGCTATGCCTGTTCCTCCCACTTCTTAATGAGTTCGGGATAGTCCTCGGTTGCATGGGCGTTTATGCAGCACTGGGAACACCAAGGACATCAGGGAAGGGGGCATTCCCAGGCCACGTGACCCTCCTGGTCACAGTTATAGCATTTCAGCGGACCTCGTCCCCCGATGCGGCCTCCGCGCATACTGCCTCCTCTGCCCCTGGAAGCCTCATTCACCCTATAGGAGGGTCGGTCCAACCGGTCTGCAAATGCTTTGAGAGCCCTCACTGCTCAATGTTGTGAGTCGTGGAAGCACAAAAATCACAGTATACATTGTTTGGGATGGTGGAGTACTTCTGTATTATTGGGCACATCCAAGTTTGATGCCCCACCGTCCGAAAAATTTCACAATATTCCGTGGCGGTTGGGTTTGGTTGAGGTCGGAACCCCGCGTAAGGTTGTTGCGGTTGGTATACCCCCTGTGGATTCATCGCCGTGCCACCCCCCATGGGTGGACCCCCCTGGATTTCCATGAAAGAGGGTCCCACACCAGTGCCACGCAGTCGAGGACACTCGGTTGCGACATGGCCTTCAACCAGGCAGTGAGTGCACCAAACGTTCGGCCTTGCTGGTCTTATAGGCTGCATCTCCTTGAGCTTTTCAGTTAGACTAGCGATCTGATGCTGAAATCCCACCAACGAAGGATCCTGTGGGGCCAGCCCTCCCCGATATTCCTGAGGGTAGCCCACCATGGCCTCTATCTTCATGGCCTGTTCCAAAGAATCCTGCAAGTTGTCAATATTCTGCTGGGTGAGGGGGGTTTGTGTCAAGGGAAGTAGAGGCTTGATGAACTAGTCCCTCTGATGGTTTGGGTCGATTGGGTAGCTGAGTTTCCAGATTGCGTCCTTGAATTGACGCATCAGCTCCCATGCAGTATCTCCTTCTTTCTGCTTAATCTCCTAGAGCTCGGACAGACCCTGCTGGTCCGTCTGGGGAAGTTTAAATTCCTGGAAAAATTCCTGCTTAATTTCCTCGATTACTGGATTAGGATGGGCCTCGGACCAGTTGATAAACCATCTTAGAGCCCTTTCTCTGAGCGTGGTTTGGAAATCTATTAGCTTCCCTGCGTCTGGTGTCTGCCGAGCCCTCCATATGGCTTCACAGAGATACCAGTGTTGCTCTACATCATCGTTGCCTCGGCCAGAGAATTCTGGATATCAGGTGAATGACCCAACCATATTTACTTGTGGAGGGTTGACCAGGATAAATCCTCCAAGTCCTGGTTGCGTGACTGTTCCGCTAGGGAATGCAATACTACTAGTGAAGATGCTATTAACGTGTGTCGTTGTTGACAATGGATTGCTGTGCAATTGACTTAATGCTTGTAACTTAACGAAAATATTACTTAAAGGTTGATAGAGTACCAGGGGAAGGTAGGGATCCTTGCTGTGCAAATTTTTGGAAGTAGGGCTGCCTAGAGAGATGAATGTCGTCTGCTCTTGAAATAACCACTGCATCACGACGTACCATTCGCCATCTGAACTTTCTTCGGGCTGTACACCTGCATCGTCTTCGTCAGTCGTCATCTCCCTTTCCCTCTTAGCTTGGCTCCCATGCGCCTGCCGCACTCCCACAGCGGTCCCTTCCCTTTCCAGGGTATCTGCTTGAGTGTCCATAATTCCTATCCTGTGAGGCACCTCCTCTTGATTTTTCCTATCATTTTCCCGTCGTCTTAACTCCCGCATCACCCTTTCTCGCCACCTGTCGGCGATCTACACCCACCGATGTGCACGTCTCTCCCTCAATCTCCTTGCGGCCTCAACATCCATCCCCCACTCCCCCACTTCACACTTCACATAGAATCTGTCCCTTCAGCCCTTCCCCCAGCATTGGAGGTTTGCGCTTCCATGCTTGCATTTTGAAATTCCATCAGCCCCTCGTCCACCATCAGGGCCTTAATCCACAACGAAATCTCCTTAAGCAGCTTCCCTCTTAGCTCGGAGTGGAAGATAGCTTTAGCCTTCGAGAAGGATTGGTAGCACTCTGCAGAAAACTCCACAATATATCTGTCCAAAGTGGTCTCTACCCAAAAATCCACTGCGCGGGTCAACTCAGTATTTAACGGATGCAGAGCCACCAGATCCCCGTGCACCCACTTGCGGTTTACCTTCTGCGAGCTCTCCCTAGGCACCTTCGTCTGTAACCTCCGCAACCAATTATAGAGGTCACTAGGGAATTTTCCCCAGAGGATCTCGTAGGTATCACTGGTAGAGTCCGAGAAAAGGATGAGATCCTTGAGCACCCTTTCCTTTTGATTCGTCAACTTTGCTTGCTGAGCAACGAACTGGTCCAGATGGTTATCCCACCATCTTTGTATCTCTCCTTTGAAGACCCTCGATACCATGATCTAGTTCCCCTCATGACATTCAGGTCCTAGCAACGGAACCATTTGTTGGTGAAGAAACAGGTCTCGCAGGCAAGACCCAGGTTCAGGGGTTGGGGCCAACAAGGGAATTCGCTGTAGTCTAGAACCACACTGGCATTGTCACCCTACTCCAGAGAGCAGAGAGTCTCACTCGAGGTGTGCCGTGACCACATGCAGAAGGGGAATAGATCGATAGTGGGGAAAGGATCTGCAACTCATGATTAACATAGAATTGATTGCATAAACATCAGTATATACGCAAGAACATTCAGAGAGAGTACAGGTATTAAGAAAATAAAATTTTAAGTCATCACAACCATCATGCATGCATGTGACTCACATAATAAGACAACAACCTACAAGTATATTGATAATCTTCAGCCAAGCCCATAGTTACATCGCTTTCACAGGAAGGGCTTACAAGTCTGTTACAAACGTCTTATAAGCTAGAAAGGTAGATAAGAGAAGCCTAGGAGCTACAGAGATATCATGCTTGGCCTGGGTTCCCTCTACAGCATCCGCTCAATCTCCTTCAGTTGCTCTACATTCATCCCTTCCTTCAGCTGGGTGATGGCTATTTATTCCCTCGCCATCGCAACTGTTAGTTCCTCTTGAGTCTTCTTCAGCTACTTCCGGCTTCTCTCTTGTTTTCTGTGTGTTCTGCTCTCTGTTTTCTGCTGTATATTCTCTTCGTCTTCACTCATACATCTGCTTTATTTAGCTATCTACCTGTTCCCTCGCAACTTCGGTAGCTCTGCTACTCACCGTAGTTGTGACTCGATTGCGACTGCCATGTGTCGTTCTGCAACCCCAAAAAGTTGTTCTTTATTCAAAATTCAAAATATTCAAAACAAGTATTCAAAACAAGGGCCCCAACACTACCCACCAGCGGTGCATCTACATCCAACAGCCACTCTGGAGGCACAACTGCCTTTAAGGTACAAGTAAACTTTGACATTCCCATATTTGAGGGTCAAATAGATGCAGATGACATAGATAGATGGTTGAATCTATTAGAAGGATATTTATCGGTTCATGACTTTTCCGACCAGGAGAAGATTATTTTTGCACTCCTCAAAGATACCCCCATGTCAAGGAATAGTGGGAAACCTACTATGAGAAAAAGGATGAGACAAAACCCTCTATGTTCTCAGCCGTACCCACTTGGAATTCTTTTCGAGATGCCATCAAGGAACAATACTATCCTATGGGGAGGTATGAGGACAAGTACATACAATGGACCACACTGCGGCAAAAAAGGGATCAAGATGTGCATGAGCTAACGAATCTGTTCCATACCTTGCACACAAAGTTGGGTATCAAAGATTTAGAGAAACATTTGGTGCTAAGGTATCGCAGTTTTCTGCACAGATACATTCAGGAGGAAATGGAGTTCCTTGACATCTCCTCACTTGGTACGACATACCGTTATGTTGCCAAGATTGAGCAGATATTCAAACAGAAGAAGCGAGACTTTGGATCTGCGAATCAAAATCAAGGGAAAGGTGCCCCCAAACCGCCAAAAAAAGGACAAATCCAAGGCATGGTGGCCCAAGACAACCTGCCAAAGACACAATAAAATAACAACACTGCGAGGCCAAAGAAGGACACGGGAAAGTGGTGTGAGTTCCATAAGAGCTCCACTCACAACACAAGTGAGTGTCAGGCCAAGCGGTCACTGGTGGCCGAGATGAGGGCTTCTGAATTAGATTCATGCTCCAACTCTGAATCAAAACCTGACAAGGTGAATGAAAAAGGGAAGCATATTATTGATGCGGAGCCCAACGCCACTATTTCCACTACGAAGATCTAGAAGGAGGAACCAGAAGATCCAGAGGAGGCAGAGCATCTCTTCCACTCCCAGATGTGGGTAAAGGGTTCCCCGCTATGGTTCATTGTCAACAATGGGAGCCAAAATAACCTCATTTCAGTAGATGTCATGAAGAGGTTGGGCTTTCCAACCACAGCGCACCCACAACCATACACCATCGGGTGGCTTCACCAAGGACGGGATCTCCGCGTCAGCCAGCAGTGGCACCTTCCCTATAGCATTAAGCCCTTCAAGGATGAGGTATTGTGTGACATTGCTCCTATTGATGTTTCTGATGTATTATTAGGCCAACCATAATTGTGGAAGCGATATGCTATGTATGAGTCCTGGTCTCATGCTGTTATTGTTACTTTGGGAAATAAATTGTACAGGATACCAGAGGTACCATCGCCTCCCACTATCTCTTTGGTTACTGAAAAACAATGCAGTAAGCTCATTTCCCAAACCAAGAATTTTTTTTTCCTGATGATCCACCCCCAGGGCAAGAAGAAGACTGTGGCCACGACCTCTAGACATGGCTCCTCTGCATGACAAAAACAAATGGACAAGGTTGTGGAGGAGTACAGGGACATCTTCACCTCACCCATAGGGGTGCCTCTACACTGTTAGGTCAGGCACCCCATTGACCTGACCCTAGGTGCGCCGCTACCTAATGGATCGATTTATAGGTGCTCTATTCTAGAGAATGATGAAATCAAGAGGCAGATTTAGGAGCTGCTGCAGAAAGGGCACATCCAGCCAAGTACATCGCCCTGTCGGAGCCCAATCGTGTTGGTATAGAAGAAGGATGGGACTTGGAGACTCTATATTGATTATCAGGCACTGAACAAGATCACTGTCCGGAATAGGTACCCGATCCCACAGATTGATGACCTTCTGGACCAACTCAAAGGGGAAAAATATTTCAACAAGATCGACTTGAAGTCTAGGTATCACCAGGTACCAATCAAACCCTCTGATGTGTGGAAGATTGCCTTCAAAGCGAAGGAGGGCCTTTTCGAATGGCTCGTCATGCCTTTTGGATTGAAAAATGCTCCCGCAACCTTCATGAGGTTGATGGATGACATCTTGCGTCTATTCACCAACTCATTTGTAGTGGTATACTTTGATGACATTCTTATCTTCAGCCAAACTTGGGAAGAGCACCTCCAACACATCCAAGAAGTCCTCCAAACACTGCGGCAACACAAGTTGTATGCCAATTTGGAGAAATTCACTTTTGGCATGACCCAGGTTCAATATTTGGGAGACATTATTGATGAAAGGGGGGTGCATGTGGATCCAGCCAAGATACGAGTCATTCGGGATTGGCCAACCCCAACCACTCTAACAGAGCTTCGCAGATTTCTGGGTCTTGCTAATTTCTACCATAGGTTCGTGTTGAGATTCTCTCATATCACTTGGCCCTTGAGTCAAGTCACCATGGGAGGAGCGAAAGAAAAATTCTGTTGGTTGGAATCTCAACATAAGCTATTCGTAGAATTGAAACATCACTCTGTTTTGCCCCAGTGCTCACATTACCAGACTTGCAACAACCATTTGAGATCGAGACAAATGCCTCTGAATATGCTATTGGGGCAGTTCTTACTCAACAGGGGCATCCAGTGGCATATCACAGTGAGACATTGTCTAACACAGTTCGAAAGTATCCCACTTATGACAAAGAAATGTATTCCATTGTGCAGGCTTGTCGACAATGGAAGCATTACATTTTGGGGAAGGAGACAATCATCCACATAGACCACCAACCCCTATAGCTCATACAGACACAAGGGAAGTTGCTGAATGATTGCCATCATAAGTGGTCCACATACCTGAAACAATTTCATTTGAACATCAAGTACAAGAAGGGTAGCACCAATAATGTTGCAGATTTCCTCAGCCGACCACCGATCGTGGCCATAACCACCGTTCTCATCTCTTGTGGGCATGAGACTTCTGATTGGCTGCTTCTTTACAAGAGCGATCCAGAATTCAACTACACATACAAGGCACTCTTGGGGGGTATGCAAGCTCCAAATTTTCACCTCCAAGGTGCACTATTATGTCACCTATGACACCTTTGTGTTCCTTCAAGCAAGCATGCCAAGATGATATGGGAAGCACACTACAGTCGAATCGCTGGGAATTTTGGGGTCAAGAAAGTAGTGGCAGTACTGCAAAAGTATTTCTATTGGCCGAACCTTTGACAGGATCTCAAGAATTACATCAGATCCTACACTCCTTGCGTCATTGCGATATCGACCATCAAGAAGAAAGGGCTCTATACTCCGATACCTACCCCTAGTCGACCTTCTTGAATCCATCTCCATGGATTACATGTTGGGCCTTCCTTCTGCTAAGCATGTAAACGACTGTGTTTTTGTGGTCATAAAAAAATTCTCAAAGATGGCCATTATGGTGGCCTGCAAGAAGAATATCACAGCAGAAGCCACTGCTAAACTCTTCTTTGAATGAGTGTGGGTGCACTTTGGGATCCCATAGCCTATCATATCAGATCACAAAAGTAGGTTCCTCAGCACATTTTGGTCAAGCCTCTGGTCAATGTTGGACAACAAGCTCACCAAGTCCACAGCCTTCCATCCCCAAACTGATGGCCAGACAAAGGTCGTCAACAGGATGATTGTACACATGTACAATTCAGAGCATCCGCGCACATGGGATGAGAGCCTTCCCTAAGTACAACACAGTTATAACTGGGCTCTCCATAGCTCAACTAGCCACAGCCCCTTCCAGGTGGGCTTGGGATTCCAACCACTATGTCCCATTGACGTAGCCATGCCATTTGTAGCTACTCAGGCTGATTCATCATGTCCAGTCTGAAGCTGACAAAGCAAACAACTTCATCGAGTGCATTTAGCACATTTGCCAACAGGTTCATGAAATATTGGATAGAGCCAATGCTAAGTACAAAAATGACATGATCAACATCAAGTGCCACACAACTTCTAGGTGGGTGAAAAAGTGTGGCTACATTTGCAGAAGGAGTGCCTCACTGGACCCCACCACAAGATTTTCCCGCTCTGATATGGGCCGTACACCATCACCAAAGCTGTAGGGAACAATGCCTTCAAGCTCAGTATTCCACCATTCCTTGGTCTGCACCCAGTATTTAATGTAGACCACCTTCGTCCCTACTTCCCACCTCTATTGGACACCTCTAACGTTGCAAAAGAACTCACACTAAAAGAGTTAAACCCAGACTACAAGGAACAGACAACCACAGACTGTATCATGGACATGAAAATCAAGAACACTCACCGACAGAAGATCCAAATATATCAGTTTGTCAAAGCTGGCCAACTCCTGCACCAAGGCAAGTGGTTCACCAGGGACCAAGTTCAACAGAAGTTTCCTCATCTCATGGAGGAACTCAACGCAATGGGGACCATTGCTTCCTAAGGGGGGAGGAATGATTCGGGTGGATATTGGTGGCCACCCGCCTATTCCACTTGGGGCCCCACCATTGTCTCTTTCAGTTTTTTCACAACTTTCTATTTTTAGCAGTTTTTTGGGTCCTGAACTTCCGAAGCCATTTTGAAGCCCCAAACGGAGATAGTATGTCGAAGTTACATCCCCGAGAAGTTGAAACACCAATTTACCCAAACAGGGCCAATAGTTTTGGCGCTTCATCTCCTAGGGTTAGTTTTTTGGGCGTTAAGAATTCTCCATTGTTTTCTCCATAATAAATAGGCCCTCGAGCCTCATTGTAATATAGTTTAGAGGTCTGTAGTCGCCACATCTCTTCTCAGAGATTATCTACCAGCACCCTAGCTATTTTATTTCCATCATGTTTGTAAGCATATTTCTGTGATTTGATATTAATGAAATGAAGCCTTATTTCCATTGTATTTCTATGTTTATGGTTATTTTTATATTCTGTTGCGTTCCTGCATAAATCTGGATCAGTCCTAAAATAAAAATCAAATGAATTGAAAAAAAAATATCAAAAAGAATATAAAGATGAAACCCAAACAAAAAGAGATAAAAATAAAACATGAAAGTGATGCAAATCCAAATGCCACTACTATTTACTTTTACTGCAAAAATAAAGATTGTGTGCAACATGTTAAAATTCCACAATCCATGAAGGTTAAACAACTTAATCTTAACCTTTCATGCTTTAAATTTCATGTTGTTAGATAGAGAATAAAGATCTAGCCAAACAATCTAATCTTGGCAGATCAGTAGTTAGGTAAAGAATAATAATAAGCTCAATAGTTTAATCTGAACCCTTGGAAGAAATAAGGATAGAATTAGTTATTTTTTTGTTTTAAAAGAAAAATGAATAAGGCATTGCAAGCTCAAATGCACCCATGTAAATGAAGAAAAAATGTTAGGGTAGCAGATGGGTAGGCAGAAGAAGTTTTTTACAAGCATGGATATCAAAAAATTGGCCATTTCATTTATTAATTCCACTTCAAAAATCATCCCATTATAAAAATACCACACCCCCTCCATTTGTATTCTTTCTCCTTATTTCACTCTTTTTTCCCTTGCGAACAACCATTTTTCCTAAGTTAAAAACACATCTTACTTAAGAAACGTGAAACCCTTTTACTAATTTCCCTTTTATTCAAAAATACCCAAAAAACCCAAAAAATACTTTTATCCTAAGTATAAATGCTAAAATATTATATCGGGACCCACTATGAAGAAAACTATCCCCAATATCATGTTTTACACTATGCTTAGTGTTATCACTCGGATTGAACCTCAGGCTGAGAAAGGCAATTCCGAGGTAAACTCAAACCATGATTAGTCAAGTAGCTAGCCATACTAGACTAGGAGAGGGCTCTCTCCGTATAGATCACAGTAAAAATGACTGAGGTGAGAATATATTATGCTAGTTATAGTAGCTCAGAGTTTTTGATTTTGATTTGTGTAGGGTTTTGCTGGATCGGGAGGAGTCAAGCAGCTAGGGCAAGTAAATTAGGTCAAAATTTGTAGGGTGTTATATGGGGAAAGGTAGGTATAAGGTTTTGAAATTTAAAGAATGATTATGGTGAGATGAATAGACTGGTGAGGAGTTAGGAAGAGCATATGATATGAATTCTCCCTAAACTAAAGAAAATAGACAAATTATGCAAAATTCCCCAAAACAGAGCATGAAAACATGAATTATGCCTTTGAACTTGAAATTAAGCATATCATAGACATGAAAATGGTTTATGAGCTTAAAATACATTCTTACAAATGATCATAAAGAAAAAAATATTTCAAACCATTCATACCACATGGATCCCAAAGAAATAGCTGCAAATTATCATTAATGTCCAGGCCAAACTAATACAAAATTGTGTCCTTGAGATGCCAAGCTCCAAGTGGGTCCAACCATTACAATGACCAATAAAATACATCATATAGAACTCAAAACCACTCTTCCTAGCCTCAGAGAGTCGAATCCATAAGATAGGGATCAATTTCACCTACTCCCAAACAAGAATTTGAAGACTAGGAAGACCCAACAATTTACCTCTAAAAGAGAGGAAACTGATTCATTTGACCTCTAGAGGACTTATTTAATGTATCTACCCTAGATAACAATAAAAACATGATATTTACATTTAACTTGACCTTTTACATCAATAATATCTCATTTCCCAAGATAAAAGTCAAAAAGTCAAAATTTACTGAAGATGATAAAAATGGCATTTTCCTGGCAAAAGCGCAACACCATGACAGAAAAAATAGCCTCTTTTGCAAGCCACTTTTGGAGGCCTTCTCGATGTCAAAATCAGCTCCATGATAGCTCATTGGAAATCTATCTGAGTCTAGTTTCCAAAATGGTTCCCATTTGTTCTTTCCAAAATCACTTCTCCCAAGACTGGTAAAAGCACAACGCCAAGGTCTAAAAGGAGGCAGAAACATGAAAATTTGGTGGTTTTTTTCACTTTTTAGGGACCAGTTCTCCTACAAATTTTCTGAAACTTGTTGTGGTTGAAGTCTCCAATAAAAATTGCTGAAAAAACCCAAAAATGCACTAAAGTGCCAAATGTGCCAAAAATTTCCAAAATTGTGAGGTTACTTGATGATCAAGGGCTTGAGGCATGAGGAGACACCTCAGCAAGTATGTTTAACCTATATTTCTCCTTTTGCTCTATCAAAGCTTGAATTTTTGCATGGGATCGTTTGAGCTTGGCCCTTGCAATTTTGTTTCTCATAGCATAGTGCTTTGCCATTTTCCTCTAAATATCATTGTCCTTTTTGGCCTTCTCTAGCAATCTCTCTAAATGAAAATGTTGAGATTGCAACAAGATGATGAGCTTAGTGAAAAGAGTCTTCTTCACTAAGTGGGCCCGCACGCTATTTTTGGCGCAAGTCTATTTTTAGACTATGTCTATTTTTAGGCATGTCGATCATATTCTATGAGTTGCAGGATGCTATTTGTGGATGGTTGGTCAAGTTGGAAAAATAGATGGACTTCTATTTTTAGACATATTGGGCAGAATCTATTTTTAGATTGCCAGTCTAAAAATAGATATGTCGAATATTATTAGCTCTTAATAATATTTGGACTCTAAACATTATCTTATTCTCTTTGAGCACTTCAGTTAAGTGCACAGATGTGGCACAGGAGCTGACAGAAGGAATTACACTATTCCTGAGGGTTAAGTGGAGCTATTGCATGGAGACTTCAGTTAGAACTCATGTGACATAGTTTGGTGGAGTTATTGAGGTAGTTGGTGGAGTTGTGTTCAGTTTAACTCAGTTAGACACAATTGAGCTAGTTGTATCTAGTCTAATTGATTGATACAATAGTGAGAGTGGTGTGAATTAATTATTAATTAATTCACTAAATATTAACTCATTAATCAATTGAAGAATACATCAGTTAACTACAGTGCATGGACAGTGTCAGTGGAGACCAGTGGAGAGGTAGGTGAAAGAGCAGGTTGACTATCAGTTGTGACTATAGTGTTGCATGATTTGCAACACCCAGTGATTGGAGATGTCAATGAGGATTGCGTGAGCAAGGCTGGAACAATTCAAGTTCATTCATAGCCATTCTTCAGCAGTGATTGCGCAGTAGAGGCAGGCTAGCAGGTGGCAGAGATTGATGCATGGATTTGCTAGATCGGGACCTGATTAGTGTGTAGCGATTGGAGATTGCACTAAGAGCTTCTGATAAGCTTTTTATGATGATTTTTACATGATCTCTATGAAATATATTATATACAGATAGTTGGTGTTTTCAGCTTTAAGCTTTCCCGTTAAAACACTGTGTTCATATTTGTGAATTTTTATGGTTTCAATGTGTGCATGCAATTGATTTAATTTCTGCATGTGATGATCAATGGTAGAAGAGATTCTGTATCATGCATGAAGTTACAATAGTGTGTGATTAGGAGAATATTGGATGTATAAAACATTAGTTATATGATTTTCTACATGGTATCGGAGCAATATTGATCATCGGAGCAATTGCAAAGCATTGAAGCAGTTGAGTTTTGTGCTGGTGGAATTCGAATTTGTAGCAGAGTTTTCCTGGGGTAGAAGTTGAGATGTATTTGAAAAAATTGCGATTGGAGTATGCCCTTGAGGGCAGCTCGAATTATATTGCATGGAAGGACAGGATGGAGGTGATGCTGGAGGATAATGGGTTGAAGGAGTTCATAGATGCAGAAATTCCAAAACCTGCTTCTAGCGATGCTGCCGCACTTGATGCATGGCAAAAGAAGACTGCAAAGTGTCGAAGAATTCTGTTGGAAGGCTTGAAGGATCACATAGTGTCCAACCTTCATGGTAAAGCTTATCCATTCTTGATGTGGAAAGCTTTGACAGAATTATTCCAAAGCAAGAGCGACCAGAGGAAGTTGGTGCTCAAGGATAAACTCAGGAATATAAAAATGGAGAAAGGCGACAGTATACCCAAGTACCTCACGAAGTTTGTCTAGAGCAGGGATGAGATGGGAAGTGTGGGGGTTACTATAGATGACAAGGAATTGGTGAGCTTGTCTCTCCTTGGGCTTCCGAAGAGTTGGAATTCCTATTAGGACTCTGTCAATGGTCGAGAGAAACTGCCAGGATGGGAGCGACTTTGGTCGGATCTTGTGCAGGAGGAGATAAGGCGGAGTACCAGGGATGGATCTTCATCAAAGAATGTAGATGAAGAAAATTTCGCTTTGGTTGCCGAAGCAAGGAATGGGAAGGGAAAGAAAAATGCTTCTCAATCCGGTGTGAAAGGCAAGAAGCAGGACATGTCCAAGGTGAAGTGATTTCACTGTCACCAACACGGACATTACGCCACTAATTGTCCACAGAAGAAGAAAAATAAGAAGGCTGCTGGATCTGCAACTGGAGAGGCCTTAGCCTCGCAGTTTGAGCTGGATTTTTCGCTGATCGCATGCTTGGTTTCAAGTGTGATGGGATCAGTGTGGTTTCTTGACAGTGGTGCGTCTTTCCATATGACCAGAGACAAATATTTGTTTACTGATCTGGATGAGAAAGATCTTGGAGTGCACATCGAGATGGGCGATGATGGTAGATACAATGCAACCAGTATCAGGACCATTTCCTTTGAGAGGGAGTCTTGTAAACCCTTCATATTAAAAGAATTCATGCATGTTCCAGGATTGAAGAAGAATCTTATCTTTGTGGCGATGTTGGAAGACAAGGGATATGATGTTGTCTTTAGCGAGGGAAAGGCTTTCTTGCGTAGTAAGGCAATTGGTGAAACCCGGAGGATAGGGGTTTGAGTTAAGAACCTTTATCAATTGCAGGTAGATGGCTGCGCAACAATGGAAAGCAAGGCAAAAGGAGTGGTGAGCCGGGATGAGGGCGAGTTGTGGCATAGGAGATTGGGCCACCTTCACCATGTTGCTTTGAAAATTTTGCAGCAGATTTCTACCGGGCTTCCCAAAGGTACACTTGCATAGTCAGATCAGTGCAAGGGATGTACTTTGGGAAAATTTGTGAAAGCCACCTTTCACGAGAAGGATAGTCGCGCCACGACGATCCTTGAGAGAATTCACACAGACATGTGTGGACCTTTCTCAGTAGCTTCGACAGTAAAGCACAAGTATTATGTGATCTTTGTTGATGACTTTTCTCGAAAGTGTTGGATCTTCTTCATGCAGAAGAAGAGAAAGACATTCTCAAAGTTCTGTGAGTTCAAGGCACTGGTGGAGAAAGATTCGGGGAAGCAGGTGAAGGCTCTTACGAGCGACAATGGTGGTGAATTCATCTCTGGCAAATTCAAGGACTTTTGCAACGCAGAAGGAATTCGAAGAGAGCTCATAGCGCCTCATAACCCACAGCAGAATGGGATCATGGAGCGAAAGAATAGAAAAATTGTGGGTGTTGCATGGGCGATGTTGCATGATGAGGGCCTTCCCATACACTTGTGGGTTGAGGCATGCAACACTGCAGTTTATGTGCAAAACTATTGTCCTCATAGAATGCTTGGCATGAGTACACTCAAGGAGGCATTTTCTGGTAAGAGGCCTGATATTTATCATTTGAGGATTTTTGGCTCACCTTTTTACATTCATGTGACGAAGGATGCCAGGAAGAAGCTGGAGCTGACCGTAGAGGTTGGGATATTGTGGGGTACACAGAAACACCCCACAACTATCGTGTGTATTTTCTAGACAGTCAGAAGACTGTTGTGCGACGGGATATCAAATTTCATGAGGAGAAAGCCATGAAGTGTTCGCTTAAGAGGGAGCCACACTTGCATGCAGATGAGGAGCTATTAGTTCCTAAGGATGAGCCTCAGGATGTGGATCAGCCACAAGAGGAGGTTCATGGAGTGGAAGAAACCACTCATGCAACGCCAACCATAAGAGGGCAGAAGCACACTACAGAAGCTGAGCGAATGAATCAAGAAGCAGCACAGAATGTAGGAGCCCCTACATCATAGAGCAGATAGAGATAGTCACCTGAACAATATACTGGATACATGGCTTTGATGAGCAAGTGTATCATGACAGAACCATCTTCTTTCCAGGAAGCTGTGGAGGACCCTACATGGGTAGATGCCATGGTGGAAGAGTATGATTCGATTGTCAGAAACAATGCATGGGAGATTTTCCCATGGCCAGAAGGGAAATCAATGGTAAGTTCGAGATGGATCTACAAAGTGAAGCAAGCAGCTGATGGGAGCATCGACAAGTACAAGGCAAGATTTGTTTCCCGGGGCTTCTCACAGATTGAGGGGATCGACTATGAGGAAACCTTTGCACCTGTCGCGAGGTATTCTTCCATACGGACGATTCTTGCTCTCTCAGTGCAGATGGGGTGGCACATTCATCATATGGATGTGAGGACTGTGTTCCTCAATGGAGTGATTGAGGAGGAGGTGTACATAGAGCAGCCCGAAGGTTTTGAGATCTTTAGCAGCAAGTCACATGTGTGTAGGCTCAAAAGAGCGCTGTATGGGTGGAAACAAGAACCTTGTGCTTGGTACACACGGATAGATAGTTATTTCACTGGACTTGGATTCTCCAAGAGTTAGGCAGATCTGAACCTATACCAGATTGTGGTGGAGGGTAAGTTGCTGATCATTGTACTTTATGTAGATGATTTGATTTTGACGGGTGATGAATTGTTGATACACTCATGTAAGGCTGATCTTGCAAAGGAGTTTGAGATGAAGGACTTGGGCCTCCTTCATTATTTCCCGGGAGATACTAGAGAAGTTCAACATGCAAGGCTGCAAGCCTATTGACACTCCTCTTACTGGTGGTTGGAGGAAAGAGGATGCTACATCGGCAAAGGTAGTGGATGCCACTATTTACTGACAATTGGTGGGGTCGCTCATGTATCTAGTCAATACACGACTTGACATATGCTACACTGTTAACCAACTTTCACAAGCTATGGTTAAGCCTACCAAGCTCTTTTGGAAGGCAGGAAATCATGTATTGAGATATCTCAGGGGCACATCGGGATATGGATTGTGGTATAGACAGTCAGATGAGGTGAAGTTGCATGGCTTCACGGATGCAGATTGGGTAGGGTCTACAACATTTTCTTGGTACAACAGGAAACAGAGATCCGTGGCACTCAGTTCCGTGGAGGCCGAGTATATGGCAAAAAGTTTGACTGCATGCGAGGCTATATGGATGAGGAAGATCCTGGTCGGGTTGTTTGGTTCACACTTAGATCCTAATGTGATATATTGTGATAATTAGAGTTGCATCAAAATCTCAGTTAATCCAATATTTCATGATAGATCTAAACACATTGACATCCGATACCATCATATCAGAGATTGTGTGCAGCGGAAGATCATGTTACTTTCTTACTTTCCTACAAAGGATCAGGATGTTGATATCTTGACAAAGGCGCTCACCAGTAGCAAATTCAAATACCACAGAGACGGGATTGGGGTGGAAGATAATCCTTATCTTATTGAGAGGGAGTGTTGAGAGTGCAACAAGATTATGAGCTTAGTGAAAAGAGTCGCCTTCACTAAGTGGGCCCGCACGCTATTTTTGGCGCAAGTCTATTTTTAGACATGTCGATCATATTCTATGAGTTGCAGGATGCTATTTGTGGATGGTTGGTCAAGTTGGAAAAATAGATGGACTTCTATTTTTAGACATATTGGGCGGAGTCTATTTTTAGACTGCTAGTCTAAAAAAAGATATGTCGAATATTATTAGCTCTTAATAATATTTGGACTATAAACATTATCTTATTCTCTTGGAGCACTTCAGTTAAGTGCACAGATGTGGCACAGGAGCTGACAGAAGGAATTACGCTATTCCTGAGGGTTAAGTGGAGCTATTGCATGGAGAATTTAGTTAGAACTCATGTGACAGAGTTTGGTGGAGTTGTAGAAGTAGTTGGTGGAGTTGTGTTCAGTTTAACTCAGTTAGACATAGTTGAGCTAGTTGTATCTAGTCTAACTGATTGATACACTAGTGAGAGTGGTGTGAATTAATTATTAATTAATTCAATAAATATTAACTCATTAATCAACTGAAGAATACATCAGTTAACTACAGTGCATGGACAGTTTCAGTGGAGACCAGTGGAGAGGTATGGGAAAGAGCAGGTTGACTATCAGTTGTGACTATAGTGTTGCATGATTTGCAACACCCAGTGATTGGAGATGCCAATGAGGATTGCATAACCAAGGATGGAAAAATTAGAGTTCATTCAGATCCATTCTTCAGCAGTGATTGTGCAGTAGAGGCAGGCTAGTAGGTGGTAGAGATCGGTGCATGGATTTGCTAGATCGAGACCTGATTAGTGTGTAGCGATTGGAGATTGTACTGAGAGCTTGTGATAATATTTGTATGATGATTGTTTCATGATCTCTATGACATATATTATATACAGATAGTTGGGGTTTTCAACTTTAAGCTTTCCTGTTAAAACATTGTGTTCATATGTGTGAATTTTTATGGTTTCAATGTGTGCATGCAATTGATTTAATTTCCGCATGTGATGATCAATGGTAGAAGAGATTCTGTATTGTGCATGAAGTTAAAATAGTGTGTGATCAGGAGAATCTTGGATGTATAACGTATTAGTTATATGATTTTCTACAGAAAATTGTCTCGATAAATCCATGACTCTCTATATCCGCTAATATCTAGGGCAATCAGCTCACTTGGAGTGAGTTGCTCTGCCAACTCAGCTTCACTCTATATCTCATGGGCTAGAGCTCTCTTTAGCTATATTTTATTTGGTATCTATCTTGGAGGCTGATCCTCGTCATCATCAATCTCACTAAATCTGTCCAAGGTCTCTTCCAATAAGGCTTTAGCCCTTTCTGCCTCTTTCTTTGCTTTTATGGTCTTTACCTCACTGATAATCTTCTTGGTCTTCGGGTGTTTATTTTCTTGCTCAAGAAAACCAATCACATACTGTGCTCTGTCAATATTATCTTGAAGTTCACTAATATTTTCCTCTTTGCTCCTAATTACTGCACTAGTGATTCTATCTTCATCCTCCTCATCAAGGTCAATCAACTAAAAATCTTGCTCTGTTTCATGTTTATCCTCCTGCTCCTCAATGATTGGATCTTTAGCCTTTTCCTTTCCCTTATCCACCTATTTTACTGATGAATAAGGCATGGCCCCTTTCACTCCAAGTGAAGCAAACACATGCCTGTGGCCTATTTGATAAGTCCTGGGAAATGACTCAACATTAGTCACATTAGCCCAGTTTTCCCCAATGTCCTTCTCACTACTTGATGCCTCAGTATCATGATGTGATGATGGTGAAAGGTTATGAAAAGGTGAAGAAATAGGATCAACATGAGGTGAATGTATATGACTAGGTGATGATGTATGAGCAATAGGCTGAGATGGAGAAGTGGATATAGGAGGATGAGATGATGAAGGGATGATCTGCTCATGCTGACTAGGTGGAGTAGTGAAAACTTCATTTGCAATGAATGTGTCCCATGAAATGTTCTTTTGCTCAAGATGATGCATGAATATCATCTTAATAAGGGAATGGTAAAAAAGACTTTTCATTTGATGAATATAATCCCTCCTTTGTACAATGTATGCCATCTTGTCAATGCTTTGGGAGAGATAGTAGGGTATGTGAAGCATTTTGACTGTAGTGAAGTGCATGAGGAGTCAGATATGGTATGAATAGAGTCGAGAAAACCTCCCCTCACAAGTGAAGTACTTCATGATTATTTTCATCATGGGGAAATACCAGTCAAGGAGATGAGAGAAAGGAAAAATGGTTTTCTTGTCATCCTTATATCTAGGTTTGAGATATGGTTCATAATAGCTCAAATCAAGGTTTCACTTTTTAAACCATTTTTCTCCCACTTAGGGATCCCTGTCGCAGCAGAAATGGCATTAGTGGACATGGTAAAAGTGACCCCAGCAAGAGTGACCTGCCTATCATGAATATTTGTGATGAACAACCTTGTCAACATGGGGTGATACTGAATATGCTGCACTTTCTCACAAAACTCAAAATAACCAACATGTTTAAAACAAGACACAGTGAGAGGAGAAGCCATGAGTTCCTTTGTGGTTATTAGTTCATATCTATTGATTTTCCCTCCTTTGTGATCACTTCTCTTTGGTATTTGTTCCTCACTAACACCTCTTTCCTCCTCTTTAGACATCTTGAACTTGAAGGCTTTGAAACCCTAGGGTAAATGGAATGAGATGAGGAGAATGAGAGATGAGATGGCTAGCTTAGGAAAATGGAGAGAATGAGTGTAAATGAAAGCCTAGTTCTATAAAACCCTAAGATTTAACAATATGTGTTTTAGCGACATGAACAGGCATATGGTGCATGAAAATGAGAGGGAAATGCAAATTAGGGTTTCATAGGCTAAAAACACTTCAAATATTTAATGGAACACCAATTATATGATAGGAAAGGTGATTTAGTGTGTACTTACTATTTTAAAGCTCCTTGGATAAGTTTGTGAGGAGTTTTGAGCTTGATGGAAGTGTTGCAACTCTTCAAAACCTTTATTGTGCAAAAAAGTAGCTCCGCGGACAAAAGCACAGCGCCAAAACAAAAGTGCAGTGCCACTCTGCAAAAGCACAATTCCAATGTATTTTTCTCTGTGGTTTTTGATAAAAAATGCAGCGCCGCTCGGCATAAGAGCAATACTAGGACAAAAGTGCAATGCCAAGTTGTAAAAATGTAGCGCCTTGAAATTTTGACCCAAACTGCTTAGAAAACTCGAAATTTTCTCCTTTGCCGAAAACTCTTGATGGCTGAATGGAAACAATGACTTGTTTTGAGGTGCTGTATAGGCTTTATAACTTTAGTGGATTTGAAATTTAATTTAAATCACCCACTTTTCTAATGTTCACTTTTCCTCTTTGGCACTGATATTCTTTTTGCTCTCTCACTTCTTGGTATTGTAGGCTTGATCAAACATGGAGTTTGGCTTTCTTATCTCACTTAGGCCAGACATGATTTCATTTTGACAGCTCGGGATTGAATTTATTACATATGAAAACATGAAATTATAGTTGGAAAAATAAAAATAAATTACATTTTGAATTTTATATCAAAATGACATTTCGATATAAAAATGATTAAATTGAAAAAATACAACTTTGAAAGTATAATAATTACATCATGATGATCTTATTTAGTTCCTATAATATATGTATTGACCTCATCTGAATGAAGGAGTGACTTTGATAAATGCGAAACCCTAATGACCTAATGGGACTGCTTTTTTGACCTGACTTTTGAATGAGATTTTGACCTTAAAGACTTTCAAGTGAAAGAGCATTTCCATAGGTGTTGTTATGCTCAAGGAGACATGAGAATGAGTCAGCCAATATGAATCTCAAAGGGAGAATTAAGTTTATTGACAAGGAAAACCACCATTGGAAACATTTTATATCAGGGACACCTAAGATGCACATGCAAAATGTGTTTTTATTTGTGGTGGAATTATGAAAATACTAACACTAACACTTAGTATATTTGACATCCCTCAATTACATTACTTGATTAACATTAAATTAATGTATTAACTCCTATATTAACCTCTACCCTGTATTAATATAAATACTTTATTATTATTCCCAACCCATATTTTTATTTTAACCTATGTTTTAAATCCCCACATGTTATATAATACCGCATCCCATATGTTAATATATTAAAACCCGATTACATATAATATCCATTTCTTTATACCCCATTGGTTATATGTAAAAACCTTGACCAATACATATAAACCTACCGCATGTAATATGCACCGGGCCCCACTCCATCTGAACTCGCGACTCCATCGCATCATCCTAGTCGTCCGATCTTCACATGCTATATCTGATGACCAATATCTCTTATCGTGTATTTCATTGCCCAAATGTTAACATACTGCCTACCTTGCGAAATACGCAGTTTTCGGCATCTCCATATCCGCTACATGTCTAAACTTCAGTCGATCGCATCACCACAACCATTACTTCTTATCACCCTTACTCATTGCGAAAAATGTTCAGTGGTTTTCTTCTGTCAATTGTGAAAATTGCCTGTCAATTCAAAAATTGACTGCCCATTAAATGCATTCATTGTTGATAACAATGCATAAAACCAGCCATTTGCACCCTTTTTCACTTTTCTGTTATATTTGGCACTAAAGAGGCATTGCCGACCAGTTTGTTTGCTACCAGATCACATTGCTGACCTCATTTTAAGCCCAATTTATCAAAATTCGAAGATCTTTGATGATACAGAACATTTCAGAATTGAATTAAAGCTTATAAAGACCAGCAAAAGCTTCAGAAAGCTTTCTTCCACTTCAGAAACCCTCCTGCACAAAAAATCTTAAGTTTTCCAGGTATTATTCAAAAGTAAAGACCATATTCCTTGATCTAAAGAAGTAATACAATGAATTGAACCATTTAGAGCCTTAAGTAGACCAAGAAAGCCCTGTTACTTCAAAAAATCCTTCTCTACATACCCTAAGCTTTCTATTCACAGATTCTAAGGTTCAAAACTATTTAAAATTATAGAGATTGAATAAAATAAAGAAGTTTAAGCCTCTGTACACTTGAAGAAAAACTCTTTTCCTTCTAGTCATTTCAGAGATATCCTAGACATCTTTTGTAGAAAATCTAATGTCTTATACCTTTGCAGACAAAGTATAAAGCCTCTATTTCATCCAAATTAGTCTGCAACCTGTTATAATTACCATAGGTGCTCCTATAGGCCTGAATAAGTGTTTCTAAAGTCAAAAGAGTAATAAAATTGATAAATCAAGAAAAGAAATGGCTTTCAAAAATATTGTACCTATCAATTCTCTACAATCACCTATTGTAGATATAGATCACATTCCATTAGATGACATAGAATTAAAAATTACTGATATAGTGACAGAATTTAACCTTCTTGAGCTCCACTGCTGGAGCCAAGAAAAATCCATAGATCAGGCTGATGAAGTTTTAATCTAGGAGTCTAATTTACCAAAATATGTTGTCCCTTAGACATACCAATGCCCAAATGTGATTAGACTCTGTCAATCATGTCATTTTCATGATCAGAGAGCCATAGTAAACTCTGAAAAAGAAGTCTTGTTTACTATTACAGCAGATTCAATTAATCAAATGCTCCAGATCCAATCCAGACCAGATGAAGTCCCTTTATTCATTGAGGTCCTCGGTCAATTATATTTAAATCTGGACTTCCCCAAGAGGTTCTAGATATTTCAAACCTTCATGCCTTCTTCTGTAGAAATTCCCAAGATAAATCCTCCATACCCTTCTACAAAATTCTCTGAAAGGACAAAACATATCATTTCCATGTTGTCTTTCATTCTTGGTTTTTTTACAGATTAACATGCTAATGTTGCAGTATTAGGTTTTCCATCTACATTTACACCTATAATATTCAACAACAGTAGCACAACATTCATATGAAGCAAGCCAATTGGTAAAAACTATGCAGGACATGTCTATTCAGACCAATGAGATAAATAGACTTAAAGAACAGCTTAAAAGTCTTGAAGATGAAAAGAAGCTTTCCAAGATAATGCAGAAGAATGAAGAACAAAGAGAAAACATATTAAATGAGGAGTTGAAAAAGTTAGAAAAAGAACTAACACTGAAGGAAAAAATGGCACATGTCAAGCAACAACTATGGTCCAATATCATTGAATCTGTCAATGATATTTGGCCATCCATACAGGTCATATATGAGCAAAAAGCCTTAGTAAAATAAAAAAGAGAAGCAATCGAAAAAATCAAATAAGAGGTTGGTAAGAAACCTCAAGAAGCTCTTGAAATCATCAAATTTATAAATTCTAAGAACAGGCAAGAGTTGAAAGAAATTGTAATTAATGACAGGAAAGAAACCATCCTAGAAGTTAGGAAGGTAATTTGTAAGAAGAATTTGATGATACAGTTAGAAGAGAAATGCCAAAACATGGAGGTTGATATCACAAGGTTCATGATCAAGTTTTATGTTTTAAGGCAAAAAGGCCTTCCCAATCCTCTAGTTATTAATGACAGCTTAATGAAGCAGGATGATTATGATAAAAATATAAGAGAAATTTCCAAGAAGTAAGTGAACAATTCAACCTTGCAGGGAATCCCATCAGGGAAGGTACTTTACAAAGCTTTGAGATTTTTTTTTGATAAAACACATATTTATCAACAATCCTACATTCTCAAAATACACTGAAGCTGATGAGAATTTCCGGAGGATGATGAATATCAAATTGCCAGAGGCAAAACTCTGGGAAAAATTAACTGATTTACTGTGAAATCAGAGTGTATTAAGCACAAAGCAATAAAAACAGAGCATGCTATTTTAACATTTATAGTTACAGTTTTGCAGTGAAAGAGTATCAGGATAAAGAGTATCAGTTCAAGGTCAAAGTTTAAAGTAAATTAAAAAATTACAATGCAGAGATAAAGCTACCAGCGTGAAAGACACCTCACTGTATAGCTGTAGCCTTCGTTGAAAAGCAAAGAGAGAAAGTAGTAACAAAATCAAGACAAAAAACAAGTAATTTCAAAAAAAAAGGGATAGCTAGCATTAGTTAGAAAACTGTCACTATCTTCTTGCATGAAGATATTTCATCTCCATGAAAAATTCCTAAGTTTGTTTTAGGATATTTTGTAAAGATTTTTTGTATAAATAATTCTCATTTGGAAGTATTGAGGGTGGATGAATTGCTGAACTTTTCTATATTTGTACTATTCTGAACCTAAGGGTGATTGTACCAATTTCAAGTCAACAGACTAGATTAAAGCAATAAAGAATCATATTACAGGATTCATGTGTTAGGCCACTACAGTGAAGTATCTTCATTGTTTCCTTGTCAATTTATTATGTTTTTCATCAATACTTGAATGTGTTCTAAATCTAAATGATAAATCAGGAATTGTTATTTTAGAATATGTTAAAAGCACTCTGTCTTGAACTATTTATCATTTACATGTTTTCTACTGATATATAGACTAAGGAACCCTTAATTTCTCCCTAGTTTCAATTGACCCCTTCATTTTCACTCATTATCCAGATTTGAGAACCCTTAATTGCTCTCTTACCCCTATTGAAATCATTTTCACCATCAGCCTTGAAGATTTGAAGTAACTCAGCTTTCCCTGTAAACATTTCCCTTTAGAATTTGATCCTGATCATACTACTTGACACATTGACTCCATTAGCCCAATGGAATACAAAACTATATCTATCCATCTGAGTAAGTGATTTCACCACCAAGTCAAATCAAAATCCAAAGCCAATTTACCTTACATAACTAGCCTAAAATCAATTAAAATCAACAAAGATAAATCATATAGATAGAGCCCTCTCTGAGCATTAGGAAGGCTATATCCTAAAGCTTAAAAGTAGGTTTGTGGTTACCTCTAAAATTCTTTAAACTTAAAATTATAAAATCTCACAACTCTTAAGAATAATTGGAGTGATAATAGGTGGGACTAGCGATGAGTTATGTGGGGTTATGTAAAGTGGGACCCAAGTTTTATATATGTCATGGGTCAGGAAATCATATTAAAGCAAGGGTTAGCATATAATGGGGGTTAATAAAATGTATAAAGCGGGGAGTAATATAAAATAAATATAAAATACATTACATGGGGTTGGGATATATATACATTCGAGATATTAAAAAAACGAGAGATATATATATGCAAGAATGAAATTGAAAGGGAAGTGGGGTAAATATATTAAAACAGGGATTTAATATAATATGCGAGTTAATATAATATGGGGATAATTTAAAATGATAGCAAGAGGGGTTTTAATGGAGTGGGACCGATATTTTTAAACTTTTAAAACTTAGGATAAGTGGATTTTGCATGTTTTAATGGAAAAAAGGGATTGGTAAAGGGGAAGTGAATTTTCAAGGAAAAATGGAATTTTTAGCTAGGGGAAACGGGTATTTTCAAAAGGAGAGGGACTTTTTACAAGGGAAAATTCCTTCTAAGAGTGGAAATAGGGTTTTAAGCGAGGGGAAGGGGATTTAGAAGGATTATAGTAATATGAGATGAACCAATTGATGCTTTCCATGACTTGTAAAAGTGCTTTTGCCTACCCTTTATTTACCCTAACATTTTTTACTTCATTTATTGGGTGCATTTGAGTTTGCTGGCCCTTTTATTTTCTTTTGATAAGCAAACTAACCTATTTCTAACCTTATAACTTCCAATGGCTCAGATTAAACTGATGAGCTCATTTTTATTTTCTACCTAACTATTGATCTGCCAAGATTAAATGGTTTCTCTAGATCTTTATTCACTAACTATCATTACTTGAAATTTGAAAGCATGAATGAATTAAGATTAAACTATTTGATTATCATGAATTGTGACATTTTTTGACAAAATGCACACAATTTTATTTGCAAAAGTAACTAAGAGTAGTGGCATTTGAATGTGCAACACTTTCAGGATCTATTTTTATTTCTTTTTGTGGGGTTAATACTTTATCTTCTTTTTTTGATCTTTTTATTTTAGTCCTTTGATTTTTATTTTAGGACTTACCCTCTTTTCATTTTTTAATATGGGAAAACTTTTGCAGAAAGCAAAGTATGTAAAATATTACAATATTTTAACCTAGTCAATTCAAAATTATTATCCCTATTATTATAGGACCCTAAAATTACTAATTAAGAATATAAACCTTATTCCTAGAGAAAATGAGTTGAATTCAATGGAAAAATACCTAATGGAAGGAGGGAATTGAGGCATTCCCCATCAACCATCATGAGTGTGACCAAATGGAAAATTATTTGGAAGGAATCAAATGAATAATTATAAGTACCACCATTGAGTACATATATTATAAAAACCAGGTGGTATAACACATGGAGGATACACTTGAAGCAATGACCAGGAAATACACTGATAGTGACAAGGAATTTTACCAATGAGGAAAATGGAACCCAAGGTAGTGTATGAATTCCAATGTGTGAATATGTGTTTTGGTGTTTTTGTAGCAACGGGGTACCAAAATACACCTTCTTAGTAGTTGGTTGTTCCCTGTAAATAAATCACAGATGAAATTGGTTGTTGTTAGTGGAAAAACATGAGAAACAGAAAATTGCAAGTGGTGAGAACAAGCATATACAAACATTAAAAAAAAAACTAGAAAAAAAACACATAAACAATGCTTAATGAAGAAAACAAGTCAACAAAGTAATGGAAGAATGATCCCTTTATTGAATACTAAAAGTAGAATATGAATATAATAGATGAATACTAAATACTTGGAGATAATTATTTGAGCAATGGTGTTAAAAAATCCTCAACAAGGAGGTTCGTTTCTTCACTCTCTTTGCAAGCTTCTCCTCTCTCTCAAAGAAGTATCAAGGCTCTCTCAATGGTGAAATCCTCTCTACACTAGAGTGTTGAATAGTTGAGAAACAATTGTGCCAAAACGATAATTCTCTACTTCTTCTCCAACAATGAAAGCAAGATTGTTTATGAACAATTTTCCTAGCATAATATTTCCTTCTCTTTGGTTATCCAATGGCCTGTTTATATAGAATTTTTTGAATCTTTCTTCCCTATCTTGGTTCATGAATGAAAAAAATGTTGATCAGCGGTTGTCATTGATGTCAACCCAAGCAACACCAGGGGCTAACCCAATATTTCATGGGATTTTTGACTTACCAAATTAATATATTCTGGGTAAATAATGTTTTTTATAGTTTCTAATTGTCGAGATATTTCCATTGATATATGGCACGCCATTTAATTCTTCACGGTTTGAGAGATATTCATTTTTGAAGTTTGTACCCCTAGTTAGTGGGCTAAAACCCCATGGGGTTGGGGCATGGGTCATTGAAAAGTCATAATTAATATTTTTTATGCTCCTAAAATCCCTCCCACGTTCACTTTTGAAGCCCCTCTTAACTTAAGAATTCATATAAATTGTGATCTTCATTTCCTCCTTAGGCAAGGGATTCGGCCATCTAAAACAGGTCATCTTGGAATTTTCGCTCTAACCTTTTTTCTATGAAGGTTCAGAAGCTGAAATTTTTATGAGGCGAAGCTGAAATCCTGAGGAAGCTGTAGTGAAATTTTTTTTGGGTGTGGTGCCTGATTATCTTGTTTACTTTGTATCACAGCATTGGACCCCTGTACCTTAAAAGGGGCGGCAACGCCGCCCGTAATTAATCGTTGCCAGTCCAGAAGGTTGTGCTTTTGGGAGCTCCCCCCTGGCGGGGGGCTAGTAGCACCCCTGCTGGGCACAAAATGTATGGCACTTTTTCAAAAGTATAGTAATTTCTAGTCAATCTGGGCCGTTCATTAGGCAAATGATCTGACGGTAGAAGTTATGTTTAGATTAGGGTTTTTTGTCCTAGAAGGCAACCCCTCGCTTTTATGAGGGCATTGTATTGCGGCTGTGCATTGTATGTGTATTCTCAGAGCGAGAAACAGAGAGATCGTGAGAGAAAATACAGAGATATTACAAATGATCCGAAGTGGTGTTTTGTCCTTCATTTTTGTTGACATGAAAGGAAATAATTCATTGCTTATTTAAATGCAGCCAAAAATGGGTGAACCACGTATATCTGTGTCTCTCTGGTTATATGTGTTTTGTGTGCTTGTATTTTCCACATATTTTATATGTTGCATTGCTCTGTAATATTTAATTTTCTAACAACGGGTATCAGAGCCGAAGGTATATTTGGCTGATAAACTCATAGGAAAGAAGGGTTCCTAGTTCGAGTGGGAGCAATGGCGGACGATGGTAAGTCTAGGGTCGAGAAATTTAACGGCCAAAACTTCCCGCTGTGGAAGATGCAGATGGAAGATTAGCTGTATCAAAAAGATTTGTACCTACCATTGAGCGGAAAAAAGAAGAAGCCGGTAGCCATGACAGACGCGAAATGAAACATTCTCGATAGAAAGGCACTTGGAACAGTACGGTTGTGCCTTGCGGCGTCCGTCGCCTTCAATATTTCGAAGGAAACAACAACAGAGGGTTTGATGCAGACCGTTTACTAAACTATATGGAAAAACCTCGGCCCTCAAACAAGGCATTTCTTATGAAACGACTATTTAATATGAAGATATCGCAAGGTGGATCTCACAGACCATTTAGCGGACCCACACAACACTACTTGCTAATTTCGTAGGGGTAAAATTTGATGATGAAGTTAGAGCTCTCACTATTCCCCGTGCTTTGGCTATCAAAGAATGGTTTAGGTTATGGCGATGAAAATTTCGTTCTCCGGTTAAACATGATTAAAGTTTGATGATGTTGTGGAAGTATCCTCTGAAGCAGGAAATGCGACGGAAAAGCTCGGTGAGACATCGGGTAATGCTTTGAGTGCGTAGTCTAGGGGAAGAAGAATGGAAAGAGGAGAGAGCTTCCTGGATATCATACCAAATCACAGCGCGTATCCAAGTCTAGATCGGGGATAGTGTGCTGGAATTGCGGAAAGAAAGGACACCTAAAGAAAGACTGTAGATCTCGGAAGGGAAAAGAAGGAGACACGCAGCAAGAAAACAATCATGAAGCAAATGTGACAGGTGATGTGTTACAATATGCTTTGATTCTTTCTTTCGAAAATGTTACTAATTCTTGGGTTGTAGACTCAGGGGCTTCATTCCATGCCACACCTGATAAGTAATATTTTCATGATTATGTTCAAGGAGATTTTGGACAAGTTCATTTGGGTGATGATAAACCCTGTAAAATTGTTGGAATGGGTAAAGTTCTTGTAAAAAAAAAGAATGGAAACCAATGGCTACTAAAGGAGGTAAGGCATGTTCCAGATCTGAAGAAAAATCTGATTTCAACAGGGCAGTTAGGCAATGAAGGTTGTGTGACAACTTTCACAGATAAAACTTGGAAGGTCACCAAAGGAGCACTGGTAATAGCAAAAGGTGAAAAGGTTGGTACATTGTATTTATGCAATGGTATTTCTAACTCTGTTAATTCTTTAACTTCCAAAGGAGCAGATGCATCATTATGGCATCATAGGCTCCGACACATGAGTGAGAAGGGAATGAAGATTCTTCACTCAAGAAATTTGTTGCCAGGTTTGAAGAATGTTGATTTGGATTTCTGTGAGAATTGCATTTATGGAAAACAAAAGAGAGTCATATTTCTCAGAGTTGGGAAAGAAAAGAAGAGCGAAAATTTGGAGCTTGTGCATACAGATGTATGGGGACCTGCTCAGGTATCATCTCTCGGTGGCTCTCGTTATTATGTTACTTTTATTGATGATGCAACTAGAAAAACATGGATTTATTGTATTCAGAATAAATCTGATGTATTTGATACTTTCAAGAAATGGAAAGCTTTGGTTGAGATTGAGACAGAAAAGAAGTTGAAGTGTCTCAGATCAGACAATGGAGGTGAATATTGCAGCAAAGAGTTTGATAGGTACTGTTCAGAGCATGGAATTCGTAGAGAGAAGACAGTTCCAAGAACACCACAAGAAAATGGTATGTCAGAAAGGATGAACAGAACAATCATGGAGCGTGCAAGGTGCATGAGATTGCATGCAGGATTGCCTTTACAATTTTGGGCAGATGCTGTAGATACTGTTGCTTATCTAATAAACAGAGGGCCTTCAAGTTCCTTGGATGGTGGTATTCCAGAGGAAGCATGGACAGGTAAAAAGGTAAACTACTCTTTTTTAAAGCCTTTTGGTTGTGAGGCCTTTGTCCATATTAACAAAGAAAACAGAACAAAGCTTGAGGCAAAATCAAAGAAATGTACCTTTATTGGATATGGTGCTAATGATTTTGGTTATCGCTTATATGATTATGAAAATCACAAAATCATTAGGAGCAGAGATGTAATATTCAATGAAAAGGTCTTGTATAAGAATCAGTTGCAGGAAAAGAAACAGGAAAAATAAAGCAAGGAATATGCGGTTCTTGATGAAATATCTAAAAAAGTAAAGGTGCCTGAAAATAATAATAATCAACAACCACAGCAACAACAACTACCACAACAGCAACAAGCACCTCAAACACCTGAAAGTGGTGTTAGAAGATATACCAGGATAAGTAGACCCCCTGAACGATACTCTCCTTCATTATATTATTTATTGTTGACTGATTCTGGTGAACCTGAATGTTATGAAGAAGCAATGCAGGTTGAAAGTAGGAAGAAGTGGGAGCTAGCCATGGAAGAAGAGATGGACTCTTTAATGCATAACTAGACTTGGGACTTATTCAGGTTGCCTATAGGTAAAACTACATTGCAGAATAAATGGGTTTACAGGCTGAAGGAAGAAGATGGAGGAAAAAAGAGGTACAAAGCTAGACTTGTGGTGAAGGGATTTGCACAGAAGAAAGGTATTGATTTTGATGAAATATTTTCTCCTGTTGTTAAAATGAATTCAATCAGAACTATTTTAAGTCTTGTAGCAGCGGAAGATTTACATCTTGAAAAGTTAGATGTAAAGACAGCATTTCTCCATGGAGATTTGGAGGAAGAGATATACATGTAGCAACCAAAAGGATATGAGGTAAAAGGGAAAGAAAAATTGGTGTGCAGGTTAAAGAAGAGCTTGTATGGCTTAAAACAAGCTCCAAGGTAGTGGTATCTAAAATTTGACAAGTTTATGTCTGAACAAGGTTATACTAGATGTCACTCTGATCATTGTGTTTATTTGAAAAGGCAAAATGATGGCAGCTATATTATATTGTTATTGTATGTAGATGACATGCTTGTTGCAAGGTCTAACATGCAGGAAATAAATGTGCTCAAAAGAAAATTGGCAAATTCATTTGCAATGAAGGATTTGGGAGCTGCAAAACAAATCCTTGGTATGAGGATAACTAGAGACAAGAAAAATCGCAAGTTAACACTGTCTCAGAATGAGTACATAGAAAAGGTGTTGAAAAGATTTAATATGCAGAATGCAAAACCAGTTAGTACACCTTTTGCTAGCCATTTCAAACTTAGTAAGGAGATGTGCCCAAAGACTCAAGAAGACATGGATTATATGTCTAAAGTTCCATATGCATCTGCAGTTGGAAGCTTAATGTATGCAATGGTCTGCACAAGGCCTGATATTGCACATGCAGTGGGAGTTGTAAGTAGGTACATGAATAATCCAGGAAAAGAACATTGGATGGCAGTAAAATGGATTCTCAGATATTTGAGAAGTACCACAAATCAAGCATTATGCTTTGGTGGTTCAAACATTGCTCTACAGGGATATGTTGATGCAGATATGGCAGGTGACAGAGATAACAGGAGGAGCACTACATGATATGTATTTACTGTAGGTGGAACAACTATCAGTTGGGTTTCAAAAATCCAAAGTGTTGTTGCACTTTCAACAACAGAAGCAGAGTATGTTGCTGCTACAGAGGCTAGTAAAGAAATGATTTGGTTACAAAGGTTTATGGATGAATTGGGTAAGAAGAATGATATGGGCACACTATACAGTGATAGCCAAAGTGCTATTCATCTTGCAAAGAACTCAACATTTCATTCTAGGACTAAACACATACATCTCAAGTACCATTTCATACGGTCAGTATTGGAAGATGGAGAGTTGAAGCCGGAAAAGATACACACTAGCCAGAATCCTGCAGATATGCTAACAAAAGTTGTAACCAGGGAGAAACTGAGAACATGCTCAGTTTCAATTGGTCTTCAAGGATGACGATGAAGATGAGGAACAGCCAGGTCCAAAGAGGAGTCAATGTCCATCAAATGAAGCAGCGGTGGAGTTGCTACAATCAGTCTCCAAGTGGGAGATTGTTGGGTGTGGAGCCTGATTATCTTGTTTACTTTGTATCACAGCATTGGACCCCTGTACCTTAAAAGGGGCGGCAACGCCGCCCATAATTAATCGCTGCCATGGGGGGTCCAAGGGGGGGCGGTAGCGCTTTTCAGAGCCCCCCCTGGCGGGGGCTTTCGGGGGCAGCGCCCTTGAAGCTAAAAACAGATGAAAAGTTTCCTTGTAAAATTATAGTAATTTCTAGTCAATCTGGGCCGTTCATTAGGCAAATGATCGATGGTAGAAGTTATGTTTAGATTAGGGTTTTTTTCCCTAGAAGGCAACCCCTTGCTTTTATGAGGGCATTGTATTGCGACTGTGCATGGTATGTGTATTCTCGGAGCGAGAAACAAAGAGGGAGATTGTGAGAGAGAACATAGGATATTACAGCGGATCTGCTGTAGGTTTTGTCTCTTCATTTTTGTTGGATAATAGAAAGGAGGGACTGGCTATTCAGGGTGGATGTAGCCCAAACTGGGTGAACCACGTATATCTGTGTCTCTCTGGTTATATGTGTTTTGTGTGCTTGTATTTTCTGCATATTTTATATGTTGCATTGCTCTGTAATATTTAATTTTCTAACAAATTTCAGATCAAGGTGCGCAATATGTTTGGAGATATGATCTGTGTAAGTCAAGATTTTTGCAGGCTCTTGAAATTCATCTCAAAGAAGTGACCTTGGTAAATTCGTCATAACTCTCTCTCTGAGTATCAGATTAGAATTTTGTAAAAAGTGATGGATAGTGAACAGTCTTTAATTTTTTCTCTATCAATTTCAGAAATAAATGAAGAAACAGTGACAAGTGGCACGTCGTACAAGTGCGCTCTGCTGAAACAGTCCATAATTAAGGCATTGTGAGAGATTGGGTATAACTCTCTCTTCAAGAATCAAAATTGGGTCAGACCTATGGCATTGGAAATATGAATCAAAGGAATAATATAGGACTGAAAATCATATATTGAGGATCTGAAAGGACATAGATACACCAGATTCAATATCGAGCTCCTAGAAGGCAAGAAAAATCTAGATCATGTGTTGTCAAGGGTTGCAAAGGACCAGAATTTCTACGGTAGAAAAGTAAAGCAAGGTGTAGCAGATGGTAGCATGACAAGAGCAGCAACCAAGGTGCATAACAGCAGAAAGAAGTTCATCATATGAAGTCTTCAAGTGGGCATCACTGCATACAATCATTGTAAAGGTATCATTGTACTTAGTCATTGTAAATACATTATTGTACAAATTGTACTAGTGTCTATCTGCCAAGGGTTGAAGACGTAGTGTTGGGAGGTATAGGATCATCATTAGGTGGTTGTATCAAAGTTGGGGTTATGGTCTAGTATATATTCTTCTTCTACATCATTCTATATCATTGTAAAGTGGACCATTTTCCCTAGTACGGAGTCCATTCTTCTTTTATTCTTCTATAGGGTATTAGGGTGGTGCTAGGGTGAGTTGTAGCTCATTAGGTGTTGGGGCATCTGTTCAGTTGACTACTGAAGAATCTCGGGCGTTGGAGCGTTCATCCAGTGGGAGCTAGAGAAGAATGCTTTTCTAGATTCTAGGAAGTTGGAGCTTTATTTTCAATTGGAGTTGAATATTAAAGAATTATTAGAAAAGCATTAGGTGGTTTTTGTCCCGGAGTGGGTTTCCACCTTAAAACTATGTGCATTTTTGTTCCTCTTGTTTATTGCTATCATTGTACAAACACTGATA
Source organism: Pinus albicaulis (assembly GCA_034641835.2). NCBI lineage: Eukaryota > Viridiplantae > Streptophyta > Pinopsida > Pinales > Pinaceae > Pinus > Pinus albicaulis. Next base: position 67,476,187 of record CM076571.1, read on the forward strand.
ATAATTGAAGATTAACTAATGCTCTAATTGAAAAGAATACTGATTCACCCCCCCCCCCCCTCTTAGTATTTCCAACAATTGGAATCAGAGCTTGGTTCCTTTAATAGCCGTTTAACAGCTGGAAGGAGGTCATGGAGCATACCAAGAATGGTGTATCTCTATTCAATGAAAATAATTATGCACTCTGGAAAGGAAGAATGGAGGTCTATCTCTTGGCACAAGGTTACGAAGTATGGGACACTGTTCAAAATTGATTTACATCAACCACAGATGAACAAGGTAAGAAGAATTTGGTAAATGATGCAAAAGAAAAGAATATTATTATCAGTGGACTTATTGAATCTGCTTATGCGTTGGGTTGTAAAACTGCCAAAAATGTATGGGACAAGCTTGAGAATATACATGTAGGTGACTCAAATGTCAAATAAGCAAAGCTTCAAATCTATAGAGCAAAATTTGAGCAACTCAGAATGAAAGAAGATTGCAACATTGCTGCATACTTCCAATACGTTGATGAAATAACCAATACTCTGGAAGGATTGGGAGAGCCAGTTGACGAGAAGACTATTATACAGAAGAGTCTTAGAATGTTACCAGGGAGATTCAACCTGGCAAAGGTATTGGTCTTAGAATATAGTGCAAATCTGGACAAACTCAGCAAGGAAGAATTACATGGAGTTCTCATAGCATATGAAATGAGACTTGATGAAGAAAAGGGTACTTCAAATCTAGAAACTACGTTCGTTGCATCTAAGCAAACCAATAAGGACAAACAACCTTCAATTGAAATGACATGCACGTGCAAGTGTGAAGAAAAGGGAGATGATGGAGAAGGTCTTTCAGATGAAGAATATGCTTACTTTACGAGAAAACTAAAACCTGGTAAGGGAAAATTCAAAGGTAAACTTCCATTGATATGTTTCGGTTGTGGTGAGGTTGGGAATTTTGTAGCAAAATGTCCGAACAAAAGTGATGGAAACCCAAAAGGAAATAAAGGCTTTAAGAAATTCAACAAGCAAGGAAAAAATAAAGGATCCAAAAGGAACTTTCTCTCTAAAGAAGATAGCTCCTCATCCAATGAAGAAAGTGACAACAAAGAAGAATCCAATGAGAAAGTATTGTTTATGGCCAAGCACAATAAACAAGAAGTATCAAACAATGAAGAAGAAGGGTTGACCATAGAATAATTTTATGAGGAGGCAATCAAGCTTATAAAAGAGCTCAATGTTGAGAAGATCTGTTCCAACACTCTTGAAGAACAAGTTCAAGGTCTAACAATTGAGGTTGAAGAACACAAATGTATTGAAGAGTCACTTCAAAAGAAGTTGGAAGAAATCAACCAAGAAAGGGAAGCATTACAAGCTGAAGTAGTCTCGTTGCGTAAGGAAGTGAAGAAGGGAAAAACTGTCCAAAACTATGCCAACAGCTCAAGGGCATTGGAAGAACTCATCAACAATCAACGATCTTACAACGACAGAACTGGCCTCGATTACAAAGAAGAAGAAGAAGGACCTTCTACAACAAAATACAATGAACCTATGAGATCTGACATACATGAAGACTTCATTGGACAAGATTCGCAAGCACATTCTTGGAAGACGATTCCTCGATGAATATTTTCATCCAGGTACCAAAATATTTTTCATGGCTATTGTTATTCATGTGGAAAATTTGGTCATAAAGCTGTAGAATGTCGCACGTACCCTATGAACCAATACAATTCCAAGAGATTCTTCAAATATGAACCTCCCAGAGCTCAAAGAAACATCAATAGATTTGAAAATTTAAGAAATAATATGGAATGTTAAAAATGTCAGAACTTTGGACACATAGCCAGAGACTGTAGACTTGAAAATCCTCCAGAAGAATCTTCGAAGCCATAGAATGAATGAACATGGAAGAAGAAGAAAACTGATAATCGTGCTCTCGCTCTCAAGGCTCAAAAAAAGAAAGATGTGTGGTATGTTGACAACGGTTGCTCAATGCATATGATTGGAGATAGAAGGAAATTTGTATCTCTGAAAGAGAAGAAGGATGGAACCATATCCTTTGGAAATGATGGATCTTCAAATGTTATAGGATCAGGTACAGTCACTCTCGAAAGCAAAGATGTTATAGCCAAGAATGTTCTATTGGTTGAAAACATGAATCACAATCTACTCAGTTTTGGAAAAATGTGTGATCAAGGACACACAATGCTATTCAACTCCACAAAATGTGAAATCAGGGAAGGCAGGTATGGTAAAATTGTGGCTACAGCAAGTCGAGCTCCAAACAACATATATGTTCTGGATGAAGCAACTAAAGCATGTCTACTAGCTAAAGAAGATGAAAGTTGGTTATGGCACAAATGAATGGGTCACATAAAATTTGACAATCTTGTCAGGATAAGAAAAAAGGAAGCAGTACGAGAAATGCTGAAAATCTCAAAACCTTCCAACACACTATGTGAGGCATGTCGGCATGGCAAGCAGACAAAAGTTCAATTTAAAACAAAAGAACACTTTTCATCACATCCATTGGAATTGATACATACTGATCTATGTGGTCCTGTGAGAACAAAAGGCTTAGACGGAGAATTATATTTCATGTTAATGATAGATGACTATCCCAGGATGACAGCCATCAGTTTCCTAAAGAAAAATTCTGAAGCATTTGAGTGCTTTAAGATCTACAAGGTGTTGGTTGAAAATGAAATTGATTTGCAAATAAAGTGTTTAAGATCAGATAATGGTGGAGAATTCACTTCCAAATTATTTCAGAAATACTGTGACGAAAATGGAATAAAAAGGCAATTTTCAACAGCACGAACACCTCAGCAAAATGGAGTTGCTGAAAGAAAGAATAGAACTGTACAGGAAATGGGTAGAACAATGTTGAAGGAATCAAAATTGGATGAGAAATTTTGGGTTCAAGAAATTGATATGGCAGTCTTCATTATCAACCGAAGTCTTCTTAGAAATAATTGTAATAAGACTCCATATGAATTATGGAAAGGAAAACCAGCTAATGTAAAATATTTCAGAATCTTCGGAAGAAAATGTTATATCAAAAGAGAAGATTAAAATTTGGGTAAGTTTGAATCACGTGTTGATGAAGGTATCTTTTTTTGTTACTCACACAAAAGAAAGGCCTATAAATGCTATACTCTAAGACGAAAACAGATAGTGAAGAGCATAAATGTTACATTTGACGAAGATGGTGTTCTAGCAAGTAATGATGAGGATCTAGAATCTTTGAAACTTGAGACAGAGGCTGAAAAAGGCACAGATAAAATTGTAGAACAAGAAGCAACTATCAACGAGGAATAAGTAAACAATGATCATCAAGATATACCAGAACAAAAATAAGAAGCTCCTCCAAGGAGAACAAAAGAGTGGATTCAAAATAACCATCCATCAAATCAAATCATTGGTGACATAAATGAATTTCGACAACTTCATTCATCACAACAAGCTCACGTTGCTTTTCTAGCAACCTTTGAGCCTAGTAGTTTTGAGGAAGCCAACCAAAATGAACATTGGGTAGTAGCTATGAACGAAGAATTGGATCAAATTGAGAAGAATAAAACCTGGAAATTAGTTCCACGACCAAAAGATAAAAATGTAATTGGGACTAAAGGGGTGTTCAGGAACAAATTGAATGAAGATGGGCAGGTTACCAGAAACAACGCAAGATTGGTTTGCAAAGGCTATGCACAAGTGGAAGGAATTGATTTCGACGAAACATTTGCACCAGTTGCTAGAATGGAATCCATCCGAATGTTTCTCACCTATGCATGTTCAATAAAAATCAAAGCCTACCAAATGGATGTTAAGTCAACATTTCTGAATGGAGAATTAGAAGAAGAATTTTACATCGAACAACCTGAAGGTTTTCTACTATCACAAAAATAAGACTATGTCTGCAAGTTAAAGAAGGCTCTATATGGCCTCAAGCAGGCTCCCAGAGCATGGTATGCTCATCTTGATGGATATCTACGTCAACAAGGGTTCAAGAAAGGTACTGTTGATAGCAATCTTTATGTACAAATAGATAAAGATAATTTAACAATTGTTGAGGTATATGTGGATGATATAATATTTGGTAGCAATGATGATTGAATAAGTAAGAAATTTTCTACAAAGATGCAAAGTGAGTTTGAGATGTCTTTACTTGGTGAGCTGACATACTTCTTAGGGCTTCAAATATCTCAGCAAGAGAAAGGAATATTTATATGTCAAGCCAAGTACATCAAGAAAATGCTCAAGAAATTCAAAATGGAAGATTGCAAACCCGTCCTTACTCCAATGGTAACAGGTTGCAAATTGAGAATCTAAGGATGTGGATTAGAAGTTGTACAGATCTATGATTGGTAGTCTTCTATATGTAACAGCCTCTCAGCCAGATGTTATGCAAGCAGTTGGACAAGTAGCAAGATTCCAAGCAGCACTAAAAGAATCACATATTATTGCCGTCAAAATAATTCTTCTATATCTAAAGGGCATAGAAGAATATGGCTTGTGGTATCCCAAGGGTAACAATCTCATTATTCAAGCCTTTACAGATGCAGATTAGGTAGGAAGCATTGATGATCGTAAGAGTACTAGTAGAGTAGCATTCTATCTAGGTGGTTGTCTCGTATCATGGTTGAGAAAAAAGAAAACTTCAATCTCGTTATCTACAGCGGAAGCATAATACATTGCAGCAGCATCATGTTGTACTCAAGTCCTTTGGATGAAACAAACTTTGCAAGACCTTCAAGTACAATTCAGTGAGCCTATTCCCATATTCTGTGACAACACTAGTGCCATCAGCATCTCCAAGAATCCTGTCATGCATTAAAAAATGAAACACATTCCGATAAAATATCATTTTGTTATCTGAGAACAAGTCGCTGAAAAGAATATCAAACTTGAGTATGTTTGTACAAAAGAAAAAATTGCTGATATCTTCACTAAACCTTTACCTCGTGAAGCATTTGAATATATTCATCAAAATCTTGGGATTATCCTAAGTTCTCATTAGATTTTCCTTTTTCAAGAATATAAAGCGGGAGTGGAAGTGTGTACAAGTCTGCAGGACGATTGTGTGTCAGCAGGAGTGGAAGTGTGTACAGGTCCGTAGGATGGTTGTGTTTCAGGGGGAGTTACCCTTTGCCATTGATGTCAAAGGGGGAGAGAATGTTGTAGGAAGAGGTGCCATGATCGCAGGGGGAGTACTTGTGTTGCCATCAATGCCAAAGGGGGAGATTGTTGATCAGCGGTTGTCATTGATGTCAACCCAAGAAGCACTAGGGGCTAACCCAATATTGCATGGGATTTTTGACTTACCAAATTAATATATTCTGGGTCAATAATTATTTTTATGGTTTCTACTTGTCGAGATGTTTCCATTGATATATGTCACGCCATGTAATTCTTCACGGTTTGAGAGATATTCATGTTTGAAGTTTGTACCCCCAGTTAGTGGGCTAAAACCCCATGGGGTTGGGGCATGGGTCATTGAAAAGTCATAATTAATATTTTTTAAGCTCCTAAAATCTCTCCCACGTTCACTTGTTGAAGCCCCTCTCAACTTAAGCATTCATATAAATTGTGATCTTCATTTCCTCCTTATGCAAGGGATTCGGCCATCTGAAACAGGTCATCTTGGCATTTTCGCTCTAACTTTTTTTCTACGAAGGTTCAGAAGCTGAAATTTTTATGAGGTGAAGCCGAAATCCTGAGGAAGCTGCAGTAAAAATTTCAGATCAAGATGCGCAATATTTTTTGAGATATGATCTGTGTAAGTCAGGGTTTTTGCAGGCTCCTGAAATTCATCTCAAAGAAGTGACCTTGGTAACTTCGTCATAACTCTCTCTCTAAGTATCGGATTGGAATGCCATAAAATTGATGGATAGTGCACAGTCTGTACGTTTTTTTCTATCAATTTTAGAAACAAATGAAGAAACAGTGACACGTGGCACGCCGTACAAGTGCGCTCTGCTGAAACAGTCCATAATTAGGGCATTGTGAGAGATTGGGTATAACTCTCTCTTCAAGAATCCAAATTGGGTCAGACCTGTGGCATTGGAAATAAGACTCAGAGGAATACTACAGGACCAAAAATCAAATATTGAGGATCTAAAATAACAGAGATACACCATATTCAATATCGAGCTCCTAGAAGGCAAGAAAAAGCTAGATCATGTGTTGTCAAGGAAAGGACCTAATTTCTGCTGCAAAAAGCAAAGCCAACAAGATGGCAGCACACAGGTAAAAGAACCAAGGTGCACAACAACATCAAGAATTTCACTTACATGTAGTCTTTCTAAGTGGGCAACACTGCATACAATCATTACAAAGGTATCATTGTACTTAGTCATTGTAAATACATTATTGTACAAATTGTACTAGTGTCTATCTGCCAAGGGTTGAAGAGGCAGTGTTGGGAGGTCTAGGATCATCATTAGGTGGTTGTATCAAAGTTGGGGTTATGGTCTAGTATATCTTCTTCTTCTACATCATTCTATATCATTGTAAAAGTGGACCATTTTCCCTGGTACGGGAGTCCATTCTTCTTTTATTCTTCTATAGGGTGGTAGGGTGGTGCTAGGGTGAGTTGTAGCTCATTGGGTGTTGGGGCATCCATTCAGTTGACTACTGAAGAATCTCGGGCGTTGGAGCATCCATCCGGTGGGAGCTGGAGAAGAATGCTTTTCTAGATTCTAGGAAGTTGGAGCTTTATTTTCAATTGGAGTTGAATATTAAAGAATTATTAGAAAAGCATTAGGTGGTTTTTGTCCCGGAGTGGGTTTCCACCTTAAAACTATGTGCATTTGTGTTCCTCTTGTTTACTGCTATCATTGTACAAACACTAATAATAATTGAAGATTAACTAATGCTCTAATTGAAAGGAATACTGTTTCACCCCCCCCCCCCCCCCTCTCAGTATTTCCAACAAAAAACTCATGAGTAGGACAAGAAGATCCCTTTGAGGGCTACATATCTTCAAGGTGACTCAAATTCGACTATCCTTGACTGGAACATGCCATGTAATCTCATCTTCCAAGTGTGGGAAGTGGTCCCGAATTTTTGAGTCAGAATTTTCTTTGATCGCACGACTTTCGAAGGAAAAATCGCACAATTGTAATTTTGGCCTTTAAACAGGCTGTGCAACTCAAATTTTCATATGATACATTTGGAGAATTTTAATTTTATATTTCATAATGTCTTCAATTGGAAAAAATTCACTTGTATGTTCTGCTGGATGACTTTGGGCGAATTTTGGATTGTACAAATGTGTGGATAAATTTTCGGTGTTAACAGTTTCCCCCTGATGTATGAGGTTAGGAGTAGATGTATAGATTAAATACATCTTGTTTTATTTTGTGACTGAAAATTTGATCAACTTCTTGAGAGAGAGAATAACTTGTTACAAAGATGAGTAGGGAAAAACCTTAACTAAGGATAATGATAAACATGCTCTGAAAAAAGTGTTTATATGAGGTGGGCATGTCCCGTGCTTGTTATGATGACTAGTGACTAAGTATTACAATCATACAGGAAATATTCTTGTCAAGTCAACACTGGAGTGGCTAACATGTTGATGGTTGATAATGATAGTTTATTACCCCCTCAACGGTACTTCTGACACATAAAAGGAATCATGTGCCCCCATTCATCAATAAAAGGTGAATAATTGTTGGGTGAGGTTCTCATAAATGCATGGGTCTTTGACTGTGGGTACCTCCCAAACATCAAAATGTAAGCATTGTTGAATGAGGTGCTAAGTGATGTGTGGATCTTCGACTAAATGAGATAACTGGAATGGTTACAAAGTATGATACCAACCTTGAATGAGGTGCTAAGTGATGTGTGGATCTTCGACTAAATGAGATAACTGCAATGGTTACAAAGTATGATACCAACCTGACATGAAATATTATGTTGGTGTCGAATGCCAGGGATACCAATGGCATCAATGGGTAATAGTGATTCCGATTGTCCCACCCGAGGATGTCCCTTAAGGGGGGGAGGCACCCATGGAACTACCTCGATCCTGGAAGATGGGTGTTGAAGTTGAAAGGAAATAAGAATCAACCTCCCAATATGTTGAATTTAGGAATCATGATGGAGAAAGATGACTGTAATATGGTGGGCCAACAAGGAATGATAATGAAAGTGAAAAATATGAAGGGATATGGTAAATTTCCCGAGGTTGGAGTTGTAATGTGAGTGGTGACAATCAAACAATTACTTAGGGAGATCCCTGGAGTTGGAAGGAAATTGAGGTTAGGTGTGACTATGTTTCGACTAGCATGGTGAATCATCAATGGAAGGGGTGGTGATCAGTGAGCTCCAATCCATGGGTGACTAGGGATTGTTGCTAGGTATGAGCCATGAAACTATGGGTGAGAGCCTTCTTCCTAAAAAATATTTTTACACTTAAAAAAATAATGTAAAGGTGGAATGGATGTACAAACATGGAGATAAGTTCCCCATAAAAATGGTGACTTGCATGATGATGAAGGTAAGGTGTTTTTTGTAGAGGGAGGGGGCCCCATTAGTTGGCCTTAGTGTGGAGTTGATGAGGCGGAATTAAGTGACACAAATGGGCTATGAAAATGGAGGTATGAGAGGCCAAATGGAAAACATGGTAGTGCATTCGACTTGATCTGTCACAAATGAATGTGGTGGCCTGAGAGTAGGGTTGGTTAGAAATAAGTGAAGAAGAGAAGAATGAGGAAAATATTCAAGGCATGCAAGTGAAATGGCTCCCAGACTGGAGTAGATGGTCATGGAATCCAATAGAATGTGGGGGTCTATAACGTGAGGTAATCCATGAAAGGGAAGGTTCTATTGACTGACATAGACGTTTAACATGTGCAAGGGGATTTGATGGTAAACGTGGTCAAGATGAGGGACCCTATGGTACATTTAAGAGAAACAAGGTTAGGATATACAAATATTTGTAGGAATCCTATCATGTTGAGTAAGGATTGATAAATGCTTTGTATTCTGATGGGAAGTTGTTGATAAATGTACAACTCTTGGAAACTACATCACTACTAGGGGGTTTAAATCAATAGTGATGACACTTATAAATTTTTTATCCAATTTTTAATATTTCTACCATGCACAAACTGAAATAAAAAACCATATATTAGAGGATCAAAATAAACATGCAACCATATAAGAAATCAACACAATGGAAACAACTATGTTTGGTGAAAAAATCTTCACTAGGAAAAAAACCACCCTGTTGTTGTCGCGCTGCTCAAATTCTATTATGTAAAACAAATTATTTACATAGAGTTATAAATATGGCTACTATCAAATGGATAATGTTTCTCATTTGTATCTATGGACTAACATCTGTTGAAGGGCACCATTATCAATGATTGTTTCCTGGTTACTCCTAAACTATCAATCGACTCTACAATATATGATCTGCTCGAGGCCACCACGACCAGCGAGCCTTGCTCAGTTTTTGGCGAATTATCCAACCACCATTGGATTGATAAAATCTTATCACTTCTATTGATTTCACTTGAGTCCTACAACTCCTCTCCTCTATGTGGTTCTCATTTCAAAATGTTTCAAACTGGGATTGAGAACTTCTCAACATGATCACTTCAACAACATAGCATGAAAGCAAACAATGAAATAGAAAATTTGCAGCACTAGCCACAATCAAAATCTCCACACAATCTGAAAAAAAATATCCTCAAAAATTTACTCCAATCCACACATTAACACTTCACACACTGCATAAATATGATTTCTAAAACATATTTCAGCTCATTGTTGCTACAACTGAAAACTGCTTTAGAAATTCTGTAATACAATCTTCAAATAGCTTGCATACTCTTCTCTAAGCTCACACTCACTCTACACGACAAAACAATGAACCATACTAACAATGAGCTTCCTCCAATATATGGATGAACTCAAGTTCTCAACTCAATAATTACACAGAACTATTGGGCTTCACAACTTTATTCATATGCTCGATTTGATCTAGATTCACCTCATTGAATATATCAAAACATTAAATCCACTTTATTTTTGATATCTTCAACTTTAATTAACTTGTGGAGGTCTCACAAAATTTTATGACCATAAATCGAAAAGTTTTGATCATAATCTTCTTCACAATACAAAAATTAGTTGACCAACATAAGAAATCTTGAGAAAAACTTGTGCAAATTTTTGGTCACATGGATGACACTAGATCCATGCGACTGGAACATAACAGTCGCTCCCATAGGCCTGTCTTCCAGTGACAGGAGATTTTGATTCGCTCCCACAGGCTTGGATCCATGCGACTAAGGCTAAAGATGAATAAAACTAATGGATCTTCAGTCCATAACATCTTCCAACTGATGGAACACCTTCTTCAGCATCCTATCATTGCTACAAACCTCTATATCAAGTCTGAGACTGATGAAATAGGCTAAGAAAAATTCAATTACTGTTGAAATGGCACCCCAAGGGGAATTCTGATTTAATTTTCCCTTAATTAAATTGGAAGAGAAATTGTAATTTCATCTCATGAAAACTTGTATTAGTTAACTAAGTCAGAATGACTGAGTTATCTTAGGAAATTTGAGTTGAGGGTTTGATATGATGCATGTGTATTTTTCCAATGATTTAAGGGGGGACCAGTTACAGTTATTTGTGATTTGTAATTAGTTAAATCAATTAATTGAGTGAAAATCAGTTTAACTAGTTGTAACTGAGAGGTGAGCTAATGATAGGTACAATGAATTAAATCTAATTTAATTCATAAGTAGTGATCAATCATTTAACTGATAATTTTCTATAAATATTCATTGCATGTCAGTTCTAAGGAAGGCTCGACTGAGACTGAGGATAAAGGGATGATAAATATCAGTTGTATAATTAGAAAATTGTACAGGTCAATTATAGAGTCATGTGGAGGCCAAGGATGCATTGCGCAATCAATTCAAGGGAATTTTATATTTAATAGGGTGACAATTCCTCCAAGAATGTGTGAGCAAGGAAGACTGAGCAAAGGCTGAGAATTGGTTAAGTAATTGAATGATTTTTCTTAGATCAGAGTTAGACAGTTGGTAGAGTTCAAGAATTTCTCTGAGAGAGAGAGCATTGTATTGTTTCATGATATTGAATTTATACAATATAAAAATATTAGGGTTTTAGGTAGCGTGATTTCCCCATATACATCTTGTGTTGTGCGATTGATTTTCTGTTTCTCTTACTTGTTATGTGATTGTGTGATCGTGTTTTGTTTCCGCAAATTGTAGAAGGATTCAATATCTTGTTTAAGTAAATTATAAGATCAGTTTGAATCCCATTGTTAGATTATCTACATGGTAGTAGAGAGCCAGGAATCACAGTAGGAAGAGAATAACAAAGTTTTTTCTTATTAGGTTCGAATTTGCAGATTTATTCTTCGGGATCTAGCAATAGATCAAGATGTATTTCAATGGCTTGAGACTCGAATATGCACTCGAGAGAAATTCAAATTACATAGCATGGAAGGACAAGATGGAGGTAGTGCTTAAGGACAATTGATTGAAGGCTTTAATAGATACTGATATCCCTTAGCCCCCAACATCATATTCTCAACTTCTTGATGCATGGAAGAAGAACGTAGCCAAGGAGAGAAGGATATTGTTAAAGGGAGATTGAGACCATATTATCTCGAGTCTCCACGAGAAGGAAACTCCATATGCTATGTGGAAGGCCTTGACAGATCTGTATCAGAATAGCAGTGAACACAGGAAGCTGGCACTAAAGACAAGCTTAGGAAGATCAAAATGGAGAAGGGCGACACGATCCAAAAATATTTGACGAATTTCACTCAGTGTCAAGATGAGCTTGGAATTGTTGGGATAATTATTGCCTCAGATGATTTGGTGAGTGTAGCTATTCTATGCCTTCCTAAGAGATGGAATATCTACCAGGACTCTATGAATGGGAGGGAGAAGCTACCAATTCAGGAGCGACAATGGTTTGATCTGGCACAAGAAGAAATTCGACAGAGCACCAGAGATGGATCTTCATCAAAGAATAATGATGAGGAGAATTGTGCCTTAGATGGAAAGGCGAAGAAAGGAAAAGGGAATGTGTCCCATTCCAAATATGAGTTTGGAAAGATAGGTAAGAAGCGACATTTGTCAAAGGTAAAATGTTTCAATAGTCATGTGTTTGGACACAATGCCACAAATTGTCCACAAAAGAATACCAACAAGAAGGCCTCAGGAGGAGTAACAGGTGAAGCACTTGCTTCACAATAAGAGTTGGAATTCACCCTCATCGAATGCATGGTGTCATCAGTGATGGGTTATGTCTAGTACTTGGATAATGTAGCTTCATTCCATATTACTGACAAAAAATAATTCTTCAGTAGCTTGGAGGAGAAGGTTCTCTAGAAGAAAATCGAGATGGGTGACGATGGGAGGTTTAACGCTACTGATTTAAGTATAGTTACCTTTCAGAGGGAGTCAGGTAATCCACTCACATTAAAATATGTCATGTATTTTCTTGGTATAAATAAGAATTTAGTTTTTGTTGCTATGTTGGAAGATTGTGGCTATGATGTGATCTTCAGTGAAGGAAAGGTGTTCCTTCGTCACAAATCCACGGGACTGGTGAAAAATATTGGGATTCAAGTAAATAATCTCTACAAACTAGATGTAGAAGACTGCATAGAATTGAGCACTAAAGCATAGAAGGTGGAGAGCCAAGACATCAATGATTTATGGCAAAGGAGGTTGGGCCATCTACACCACAACACTTTGAAGATCATGCAACAGATTTCTATAGGACTTCCACAGGGTGCACTTGCATAGAGAGATACATGTAAAGTATGTACATTGGGGAAGTATACCAAAGATACCTTTCATGATAAGGAAAGATGAGCCAAGGTGATCCTTGAGAGAGTTCACTTAGATGTGCATGGAATGTTATTGACAACTTCCACAACAAAACGCAGGTATTATGTGATTTTTGTTGATGATTTTTCAAGAAAGTGTTGTATTTTCTTCATGTAGAAGAAATATCAGACATTCTCCAAGTTTTGTGAGTTCAAGGCATTTTCCAAGAAAGATACAGGAAATAAATTCAAGGCTCTAAGGACTGAAAATGGTGGGGAATAAATCTCTAATGAATTCAAGAAATTATGTGCCTCATAAGGAATTCTAAGATAATTGACTACACCTCATAACCCACAATAAAATGGGGTTGTAGAAAGGAAGAACAGAACAATTGTGGGAGCAACACAAGCTATGTTGCATGATCACGGCCTATCGTTGCATCTGTGGGCAAAAGCATGCAATACAAAAATAATTTTGTTTTTGCAAAATATAATTCCTCATCGAATACTTGGGATGAGTACACCAGAGGAGGTTTTTTTAGGTAAGAGATCGGATGTGTCGTATTTTAAATTTTTTGGTTCATCTATTTATTTCCATGTGACTAAAGATGCCAGGAATAGTAGGGTTTGGGATATATGTGGGGTACACTGATACACCTCACAAATATCGGGTGTACTTTCTAGCACACAGGATGGCAAAGGTCAGAAGAGATGTGAAGTTCGATGACGAGAAAGCCATGCGATTTTCCCTCGAGAGGGAGCTCGAGTTGCATGCAGTTGAGGAGGCCTTGGCTCCAAAGGATGAACCTCAGGATGGGGAGAAGCCATAAGCAGAGGAAAAAAGAGTGGTAGAAACCACTCATGCAGAGCCATCCACCAGAGATGGAAGGAAGCACACCAGAGAGGCTGATAGATTATTTTTGGATGCGAGAGAGAATGTGGGAGCACCCACATCACAACACAGGTAGAGAAAGTACCTAGAGAAGTACACTGGATACATGGCTCTTATGAGCGAAGGTATTGAGATAGAACCATGATATTTTGAGGAAGAAATGTAGCAGAAAGTGTGGATTGATGCCATAATTGAGGAGTATGACTCCATTATCAGAAAAAATGCATGGGAAGCTGTCCCAAGACCAAAGGGTAAGTCAGTTGTAGGATCTAGGTGGGTCTACAAGGTGAAGCAGACAACATATGGGAGTATGGAGAAGAAAAAGGCTATATTTGTTGCCAGAGGGTTCCCTCATGTGGAGGGGATTGACTATGATGAGAAATTTGCACTAGTCACAAGGTACTCATCTATCATATCCATCCTTGCACTCCTAACGTATATGGAATGTCATATACATCAGATGGATGTAAATACATCCTTTCTTAATGGATTTATTGAGGAATAAGTATACATTAAGTAGCTAGAAGGTTTTGAGACCTTAGATAGGGAGTTTCATGAGTGAAAACTCAATAGAGCACTGTATAGGCTGAAGCAAGCACCTTGTGCTTGGTACACTAGGATTGAAACTATTTCAGTGGGTTGGGCTTCACTAAGAGTGAAGCAGATGTGAACCTATATCATATTGTGGTTGATTGTAAGATTTTGATTATTGTACTTTATGTCAATGATCTGATACTAAAAAGTGATGAGGAACTCATAAATTCTTGCAAAGAGGACCTTGCAAGAGAATTTTAAATGAAGGACATAGGGCTCTTGCACTATTTCCTTGGATTGAAAATATGGCAAAGATACGGGGAGCTATTTGTATCTCAGGGAAATTATGCCAAGGATATTCTGAGGAAGTTACACATGGAGGGAAACAAATCCATGGAGACTCCTCTAGTAGGAAACTGGAGGAAGGAGGATGCTACTTTGGGAGAAGTAGTGAATGTTATTGCTTATAGACAGCTGGTTGGTTCACTCATGTAATTGGTGAACACATGACCTGACATATGATATGCAATGAACCAACTGGGCCAATTTATGGTTAATCCTACAAGCTCTTTTGGAATGCAGGCAAGCATGTGTTGAGATATATCATAGGAAATACAGAGTATGGATTATGGTATAGAAATATAGAGTGAGTGAAGTTTTAAGGCTTCACCAATGGAGATTGGACAGGGAGTCCATCCGATAGGAAGAGCACATTAGGAGGCATATTTAGCGTAGGATAAACAATAGTTTCTTGGTACAACAAGACACAGAGATCGGTTGCACTCAGTTCAACAGAGGCAGAGTAAATGGAAGTCAGTTAGGAAGCATGTGATGCCATCTGGATTAGGAATATACTTGTTGGTTTTTCGGGTCAACAGATGGATCCGACAGTGATACATTTTGATAACCAGAGTTGCATCAAAATCTCGGTTAATCCAGTATTCCATGACAGGTCCAAGAATATTTATATTTGGTACCACCATATCATATATTGTGTTCAGAGGTGGATTATGTCATTAGAGTACCTTCCCACGGAGGAGCAGGATGCAGACATCTTGATGAAGGCACTAGAAAGAAGAAAACTAGAATTACACAGAGCCAAGATTGGGGTAGAAGATAATCCCTTTCTTATTGAGAGGGGGTGTTGAAATGGAACCCCAAGGGGGATTATAATTTAATTTTTCCTTAATTAATTGGAAGATAAATTGTAATTTCATCTCATGACAACTTGTATTAGTTAACTAGGTAATAATGACTAAGTTAGCTTAAGAAATGTTGGGTTCCTGTGATTTGGCCGATTGGAAAACCAAATGACAAGGAAACTTATAAACCAGTCTTTAGAGCTCTAGGATCTAGCCCTCCTAGTCTCAGAGAGGGATCTATCAATATGTTTGCAAAGATATGACTTGTTTGCTTGAAAAAAGTTGATTTTAGGCTAGATATTAAGCATGAGTTTGTTTGATTGTTTTGTGGGACATGATGATCTTGGCAGCATAGATAGAAAAGGGAAATCACTAAGTCATTGGGCAATGGAGTCAAATGAAAGTTTGTAACAAGTTTGTAGATGAATTAGGGGTATCAAATGGCAAATCTAACTTGGCTGTTGGATCTACAAAGTTTCTAGGTGAAATGAAATGAACATTAAGGGTTTAGAATGAAAAGTAGAACTAAGGGAAGTTAAGAATCCTTAATTATATTTACTCTTCAACAAAGGAACTTAAAATATCATTTAAACATTAAGAATTATTTTATAGACAGGGCTAACCATGAATTCTACAAATTACACTTCAAGAAAATAACAATTTCAAGACAAACTTTCAAAATGAAATCTAAGAGTAGAGGAGTGCTCTATTTCATCAAAGATTTCACTCTCAAGGATAAGAAAACATTCAAGATTCACAAATAACTGCATTCATAGAAGAGGGAACTCCTAAACATCTAGGACTGCAATTATAAAGACCTTCAAAACAATTATTTGAGCAAGTACAAAGGGTATGATCAAAACATACCTCTTTGGCAAACTTTGGACAATGGTACTTTGAAAGGACACTTCAGAAATAGTTTTCAAAGTGTCAACAAGAAGCAGGGAAAACCATAAATCATCTTGAGGACAACTGTATTGAACTATTATTGAAATAAACAAGTTTAAGGGTTTGAAAAGAAGTCAAACTACTCAACAAAACCTTCAGCATATGAAAACATAAAGACAGTGAAGAGTAAACAGGTCTAAGATGCTTCTAGGAGACATTTCTTAGCCTAAAAATTTTACTCTACTGTGAGTAAGAAATGATGAAAACATAATGGAAAATAGGAAAAACATAAACAGATTAGAATACTTCACCAACAGCTAAGCTCAGGGATCCAATGACAGACCTTTCTCCATCAACAAACATGTCAAAACATCCACAGGTTCCAATACATCAATTTCTTTTCAATCTTAGCAGAACTATGTATTACTTCAAAGAGTTATCAAAATTCCCACATAAAATGAGTTCGAATGAAGTATTTATGCTGTAAATGAGGAGGTGGAAACATCTAGGGTTCAAAATGTCATTAAATGACATAGTAACTACACTCTTATCCTTAAAAACCATGCAAGGCATAAGGTAGGAATGTCTATCAACTACTTCTCTATGTAATAAATCTGTCTCTACTTCCTGAGGATGAAACAATGGAAAAAATTGACTTTGAGGCCTTTTTTTGTCTTTATAATAATTGTCTGACAATTTATAATATCTTCTTTAGTGTAATAACTGTCTATTTTTCTTTTGAGGTATAAAGTAAGTGAAAGGTGTCACTTTTGATTTACCAAGTGAATAAATGCTCCTTTGATGTATCTGAGGCTATTCTTAAGCCTATTTTGCCTTGATTTCTTTATAAAACTGTGTTTTAAGGCCTTTTAGCCTTGATCTACTTTTTAATTAATCTTTTTCGTTATATTTTTTCTTTATATCTTCTTCGCTTCTTACATCATTTGTTCTATTCCTTTGTCTCCTTCCGGACCCTTTTAAACTTCTTTCACCTATCTTTAACTGTGTTTTTTGTTCTTTAATCATCCTTTAAGCCTTTAATCTCTGTTTTTTTTGCCTTTAAACTTCACCTTCACTGTAATTTCTTTGTTTTGTTGTGTGCAGGTGTCTTCGGTGTGCTAAGGGTCTCATTGCATAACCAATGCTCATAAAGCATAGTTCAAACCATAGAATTAACCCCCGAATGCTCATTCTTTGGTGATTGTGCATTTTTTTGGGCTTCAGAGATAGTGAACCTTGGCCCTGCTTCTTATTGAACCATAAAATTTCTTTTTTTGGCCTTAAAAATGTCATCGAACCCTGCAAAAAATCAATAAAACATTAATAAAAACGCAGCGGTATTTGGAAAACTGCTTGCAGAGGTTGACAAAAGGCGGGAGGAGTAGTGAGGAGTGAGATATGCAGGCGGAGGAGGTTTTATGGAGAAAACCCATGAAAAATAGGGTTTAAAATGACTTTGGCAAGAAAAATAGGTAAAAGTGGTTTTGGAAAACCACGAATGGTTTTCGCACGGGGCAACGGTGGTTTGTGGTTTTGTGCATATCGAACGCGATCCAGTTATTTCACGACATACATCCCTTGGAAAACCAGTGGTTTCGCATGATTTTGGTTGTTTAAACCTCGGATGGAAAAATCACACGATATCGCATATGAGCCGTTGAATAGGAAAGGGCAGATCTAATGGTGCGGAGAAAAGCGCGATGGAAAGGTGCACGTGCGAGAGTTTAGTGGGAGACAGGTGGAAAGCACCGATTGGGAGAAATGGTTGAGTAGTGGGTGGCGGGCCCCAGAGTGTGACGTTAGTTAATTTGTCGTGGGGTGGGAAAGTCATTGGATCGTCAGGTTAAACAACGGTTGTTGGATTAAAATAAATCTATGGTGGGGATCGGTGCGGAGGTGAAATAATATTTTTAAGTCGAAAGGATAGGGAAAAGAGGGGAAGCATGGTGGCCATCAGATCAAGGCTTCAGGCCTTGATCTACGGCTGAGATTCATTGGGGATTTGGCAAGTAGGGCAGTGGAAAAAAAAAATAAAAAGGGATTTTTACAAAGGAAACGAGGGTAAAATAAAGGTAAGGGAAGGAGCTTAAGGGAAAGCGTCGGGAAGTGGTCCTGTGGGTGGAGTAGAGGACCGAGGGAAAAATAGAAGGGGCTAGGGACTTAGCAAGGAGAAGGTGCGGTCCCGTGAGTGAGGTTATATGGAAAAAGGGGTCGGGGCTTTAATGCCAAATTTTATAAAAAGGGCGAAAAAGGCTAAAACAAAAGGTTTTTGGATTTTTTTGAGTTACAACAAGGGAAAAAGAGTGTTTTCGAGCTTTAGTCATATGAGCAAGGGGCTAAATATTTTAAGCCCTCGGGGGCTTAAACCCTTAACTGTAAGAAGACTGTTTTTAGGCCAAAAATGGGGTTTTTAGGCCAATTTAGAAGTTTCGATAAGTGAAAAGGGGTGTTTTAAACCAAAACAAAGTGAGTTTAAAGGTTTAAAAGGGTTTTCGAACCATATAAAGGAGTTATGATGGTTTGGAGGGTTTTTCAAAGGAAATGATGAATTGATAAAGGGAAAATGGGCTATTTTTCAAAGGGAAATGGACTAATAAAAACAGGGACAAAATAGCATGGAATGAGATTTCTTCTCTGAAACAATAGGATAACCTTTTAGGAGACATGGATGAAGATTTGGGTGAATTGGCAGACTCAGAATGATGAAGGCAGTGAGATTTCTAGAACTCATAATGTTTCTTTGAAATATTATTTCTAGAAATCTAGGATTGGAAATTTAGTCATCTTTGGATATCATCAGAATTATGGATGACTAACAGTGGCTCCACTTGGGGAGGAAAAATTTCCTTTTAGGTGTCCAGAACCTTAGAAATATTTGAGTTTCAAGATACCAGTGCCTCATATATTGGGCAGATTTCCTCTTTTCTTGCTGGTTTTTCTCTTAAAAGGACAACTTTTATCAATCTGCAACATGTAACTTCTTCAAAACAACATCTCTACCTACCCAATATTACTTTTTCCTAGTATTTTTTCTTCCTTTTTGAGTGCATTTGAACTATAAAACTCTTTGAAATTTTATTTTTGAAAACATAAATAAACTATCTAATCCTACCCTTATTTCTTCCGAGAGTCCAGATTAAACTGTTGAACTCTTTATTTTTCTACCTCAACTACTATCTGTCAAGATCAAACTGTTTGAAAGATTTTATTCTCTATATTCTAAAACAGAAAATTTAAAACACATTCAAACCGGGATTAAGTTGTCTAATTTTCTATGGTGTCTATGGCTGTATATACAAGCTGCACATAGACTTTATTTGTAGAAAAATGAAACAAAATGGTGAAGGCTTAAGATCTGAAAATTATAAACATCCTTCTAGTATTTTTCCAGCTCTAGTTTTGATCTATTTAGAGCTTATTCTTTTTCTATTCTCCCTTGATTCAGATTTTAAGAATGTTTGAACCATTTTTCTTCTGTCCTAATCTAATCTACTAATAAGCCAAGATTAAACAGTTTGGAAAATCTTCTTCACTAACTTATCAGCAGTAAATTGAAATCTATCTAGTCATGATTAGGCTGTATGACTAAATAGCAGTGTTTTCTTTTAGTAGTGGCATTTAAGCTTGCACACTTTCAGATTTTTCTCCTTTTTTGGTATGGGGCTGTACCTTTCTTCTTTTATATCTGCCCTCTTTTCTCTTTTTCTATTGTTTTTTTGTTTTTTCTTTTTTCCAAATTTGAGAAACATGTTATATACAGTGAACAATAAAAGCTTTGAAATTTAGGACTCTTGGCAGAAATAGTGTTTGAGCATCCTGCCATTGAAAAGACCTCCAAATAAATCTTCTCCATTCAGCTCTTGCAGAAGGAATGCATTGTGACCCCTGATAGAATGAATAATGTAGGGCCCTTTCCACAGTTTTTCAAGTTTTCCATGTTTTCCCTTTTATTCTCTTCTAGAATCCCACTTTAAAACTATATTTCCAAATTGGAAATAATTTTCTTTAGTCCTCTTGTCAAATAATTTCTTGATACTCTCTTGGACTGTTTGTGTTCTATTGTACACTTCCTCTCTGGTCTGTTGTAAATGAATGGTCTGATTAATCCTTCTTTGCATATCATTTTCCTCAGATTGTACTTCTTGGAGGAGCTTCATGACTGGAACTCCTAGTGAGGTTGGGAAGATTGCATCCATTGCATAAACCAGCTGATAGGGGGACATATTTATTGACTTTTTTGTGGTTAATCTATCAGCCCACAAAGCATGAACAAGCTTACTATGCCATCATTTCTGATTCTGCTCCAACAGTTTTTTGATAATATTGACAAGGATTTTGTTGGAGGATTCAGCTAGTCCATTTCCTTGGGGATACTAGGCAGTGGAATGACCCAATGAATATGATATTTATAGAAAAATTCAACCATTTCATAGAATTTAAGGCAACAACATTGTCTGTGACAATTTTTCTTGGAAAACCAAATTTGGATAGTATGTTGGTTTCAAGGAACTTGATAATGACTGAGTCAGTAGCATTCCTAGAGGGTATGGCTTTTATCCACTTGGTAAAATAATCAGTGACAATGCGGATCCACTTATGCTGGGCTGAAGAAGATGGGTGAATCTCCCCAATGAAGTCCAAGCCCCATTGTTGAAAGGGAGCCTCAATACTAATGGGATGTAAGGGTAAAGGTATAAGATTTCTCTTACCATAAAAAATTTGACACTTATGGCAAGTCATAACAAGTTTTTGAGTATCCGGGAAAAGGGTGGGCCAATAGTAACTAGATCTGAGGATTTTATTTGCTGTAGTCTTCCAGTATAAATTTCCACCACATTCTCCTTCATGCAGCTCATGCATGATTTTTCCTACATCAATCTCAAGCAAACATTTAAGAAATATTCCAACAACATTCTTCCAATATAAAACCCCATCTAATATGAAATAATTCAAATCCTTCTGTTTCAAAAATCTAGCTTTAGTTTTAGACAAAGAAGGAGGGGCATTCAAATAAAGCAGCACATATATGATGTTAGCATACCAAAGTGAATTCACAAATTTTTCTTCAATGAATGGAGTTGTGAATTCCTCTATTTCTTCTAAGACATCAACCATATTTATATCAAGTGATTGGAAGTTTGACTCAGCCATGAGTTTATCTAATCCCTGCCCTTTGATCAGTTTGGTAGGCCTGATTTCTAAGTCATATTCTAGAATAATAGCAATCCATTTTCCCCTTTTACCATCAGGGTCTTGACTTAGAATATCCTTGACCACTATGTGTGGAACAAAAACAATGATATGAGAATGCAGAATATAGACTCTAAAGTCTTTCAATGATTTTACCAGGGCTAAGGCTTGTTTCTCCACGATGTTATACTTGAGTGGGGCATCTCTCAAAGCCATACTAAAAAAGGATATTGGTTGTTCATGCCCCATGTAATTATTTTGTAGTAATATTGTAGCTATTGTATGTTCAGATGCAAAAGAAAAGATATACAAATCCTTGGTGAAATCAGGACTAATAAGAACTGATGTTTGAGTTAAATATTGTTTTACTAGTTCAAAAGACTGTTTGGCCTGTATTGTTCATTTAAC
The DNA here is from genome assembly GCA_034641835.2 of Pinus albicaulis. Classification (NCBI taxonomy): domain Eukaryota; kingdom Viridiplantae; phylum Streptophyta; class Pinopsida; order Pinales; family Pinaceae; genus Pinus; species Pinus albicaulis. Next base: position 67,498,066 of record CM076571.1, read on the forward strand.
ACCTACCTCTTTCTTTAGCATGTTTGTGATATTTCTTAATAGCTCAGCAAGGTTGGGGATGAATCTCCTTAAAAAAATTATCTTCCCAATGAAAGGTTGTAATTCTTTAAGGTTTCTAGGATGGTTGATTTTCAAAATGCCATCAATCCTTTTAGGGTCTACTTTGATTCCCTCTTCAGAAATTATGTGGCCAAGAAGATTTCCTTATTGGACCAAAGAGTGTCTTCTTGGGATTCAAAGATAAGCCATATTTCCTACATTTCTCAAAAAATTTTCTTAAATGAATCAAGTGTTCTTCATTAGTTTTAGAGAAAATAGTAATGTCATCAAGGTAAATGATTATAAAATAGCCTATATCTTCTGAAAAGGTTATGTCCATGACCCTTTGGAAGGTGGCCCCTGCATTCATTAAATCGAATGACATTTTGACATACATGAATGTAGTACCCCAAGGTGTAGTAAAAGTAGTTTATGTTGGTCACTTGGGAGTACTAAAACCTGATTGTAACCCGAGAACCCATCTATCAGTGAAATTATTTTAGACCCAACCACCCTTTGAAGTATATGATCCATTTTTGGCAAGGGATAGTTATCTTTAAGGGAGGCTCTATTTATATTCCTGAAATCAATGCAGAGCCTAATTTATCCAATATTTTTCCTAAAAGATACTAAGTTGGAAACCCATTCTGAATACCTGATGGAAACGATGATCCAAGCATCATACATCTTCTTAATCTCTTTCTCAACTAAAGGCAATAAAACATGATTTATCCTTCTGAGTTTTTGTTTGAAAGGTTTCTGATTTTCCTTAAGGGGAATTTTGTGTTGAATGATGTTGGTGTCATATGATTTTAGATCCTTGTATCCCCATGCAAACACATCTTTAAATTCTTTGAAAAGTTCTATGTATTGTTGTTTGATATGAGCTAGGAGAGTGCTGGGTAGTTTTATCATTTTGGGTTCTGCTGAGATGCCTATGTTATGTTCTTCTATGTTTGCTTTCATAGGCTCCATTCTCAGTTCTTTGGCTACATCATTGAAATCAAAAAACTGTTCTAATGGTGTAAGACCTCTTGGAATTGTATCATTTTGACATTGTAAAACTTCCTGGTCTTTCTGGTATGCATTGTCAATTAATTCTGCTCTAAAAGGATGTTCAAAATGGTTTATATCAGCAGAAAAAGACAGCCCTGTTTCAGGGTTTTGTTCCTCATTAAAACAATTTTCCTCATGGCTTGAAGAAGGCGTTGGTATGGCAAAATCATTCTTTGATTGCAAAAAATAATATATGTGTTTGTCTCCTTCAAATACTTGCTAATAATCCTCGTTGTCAGGTATTGGAGGTCTATTTTTTACCTTTATATCAGATTGTTCATTTGCCTGTGGTATTTGGCAATTACTAGCAGCAAATGTAAGTTCATTTGCTAGATGATTTTGAGCTCTTAGGATGAAAACAAGTTCATACTTTTCAAAGGTTTTTAGGAGATCAAGGGCATCATTTCTATACTCTCCGAGTTTTGGGTTTTTGGTTGAGTATTCCCCTTTAATTCGTCTAATAATTAGCTTAGAATCCCCTTGGACTGATATTATTTTGGCTCCTAAATATTTGAGTAAGTGTAGGACAATAAGGAGGGCTTCATATTCAACAATGTTATTTGTGCATGGAAAATCCAGTTTATAGGAAAATCCTTTGTTTGTGTTCTGTATCCATACATTAGCCCCTGCACTTAATTTTTTACAAGAGCCATCAAAGTTTATTTTCCAGGGCATTTCAACCTCATTTTCATTTTCTTTCTGCTATTCAAGGCTACTAAAATCTGGGCTGTTCTTTTCTTGAGTTGATGGCAGATTTGACTGTTACTAAATTATCCTTTGTTTTCCTTTTCTTGTTGGCTGATTTCATCTTCATTATATAAGATAAAGGAGTCCAAATTTTAATGGATGGAGTAAATGGGAGAATTGTTTGGTCTATATATGTTGCTCACCATGTATTTCATGTGGGATTCCCTATATAGTCTTCTAGTTTGGTTAAATACTGGGATGGTGGCATAAGACATGTCCATTTCAAGGATCCCCTGTAGCTTGGATTCCCATGATCTAGATAGAAGCATGCCATACTTGGGGGGAATTTCAGCTACAACTATGTCCATTACTAGAATCTTAGCAGGAATTTGTGCCAAGTTGACACACAAATCTTTAATTAGGCCCAAGCATTTGACCCTGCTTGAATCAAAAGAGTAAAGGTCTTTGTATGGTTTAGTAATTTCTAAACCTAGGCTTTCCATTACTACTTTGGGCATAAGATTGTGTGAAGAACCTGAGTCTAACATGGCATTATGAAAGATTTTGTCATGTATATTCAGGCTGACATAGAAGGGAGGGACAACCCCTTCTTGGTATTTTCCTTCAACTTCAAGACCAAACAATAACTCTAGTTTATCATCTGTCAAGTTTAAAGTATCGGTATCACTGCCTATATTCAAAGCTTTAAAAACTTGGTTTTTATATACATCTTGAGTTACTAGTTAAGATAAGGGTATGGTGATCTTGATTTTGGAAATTTTCCCTTCAAGGCTGAAAGGAACTATTGTTCTTGACATATTTACATTTGTTTTGTTATTTACAATTCTTTCAACAATTCTGATTTGTTGATTTTTATTTGGACTGTTATTTGGGACATATTTTTTAGGGCCACTAGCAGAAGTACTAGGGAAGCTTTGTTCAACACTTTGCTAAATTTTTTTGTCTTTATTTTGATCAGTTTTCTTGGCTAAAGTGTTGGTGTTACTTGCTGTCTTCTTAGGTTGATTTTCTGGAGTTTTCTTAACAATAGTACTAGTGTTTTTTTCATTAGAAATTTCTGGGCTCCCTTTGCTTCTAAGATTGTATTGTTTGTGTACCTCCATGATTTCATTTTCAAACCCCAATCTGTAATCTTCAGAATATTGATGGTTGTTTTCAAATTTTTCTAAAGAGAAGAATCCTTGTTCTTCTTCAGTGAGACAAACATCTATCTCACTGTCAGATCGTATCAGAATTACATGATTTTCTTCCAACCTTTCAACTTCCCTTTATTCTTCTTGATCAATATAGTTTTGTTGTAAGGGAGGCCTAATCTATTGGTCATTATCTCTCTTCCTATCTTGATTAGATTCTCTTCTGAAATTTGTATTTCTATTTCTGTTTTGGGAGTTATTTTGGTTTTCTCTAGGAGACACTCTATCATTCAGATTTATCTTTTCAAGAATTCTCTCCATTACCTTCACTAAGTTATCTATTTTAGTATCTGATGATGGGGTTGGTGCTATTGTATCATCTATGTATGTAACTCTTTTCTCTGCTCTCAACCTAGCTCTTTTCTCAATCAGATTTTCTTCTACACTTAAGGCTCCCCTCTGCATATCTTCTAAAGTTGAGGGGTCTCTTTCTCTTATTTGGTAGGCCATATCAGGATCAAATCCTTCTGGAAATTTAGCCAAGGCTAAGCCTAATGGAGGTTTCATGTATGGAGGAAGTGCATTATAAACACTATTGAATCTAGTGCAATATTCTCGGACACCTTCTCCACTGTTTCTTTTGAGATTGGTATATTTTGAAAGGATTTGGAGAGGGTTCTTCTTAATTTCCCATTTGTTTATGAATGTTTGAAATAAAGAAGGGAGATCATTTATGCTGTGAGGAGTTAAGACCTTAACCCATTTCTTGGCTTCTCCTTCTAAACTTTGAGCAAAAATTCTCATCTTAATGGTCTCTTCTTCTATTTCCATGTAATCAAAGACATCATTCATTTTATCTATGTGCTCTTGGGCAATAGTAGGTTCATTTCCAGTGAAATGGGGAATTTTGGATTGGTAATCATTGGGTAGGGGAACCAAAGGTTATGGTAACACTAGTGGAGCATACCATGCTGCCATAATAGGAAATAATGGGGGATTTACAAGAGGTGAATTAACAAGAGGGAAAGTGGGTTGAAATGGAGTGTTTTGAATAGTGGAGGTGTGGATAGGAGTAGAAAAAACACTTGGACCAACAAACTGCTGATGAGTAGATTTGTTATGGAAGGAGCTGAAGTGATGAAGAAGCTAAGAATCAAGTGGAGTAGAAGGTGAAGGTTCTCTAATAAATATCTATTACAAATCTATGGTTTCAAGGTTAGATTGATTTAAATCACTTTGAAATTTACTCCTGAATAGATTCTTTGTGTAAGGTAAGTCAAAGTGAGGATCTTCCAAGACTGTAAGGTTTTCAGGGACAGATCTTGTTCTTAGGATGGTCCTATCAGTATTTTGTTTTTCAGATCTAGAATTTTGCCACAAAATCTTCTCTGGATTGTCAACTATGGTAGGGGGATTAGGATCTGGATGGGATCTAGTATGGACCCTATGTGAAGCCAGATTTCAGTTCCAAAATTTAGAGAGGTTTGAAGTTTTTTGGACTGTTTTTCAAGATTTTTCCTCTCACGGTGATTTCTATAATACGGGACTAGGTTTCTAAACTTCCTCGAGGCTGGTTAACACAGTTTCAAGGAAATCTGGAATACTAGTGAGGTAATAGGCCTACTGGGGCTAGTGGAGTCACCAGGTGGAAATTTTTAGCTTTTCTGAAGGTAAAATGTTTTATGGTCCACCACCAATGGTTTATTTGAAAACCAATCTGAAATGTTTTTGGGTTTTTCTGAGTTTTATGTGGTTCTCTGGTTATGAGAGTGTCCTATGCCTAATTCAACACTTAGCTAAGGTGATGAAACAAACAGAGTCTACTCTATGGCTTATTAGTTGATTTATCCAAGGTTTGATAAGGGGCTCTTAGAATCTTAAGGTTTACTTAGATTGCCACTGATTCAGACAGATCATATCATGATTACCATTATGCTGGTAGTGCTTGAAGAAGCTATATTTAACTTGAATGAATACTAAGTGTCTTGTTTAGGGACTTTTACTCAAAGGTCCCACTGTTATCGCCAGAATCTTGGGTTCCTATGATTTGGCCGATTCGAAAACCAAATGACAAGGCAACATATAAAACCCGTCTTTAGAGCTCTAGGATTTAGCCCTCCTAGTCTCAGAGAGGGATCTCTCAATATGTTTGCAAATATATGACTTTTTTGCTTGAAAAAAGTTGACTTTAGGCTAGTTTTTAAGCATGAGTTTGTTTGATTGTTCTATGGGACATGATGATCTTGGAAGCATATATAGAAAAGGGAAATCCCTAAGTCATTGGGCAATGGAGTCAAATGAAAGTTTGTAACAAGTTTGTAGATGAATTAGGGGTATCAAAAGGAAAATCTAACTTGGCTGTTGGATCTACAAAGTTTCCAGGTGAAATGAAATGAACATTAAGGGTTTAGAATGAAAAGTAGAACTAAGGGCAGTCAAGAATCCTTAATTATATGTACTCTTCAACAAAGGAACTTAAAACATCATTTAAACATGAATAAGTATTTTATAGATAGGGATAACCATGAATTCTACAAATCACACTTCAAGCAAATAACAATTTCAAGACAAACTTTCAAAATGAAATCTAAGAGTCGAGGAATGCTCTATTTCATCAAATATTTCACTCTCAAGGATAAGAAAACATTCAAGATTCACAAATAATTGCATTCATATAAGAGGGAACTCCTAAACATCTAGGACATCAATTATAAAGACCTTCAAAACAATTATTTGAGCAAGTACAAAGGGTATGATCAAAACAGACCTCTTTGGCAAAATTTGGACAATGGTACTTTGAAAGGAGACTTCAGAAACAGTTTTCAAGGTGTCAACAAGAAGCAGGGAAAACCATAAATCATCTTGAGGCCAACTGTATTGAACTATTATTGAAATAAACAAGCTTAAGGGTTTGAAAAGTAGTCAAACTACTCAATAGAACCTTCAGCGGATGAAAACATAAGAGACATTTCTTAGCCTAGAAATTTTACTCTACTATAAGTAAGAAATGATGAAAACAGAATGGAAAACTGGAAAAACATAAACAAATTAGAATACTTCACCAACAGCCAAGCTCAGGGATCCAATGAAAGAGCTTTCTCCATCAACAAAAAGGTCAAAACATCCATAGGTTCCAGTACATCAATTTCCTTTCAATATTAGCAGAACTATGTATTACTTCAAAGAGTTATCAAAATGCCCAGATACAATGAGTTCGAATGCAGTATTTATGCTGAAAATGAGGAAGTGGAAACATCTAGGGTTCAAAATGTTATTAAATGACATAGTAACTGCACTCCTATCCTTAAAAAACATGCAAGGCATAAGGTAGGAATGCCTATCAACTACTTCTCTATGTAATAAATCTATCTTTACTTCCTGAGGATGAAACAGCGGAAAAGATTGACTTTGAGGCCTTTTTCTATCTTTATAATAATTGTCTGACAATTTATAATATCTTCTTTAGCGTAATAACTGTCTGTTTGTCTTTTGAGGTATAAAGTAAGTGAAAGGTGTCACTTTTGATTTACCAAGTGAATAACTACTCCTTTGATGTATCCGAGGCTATTCTTAAGCCTATTTTTCCGTGATTTCTTTGTAAAAATGTGTTTTAAGGAATTTTAGCCTTGATCTACTTTTTAATTAATCTTTTTCATTGTCTTTTTGCTTTATATCTTCTTCACTTCTTACATCATTTGTTCTATTCCTTTATCTCCTTCCCGACCCTTTTAAACTTCTTTCACCTGTCTTTAACTGTGCTTTTTATTCTTTAATCATCCTCTAAGCCTTTAATCTCTGTTTCTTTGGCCTTTAAACTTCATCTTCACTGTGCTTTATTTGTTTTTTTGTGCGCGGGTGTCTTCAACGTGCTGAGGGTCTCATTGCATAACCAGTGCTCATAAAGCACCGTTCAAACCATAGAATTAACCTCCGAATGCTCATTCTTTGGTGATTGTGCAGTTTTTTGGGCTTCAGAGATAGTGACCCTCGGCCCTGCTTCTTATTGAACCATAAAAAGGCTTTTTTCGGCCTTAAAAATGTCATTGAACCCTGCAAAAAATCAATAAAACATTAATAAAACCCTGTGGTATTTGGAAAACTGCTTGCAGAGGCCGGCAGAGGGTGGGAGGAGTAGTGAGGAGTGAGATATGCAGATAGAGGAGGTTTTATGGATAAAACCCATGAAAAATAGTGTTTAAAATGACTTTGGCGCGAAAAATAGGTAAAAGTGGTTTTGGAAAACCACCAATGGTTTTCGCACGAGACAATGGTGGTTTGTGGTTTTGCATGTATCGAATGCGATCCAGTTATTTCGTGACATGAATCCTTCAGAAAACCAATGGTTTCGCATGAGTTTGGGTGGTTAAACCCCAGATGACAAAATCGCGTGATATCGCATATGAGCCGTCGGATAGGAAAGGGCAGATCTGATGGTGCGGAGAAAAGCGCGACGAAAAGGTGCACAGGCAGGAGTTTAGTGGGAGACAGGTAGAAAGAACTAATTGGGAGAAACGGTTGAGTAGTGGGTGGTGGGCCCCAAAGTGTGACGTCAGTTAATTTGTCATGGGGCAAAAAGGTCATTGGATCATCGGGTTAAATGACGATCGTTGGATTAAAATAAATCGACTGTGGGGATCAGTGCAGAGGGTGAAATGATATTTTTAGGTCGGGAGGATAGGGAAAAGAGGGGAAGCATGGTGGTCGTTAGATCAAGGCTTGAGGACTTGATCTGCGGCTGATATTTTTCGGGGATTTGGCAAGCAGGGCGGGGGAAAAACAAAGAAAAGGGGATTTTTACAAAAGGAAGCGAGGGTAAAATAAAGGTAAGGGAAGGGGCTTAAGGGAAAGCACTGAGAAGTGGTCCTATAGCTGGAGTAGAGGACTGGGGGAAAAATAGAAGGGGCTAGGGACTTAGCGAGGAGAAGGTGCGGTCTCGTGAGTGAGGTTATATGGAAAAAGGGGTCGAGGCTCAAGCCCAAAGGGGCTTTAATGCCAAATTTTATAAAAAGGACGAAAAAGGCTAAAACAAAAGGTTTTTGGCTTTTTTGGAGTTCTGAAAAGGGAAAAATAATGTTTTCGAGCTTTAGTCATATGAGCAAGGGGCTAAATATTTTAAGCCCTCGGGGGCTTAAACCCTTAACTGTAAGAATATTGTTTTTAGGCCAAAAATGGGGTTTTTAGGCCAATTCAGAAGTTCCAATAGGTGAAAGGGGGTGTTTTAAACCAAAACAAAGTGATTTTAAAGGTTTGAAAGGGTTTTCAAACCATATAAAGGAGTTATGATGGTTTGGAGGGTTTTTTCAAAGGAAATGATGAATTGATAAAGGGAAAATGGGTTATTTTTAAGAGGGAAATGGAGTAATAAAAACAGGGACAAAATAGCATAAAATGAGCTTTCTTCTTTAAAACAGCAGGATAACCTTTTAGGAGACATGGATGAAGATTTTGGTGAATTGGCAGACTCAGAATGATGAAGGTAGTGAGATTTTTAGAACTCATAATGTTTCTTTGAAATATTATTTCTAGAAAACTAGGATTGGCAATTTAGTCATCTTTGGATATCATCAGAATTATGGATGACTAATAGGAAATTCGAGTTGAGAGTCTGATAGGATGCATATGGAATTGTCCCATGATTTAAGGGGTAACCATTCATAGTTATTTGTGAGTTGTAATTAGATAACTCAATCAATTGAGTTAAATTCCATTTAACTAGTTCTAACTAAGAGATGAGCTAGTGCTAGGTCCAGTGAATTAAATATGATTTAATTCACAAGTAGTGATCAATAAATTAATTGATGATTCACTATAAATAGTTGTTGCATGTTAGTTCTAAGGAATGCCCAATTGAGAATGAGGTTAAAGGAATGATAATTATCAGTTGTATAATTAGAAAATTGTACATGTCAGTTATAGAGTTGCGTGGAGGAAAAGGATTCATTACACAATTAATTCAAGGGAATTTCCTAATTAATAGGGAAAATTTTCCTCCAAGAAAGCGTGAGCAAGGAAGGCTGAGAAGAGGCTAAGAATTGGTTAAGTAGTTGACTGATTTTACATAGATCATAGTGAGACAGTTGGTAGAGTGCGAGAATTTCTCTGAGAGAGAAAGGATTGTATTGTTTCATGGCCTTGAATTTATACAATATACATATCGTGGGGTTGTAGGCAGTGTGATTTCCCCAGATACATCTTGTGTTGTGTGATTTATTGTCTCTTTATCTTACTTGTTATGCGATTGTGCGATCATGTTTTGTTTTCGAAAATTGTAGAATGATTCAATATATTGTTTTAGTACATTATAATATCAATTTGAATCCCATTGTTATATTTCTACAATTACATGCAAGACCTATTCTGCCAACCTTAGCACCAATACCAAAACCTCCATCTCCTCAAGCAGCAACCACAACCTCTCTAAACATCTTCAATACTTGTAGAAACATCTCCAACTCCTGTAGCAACATCTCCAACTCCTATTGTAGTAGCATCATGTCATAGAACTATCTCAAATATCGATAGAGGAACCTCCAACAAAAACAACCATAACTCAAAAAATGTAGCAATAATCTAATGTCTCCAAGACATAAAGATACATACAAAACACCTATAGAGGCACTCTAACCACATGCAGCAACAACATCTCCAATAAAAAAAACATGACAACCTCAGTCTAATCACACATGTGGAATCCATCTCCAAATCACCTCCACTAGGTATGGTCATCAGTATGTTGACAACAATTCCAACTAACAAGATCATCAAGCCAAACACACATCACTAAATACTCATCACACATGCATATGACAAGCAACACTATGACCATGACCCTTCTAACATTAATGCTAACACTACAATGCCAACAAAATCCCCATTTTGTATTGATGTCAACCTCAACAACATGTGAGGTTGATTTCCATACACTCGCCAAAACTAAAGTTGATCTATATCCTTCCAAATTATCTCCTACTTTGAAATCAATGGAAAAGGTCCATACAAACACTGATGTAAAATGCCAATAATGTGTCGAATGAGAGAATTACTCCCCCTATCAAACACAATGCCATGTTGATGCAACCCAAGGAATATCTCCTGCAAGATAGGCATGTGAATAAAGGAAACCAACTACTAGCAAGTCTCAAGTTAATGCCATGCAAACTATGAAGACTGAACATGCTCCCCCTAAGCATGTAATGAAGCTTCAATCATACACTCTACCTGTTGCAATAAGCCCCCTTGCCAATTTCAAGAGACTACTCCTCATGAACCATGACTCCAACTGACTTGGGACATGATATACAATGAAATACAATAAAACATAATGCTTCATAGATTAAGTAAATAGGACTTAGATATGACTCCTCTACACCTATCACCCACCATGACTTAATACAAAGCTCCCATGAGCAATGATATGCTCTCAATGCGTAGCAGAAAAAGTAGGAGTATTATCCAAACCATATGCTAGTGCATGGCCACTCAACACTTTGGCCATCACCATCCCAAAAATGAATATCCTTCGACAATATCACAATAACCACTAACAATCACCACCATGCTCCACATGTACACCAACAACAAAATCAATTGATAGCATCATAAGCTCAAATCATGAGCGATAGTAAATACATATCATCATCATAGGTGAACAACATATCATCAATGAGGTATAAGCAACAAATCATATATATATATATATATATATATATATATATATATATATATATATCGTCATAAATTATCCACATGAGTGCACAATATGTCATCCATCAAAATGCATCAAATCATGGGCAATGACATTCATCATTCTCATATATCATCCAGCCAACAACACATGAGAAACAATATAAAGCATTTAGAATAAAAATCGTGAGCCATAAAGTGCACTATCTAGATGATCCAACTCTAACACATCATCTGATCTCCATAACAGCTACATATGCATGAAAACATATGACATAAACATAAACTATATCATGCAAAGCATATGATCTTGCTACTATATGGCAATAAAAACAAAAACTTCTTTCCTACAACATACCCATGACAAATAAGCATAATAAAAATCCTCCAAAGTGAGCACGATGCCAACAAATTGCAAGTCCATTTTGAAGCACAAATGCTCCCCCTAATTGTGTGATCCTCCATCACACCTAGACAATGCATATAAGAATACTACAGGGTTTCCTTATCATCATTAGCATCAATACAAACCAAAACATTTAGCTGCTCCAAAACTATCAACAAATGTACATGGTTGATCAACTAAAATTAAACTCTGTTAGAAATAGATCTGAAATGAAAATAAAACTTCAAACCTCTTGAACTTCCCTTGAACACATGCATATTTGAATTAACACTTTCCGATATGGCTGCATAATTAAGTATTTTCATGCAACTCATAATGCAACCATATGCTCCCTGTGAGACCAAGAATTCCTCAATATTTGGTGGAAGTTCCTTGCTGCTCTTTTATCCTCCAAACTTTCATCTATTGATCCTTCTACTTTGTATGGGGTTGGCCTTTCATATTCTCATTTCTCTGTTTAGAAATTTTAAAACACATGGATAGTTGAATCCTTGGCCTTACGACCAATATTGTCACACACACAACATCTAATGTGACCAGTGAATAGAGGAATAGGCTGATGGAGATTTCATTTGTATGCATGCTTGATGTTGCTTCTCCTTTTTCTTCTCCTTTTGATGAGAGAGTTTGATCTCTCCAATACTGAAAATTATTGCTATGTGTCCACGAATTCCACAATTATAATACTTCCCAATTCTATTCTTTTTCTTGGGCCTTCTTCGCTTGTTATGTTGATTCTTGCATGGCCCATGGATCTCATTATTTTTGTTGCAATTAGGTGCTCCAATAACTTTTTATTTACTTGTAGATGCTTGAGCACTAGTTTTGAACCTCTCCAATTCTTCTCTTGCAAAAATTGCTTCACCTTTTAATTTCTGAAACTCAACCTCCAACTCCTTATGCTTCTTCCTCATTCCATTTTCCATTTTTTTTGGTTCTTCGAGCTAAATTTTTAGATCTGAAATTTCTTCTTTAAATGCACACTTATTTTCATCAAAAATTTGCAGCAACATCCGTTGATATTTATTTTCAGGCATGAGCCTTTTAATTTCTAATTCTAGTGCCTTTACCTTGGATTGCTCTTCATATTTTCTATTGCTAGAGCTTTCATCTTCTTCTTGTGAGGAGGATTGATTTGTTAATGCAATAAAAGAAGAATATTTACATTTTTTTTCATTTCTAAAAAATGCAATTTTCCTCCAAGATACAAAGTTTGCAACTTTTCCAACAACACTTTGGCAGTCTCACAATGTATCACATGCATGCTATCAACTTTTGAAATGCTATTCAAAATCAAATTTTTAGCCAAATAATTGATTCATATATAACTCCATATTCAAATTATAGAAAAATATCTTCATTAAAGGATAAAAAATACAAATCCAAATTCACTCTCCAACGATCAAGTTGCAACTGAGATCCCTCCTTTGATACCAATTGTTGGAAACTAGATCACTACTTGGGGGGGGGGGGGTAGGGGGTGAATATGTTGTGATGGAACTAATAAAAAAATTTATCCAAAAATTAACCATTTTACCATGAAAAATTTGAAATGCAAAACCATAGATCATAGCATCAAAATAAACATGCAACCATAAAATCAATCAACACAATGGACACAAGTATGTCTAGTGGAAAACCCTTCACTAGGAAAAAAACCACACTGCTACTATTGTGCTGCTCAAATTATATTATTTCAATCAAATTCATTACACAGTGTTATACATATGTCTATTATCAAATGGAGACTATTTCTCATGCAGATCTACGAACTACCATCCGCTGAAGGCCACCAAAATCAACGATCCTTGATTGAAATACTGAGGGGAGGGTGAATCGATATTTCTTTTCAATTGTTATTTTTACCAGTTAGATCACTTATAATTAAAATAAAAAATTAACACTAAGAATAAATACTTTTATTAATCTCCTCTTTACAATAAATCAAGTACAATATAGTGTAGGTATCCAACCCTAGATGAAGACACCAATATTCAATCCACCCAGCTCCAACCTGTACTTTTCCAAGCACCAACTTGGACTTCACGAGGCTCCAAACCTACCTTCCCAAGGCTCCAACCTCGTCATTTTGAGGCACCAAACTTTAGGGCTTTGAACCCTATCTCTGGTACAAGATCAAACCTGGTCTCTTGAGGACTCCTATCCTCTAGGGCTCCAACCCTTTGCTTTCATTCTTTAAGATAAGATCAACAATTCATCATAACTCCAAATATCTTCTACAATGACCCCTAACAATATATTCACATTTAGCAGTGCCTTCAAACAATCTCCAAATCACTTATCTCATTAATGACAACTCGGTATTCTCATGAAGGTGTCTCCACAACTCTTCATAGTACCCAAACACAATATTGAAGGTTACCTCATGATGAATTTAAAAATACATCATGGTCTCCAAGGGTGCCTTAAAAATTTCTTCAAGAAATCTTCAAAATGTCTTCAATATGTTGCCCCAAGAAATCTTCAAGGGTGTCTTCAATAAGTTGCTCAAGTTTTCACCTATCAATAAGTCTTCCAAAAATGTACACATTGGACTTCAAGAGACCTCCAACAATACTAGATATGCTCCAAGAATCTTAAGTCATCAATGCTCTTTCAAGTAGTTGGTTAAACAAGACTTCAAGGATCCTTCAATAAGACATTTTCAATAAAAAATCAAGACACTTCATTAGAGATAATCCATGGAACTCATCCAATAATGTTTCAATTCTGTTACAACAGTTATAGTAAGGTCTATTCAATAATTCACCAAGACTTATCTTCTAATGTAAATCTGCTCCAAAGGTGTCACAAGCTACCTCAATAGTATTTCTTCAATGGATCATAATACACTATCGTCAAGACTCCCAAAACACTATCACTAGGCTACTCCAAAGGTTGCCTAATAGAGTGCTCACAAGAGATTCCAAATTCCCAACCAAGTGCCACAGGTTTGAATTATTGAGTAACACAACTAACAAGTTTGTCACAGGTCTGAGCTGGTAGGATTATACCCACAAGACAACCACAAGTCTAATCCAAAGTTTCAACAAGTCTAATCAAAATAGATGTCATAGGTCCTATTACTTATGCCACAGGTCCTAAAGTCTTGAGCATAGGTTCTAACTTGAATGCTTCTATCACAGATCTGAGCTCTTTAAATTCTACAGGTCTCTGCCACAAGGGTTTGAGCTACTACATGGGGCTACCTCAGGTCCGCGCTACAGTTAATGATTTGAGCTATGTTGCAGTTTAGTCCATGTTTGAAGTCTTCAATCTGAGTTGTTTTAGGTGGATGTCCTTCCTAGTCTAAGATCTTCTGGTCAATAAACCGAGTTCACACAGGTCCAAGGAGTAAGGATCTATTTATAGGTCTTGTAACCCTTATCCAAGCTGCTAGAGACAGTCTACACACCTTCTTTAATTCCGAGACACTATAATCTGTGCTTGCCACAAAAGGTCTAAGACTGTAATTAATAAGTCCGAACTGAAATTATCCACATATATGAAGGTGCTTTTTGTGGTAAACTAGTACAAATTCGAGGTCTGAATTTTAACTAAGTTGTACATTTTTCTTGAGCTCCTAAATGGTACCTCCAAGGGACTTAAAAAATTATCTAAACTTAAAATAATTTCCAAAACAATAATTTCTTGTCCTCTTCGACCTCTTCTTATCTTTGTGCTTCTTCTACAAATATATCAGTGAAGTTGGATGTAAGAATGAAGGTTTTAACATCATATTTATACACATTTTTCTCTTTTGACGAAGAGACATGTCAGTTGGAGAGACATGTAAGCCTACACAAGTCGACTTAGGTCAGCTAGGACAAATAATATAATAATTTAACTTAAAAGATCATTTTATCTCAATATAGGAGTTAGAGGGTTAGTGATAGCTCATTAGAAAGGGAAAATTGTCCTCTACAAGATGGTGTCAATTTCATCCTTCAATGAGGTCATTTTCCTATCAATAAAATAAAATTCATGAACTATCATCATTATTCTATCCATGGCAGCATTAGGATTTTATGTCTAGGGCTACCTCTTCATGGAAATAGGCCTTCAAGATTTTAGGGTAATGGCATATTTAGTAAGGCATTTAGGGCTTCATGAAATTATGTATTTATTGCATTTAACCATGTTAGGGAAAAAGAGTTTGTATTATTATGCATACATGTTCCTAGGAGATATTCATGGTAAGGGCTTCTTGTTTAGGGATCCAAGTGTGACTTTGAACAATTATTCATGCCAAAATTATATAGAATTAAGGATTCATGATATACATGAGGTATATAGGCTATGCACATAGGATTACGGTTTAGTCAAGTAGATAGGGTTTAGGTATCCTATGGTTTGCATGAGGTTAGGGAAATATCACAAATGGTTAATCATTGTAACAATATTTTCCATCTCAATAGTGCCATATCGACATCAATGACAACCTTGACCAACAGTCTCCCCCTTTTTCATTGATGGAAATATTCTTGCCCTTCCAAAAATTTCTCCACCTTTAACATCAATGGAAAATGGGGTTCCCAAGTACTCTCCCTATCAAGTTTCTTCTTAATATGATGCTTCATCATATTTTATTCATCAATGATAATTCTCCATGATAGATATGTTGATCCCCCTACCATAATGCTCCTTCTAGTTATGTTTCTCCTGAGAGAGGATCTGTCAAAAGATGATTGTCCATGTGTGATCAAGGATTTCAAGGGCTCTTCATGGATAACTTCTGCAAGAATGGTCAAGAATCACATGCTCCCCCAAATTGTATGCATGGTTTCCTTTTTTGTAGATTCTCATCATCAAAAATTTGGAATATCATATCTTCCAAAGACGTCTTCATTAAATCAACAACATGTGTTGTTGGCTTGAGTGTTCAAGATACTTTTGGATCCCATTTACTTCCTTCTCCATACTTGTGTAATTTTCTTTTTTGGCTTGGTAGTCACAGTTTTAGCTTGCTTAGGGACCCAAGTCAAGTTAAAATCATGAGCCATACGTCCAATTTTATGAAATTTGAAGCACTCCATCTTGTTCATGAACGAGGAATCATGACTTATTCTTGCAAAGTTTTTTCTATGGAGATGATGGGGCCCATTATGTTTGTCCTTGTGGTATTCTATACAATCATTTTCCATGTGACCAAAATTTGTACAAGAATAGAAATAACTAAAAAATATACTTTGGTACTTGGAGGATGGATATTTCCTTAATTTACTTCCAAAGTCATTATGTTTGGGATCCTTTGATGATATCCATTTCGTCTTGTATCCTTGATACTTTTTCCAAAGTATTTCCTTGAAGTACTTCTAAGTCATTTTGCCTTAAAATCCTTTGGTCAAATTTATTGCGTCTGATCTAGGTGGATATTGGTGGCCACCCACCTATTCCATTTGGACCCCCACCATCAGTTCTTTCAATTTTTTTAGTTTAAGCAAAACTTACTATTTTTAGCAGTTTTTCGAGTGTTGAACTTCCAAAGCCGTTTTGAGACCCTAAACGACAATTTTTTTGGAAATCCGGGAGAAAAATCCAAATTCCTTTGATGTTTCTCAGATAAAATTTTTTATTCCTTGGATATATATTTCCAACAAGGTATTGAGCACGTCAAACGAAGATCGTATGCCAAAGTTAGTCCCCGGGAAGTTGATGAACCAATTTACCCAAACGAGGCCCATAGTTTTGGCGCTTCATCTCTTAGGGTTAGGTTTTTGAATGTTTATGGTTTTACATTGTTTCTCAAAAATAAATAGGCCTTCAAGCCTCATTGTAACAGATTTTAGAGGCCTATAGCCGCCACATCTCTTTTCATAGATAAGCTACCAGCGCCCTAGCTAGTTTATTTCCATTATGTTTGTAAGCATATTTCAGTCATTTGTTATTAATGAAATGAAGTTTTATTTCCATTGCATCTCTACGTTTATGTTTATTTCTATATATTATTGTGGTCCTACATAAATTTGTATTAGTGGTATCAAAGCGGTCTATGATTTCTTTGTTTTTCTTTTCATGTCCCCAATGAGGTCAGGGTATAAGGAGTTAGGGCTCGATCTAGTTCAACCCTTTGTAATATCCCAAAACTAGATTTTTATACAACAATAAGAATACCTTAAGGTATTCCAAATTTTTAGAAAAAAAGGTAATCAACTCATGTAATGTCTTTGAACACATATTTATCATAATAACAATCACAAAAACAAACTATGCCTTTATATAGTTCACCAAGTGGGGAAAAGCAACTATTTTTGCCTCAAAAACGCTATTTTCTGAATATTGAGTTAAAATAGTGGAAAATAATGGTTGTTTCCCTTATAATGGAAAATATAGGACATGCATGCAAAATATTTTTAGAAACAAATTCCTTTAGCCTAGTTAAACATGCCTCCCATGCTCAAGACAACTAAAAATTGCCAAACCCCAAGATTGTAAAATGCCGGAGCAGATGCAAAAGTGACTGCGCAGTTTAAAGAGAGGTTACTCAGAAAATAGAGAAATATGACTGATAATATTATTATAATACTCAATGATGTACAAAAACAGAGAGCTAATCTCTTTTACACAGATCCAAGAAGACCCAACAAGGGTTTCTTGACAATAAAAGATGTACAAGAGAAAGCTGCTGCAAATATGTGGCTGAATAATGCTGTATGGATGAAGCTCTACAATATATGGCTGAAAATGCAAATAAATGGCCGTATATGCTCCCTCTATCTTTCCCAAAGAAATGCTCATCCTCCTCTTAGGAAACTAGCTCCTCAAAATGGGGTTTCAACCCCTTCCACTGCACACCTTAAGAAATAACGCAGTTTTCTGAAGGGAATGAATTTTTGCTGAAGGTAGATGCTTTTCCCAACACCAGGTAGTGGAAAATTTAGATCCTAAACCTCCTCTTAGATTTATCAAGCAAGATCTCCAAGAAAGAGTAGGGAATCCCCACCCGGGAAAACCCTTGCACTAAGCAGTGCAGCAACTTAGCTAAACAACTAAGTATGCAGGAAGTCTAAGTAGACCTCATGAAAATATAATCTCTAATATGCTCATATGCTTGCCATCTCCTTCATTATATAATTGATGAGCTTCCTCACCAAGGGTCCCACCCACTATGAGGTTGCTTCCATGCAAAGGCTCCTCCACAAAAAATGCGCTGTCCAACAAGATGGTGCAATGTATCTAGACAGCTTTGTTGACTTGGTCAACCTTGAATTATTCTTCATGCCTTGTCCCTTTTCACACTCAAGGTGCCTTCATTTTATCTAGCTGGATTGATCTCTATTCACATTGAGCTTGCTTTATTTAGAATCCACTTCTTTGTGAATAAATCATGTTGACTTGGTCAAACTTGACCTTGTCCACATATTTTAGACCTTGTTCACACATGTGGATGCTTGAATTGGTTATTTCATGATCCCCTTTCACATTAGAGAGGATTTTTATTCATACATTGAGAAATTTACGAGCCTTCTTGCTCAATTATTCATGCATCTAGATTTCAAAAGAAAAATTAATATTCCTATTAACTGAAGCTAATTTAGGAATATTACAGTCTTCCCCTCCCAAACGTTGCTTGTCCTAAAGCAATTGCAAGAGTGCTGTAAAATCTCCCCTCTTCCTCTTGTGGCCCTTTCACCCGATAGTCTCCTCCATTGCTTCAGAACTTCTGCAAAAATTCCATCTCCCAATGGCTCCTCCCATATATGCAAGTTGGACTTTGGTGAATAAACCCAATGGCTCTCATCATGAAAGAATGGAAGGTTGTTATGGAAACCTTCTTGCTGACCCATGGCCTCCTCAAGATAGAAGTGATGGCAATATTGGGGAATTTCATCGTCAATGGAGGCCTCCCTCCTCCATGCTATCATCAAAATAAAATGAATCACCTTCCAGCTTGGTAATTCATAGAAAAGCTTCTCCCAATTGCTCATGAGAGGCATGCCCCAAGTGCTCCAACCAAACATATGGTCCACATCATAAAGAGACAAGTGGTATGCAATGGTGGCCATATAGTTTCTCATGCTCCCCTTGGAACATGTAGTGCAGAAAAAGTGGGGACTTTCTTCCCCCAAAGACACATCAAACAAGTGTGCCTCACCTCCAACTATGCCTACCATAAAGATAATAACATCTTCAGCATGTGGGATCATAAGTAAGATCATGCTAGCTGCCATATACAACAAGGGAGAAGGAAAATGGTCCCTCATGTGCAACCAACACAGTTTTCCTCCTAACTGCCATATGATATGATATGACAAGCATTCTCCCCAACACTTGTTTGCTGCTCCATCCTTCTTGCATGCTTGTAGAAGGTGCATGATAGTTGGTGTTGATGAATCACATGATGAGGACTACATCATCTCTCCAAGATCTCCCAAAGAGTGCCCAACATCACCATTGTTCATGGCCCAAAGTGGCTCATGAAGCTCATTAGAAAAAGTGCCCCCCTCTTGGAGCCAATACCTACACATGAGTGTTAAGAAAATGCAAGTATATAATAAATACATCATAAGATTCAACAATACAATGTTTATCATACACTTGTTTAAAATCAACAAGGTAGCTCATGGATGAGCTCCTTCTCACACTCAATAAATAAGGAGATGATAATGATAACTCTTCCCAAAAGCTATGTTCCTCCTCAACCAGAAAATGATCCATGCACTTACTCATATGAGAGTGCATCTCCTCTCTGAAATTTTCCCACATGAATCCATCTAATATAGTATGACATGTTTTAATGAAACTAGTGGGATTTGAAAGCAAGACCTCATAGATTCTGTTAAGTAGTTTTTTCTTGAGCTTGGAATATTTATTTAAGTAGATCTGATCATGAACATGAATGATTCCATTAACTATTTTATAATTTCCAGCCATTGCTTTCCCATCAAGAACCTTACATGTGAATAGGACCTTAGAATACTCCATCAAGAGTTGGGACTCCCAATAAGAGTCTAGACTTCCCAACATTGACAACGTTGTAGAAATTTGAAATGATGCATTTTTCATATGATGGCTCTCCACTTTGACATGCTTGATGTCAAATTCACATGTTGGAGTATTCCCAACCTTCTTTTTCTGCCCCTCTTGCAGCTGATCTTGCTCAAGACAATATTGGAGTTTAGGAAAGTCACCCTTCCCTTGAAAGGTTATCTTTCTAAAAAACTTCCACCTCTTTGCTCCTGCATGCAAAAATGAATTCATTTTTTTGTTATGTTCATAAATATTCATTATATATTGGAGTGTCCTTTGCTGCCCCAAAGTTATGGAATAGCCTCTTGATACTATGCTCATATCAGCACAAATTTCTGAATCTATCCCCTCCAACGCAAATAGATGAATGGAAGAAAACAAGGTCAACTTCAGAAATTTCCTAGCCTTCCATCAATGGTTTTCAGTGTTGTAGTGGCTCCTTCCAAGGTTCCCTCTTTAAACAAATATGTTGCTGCTACATATAGTTGAGAGAAAACTTTAGTTTCCCTCCAATCAGGAGGTCTTCCTGCTGAAATGCCTCCTTGCATAGAGGCATCAAGGCATAGAGTAGGATGTGAATGTAGGTGGACAGATTTTCCCCTACCCTTGTTACATGGGTCCTCTTGCCTCCTTTGTTATTTAAAGCTATGAAATAGAGAAGGGTTCATGCTCTTCATCTCATGATGCCATTCCTCCTCTTTTCCTCCTCCTATCTTCAAGATCCCATCACTTGGCAATGAAAGTACATGCTGCTCATGTGTTATGCCAAGAGCTCTATTTGTGAGACCTTTGGGAATTCTTTGCAAGAGTGCAAGTTTCTTTTCTTGGAGAAAGTGCTCCCTCCTCTTCTCCATGAGGTGCTTGAGGTGCCCTTGTCATGAATGCATTATTCTCCCATGCCTTCCTTTTCTCCTCTTTAATAGTTGAAGTTGCCTTATCTTCAACAAGAGACCACAAAGAGATCCAAAAGAAAGCCCTTCATCCAAAAGAGATCTTGCCCTATGCAAAGCATTAAACAAGCTCACCTCCTCTTCATTGGTTTTCAGAAATGGAGTTGGATTTATAGACCCTCCCAACTCATGCAAAAGTTTTGTTTGATGTGGTTTGATAGTTGCAATAGAAGGTGTTTCACATGAAATATCATCAAACCTCTCTACTAATATTTTAATGAAATTTTCATAAGTATATGTATTTGCACTATTTAAGGAAAATGATTCAAACAACCACCAAACATAGGCCTTACCGTCAAAATGTAGCGCTGCTACTTTGATGGATTCATATTTTGAAACTTGATGTTGCTACACAAAGGTGTCTAGCTCATTCACCCAAGCCCTAGTTGGACATAGAGGTGATCCATAAAAAGTGGATAGAAAGAATCTACCCTCCCCTTGCTTCTTGATCCTTGTGATCTTTTCCTCCTTCATTTTTCAAAACCCTTGGAAGTTAAAGTGATATTTTAACTCCTCGGATTGATTTTCATATTCCTGCAAATAATCACCAAGAGTATCTCTCTTTGGCACATCTCATTTCTTCCTCTTCATAAATAAATTGATGATAGTACATGGTAAATCTGATGATATGGCTAAGTGCTCATATCCAAAATATGAGGACTTAGAATCTTCCTCTTGTATAGACTTTATTGAGGGATCTTCATGTGTTTCCCTCCTCATTTCTTTGATGCCCTTGCTTTTGCCCTGCAGATTTGTCAAGAGAAGTTTTGAGAACCTCTTTTCTCTAGAAAACAAGGGTTTGATATGATTTCTTCTAAAAATCTCCTCCTCCCCATGATAAGACGCCATAATGCTTGAGCTCAAAGGATGAGCCAAGATTGTTGCTCCGATACCACTATAATATCTCAAAACTAGATTTTTCTACAATAATAAGAATAACTTAAGGTATTCCAAAGTTGGAGAAAAACAAGTAGTCAACTCATGTTATGTGTTTGAACACATAGCTATCATAATAACAATCACAACAACAAACTATGCCTTTATACAGTTCACTAAGTGGGGAAAAGCAACTATTTTTGCCTCAAAAATGCTATTTTCTGAATATTGAGTTAAAACAGTGGAAAATAATGGTTGTGTCCCTTATAATGGAAAATATAGGAAATGAATGAAAAATATTTTTAGAAAAAAAAGCCTTTAGCCTAGTTAAATAGGCCTCCCATGCTCAAGACAGCTAAAACTTGCCAAACCCCAAGAATGCAAAATACCGGAGCAACTGCACAAGTGACTGCACAGTATAAAGAGAGGTTACTCATAAAATAGAGAAATATGACTGATAATATTATTAGAATACTCAATGATGTACAAAAACAAAGATCTAATCTCTTTTACACAAATCCAAGAAGACCCGACAAGGGTTTCTTGACAATAAAAGATGTACAAGAGAAATTTGTTGCAAATCTGTGGCTGAATAACATTGTATGAATGAATATCTAAAATATATGGCTGAACATGCAAATAAATGGTTGTAGATTCTCCCTCTAGATTTTCCAAATAAAGGTTGATCCTCCTCTTGGGAAACTAGCTCCTCAAAATGGGGTTTCAACCCCTTCCACTGCACACCTTAAGAAATAACGCAGTTTTCTGAAGCGACTGTGTTTTTGCTGAAGGTAGATGCTTGGCCCAACACTAGGTAGTGGAAAATTCAGATCAGAAACATCCTCTTAGATTTCTCAGGCAAGATTTCCAAGAAAGAGTAGGGAATCCCCACCCGGGCAAACCCTTGCACTAAGCAGTGCAACAACTTAGCTAAACAGCTAAGTATGCAGGAATTCTAAGCAGACCTCATGAAAATATAATCTCTAATATTCTCATATGATTTCCATCTCCTTCATTATATAATTGATGAGCTTCCTCACTAAGGATCCCGCCCACTATGAGGTTGCTTCCAGGCAAAGGCTTCTCCACAAAAACTGCATTGTCCAACAAGATGGTGCAATGTATCTAGATAGATTTTTTGACTTGGTAAACCTTGAATGATTCTTCATGCCTTGTCCCTTTTCACACTCAAGGTGCCTTCATTTTATCTAGCTGTATTGATCTCTATTCACATTGATCTTGCTTTATTTAGAATCCACTTCTTTTTGAATCAATCATGTTGACTTGGTCAAACTTGACCTTGTCCACATAGTTTAGACCTTGTTCACACATGTGGATGCTTGAATTGACTATTTCATGATCCCCTTTCATATTAGAGAGGATTTTTATTCATACATTGAGAAATTTAAGAGCCTCCTTGCTCAATTATTCATGCATCTAGATTTCAAAAGAAAAAATAATATTCCTATTAGCTTAAGGTAATTTAGGAATATTACACCCTTGCAAGATAAGCCTTTCAAACCCTGACGACCTGCCATTGCAGAAGAAAATAAAGACGAGGGAGTAAGAGATCCTATCAAATTATTTCTCGAGGAGGCCCTCGAGAAACAAAGGAATGCTATGATGGATAATTGTGCCCATATCCTTCAACAACTACCCACTGATGACGCATATGCATCTAGAAGCCACTCTGAAGGTACCACTCCTTTCAAGGTATAAGTCAACTTTTACATTACTGTATTTGAAGGATAGATATATGAAAACGCTGTAGATAGATGGTTTAATTTGCTGGAAGGGTACTTGTTGGTCCATGATTTCTCCGACAAAGAAAATATTACTTTTGTACTCCTCAAAGCTGCCCCCATGTCAAATACTGGTGGGAAACCTACTGTGAAAAAAAGGACGGGAGGGAACCCTCTCTGTCCTCGGTTGCACCCACTTAGAATTCATTTCGAGATGGCAACAAGGAAAAATATTACCCAGTGGGGAGCTATGAGGGCAAGTACATCCAATGGACCACGCTACGAAAACAAAGTGATAAAGATGTGTAAGGACTGACGAATTTGTTCCATACCCTGTGAAAAAAGTTGGGTATTAAAGATTCAGAGAGACATTTGGTGCTCAAGTACCATAGTTGTTTGCATAGATACAATTAGGAGGAAATGGAGTTCCTTGACATTACCTTGCTTGGTACGACATATCGCTAAGCCACCAAGAACAACCAAAGATTT
The DNA here is from genome assembly GCA_034641835.2 of Pinus albicaulis. Classification (NCBI taxonomy): domain Eukaryota; kingdom Viridiplantae; phylum Streptophyta; class Pinopsida; order Pinales; family Pinaceae; genus Pinus; species Pinus albicaulis. The sequence continues at coordinate 67,522,118 of CM076571.1, forward strand.
AAGCAGAAGAAGTGAGACTTTGGATCTACGAATCCAAAGCCAAGGAAAGGCATCCCCGAACCGCAGAACAAGGGGCAAAGCCAAAGCAGGGTGACTCAGAACAACACCACAAATCCAAAGGACATGGGGAAGTGGTGTGAATTTCATAACAGCCCCACTCATAGCACTAATGAGTGTCGAGCCAAACAGTAAAACTGAAGGCACCCAAATCAGATGCATGTTCTAATCCTGAGTCATAACCAAACAAGGGCAATGAAAAAGGGAAGCAGATCATTGATGCGGATCCTAGTGCCATTGTTTCCACCACTAAGCTCTAGAGGGAGGATGCTGAGGATCTAGAGGAGGGGGATCACCTCTTCCATTCGCAGATGTGGGTGAAGGGTTTGTTAGTGTCAGTATTTACATCCTATCACCAGTGATTAATGGGCTCTTATCATGTCCTATTAGGTTCTCATAATCAAAATTTTTTCATTTCATTAGGTCTTCAAGAAAAACATTTGGTCAGTGGGTATTAGGTTTAGGATTATTTTCCACTCCTTCCAAAATTTTCACATGTCGGTCCATGTTATCAATAAACTGAGTGTATCATAATTCATAAAACATCATCATCATTTCAGTCATTTCCATCATGATTCCATTCAGTTAAGAGTCTCCATTAGGTCATTAGCGTTTCAAGGTCACCAAACTGCCATTTCATGCATAAAATCCAGCAATTGGAGGAGTGGTAATAGGAAAGTATCTTCAATAAGTTTTGATTTCAATTGGAATTTATGTTTTTATATGTAATAATGTTTCTAAGGTTTCAAAATTGCAAAAATTTCCTAAAGTTCAAAAGGGCTAAAAGAAAAGGTAAATTGGTGAGGTGGGCCATCCTACCTCATTAATTACTAAGACATCAAAATTAACTCATAAAGGCCTATGGAGGAGCTCAATTAAACTCATTTTTACTCTATATGTATTTGAATCTCCTTGAAATCACTGTGAAAATCAAAAGAAGGCGAAGTTCATGAGAAAAGGAGGGTTTTTTCTACAGTTTCAGAGAGGTGTGACCTTTTCACGACCTTTCTGGTTAGTTGCAACCTTTTTGCGACCTCTCTGTGAAATTTTCTAGAAAATATCCTATTTTAGACATCTTGTTTTAGAGAACATTGTGAACAAATGGAGCCAAATTTTGGGACATTGGAGGAGGTTTTTGTTCCTAAAATTCCAAAGAAAAAAAAATTCTCTCATTTTTTACACTGGTATTACAAAATAAAAGATCCATCCACATCTTCACAACCTATTGTTATGACTGTGAAATTTCCTAGTTTAGTCACCTTTTTGCAGAGAATATTGTGGGAAATTAGAGAATAATATTAGGAAAATGGAGGAGGTGTTTATCCATATCATTCCAAAGAGAAAAAACCTCTCTCAGTTTTTCAAAACACATTTTGGTTAGAGAGATATTGCTCCATCTCTTAGACCTAGTTTTCCAGAAAACCCAGAAATTTTGCAGAAAATGGCACACAAAAAGGTCGCACCGAGATGCGGCCCTTTTTCCCTGGGCATCTAGATCGGTTTTTCTATACATGGATGGATATATAATTATGTGTATATTCTATTTCTGAAGTGGGGTTTCCACAACAGCTTCTAATTTTGATGAAAACTCAGAAAACCTCACCTTTTTCATGCTTCTGCCACTAAATCTAGACTGGAGTGACCTTTCTGAGTGAGGTTGGAAAAATCAGGTTTTGGAGAACTTCCTGTGGGTATTTTATGGATTTTGATGTGTAATTATAAAGAATATACATGTGGATACTTGAACCAACTTTCAGAATTCAATTTGGATTCCTAAAAGTCAGTCAAAAGCAGCTCTGAACCAGTGCAACCTTTTCGCGTCCTTTCTACCAAAATCCTTGTTTTGATGCATTTTGGTGTGACCTGTTGAAGATTGCAACAAGAAACAGTGAAGGAGGCATCCTGAAACATCATTCCTAATCGTAGTTGGAAAGTGATCACCTAAACTAGGTGGGGGCCACACAGGTGATTTTTGTCGCAAAGTCTATTTTTAGACATATGGAGCATATTCTATAAGTTGCGAGATGCTATTTATGGATGGTTGGTCAAGTTGGAAAAAATAGATGGACTTCTATTTTTAGACATATTTGGTGGAATCTATTTTTAGATTGCCAGTCTAAAAATAGATATGTCGAATATTATTAGCTCTTAATAATATTTGGACTCTAAACATTATCTTATTCTCCTGGAGCACTTCAGTTAAGGATTGCACGGTGCTTTGTAGTGACGAAGGTACGCTATTCACAGGGTTATGAACTATTGTGGATACTTCAAATTTTGACTCATGTGACGAGTTTGGTGGAGTTGATTGAGGAAGTTAATGAGTTGTGTTTAGTTTAACTAATCTAAACATAGTTGAGCTATTTGTATCTGGTTTAGCTATTGATTCATACTGGTAGAGTAATTGTGAATATTAATTATTAATTAATTCACTAAATAATAACTCATTAATCAACTAAAGAATACATCAGTTATCTTTAGTGCATGGACAGTTTCAGTGGAGACCAGTGAAGAGATAGGTGAAAGGGCAAGTGTGACTATCAGTTGACTATAAGTGATGCATGATTTGCATCCAACACTCAGTATAGATGCCTATAAATACTACGTGAGAAAGGCTGGGGTAATACAATTCTCATCAAGAGGCATTCTTCAGCAGGGATTACGCAGTAGAGGTAGGCTAAGGGCTAGCAAAGATCGGTGCATGGGATTTGCAAGATCAAGCCTGATTAGTGTGTAACAAGTGGAGATTATACTGAGAGCTTGTGAGGAGCTTTGTATAATGATTGTTACATGATCTCTATGACATATATATGATATATACGGATGGTTAGGTTTGACTTTAAACACATAAATACGTGTTCATATGTGTGAATTTTTATAGTTTTTAATGTGTGCATATACATTAGTTTTTTATTTTCCATGAGTATGATCAATGGTAGAAGATATTATGTATTGTGTATGAAGATAAAATAGTGTGTGATTAGGAGAATCTCAGTGCATAACATATCTGTTATATAATTTCTACACGACCCATTTGATCTAGAAACATTTTCATGCAATGAATGATAGAAATTCGATTTATTGTAATCAATTTAGTTTATTTTAAGCTTTTAGGCTGGTTTTTTCCTCACTATATGAGGAAATTCGTAATTAATGAGAAGATAAGCTCTCTTAAAATTTGTCTAAAATCTTGGAAAATGTTTCAACTATCCTAGTGTTTAGATGAGGACTCATAAAAGTAATTTATGATGAGCCTTGAATAGGATTTTTGACCTGATGATCTCTCCTATGATGTATTTTCCAATATTAGATAGTCTGTAATCAGTTCCAAAGGTTGGATGTTGTGGAATTTATCTTGGAACACTAGTGTATTCAGTGATTTTGGCAGGAACTAATAAATAGAGTTTGAAGCTATTGTGGTGGGATTCATGTGCTATGTGTTTTAGCAGTGTTAATTCTTATGTTTTCATATGTTTGAAAGTATTTTTTTCTTCTGTATTCATTTCCATGTTTTTGATCATGTCAAAATTCTCTTAAAATTAAATACAACAATCTTGCTTAAAACTTTCAAACCCCCTCTTTGCCTGAGAAATTACGTTTGCTCATGAATTTTGCCTTCTCTCCCACGGCCTCAAAACTACATAAAGAGCCGAAATCCCCATTATAATACTCTTCAGAATTTCTGCACCCTCGGCCCCTGGCCCGCGCCTTTTCTCACCGCGGGCGAAGTCGGCTCGGCGCTAGCCATGGAAACTTATCACATATATCGGAGTCTGGTGTTCCTCCATCGTCATGCAGATCGGGCGCAGGCAATCACAAGGCTCCATCGCGCACATACCCCACTCTTTGTAAACCTCTGTCAAATCAACATGGAAAAATCAGAACACACCGTTTTACCACTCGCTGCACCAAAACCCGCTAGTTTATATCGCACCGCCTTTCGGAGGCGGGCGATATTTCTCATTTTGGAGCGATGCCATTCATCGCGTGACATGCGTCACCGAGCACTGTTTGAAAACCGCCGCTCATCGCACGTTATAGCTCAGCAGAAGATCCGGCGTGATATGCACGTGAGTCTTCCGATCTAGAGCGGCCCATCCAACGGCGATCGCTCCACAAAGTTGCTCGCGAGTTAACACGGGGAAATCGTACACTTGGCCCACCGTTCATTGCCTTTCGACGCATTTTCAGCCGTCGATCTCATCTTGAGATCGAACGGTCTAGATCACCTACCTCCCCACCATCGACATGTGTCTTCTGCCTTGTCACCGTTCCACATGTTTGTCGTATTTTTCTTCCGCCCTTTATATATTTCATTCATTGGTCAAATTTCAATGTTTTATGTTAAAAACTTTCACCAGTCCATCCTCGATCATTTCACTGCTTTTTTTTTCCGCCACCCTGCATTGTTCCACCATTTTTCCAGTCCTCACGACCATTTTCATTGACCCCGCCACATCCACCATCCCCATGCATGGTTTTCCTAACGAGTTTGCGGGTTTTGCAGGGTTACAGCGGCGGAAAACTGCCATGATTTACAGTCTCTATTACTGTAATAGAGAGTACATCAAAGGACCATTTTTCAGAGGCTGGAATTATGGAGAAAGGCTTGGGAAGGTATGTCGACAAGACTTCCATTAAAGAAGCAGGGTTAAACTTTGTCAAACCCTCCAGAGTCATTCAAAGCGCAGATTTCGCGATCAGAAACATTAATATTGCAGACATAGAGTATCAGTGAAAGGCAGAAAGTTAAAGGCGCATAATTGAAGATTTCCAAGCCTTAACCTAACCATTTGAAGGAAGAGTACCAGATCAAAGACCCTGCGGATCACTCAGAAGGTTTATGCACAGAAAACGATACCCTCAAGGTTTTATTTCAGCAGAATTTTCTCTCCAGGAAAGGACAAAACATATGGGTTTTATTTCCTCTCTTTGTGTTTCTTGAAAAACTTATTTTGAGTGCTTTTATTTTGAAAGTGAGCCATTGGTACATACAACACTACAGAGTCATCAAACAGTATGGGCGTGCACGTTTCCGCCATCCTGTCTTAATGAGGCAAATTAAATTTTCATCATCGACTTCATTTACTAAGTTTTCTTTCCCTAATAAAACCAAAACAGGTTATTGGGGTTCACGGATTTTATCAGGAAAATTATGCGGTAAGGATTTTGACATGCATTTTGTAAATATCTCTATACAGATAATACAAATCTACTCGGGTCTGGTGGGAGGAGTTAAGTCTTCTACAGATGATTAGATGTTTTGGGTAATATATAGTGTGTAACTTTCTCTCATATGTGCTATTTTAATAGATCATTTCATTTCATCCACCTTTCCTGTATCATGTTTCTGGAATGCGAGTGGCTCACTGATTTTTGGTATGGATTTATCCTAGTTGATACCCATGCTTGAATTAGTCAAGCGCTTTAAATATGGCTCAGGCATGATATACTGTTCCACTATTCATCTCAACCATATTTCTGCTATATTAGTTTCTTTGGGAGGTTATTTTTAAAACGCTATTGTCATGTATGGATTCTTAAATTGGTAAGCCCATTACATGGTGATATTGTGTATCTGGATATCATCTCAATGACAGCTAGTATTCTCTTAATCTTTCATACACAGCCACACCTTCTGATAATTGATTTTTGTGACATATCATTTGAATCGGCCCTCTTTATAGTAAGCTGCCTCTGAATTGTCTGATGCTTTTATATTAGAGTTTTTCACATTGCCTCTGCAGTGTTCCTTTCCCTGTATCTAGTTTCTGAGGGTCTTGGTCCCATTCAAATAAATATTTCTGGTTTTCAGGATATAGCATGAGAGCTTTGTATTGATAACTTCCCCTGTTATACTCTACGCTCCTTACTATATAAGATGTTTTAGGCACTGGTCTTTCACAACTCAAGGCTGTCTTTAGGAACGAAAACATCTTTTTGGCACTGTTGCCAGGGAACAAAGTTGAGAAAATTTAAATCCCTGGGCCTCGAAAAAACCTAATTCACTCTTCAAGTAGGTGAGTATGGAGAGTTGAGAGTTGTAGATCCCTCACCTTGGCGACTCCACATTCGTTATTAGATAAATTCATTTGCAGTCCTGGATCCTCATAAGCCACACCTGAGGTCAGATACGTCTCAGGCCAAAGACACCTTCAGTGTCTGACCCTGAAAATATCATACATAGAAGAAATTGGAGGGAAAGGAGATCAGTCCACTCTGAAATTCCTGAATTATCTATAGAAAAATTTCCATCTTCTTCTTCTCAAGTAGCCCAAGTGCTGGGTGATGACTCCACTATGGGAGATACTGATTATTATTCAGATAGTCCACCCTGAGGAGGTGTCAGAAATAAAGATAATTCTCACCCTACTCCTGAGGTCGAAGAGGTCAAAGAAGTCACCGAAGTATTTGCTGTTAATAGACCATTATTCCCCTCAACACCTCAAGTTGTTGTTCATTACATTCCTATTGTTATTCATACTCCACTACCACCTCCTCCTCCTTTTACTCATCAAAATATTGCACTACCTCCACCCCTTCCAATGGCCAATGTTCTAGGCTTCTTGCTAAATAAATATGCCCCTCTAGCATTACCCAAAGTGTTGAATGATATGCCACAGGATTATTTGAAGATTTTACCCCGATTCAATGGGGAGAATGAGATTGATGCTCAAAAAAATCTTGAGGTCTTCTGTTCTTTCACAGAGAATTTTAATGTGGAACATTTAGATGTGGTCTTAAGGCTGTTTATCCAATATCTTGATGGTGAAGCTCGAAAATGGTTTAAGACATTGGCAGGCCATTCTATTACCACTTGGGAAATAATGGAAGATACTTTCTTCGGGAAATGGGGAGAGAAGAAAGATCAGGGACATTGTCTGACTGAGTTTAATACACTCAAGAAAAGACATAATGAAGGGGTGTCAAAATTTATCAAGAGATTTAATAAATTGTATTTGAGTCTTCCTGCTGATATGAAACCTCATCAAACTGCTGCTAAAGTTGTTTTTGTAGCAGCCTTTGATTCAGAATTCGGTTTCTCTTTGAGAGAAAGAAAGCCTGCTACTCTGGATGATGCACAGACAGATGCACTAGATTTGGAAGAAAAATTTGCCTTCATTGGAAAATCAAAGGGAAAATATGAACAGGATACTAGAAGAAGGGGCAAAGAAGAGGTATCAACCTCTCACCAAGACAGAGACTCAGCTAATGACAGAATTGAAGAAATGAGCAAAATGATTAATAACCTTTCTAGTAAACTGGTCAAGCTTGAATTGGAGGCCAAGAATTTAGCCTCCAATAATTCCACAATGCTCCAAACAGAGGTTACAATCCTCAGTACAGAAAACCACCCCTGCAAATATTGCCAAGGGAACTAAAAGAACAACAAGATCAGGTACCACACCCATTGTACTTGGAAGGTCCAGTAGATGATCCTACTGAAGACACTGCCTATGGACTGGAGGATGCAAATCTTGCATTTTCAAATAGTGATGGAGAAGAATGCCCTTTGCAAGGAAATGATGGAACCGAGTGCTCATTGTAAGAAGAAGAAAAGGCTAGAGACACAGAAGACCCAGAAATTGATCATTATTGTAAGCAATTTGTTGATTTCATGCAAACACAATTCAATAGAAGATATGATCTCAGATCTTCTAGGAAGAGTACTCGTACTCAAGATCAAGAAGAAGAGCTACCCCAGAAAGAAGCACCTGCTCAGAAGGAGTCAACAATGCAGAAAGTCACATACAAAGGTAAGGGCCCTCTAAACAAACCTTTGCAGTCTAATGATCAAATTCCTTCCTCTTCAAAAGTAGTCATTCCCCCAAATACCAAGTCTGTGTCAAAAGAAGTCAAACCCTCAGCTGAGAATAAAGAATCAAAAGAGGTTGTAATAGAGAAGTCTTCTCCTGCTTTCAGTCTGCAAAAGGAAGTTGAGAAGGTCAAAATCCCAGTTCCCTTGACTGAACTGTTGAAACAACCTGCATATCAATCCCAAGTCACCTCTTTCATGCTCCCTCCAGAAGTAGCACTCACCCCAGATAGTCTCAACCTTCAAGAAGAAATACCCATGGTTGTATTTGGCCAACATGTTGAGGAATTAGATGCTTCTACTCCTCCCTTTTATGTGTCTCTAGTGATTCATGACCTGCTATTACATAACTGTATGTTAGATTCTGGAGCTTCCCATAATCTACTGCCTTTGTCAGTCATGGAACAACTAGGATTACAAATCACCCGTCCATACAAGGACCTCTATTCATTTGATTCCAAAAGAGTTAAATGCCTGGGGATGATCAAGGATTTGGTGGTAAATTTGGCTCAAATCCCAGGAAAAAGTGTGGTAATGGACATCGTGGTGGCTGACATCCCAGCTCGCTTTGGCATGTTACTGTCAAGGTCCTGGGGGACAAAAATTGGTGGGTGAATTAAGTTGGATTTAACATATGCCACTATCCCAGTTTTTGGTAGCCAGGAGAGGAGGTTGTACAGGGAAACTAGATTTGTCAAGATGGTGACTGAGGCTGACAACTCTGTTAATTCACCAGTCTACAGTAAAGAAGGATATTTCTCATGCTTGATGCTGGAAGAAGATCACGATTATGCTCATGAACCATCCTTTTGCCAGATCAATACTGAGCACCCTTCAGAGAGCCATGAAGCAGGAATCTGGACACTTCATTTTGATGGAGAAAATTCAAGAGAAGGTAATGAAGCTGGAATACTACTTCTTTCTCCCACAGGAAGATGGGTCCCATTGTCTTTCAAGCTAGAATATGAAGCTACTAATAATGTGGTTGAATATGAAGCACTTCTTTTAGGATTGTAGACAGCCAGGAGCATGAATATAAAAATTTTAAAAGTTCTGGGAGATTCAGAACTGGTGGTTAGACAAGGCAGGAATCAGTGTCAAACCAAACATCCTCGGTTGAGGGCTTATAGGAATGAAGTTTGGGACACGGTGGAAATTTTTTTCTTGGAATTCAATATCCAGTTCCTTTTAGAAGCAGGTAGGATGGTTGATTCCTTGTTGCTTCTTGTTTGTGTATCTTTTCAGAGCCCCTCTAGAGATATGAAATTGAGTACGTTAATGAGCCATCAATCTGAGATAACATAAAAACCTTTAGCGTTGTAAAGGATGAAGAAACGGATGAGAGAGATTCTGGAAACGGTAAGAATTCTCAATATGGGAGATTGGTCGATGAAGAAGAAGGCGAGAGCCACTTCAAAAAAATTAGAATAAGAAGAAAATGGCAAGTAATAAAGTATTACATTAAAGGAAACATTATACCTAGAGAAGTGGTGCCTAGAAAAGGTGTTGACAAAGAATGATGTCCCCTTTGCGGCGGAGCAAAGTGGTAAAAAGAAAAATCGGTAGAAGACACGAATCTTTGATACCATGAAATCTTTGACCCCAAAATTGTAAAATTATCCAAGAAGACCCCAGAAGAATATAAAAAGCTACAACAGAAATTATTTCAGTCTTACAAAGATGTCTTTGCATGGTCTTATCAGGACCTAAAAACTTTTGACATCAGTATAATGCAGCACAAAATTCCACTAAAGGGAGATGAAAAACCTCATAAGCAGAAGCTCAGACAAATAAATCCTCTGCTTCTTCCCTCTATTGAGAAGGAGTTTAAGAAGCTATTAAAGGCCAAAATAATTTTTCCATTGAGGTACTCTAAATGGGTGGTAAACCTAGTTCCTGTCCGAAAGAAGAATGGAGAAATAAGGCTATGTGTGGATTTCCAAAATTTAAATAGAGCGTCCTTAAAGGATAATTATCCACTACCTAAGATGGATCACATCCTGCAGAAAGTGATTGGAGCTTCTAGGATGTCAATGATGCATGGATTCTATGGTTATAATCAGGTGGTTGTACTTCCAAAAGATCAAAAGAAGACTGCTTTCACCACACCATGGGGTACATTTATGTATGCCAGGATGACTTTTGGATTAATTAATGCAGGGGCCACTTTTCAAAGGGCCATGGACATTGCTTTTGTTGGGGAGCAAGATAAATTTTTGGTAGTCTACCTCGATGATATCATTGTATTTTCAAAGGATGATACTCAGCACATTGAGAATTTGCGTAGAAATTTTTAGAAATGAAGAAGGTATGGTCTTTCCCTTAATCCACAAAAGTCTTTATTTGCATTAGAAGAAGGCAAGCTTTTGGGGCATATTGTGACTAAAGATGGGGTAAAGATAGATCCTAAGAGGGTAGAGGTTATAAATGGCATTTATGTTCCTAGAAATAAGAAGGAGGTACAGGGGTTCCTAGGGCGCATTAATTTCCTAAGAAGGTTTATTCCTAACTATGCTGAAATAGTTAGACATATAACTGACATGATGAAGAAAGATAATGAAGTTAAATGATCCCAAGAATCACGAGAGGCCTTTACCAGAATAAAAAATCCTTTTGCAGAAGCCCCTGTGCTAGCTGGACCAGATTATGCTAAACCTTTCATGATATTTTCTTTTGCATCACCTCATACAATAGCAGGAGTTTTATTGCAGAAAAATGAAGAAGGGTACGAGCAGCCCATCGCCTTCTTCAGTCAGGTGCTCCGTGATGCAGAATTAAAATATAACATATTAGAAAAGTAAGCATACGCCCAGGTGAAATCCCTTAAATCATTCCGCACGTATGTCTTGCAGTCCCATATCACTGCATTTGTGCCTACAACTACTGTAAAAGATATTCTTATCCAAGGGGATAGTGAAGGACAAAGGGGGAAGTGGATTGCCAAAATACAAGAGTATGAGCTAGACATCCGCCCCACCAGGCTAATCAAAGGACAAGGGCTTGCCAAAATATTATCTGAATCAAACTATCAGGCTATGGGTATAAATTTTTCCATAATAGCAAGTGAGGAATCTGAGGAGAAAGAAGAGTGACAGGGAATTGGGATAGCTACTCCAGAAACACATATAAATTACCTTACCAGTCAGTGGTACAAAGAGATAGTAGAGTATCTCCTCACACTCAGCTGCCCTCCAAGCTGTGATAAAGCTAAATACAGAATGCTGAGATTGAAATCACAGAAGTACATAGTCGCCAATGGCCAGCTATACTGGCGAGATCCCTCAGGCATCCTACTCCTGTGTCTCACAGAGGATGAGGTAGAGAGTATTATAGTCGAATTTCATGAAGGAATCTGTGGGGGTCATTACAGTTGGAGGGCCACTACTCACAAGATCCTGAAGGCTGGTTTCTATTGGTCCAATCTTTTTGAAGATGTTTTTTCCTGGGTTAGAGCTTGTGATAAATGTCAAAAATTTGCTGAAAGACAGAATTTGGCACCTCTGCCCATGATTCCTGTGCACGTGGATGAACCATTCCGACAATGGGGAATTGATTTTATAGGTGAAATGCATCCTTCATCGAGTGGTCAGCATAAGTGGATTTTAACTGCCACTGATTATTTCACAAAATGGGTGGAAGCCATACCTACGAGGAACGCAACAGACACTGTGATAATAAAGTTCATGGAAGAAAACATCATATCCAGGTTTGGCTGCCCTGCCAGAATAGTGACTGATAATTCCTAGGCCTTCAAGTCTGCAAGGTTTGTGAGTTACTGTCAGCAGTATAAAATCACACTAAGTCACTCTACAGCCTATTATCCACAAGGAAACGGTTTGGCAGAGTCATCCAATAAAACCCTGGTAAGGGCACTGAAGAAGGCTATAAATGAAAACCAGAAAAATTGGGATTCCCAGTTGAAATTCGCTCTGTGGGCAAATAGAATTACCAGCAAGAGAGCAACTGGAAAATCCCCATACGAATTGGTATATGGGAGGGCTGTAGTATTCCCTATACAGTTAGCCCTACCAGTAGCCCGATTCATGCAGGAAAGTCAAGAAGAGCCTGATGATATGACTAGGAGAATAAATTAGCTAGTGGAATTGGAAGAAACACGAAACCAGGTAAGTCAAAAGTTGATTTAATATCAAGAGAATATGAAATACCTTTTTGATCAGCATGCCAAGGACAGGAATTTGCAGATTGGTGATTTAGTGCTCAGGTGGGATACCCGGAGGGCTGAAAAAGGGAAACATGGTAAATTCGACCCACTCTAGTTCAGTCCTTTCAAAATTGTGGAACAAGGAGGTAAAAACACTTTCAAGTTGGAAAATTTACAGGGTGACTTGCTTGATGCCCCTATAAATGGTCAGTTCCTTAAACCCTACTTCCAGTTTTGATTCAGGCATAGATAGCCTAGTGTATTATACTGTAGATTAGTTTCCTGTTTTCTCCCTTGTTTGAATAATGTGGATGTCGTGATGAATTATGAAAAGAAAAGTAGAAGTGCTGAAGAGCAGAGTTCTCACAGAAGATTTTCAGGTGGTCTGCGAAGTTCTCGACACACCCAGGGATGAACGTGCCATCCCCAGGTGGAGCCAGTGTTGATCATGTCAGCATTCTATTAAAATTCTGACAAGCAATCTCGCTTAAACCTTTCAAACCCCCTCTTTTTGCCCTGAAAAATTCATTTTCTGCTCATCGTTACCTTCTCCCAGCCTCAAAACTAAAAGGGCTGAAATCCCACATTATAATATATTTAAGGCCTAGCACTTTTCAGCCCTAGCCCCTGCACCTTTTTCTCCACATGACCGAAAGTCGAAACGGAGTGCTCGCCATGAAGGTGCTTATCACATATATATATCGGGTGCAGTATTATCCGTCAATCTGTACAGATCGGACAACGTTCACAAGGCTCCATCGTGCCCGTGGCCCACCCTGTCCACCGTTCGATCAACCTGCAAAATCAACGGTCCATAGTGCACCCGCTCACTGTACAAAACCCGCTAGTTTATATCGCACCGCCTTTCGGAGGCGGGTGGTATTTATCATTTTGGAGCGATGCCATTCATCGCGTGACACACGTCACCGAGCACTGTTTGAAAATTTCCGCTCATTGCGTGTTATAGTTTGGTAGAAGATCCGGCGCGATATGCACATGAGCCGTCCGATCTAGAGCGGCCCATCCAACGGCGATCGCTCCACAAAGTTGCTTGCGAGTTAACACAGGAAAATTTTACCCCTGGCCCACCGTTCATCGTCCTCCGACGCATTTTCAGCCGTCAATCTCATCTTGAGATCGGACGGTCTAGATCACCTACCTCCCCACCATCGACACGTGTCTTCCGCCCCGTCATCGTTCCACGTGTTTGTCGTATTTTTCTTCCGCCCTTTATATATTTCATTCATTAGTCGAATTTCAATGTTTTACGTTAAAAACTTTCTCCAGTCCATCCTCCATCATTTCACTGCATTTTTTTCCGCCACCCTGCATTGTTCCACCATTTCTCCAGTCCGCTTGACCATTTTCATTGACCCCACCACATCCACCATCCCCATGCATGGTTTTCCTAACGAGTTTGCGGGTTTTGCAGGGTTACAGCGGCGGAAAACTGCCAAGATTTACAGTCTTTATTACTGTAATAGAGAGCACATCAAAGGAGCATTTTTCAGATGCTAGAATTATGGAGAAAGGCCTGGGAAGGTATGTCGACAAGACTTCCATTAAAGAAGCAGGGTTAAACTCTGTCAAACCCTCTAGAGTCATTCAAAGCGCAGAGTTTGCAATCAGAAACATTAATATTGCAGACAGAGAGTATCAGTGAAAGGCAGAAAGTTAAAGGCGCATAATTGAATATTTCCAAGCCTTAACCTAACCATTCGAAGGCAGAGTACCAGATCGAAGACCCTGCAGATCACTCAGAAGGTTTATGCACAAAAAACAATACCCTCAAGGTTTTATTTCAGCAGAATTTTCTCTCCAGAAAAGGACAGACTGCCCATAAGGTTTTTATTTCTCTACCGTGTTCTTGAAGAAACTTCCACCCAATGCATTTATTTCAGAAAGTAGGCCACAGAGTACATACAACACTACAGATTCATCAAGAAGTATGGGCGTGCATGTTTCAGCCATCTTGTCTTTATGAAGCAAATTAAATGTTCATCATCGACTTCATTTACTACGTTTTCTTTTTCCCCTATAAAACCCCCGAAGAACAAATTATTGAGGGTTCCAGATTTTATCAGAAAATTATGCAGTAAGAGGATTTTGTATGCATTTTGTAAAAGCTCTCATATGAATGTACAAAGCCTGTTGGGTCTCAGTGAGGAGGAGTTCCGTCTTTAAAGAGGATTATGGTCTTTGATGTCTCACAGTGTGTAATTTTCTCTCATATGTGCTATTTTAATGGATCATTTCGTTCATCCGCTTTTCTTGTATCATGTTTCTGGAATGCGAGTGGCTCGCTAATTTTTGGTATGGATTTATCCTAGTTGATACCCATGCTTGAATTATTCAAGCGCTTTAAATATGGCTCAAGCTTGATATACTGTTTCACTATTCACTCAAACCATATTTCTGCTATATTAGTTTCTTTGGGAGGTTATTTTTAAAACACTATTGTCATGTATGGATTCTTAAATTGGTAAGCCCATTACATGGTGATATTGTGTATCTGGATATCATCTCAATGACAGCTAGTATTCTCTTAATATTTCATACACAACCACACCTTCTGATAATTGATTTCTGTGACATATCATTTGAATCGGCCCTCTTTATAGTAAGCTACCTCTGAATTGTCTGATGCTTTTATATTAGAGTTTTTCACATTGCCTCTGCAGTGTTCCTTTCCCTGTATCTAGTTTCTGAGGGTCTTGGTCCCATTCAAATCAATATTTCTGGTTTTTAGGAGATAGCATGAGAGCTTTGTATTGATAACTTCCCCTGTTATACTCTACGCTCCTTGCTATATAAGATGTCCTAGGCACTGGTATTTCACAACTCAAGGCTGTCTCTAGGAATGACAACACATGTCTTATGTGAGTTATTTCTAAGTTTGATAAGCAAAATTCATTGATTCAATGCTTTGTTTTGGAGAAGCTCTCACATTTATGTTCATTTTCTTCTTATATAAACAAATTCATGATGTACATGCTCATTTTCAAACCCTATCAGTATACCATATTCACCAAGATACATTTAAAGTGTTGGAAATATGATGCAGAGTGTTGTCCTTGATGGCAACCCACTGAATGAAGATGAAGACATGTGACAGTTGACATGTGTTGTCCTTGATGGAAATACACCTGATGAAGTTATGCTTGACTTGATGGACTTGGTAAACGATGTAAATATGATGAAATATGATGTTTCTACAGTGTGTACAGAAGGCTATGAAGAAAGGATTTCAGAATGTACTCAAAGTATGATGAAAAAGAGTATGTCTCTTGGTATACGCGGATTTGCCTAGGGGAAGTCGCGTATGCACGCGGAAAAGAACGTGCCAAGTCGCGTATGGGCTAAAGCGCTCAAAAAGTGCAAAACCAAGGGTAACCACCATGGTATTGACCCATGGTATTGGGTAATGATCCGCCTAATTGACCCCGTCCAGGTAGTTTTGGGCTCATGGTATTGTTTTGGCCCATGGTATTGAAAAAGGGGGCTCGTGGTATTGAAAAGGATAAACCTATATAAGGAGAAGAAATTCATTGTGCAAATCATGAGTGTGAGAGCAAGATGTCTAAGCTTGAATGAATACTTCTCTGTGAAGTATATCTGTATGGAAAGGGTAAAGGCTTGATGATAGATCTGAATCTATGAAGCACTTATGAAGAAATGATGAAGCGGGATCTTTAGATCTGAAATGTACTTGTATCTGCTAGATCTGTTTATGGAGTGATTAGATCTGTGATGAGGCGAACATCTAGGCGAACATCTGTCTGAAGTAAAGGGTTGAATCTGAGCTGAATGTCTGATCTGATGAAGTATGCTGCTTTGTAATGATTGAATATCTATACGCTACTTCGCCGTGGAGGAAGCGCGTATATACGCAGCTTCGCTGAAGAAAAAGCGCGTATGCGCAATAAAATATACACTGAGGTATACGCCGGTTTGTGTGGACGGAAGCGCGTATATACGCGACATCAGTAAAGGGAAAGCGCGTATGCAAACTAGGGTTTGCTGAAGCAAGGGGTATGAAATATCTGATCTGTTCTGCTGTGTTTCTGCTATCTGATCTGTGTTGATATGTATCTGTTGGTGATGTATGGTTGAACTTAAAAGTATGGAAAGGGTCCAGTGTGAAAATATGATGAAATGTAGCCTGCAAGTGTTGTTCTATTGAAGTTGTTGGATCTAGTGTGAAAATTGATGAAACGTGGTCCAAGGTGGTGCTGAAGGTTGTAGCCTTCAGTCAGGGGGTTGTAGCTCCCTTCCAGGAGAGGCTGGTAAATGAGATCGGGGGGTCGTAGCTCCCTTCTAGGAGAGGCTGGTAAACGAGTCAGGGGGTTGGAGCTCCCTTCCAGGAGAGGCTGGTAAACGAGCGCAGGTGGGTGCCTGCGTGCTGGTCAAGTCTGCGCCAGCACATATGTTGTAAGATGTTTTCTCTATAATAAAATATTGAAGGGTGAGCAACTGCAGCGGTGGTTTTCTCCCGATTTGGGTTTCCACCTAAAAATCCTGGTGTTCATGTGTGATGCTTTGTGTGATGGCTTATTCTGTTCTTACTGCACATGTTTACTGTTTATTAAACATCTGATGAATGAATGATGGAATAATAGGAGTGAAGATTTAATGACATATCTAGATCTCTGTGTATACGCTAGTTTCATAAAGGGTATCCGCGTATATACGCTAGTTTACTGAAGGAAAGTAGCGTATGTGTTTTAAGGAATGAAAAAGTAAAAGATTTGATTATGCAGTAAATACTGATTCACCCCCCCCCTCTCAGTATTTTTCCCAACAATTGGTATCAGAGCGTGGTCCTTCTGCAGAAGCTTGATCGCTTGAAGGAGATCCGTCGCAATGGGAAAGAAGCAAAAGAAGAAGCCTATTCGAAGAAAGGAGATATTTCAGAGAACATGGATACCAGAAATCAAAGGAGATGAGTCTAATAGTGATTGGGATCATCCTTTGAAAGATCTTAGTGGTACAAACAATAGTGAAGAATATGCTATCGACCTAGAAGAAGCCGAAAAAGATTCTGACCAAGCTCTACAAGTACTCATAGCAAAGAAGCAAAATAATCAAGGTAAGGAGATGTCTCAAAAAATCGGTACAGCAGAAGTTGACAAAGATAAATCTGATAGTGATCCTTGTAATCTTATCTGTGCAAGCAATGATGTTGAGGATTTAAAAGAAGTTATCAAAGATCAACAAAGAATATTTAATGAGAAGGACGCTGCCTCCAAAGCTTTGTGTTTTAAACTGAAAAGGATGTTCGATGATGTATACAATCGAAGTAAAGGATATCAAGCTGGAATCATCTCTCTGCAAGCCGAACTTGAAGAATCAAATGAGAAGAATGAAGGACTTGAAGCAGAAAACGTTTCTCTAAAAACAGATCTGGAAAAATCAAAAAGGAAGAATGAAGGTCTTGAAGCTGGAATCATCTCTCTACAAGCAAAACTTGAAGCATCAAGTAAGAAGAGTGAGGAACATCTACCATCATTAGATAAGGAAGGACTTGAAGCAGAAATCGTTTCCCTCAAAGAAGACTTGGATAAATCAAATAAGAAGAATGCAAGACTTGAAGCAGAAAACATATCTCTGAAAGAAGATCTCGAAGCATCGAAGAAGAAGAATGAAGAGTTGCAACAAACATGTGAAGAAAATGAAAATTGGTTGAAAGAAGAGATTATAAATCTGAAGGATCAAGTAGAAGATGGAAGAAGAAAAGAGGAAAGCATGACAAAGCAATGTCAAGCCCTGGAGGTTGAGGTAAACACTCTCAAAAGTAAATTAGAAGAAAAGATTAAACTTTTGAGGTTTCATGATAGTACTAATATCTTGGACAATATTCTGAGCAATCAAAGGCCTCCTGCTATCAAACATGGTCTTGGTTTCCATGAAACCATTAAAGGTGAATCTAGTTCACAAGGGAATGCTAATGATTCAAAGGAAGACAATGCAAAAACTGAAGTGTTGAAAGAAACAAAAGGTCAACCAACAGTCATGAATTTTCAAAGGAAATCATTCAATAATGTTGAATGCTTTAGATGTCATAACTATGGGCATGTTGCAGCAAATTGCAGAAGTAGATTGTTTCAGCCACAAACAAACAGATCCTACTCAGAAAGGTACTCTAGTCTCTTCAGAGGATATTGTTTCTCATGTAACATGTATGGACATAAAGCAGTTGATTGCAAAAGGAGGAAGATTAGAAATACTCATTATGATTCTAATGCTTATTTTTCTGGACATATGAGATGTTATTCTTGTAACAAGTATGGACATGTAGAAAAGGAATGCAGGTTGAACAGACATAAGAAATTGGATAACTTCCAGCACACAAATAGAAAGTTCAAACAAATTTGGAGAAAGAAGGAGGACCGATCAGAAACGTAGGGAATTCTGACCCTACTGCAGTCATCCGCTTCTGAAGCTTACTTATCTGATTGACTACAGGAGTGATGTGAGATACATTATGGAGATTAGTAATGTATCGTCACAGGGGGAGCAATGTATGATGACTCTCATGGTTGATCTGATTTTTCTGGTTGTATGTATTTCTAACAGATCATCTGATATGAAGAAGACAGGTACAGGAAGTACAAGCTCAGGGGGAGATGAAGGAATGTGAAAATTTCTATGCTTCACTTTCCATACGCGGGTTATATGAACAAAAGTCGCGTATACACGCGAGTTCCAGCAGACACAGTCGCGTATGCATTGAGGATAAGAGAATTCATATGATAACTGAAGATCTGGAGCAGAGGTTCAGGGGGAGCATCAGTCTGACTGCTGATGATTGCACTGTTAGCATTATTCTGGTTATACTCATGATAATGAAATGATACATGGCTTCTTGTGTTGAAGATTGTGGATGAGTCCTGTTTTCTTGTTGACGAAGAGTATTCATTGTTGAAGATGAAAGTCCTATAATTCGGAAATAAGGGCAGCCCATGCAGAGATTGTTGCTGATGGCTTGCTGATGAACAAGTTAAGATGGAGCACTGATTCAGGGGGTTGAATACTAATGATTGCATTGTTGGCAATATGACTGCTTATTCTTTGGTTATTGTGATACTCATGCTTAAATGATGATGACTTGGTATATGGTTCATTATGATGAGATTTTGATCCCTGATGCTCACACATAGATGAGTTGGAAGTCATTTGATTCAGAAATAAGAATAGATCATGCAGAGTTTGTTACTATGGTTGAGATCTTTTGCCTACATATGTTACTTCATGTTAAATCTTAAAGATCATGGTGATGTTGGACCACATGGATGATTGCTTGACACTTATGTGAAGATGTTTTTCTGATATGACAATCTCTCTTGGAAAGATTGTATTGATGCTGCAAAGAATCTGAAGGCTTGGTTACTATTGTACTGATGCCACAACCGTTGGATGACGCTTGAAGACACAACTACACCATTCTATCTATTTGTAGTCCAGGGAAGCATTCAAATGTCTTAGAAAGAAGCTGAACACTGTCTTTGCCTCACAGAAAATCAGATTTGATTGAAATTTAGAAGATGGCTTGGGATACGCGGGTTTCCTGAAACACAGTCGCGTATATACGCGAGTTCTTACACAGAAAACCGCGTATTATTGGTTGCTGGCAATTTTTGGTTGGTTCAGCTCTCTTCAGCACAGCTACAATGCTGTTTGGTATCTCTGATACTGTTTGGTATCTCTGGTGGTGTTCCAGTTCTCATAATTCTGTTTCTAATGTTTTGATGAAGATGCCTTGATGATTTGTTGGTGGAAGTTTTCAGGTTGCACAAACTAAG
The DNA here is from genome assembly GCA_034641835.2 of Pinus albicaulis. NCBI lineage: Eukaryota > Viridiplantae > Streptophyta > Pinopsida > Pinales > Pinaceae > Pinus > Pinus albicaulis. Next base: position 67,541,955 of record CM076571.1, read on the forward strand.
GGGGAGCCTTAGTCATTTGGAAAGATTTCTTGGTTGCACAGATTCAGGGGGAGCATTAGTTTTGCTGAGTATAATGCATTGCTGGCATTATGGTGGTTCTGATATATGATCTCTCTTGAGGTATTTTTGGTATTAATTATGAAAATTCATATTTGTACTTTGATGAAAAGGTCTGGTTGAGACCCATGTTGTAAAATTGTAATATTCAGTCATGTATGAACTTGTCAATTTGTAAAACCACTTGGGTGGGTAGCTGAGTCAAATTTGTAAACCCACTTGGTTGGGTACTTGAGTCTCATATGTAAATCCACTTGGTTGGATATTTTATGTAAGTATGAGTCTTTGGTGATAGGAAGAGTCATGTACTTTATTGAAAAATATGTTTAAAGATTCAGCATGAACTCAGGGGGAGCTTGGCTACTTCAGCACACATCAGATCTACAGAACGCTTCTTCTACATGAGGAGAAAAGGGGGTGAGTGCGTTGGTTTTGATCCACCCGTTGCCCTTGATGTCAAAGGGGGAGAGTGTGTATATGGGGTTTTGAATGAAGAGACAGAATGATGTCACATATTTGGGAGAGTGACATTGGTTTTTCCCTTTGCCCTTGATGTCAAAGGGGGAGAGTGAAATGGTGTTTGAATGCAGATAATGGTGTCAAAGAATTGGGAGAGTGACATGGTGTCACTGTACTTATTTGTTGTGGTAACCAAACACCATCATGGTTGCCATCAAGTCCAAAGGGGGAGATTGTTGGAAATATGATGCAGAGTGTTGTCCTTGATGGCAACCCACTGAATGAAGATGAAGACATGTGACAGTTGACATGTGTTGTCCTTGATGGCAATACACCTGATGAAGTTATGCTTGACTTGATGGACTTGGTAAACGATGTAAATATGATGAAATATGATGTTTCTACAGTGTGTACAGAAGGCTATGAAGAAAGGATTTCAGAATGTACTCAAAGTATGATGAAAAAGAGTATGTCTCTTGGTATACGCGGATTTGCCTAAGGGAAGTCGCGTATGCACGCGGAAAAGAACGTGCCAAGTCGCGTATGGGCTAAAGCGCTCAAAAAGTGCAAAACCAGGGGTAACCACCATGGTATTGACCCATTGTATTGGGTAATGATCCGCCTAATTGACCTCGTCCAGGTAGTTTTGGGCTCATGGTATTGCTTTGGCCCATGGTATTGAAAAAGGGGCTCATGGTATTGAAAAAGGATAAACCTATATAAGGAGAAGAAATTCATTGTGAAAATCATGAGTGTGAGAGCAAGATGTCTAAGCTTGAATGAATACTTCTCTGTGAAGTATATCTGTATGGAAAGGGTAAAGGCTTGATGATAGATCTGAATCTATGAAGCACTTATGAAGAAATGATGAAGCGGGATCTTTAGATCTGAAATGTACTTGTATCTGCTAGATCTGTTTATGGAGTGATTAGATCTGAGATGAGGCGAACATCCTGGCGAACATCTGTCTGAAGTAAAAGGATAGATCTGAACTGAATATCTGATCTGATGAAGTATGTCGGCTCGAAATGATTGAATATCTACACGCGCCCCCCCCGTCACGAGGAAGCACGCATACACGCAGCCTTCGGCCGAAGAGAAAGCGCGTATGCGCAATAAAACATACACCGAGGTATACGCCGGTTTGTGTGGACGGTGCGCGCGTATATACGCGACACGCAGAAAGGAAAGCGCGTATGCAAACTAGGGTTCACTAAGACCGTGGTAAGAAATGTCTGATCCGTTCTTCCGGCTTACCGATATCTCACGGCAAGTTGGCGATTCGTTTCATGGTTGACCGTGGCCAGAAAAGTAAGGAAAGGGTCTGGGGAGGAAGATGATGGAAATGTGGCTCGTAAGGCCCCAGCGAACATGGATCTGGCGGTGAAATTGATGAAACGTGGTCCAAGGTGGTGCTGAGGGTTGTAGCCCTCAGTCAGGGGGTCGTAGCTCCCTTCCTGGTGAGGCTGGTAAACGAGAGCAGGGGGTCGTAGCTCCCTTCCAGGAGAGGCTGGTAAACGAGTCAGGGGGTCGTAGCTCCCTTCCAGGAGAGGCTGGTAAACGAGCGCAGGTGGGTGCCTGCGTGCTGGTCAAGTCTGCGCCAGCACATATGTTGTAATATGTTTTCTCTATAATAAAATATTGAAGGCTGAGCAACTGCAGTGGTGGTTTTCTCCCGACTTGGGTTTCCACCTAAAAATCCTGGTGTTCATGTGTGATGCTTCGTGTGATGGTTTATTCTGTTCTTACTGCACATGTTTATTGCTTATTGAATTTCTGAAGCAATAAATGATGGAATGGTTTAAGTAAAGAATTAAAGACATATCTAGATCTCTGTGTATACGCTAGTTTCATAAAGGGGATCCGCGTATATACGCTAGTTTACTGAAGGAAAGTAGCGTATGGGTTTTAAGGAATGAAAAAGTAAAAAGATTTGATTATGCAGTAAATACTGATTCACCCCCCCCCCCTCTCAGTATTTTTCCCAACATAAAGTGCTAAAGTGTATGCCTACCTTTCTTTATTACATCTCTACAAATCTTATTTTCAAAGCCCTGACCTAGTTTTTCCTAGACCTAATTCACCATCCAGCACAAAATCCAAATTAAAAAAAAAACCCTAGAGCCTACTATACCTAGCCTAAAATCTCCATTATCTAGTAAATTTGGCTGTTATCTTATTGAGAGATCCCGCTCATCCTAGTAGGGATAGATATTAGGTCAAAGTGGTATGTGGTTACCTATGCTAGTCCCCTTTTAGCCTTCGGAGATACGATGGAGTGCTAACAGGGTTCTCCACTGCAATTAATTGTCGATTGCAGAAGCCAAAAGAACCTCATTTCATCAGAGGTCATGAAGCGGCTCAACCTACTAACCATATCACACCCACATCTATATACCATCGGGTGGCTTCACCAAGGACGAGATCCCTGCATTCGCCAGCAGTGCCGCCTTCCATACATCATCAAGCCATTCACGGATGAGGTACTGTGTGATGTTTCTCCTCTTGATGTGTATGATGTATTATTAGGCTAACCATACTTGTGGAAGAAACATGCTATGTATGATTCTAGGCCTCTTTATGTTATTTATTACTTTGGGAAATAAATTTTACAGGATACCAGAGGTAGTACCACCTCCTACCATCTCTTTGACTACTGCAAAACAATGCAGTAAGATTGTTTCCCAAACTAGGAAATTTATTTTCATTACTATTTGCCGACAAGAAAAGAAGAATATTGTGGCCACAACCTCCAAACAAGGCTCCCCTACATGGTAGCAGTATATGGACAAAGTCGTGGAGGAATACGAGGGCATTTTCTCCTCACCCACAGAGGCTCCTCTACACTGTCAGGTCAAGCACTCCATTGATCTGACCCTAGGCGCGCCGTCGCCTGATGTTGCATACCTCATGTGACCACATAGAAAGAATCCACACATGTACTTTTAGAGGTTGATAAAGCAACCAAATTTATTGAATGCATTTAGCACGTCCTCCAGCAAGTCCATGACATCTTCAACAAATCCCATACCAAGTTTAGCAGAATTTGCCTCATATCATGGAGGAACTCAACACAATGGGGACCATTGCTTCTTAAGGGGGGAGGAATGATATAGGTGGATATTTTTGGCCACCCACCTATTCCATTTGGACCCCCACCATCAGTTCTTTCAGTTTTTTAGTTTCAGCACAACTTACTATTTTTAGCAGTTTTTTAGGTCTTGAACTTCCAGAGCCGTTTTGAGGCCCTAAACAACATTTTTTGGGAAAACCAAGAGAAAAATGGAAGCTCCTTTGATGTTTCTGACATCAAATTTTGTATTCCTCAGATAGATCTTTGTAACAAGGTATTAAGCGCGTCAAACGGAGATCATATGCCAAAGTTACGTCCCCGAGAAGTTGATGTACCAATTTACCCAAACAGGGCCCATAGTTTTTGCGCTTCATCTCCTAGGGTTAGGTTTTTGGATGTTTATGGTTTTCCATTGTTTCTCAAAAATAAATAGGCCTTTGAGCCTCATTTTAATGGAGTTCAGAGGCCTGTAGCCGCCACATCTCTTCTAAGAAATAAGCTACCAGTGCCCTAGCTAGTTTATTTCCATTATGTATGTAAGCATATTTCAGCCATTTGTTATTAATGAAATGAAGTTTTATTTCCCCTGAATATCTGTGTTTATGTTTATTTTTGTATATTATTGTGTTCCTGTGCTTGACCTGACAGTGTAGAGGAATTAAAGAAGAGGGTTGGAGACTGGTGGGAAACATATTGTGAGCAGAAGGACTAGAGGGAACCCTTTCTAATCTCAGCCACACCCACTTGGAATTCATTCCAAGATGGAATCAAGGAACAATATTACCCCATGGGGAGATATGAGGACAAGTACATCCAATGGACCACGCTGCAGCAGAAAAGGGATCAAGATGTGCATGAACTAACAAATTTGTTCCGTACCCTGAACACAAAGTTGGGTATTAAATATTCAAAGAGAAATTTGGTGCTCAAGTACCAGAGTTGTTTGCATAGATACATTCAGGAGGAAATGGAATTCCTTGAAATTACCTCTCTTTCCACAGCATATGTCTATGCCACCAAGATCAATCATAAATTTAAGCAGAAAAAGCGAGACTTTGGATCCACGAATCTGAAGCCACGAAAATGTGCCCCCAAACCACAAAACAAAGGGAAAAGACCAAGTGGGGCGACTCAAAAAAACACCACAAATCCAAAGAAGGACATGGGGAAGTGGTTTTAATTTCATAACGGCCCCACTCACAGGACAAATGAGTGTCGGGCCAAAAAGTCGTTGGTGGCCGAACTGAAGGCACCCAAATAAGATGCATGTTATGATCCTAAGCCAAAATAAGACAAGGGAGATGACAAAGGGAAGCATATCATTGATGTGGATCCCAGTGCCATTTTTTCCACCACCAAAAATCAAATGACTGAAATATGCTTACAAACATAATGGAAATAAACTAGCTAGGGAGCTGGTAGCTTGTCCCTGAGAAGAGATGTGGTGGCTACAGGGCTCTGAATTGTGTTACAATGAGGCTCAAAGGCCTATTTATTGTTTAGAAACAATGGAAAACCCTAAACATCCAAAAACCTAACCCTAGGAGATGAAGCACCAAAAATATGGGCCTCGTTTGAGTAAACTGGTACATCAACTTCCTCGGGACGTAACTTTGGCATATAATCTCTGTTTGACGCGCTCAATACCTCATTAGAAATATCTATCTGAGGAATAAAACTTCTAATGTGAGAAACATCAAAGGAAATTTCATGTTCCTCCCGGTTTTCCCAAAAAACGTTGTTTAGGGCCTCAAAACGGCTCCTGAAGTTCAGGACCCAAAAAACTGCTAAAACAGTAAACTATGTTGAAACTGAAAAACTAGAAGAAACAATGGTGGGGGTTGAAGTCGAATAGGTGGGTGGTCACCAATATCCACCGGGATGATTCCTCCCCCCCTTAGAAAGCAATGGTCCCCATTGCGTTGAGATCCTACATGAGATGAGAAAAATTATGCTAAAATTGGTCCCCGGTGAGCCACATTCCTTGGTGATGGTGTATGGCCCATATCGGAGAAGGAAAAGCTTGCGGTGGGATCCAGTGAGGTGCTCTTTCTGCAAATGTAGCCCACTTTTTCACTCACTTGGAAGTTGTGTGGCACCCAATGCTGATCATGGCGCTACTTGTACTTGGTATTGGATTTGTCAAAAATGTCGTGGACCTGCTAGCAAACGTGTTGGATGCGTTTAATAAATTTGGTTGCTTTATAAAACTCAGACAGTACATGTGTGGATTCAGTCTGCGTGGTCGCATGAGGTATGGCAACATAAAATAGTGACACGCCTAGGGTCAGATCAATGGAGTGCTTGACTTGACAGTGTAGAGGAACCTCTGTGGGGGAGAAGAAAATGTCCTCATATTCCTCCATGGATTTGTCCATCTGCTGCTGATGTGCAGGGGAGCCCTATTTCAAAGGCTAGGGCCACAATCTTCTTCTTGCCTTGTGGGTGAATTGTAATGAAAATAAATTTCCTGGTTTGGGAAAAAATATTACTACATTTTTTTGCAGTAGTCAAAGAGATGGCAGGAGGTAGTACTACCTCCAGTATCCTGTGCAATTTATTTCCCAAAGTAATAACAACTGAACAAGGCCTAGACTCATACATAACATGTCACTTCCACAAGTATGATTCGCCCAATAATACATCAGACATATCAAGACGAGCAACATCACATAATACCTCATCTGTGAATGGCTTGATGTTGTAAGGAAGGTGGCACTGCTGGCGGACGTGAAGATATATTCATTAGTGAAGCCACCCAATGGTATACAACTATGGGTGTGCTATGATCAGTAGGCCAAGCCACTTCATGACCTATACTGAAATGAGGTTCTTTTAGCTTCCACTATCGACAAGGAATTGCAATGGAGAACCCTTCACCCCCTTCCTATGGATCCTTGGGATCCTCCCTCTAGAGCTTGGTGGTGGCAACAATGGCACTAGTATCCAAATCAATGATTCACTTCCCTTTGTCATTTCCCTTGTCTGGTTCTGGCTTTGGATCATAACATGCATTTGATTCGGGTGCCTTCAGTTCGGCCACCAACAACTGTTTGGCCCAACACTCATTTTTGTGTTGTGAGTGGGGCTATTATGAAATTCAAAACACTTCACCGCATCCTTCTTTGGATTTTTGGTGTTGTTCTGAGTCACCCCGCTTGGGCTTTGCCCTTTGTTCTGTGATTTGGGGGCGCCTTTTCCTAGATTTGGATTCATGCATCCAAAGTCTTACTTCTTCTGTTTAAATTTCTGCTCGATCTTGGCGGCATAGCGATATGCCGTGCCAAGCGAGGTAATGTCGAGGAACTCCATTTCCTCCTAAATTTATATATGAAAACAGTTGTATTACTTGAGCACCAAATGTCTCTTTGATTCTTTATTACCCAACATTTTGTGAAGGGTATGGAACAAATTCGTCAGTTACCGCACATATTGATCCCTTTTTTGCCACAACGTGGTCCATTGGATGTACTTTCCCTCATAGCTCCTGTTGGATTGAGGGGTCCTGACCTAGGTTCATATTTTATGGAGAAACCAACAAACCCTTCAACTACTAGCCCTTTCGGCAATGACTTTCTTGCACAGATCAAAGTCTCACCCGAAGCAGTATGGGGGGTTGTTGGAACTAGGTTTCCGCACCCTGAGGGAGAAAATAATGAAGTGTACTTAAGAAAATTGAATGTAGAATTGTATCAATCATAAATAGATGAACACAATAGAATAAGGTAGAATCACAGAATGTGTGCAATCCTTAATAGAGTCACAGATCACTCTAGCGCAGAGAAAGCATAATAGAACCATATCCAGATCTAAAAAATGTGAAATTAATTAAGAATACTTAGCAACCATCAATATGCATACATAACCATAGTAGATATCCTTGTGTAGTGATCAATAAGCAACAAAAAATAGTGCAATCCTAACAAAAACAATAGATAAATAACTTGAAGCAATAACACAGCAAGTTCACCAAACTATTTCCTTATATTAATTCAGATCCTTTCAATACATATCATACTTTCCCTTACACATAATCCTTCCACACACATAGCCAATGGAGTCCGCACACAGCCAGTACCAGGTCTCTGCACATACAGCCAGTAGGAGCCTTTCAACTCAACCCTGAAAAAACCCTTTACAACGTATTACAGACACATAAACATTAAATAATCTTAAGACGAACTGTGACTATTTTCCTTAGACTCGATTTATCTATTTATATTCTTTCATGGCGTAGAGAATATGGTGTCAGACCATGGTTTGATGGCCATAATTTACCCTTAAACACATTTACATCAAAATTAGGGACTTTGACCCACCCCAAAGCCCTTTGACTCATTCGCACAGTGCACATATACAAAATTACATCAAAAAGTGTGCCCCAAGGGACCCTGCTTCAACAAGCCCCTAAAAAAAACACGTGACTCTTCCTAAGTCACTGAGATATCTGCTCCTTGAGCTTGGCTTGGAGTGCGCCGATAGAAGATTTTAGAGGAAGCACTAATCCCATAATTTTCACTTCAACGCCCTACGCTTGCTGATCTAACTTCTCTATGGTGGTCCCTTCAGTGGCCATCTCAATGCTATGTTGTGTCTGCTGATTAGCCTTCAAAGTGTTATCCAACATCTATGAGAGTTGAAGATCCTCCTCGGCCCACAGTTGCATATGTACTTCTAGCATATGTTCCTTCTGGTGTAACTCTTCAGTCTTTTTTTGTATCGTCGAGACTCTTGAAAATGAGCTAGCCGTTGAGTAAGAACCAAGGTTGGCACCACCGTCTTGATCTCTTCAAACTATTATTCCTTCTGATGGAGCGTGTCGCACAACTGCTAAACTACTGGATCATTTTCCACTGATGTCCATACACTCATGGCTTCATCTAATAGACTGTCACACTAGGTGACTGCAACAACGATACTATCGTGGGCTTGTTTTACCTCAACTGCTCTTTAGGCGCGAAATTCTAGTGGAGTCTCAGGCTACAACTTTGTTTTCAAATATGATATTTGTTGCTCATAATATATTCTGACTGTCTGCACCTCAACCCGTGATGATTTCAACGCAACAACCAATCCCTCTAATTTTTCCTCTAGCGTTGTTGTGGCCAAGATAGTTGGAACAGCTTGAAAAAATTGATGGATTTTTGTCTCTATTATAGTGTGTTGGGCTTTGACTTCACGACATGATGCCTCTGCTGCTTGCTGTTTTTGGTGGGTTTTTTCTGCCTGCTTCTAAGATTCCATTGTATAGGTGTGAGCAGTAGCCTCTCTGTACTAAAGTTCATCTGTGATCATCGAGTGCATCAAGTGCAGCTTCCCTGCAGGTAACATAGAAATATTAATATTGATATCACATGTTCCATGAAATTGGTCACGCCAGCTAGCGTCCACCTGAATGGTTGGAGCGGGGATTTGGACAAGGTGGGAATCCCCAGTGGCTAGTAATGCAACATATAATGGTTGTGTGCTAGTCTGGCTCGCCTGAGCTACGCTCGCTTTTATCTGGCTCTCCTACATCTTTAGCTCTTGGATTCCAACATGAAAAATTTCCAACACAGTCTTGTATTACAACTCCATGTCGATCCAGTGACCTCGGTCGCAGACATGATAGTGTTGGAAATTTTGTGCATATCATCTTTAGACAATATCAGGACCTCCTTCTTGGCCTCTTTGGAACCCTTTCGCTTCTTTGTTGATCCACCAGAGGCCTAAGAGACGTGCTTAGTTCCCTTAGAGGTATCTACTTCTGTTGTGTCCCTCGGCGTAGACCCATTCTTCTCTGGCTCCGTTTCTTTTTCAGGGTCGATTATCTCCTAGTGGTAGTTTGTGTTGCTTCTTTATCTTTTACTTTCTCTATTTTTTTCATTAGCTGGGAGCTAGTGCATCACTTTCTTGGTGTGATAGGTGTCAACCATGCTGGCGGCTATTCTGCCATTACTTTGAGAAAATCATCGTCAGTTACTAAGTAAGGTAGCTCGTACCACACTCCTTCCATGACACCCTTTGCACAGATGTGCATGTTGTGAAATGTAGCTTTGAAGTTAGATACCATCTTACGCTAAACATATATCATAGGTGACAGTAGCGGCTTTGACTGTACCACTTGATAAAGATCAGTGGCATCATAAAGAATCCAAAATATATTATTTTCCCAAGCATGCACTAGGTCTGAAGAGTTCCACAACATCGCATAGAGTGCAGCCTTGCACATCTGAGGCTCAATATCCAGAAACTAGGTGTCTTCCGAGGTCTTCCACCTGATCAATGTAACAATACAGGCCAAGCGTAATGAAACTGCTTGCCTTCCTCTTGTGCTTCGGGAAAATTTTCCAGGAACTCCTTACAAAAATAGTTGGACCAGTTATAAAAAATTCCCTTCTCACACTATCCAGTGAGAGAAATGACGTGCGCGGGCACCTCCTATGGTCTGAACTTGCACATCACCCTGCAAGCCAATATGAGTGTGCCAAATCGAACTCCAGGGTCATTTATTTCATCAACCACAAAACCTCGGCTGTTCCGCGTGATGATATTTCTTCTTAATCTGGTTTGCGACAGTTTTCTCCCAGGGATTTTCCATTGAAACCAACAATGGGGTCAACTCCTTTAGCAGGCAGATGCATGATTTGATGGATCAATGCGACATCAATGGGGATGCGCTCTCCCAACCAAATTACATCATCGTGGACTAGCGCAAGAAACTTCCTGACACATATGTCATTTATGGGGCTATGCCCAAAATGAGGGATCTCCAGTAAATTTAGCAAGCACGACTTGTGCAAACCTAATATGCATCCCTTTAGCTCAAGGCGCACAATACCTCCTTCATATGTGATTTGATCAAGATACAATTCTAGCACAAGTTCTGGGAATTTTTTGACATTTGCAATGTCCCAATCATTGAATCAGAGCTAGGGAACCTTAGAAAACATGTCCCCTTCCATTAGGATGTTTTCTGGGACTAGTGGCATTTTAATACTTGCGCTCACCCTCTCCAGGTCTTTGGGAATAATAACTGAGGCTTTGTGCGATGCCACATAGCTCAACAGCCACGAGAATGGGCCCACTTTGACCACATCCTCCTCTCCTTTGAAATTTTTTTTAGGGACCTCGTCCATAGGCCTTTTCAGCTTCTCAGGTGCAGTACAGTGAAACTTTGGTGTCTTCTCCCTTGGAGGTTTTCGGGTACCAGAAGACTACCCCTTCTTAGACTTGGAGGGCATAGGTGTTTCAAAAATAGGGACCTCGAGCGCAGTAAGGTCTTCTCTAGGTCTCGTGTTCATCATACTTCTAGGAATAACGTAACCCAACCCTGCTCGGCACAACACATCTTCGTACCTCGGATCCAAACCAGACATAGACACAATGTATGCAGCGACAATCTGGGAGCTCAAAGAAAATAATTCATTCAAAAAGAAAAAGGAACTATTATGACCCCATAGGTCATATTTATACTTGTAGCATGTCTTAAATGACTTCTTCTGCATTAATGTGTCTCCATAATGGAAAAGGGTCCCAAATTTGGAAAAATCCCTTCATTAAATGCAACCTATACACTCCCATAAATGGTAAAAATCGGTCTTTTCCAGTTTTACTATTCCAATGGCTAGTTTTTAACACCACTGTGACCCAGTAAACCTCCTCGCATAGCTACCGTGCATGCGTCACACCTTATGGCACACATACTCTATAGCTAATGATAACCATCTACAAATTGTCCCCCCCAAGACAAGCTTATTGACTAGGTACTTCAAAGCATATCGGGTAGTGTCCATCGCATCCCTCAATAAATGTAAGCTCTTCTGACATTCGTCATCCCAACGGAATGTCGCACCTTTTCTGAGTAATATATTCATGGGTGTAGTGATCAACCCATAGTTCAGAATGCACTTCCTATAGTATCTAGCAAGGCTCAACATGGAGCACACCTGTCTGATATTCTCAGGGGGGAAAATCGAGTCTTCAGCGACTGTGCATTGTTCCATAAATTCCATGATTTCCAGCTGTCTAAAATTCATAGTTTCATTCATCGATGCATTAATAATCTCTGGAATCAAAGCTTGGCCAACTGTATCAAATCCACTCTCAAAGCTAAATGTAAGAATAAAACTTCCTGTCAGCGCAGGCCATTCACTAGTGCCTCTGCGCAACTCTATCTCTAGATACCATTCCTTAGGCACCTCCCCCAATGTGTGAATAAACATATGGACCCATTCAAGTGTTGGTTCTACACCCCATACCTAATTCCATCTCACCAAATGTATGAGCCGATATTCTTTATGAGAGTACACATTTTCCATTTTAATGACTAGAAATTAAAATCATAACCGCATCATGCACGCACATTCCTCCTAGTTGCCCATATTATCCTTATGAGTTTCCCACCATCTTGCTGGAGTAGCGCGCAAACCAAGATCCAAAGCATGGAATCTCTACCCTTTAGGTACAGTCCTTTCAAGCTCCCCTATAAACATGTTTATATTAGTTAATCCATCATAGTCTAGAAAATAATGTACCTCAGATGTTATACATCGCAGATATCAGGTCACGCGATTGCAGCGCAGTAGAGATACCTCATGCAACTGGTTCTGCCAATTTTCTAGTTCTTCATCAGAGTCTAAAAAACAAGAGCTATCCTTCTCCCACTTAAGGTTTCCATGTGTTGTTGGATTAATCCAATCTTCCCTGCGTAAGGTCAGCTTATATATTTGGTCGATATCATCATTAGCGCACACCGACTCAGTATATCTTTGTCCTTCTGCAAGATCTAGATGAATGATTACCTCGATTCCATCACTTTCAAATTCCATCCTCTTCTTCAGATTTATGACACAATCCATGTCAATGACCCAGTCTAACCCTACCAACGCATGATAGGGATCAATATCATCAACAATTTGTATGAATTCAAAGTCTGCCATCACCTTAGCACCTTCTATACTGACCACAACTTGCGACAGCCTTCCTAAAGGAATGATTGCTCATGCAACTGGTTATGACAATTTTCTAGTTCTTCATCAGAGTCTAAAAAACCAGAGCTATCCTTCTCCCACTTAAGGTTTCCATCTATTTTTGGATTAATCCAATCTTCCCCGCGTAAGGTTAGCTTATAGATTTGATCAATATCATCATTAACGCACACCGACTCAGTATATCTTTGTCCTTCTGTCGGATCTAGATGAATGATTACCCTAAATCCATTGCTTTCAAATTCCATCCTACTTTTCTTTAGATTTATGACACCATACATGTCAATGGCCCAGTCCAACCCTAGCAGCGCATTATAGGGATCAATATCATCGATAATTTGTATGAATTCAAAGTCTTCCATCACCTTAGCACCTTATATACTGACCACAACTTGCAACAACCTTCCTAAAGGAATGATATTATGCTAATTGGCCATGCGCAGTTGAATGGTAGAACAATCCAGCTTTGGCTCTCCCATGCGCTGCCATGTTTTCTTAGGTAGAACATTAGCATCCAATCCCAGATCTAGAATAACTTGGTCCATTTCCAATATGTGCAATCATACGCATCTTCCTACCCATTCTCTTCTTATTCTTGTATATTTTGTTGACCATTTGCTACTCTACCATTGGTTTTTCCTTCTTTGTGCAATTATTTATCAAAGCCTGCAGATTTTCTACTGCCTTTTTGTTGTGCAACACCTTTATACGTGCTTGTAGAAATGGTTTGATCTCTTCATATCCTCTGACTTCCTTCATCGTTCTTCCTGATGTTGATGCACTTCCTTCTATAAATTATTTCCGTGCTTCAATAAAGATCTCCTTCGCACACTGAAGATTAAACCCTTCCTTATTTTCAGGTGCTTTACAGATCCATACATTAGTGGCTGGTTGCTTTCCCTTATCTTCATTTTTGGCTACACCGCTCCTAGTAACCAAATTCACACAGGTATCTTCTACATGGGTTTCAGCGCGAACCATCTGAATAATTTGTGTTGGAGTCTGCTTATTCTTTTCCTATATTTTAGCAATCAAGACAGGACAATATTCTATGACATGATCAAATTTTCTACAGTACCTGCAGGACTATCGTGTGGGATTCAAACAGTCGCACACATAATGGCGAACATCTCCACATTTATAGCAAATGACTTATCCTCTTCCTTGGCCTCTTCCTCTTCCTTGAAATCTTCCGCGCCCAGAAGGGGATGCTAGTGATGTAGGCTCAACCTACATTCTAGATATTTCAGCTTTATCTAACATCATATCATATGTACGACAATGCTTGTCATCATGACCTAATGATGAGCATAATCTACAAAACAACTGATTCAAGTGAATTTGATATTTTCTGATCCTTAGGTAGGAATATGTGTCATGTAATCCAACAATTTGACAGATCGTGCACCTTACAGGACTCTTCGATGGACTAGGACCTCCATCATTTAGACCTCTACATAAACCTTCTTTCCCTTGTCCTTGTGCAGGATTTGAATTTCTATATGCACGACTTCCAATTGATTCTAAATTTGTTGAGTTCTTAACACAATAGGTGTTCGAGTAGCCTCTAGTTTCATTGCAACCTCCATATCCTCAGCCTGTGTGGAAATATTTTTCTGACCTAAGGGATGGCACAGATGCGGGAGCAACATAGCAATGAAACATTTTTTATGCTGAGTATCATCAATAACAAATCCACCATCTCTGATGGTGCACTTTAGTCTCTGATTGACCTCCCATACAGATTCATTAGCCTCCCAACGAATCTCTTTCATTTATGTCACCAATTGCGCGTATGACTTAGGCCTCTTAAACTGCTCTCTTACGGTAGCTTTGATTTGTTCTAAGGTAGCATTAGGGTTTGATTGAGAATACCTAATGTACCAATATAATTCGCGATCTTAGAAAGTAGTAACCAGTTGTGCCTTCCTAATATCAATATTGTTAACCTGTTGAGCCTGCCATACAACCTTAGTCACAAACTAGAAGTTTTCAGTATCCTCATTTCCAATTCCTCTAAAACTAGGTAACTTCATTGATGCAGCCATGCATACTTTCAGGGGAGGTGGAGGTTGTGATGGATTGCGTGGTGGAGTGGGTGATATGTGATGTGAGTGTAGAAGTGGATTGGATGGGATTGGAAACAGACTCAAGGGTTTTTGGTGTGATGAACTTTCTTCTTAAGAATCACTAGAGCTACTATTTTTTGGTTCACCTTCACTCTCAGATCTAGGCTTCAGAGGGCTACAAATTGTTGGAACAAAGTCTCCTGCAAGCTGCGAAACTGGTCCAATTTTGCATATTTTTTTGTGTAATTAGTCTAGCACAGGGGTTTTGGGGTGGGTCAAAGCCCTGAAAACATTGTAATGGGTCAAAGAGTAGACCTAAAGTCTGCAAACCACGGTTTGCAGACCATAGGAAATATTAGGCTAGATTGTTATAAATAGAGGGACATTTTGAATTATAAGGCAAGAAGATGATGAGATCTTGATGCGAATTGTAGCTTAGTAGATCTGTTTGGGTTTTTGGGGAAATGACTCCTGCTGGTTGTTTGCATGGAGATCCCAAGTCCTACTGTGTGCGGACCCTGCTGCTGTGTGCACAGGTCGAGTTTGGGTATTGTAAGAAGGAACTGAAGGATTAATGAATGAGAAAGGTTGTTTCATAATTGAATGTATTTGTAATGTTGATGTGAATCTTTGATAGCTGCTATGTTATTCATATTTTGTGTTAAGCTATGAAAGTACTGTGTTAAGTGTTTCTTCTTTATCTGGGTCTGTTCTGTTATGTTTTATGCAAAGAATAACTATAATGTTGCACTACTGTTTTAGAAGTATATGATTTTTTGGGTACAGTAAGTATATTTGACCTTGCACATGTGGATGCGAAGGAGATCTATAGATTCGATTATGAGATAGGTGATCTGGTCATTATAAAGCCAGACACAGCTCTGTTTGGCTTACCTACCCTCTCTCAGGGTGCGTAAACCTGGTTCCAGCACCCACCCATACTACTTCGGGTGAGACTTTGACCTGCGCAAGCAGGTCACTGCAGAAAAGGCCAGTAGTATAGGGGTTTGTTGGCAAAACTTAAACTTCGAACCTGGGTTAGGACCCCTCAAGCCAACACAAATAAATTTTTCATAATATTTTTGGTAAAATTTTTGACTACGCATAACTGGGCCTCTTCGAGGCATTCAAGAAATATTTTTTCACAGACAACCCCATTCACATAATATCATTTTTAGCAAAAAATTCAGAGAGTGCAAGAAATTACCTCTAGGGCCTTTGAAACACCTTCTTTCTGCTTTAGAATATGACACAAATTGATCAATGGAAAATTCAGTCACAAAGCATCCCAAGAGGCGATCAATCCAATGATCTACTGTGCAGGTGATATTATTGTCTAAATTCTCTACTTGATGGATCAATTCAGGAATCCACTCAGTGACTGCATCATCCTTTATGTAGGTATTGAATTCAGCTAAGTGATACAACAAATCCTGTAGCTCGTGCGAAAAGGAGCAAAAGAATATTTCATGCACTTATGTATAAATATATTTCTATACCCACTGTTCATGAGATAACTTAGTACTTTGATTCTCTTGGAGTGAAAATTCAAGGATATTTCTATTGATCCAATCTTGCAATTCATTTCGTGAAGGATTCCACAACATCAAATCTCCCTAAAATTTTTCCTGGTCCTGGCAACATAACCATTTGTTGGCTTGAGGGGTCCTAACCCAGGTTCATAGTTTATGGAGAAACCAACAAACCCTCCAAATACTGGCCCTTTCAGTAATGACCTGCTTGCGCAGATCAAAGTCTCACCCGAAGCAGTATGGGGGTGTTGGAACTAGGTTTCTGCACCCTGAGGGAGAAAATAGTGAAGTGGCCCTAAACAAATTGAATGCAAACTTGTAGCAATCATAAACGGATGCACACAATAGAATAAGCCAGATTTAAAAAATGTAACCAATCCTTAAAAGGTCCCAGATCACTTCAGCACAAAGAAAGCATAACAGAACTAGATCCATATCTAAAAAATGTGCAATTACTTAAGTAGATTTAGCAACCATTAATATGTGTACATAACCATAACAGATATCCTTGCGTAGTGATCAGTAAGCAACACAAAACAATGTGATCTTAATAGAAACAATAGATAAATAACTTGAAGCAATAACACAACAAGTTCACCAAAATCTGTCCTTTATATTAATTTAGATCCTTTCAATACATATTATACTTTCCCTTACACATAACCCTTCCGCGCACACAGCCAGGAAATGTCTCTATGCACACAGCCAGCAGGAGCCTTTCAACCCAACCCAGAAAAAAACCCTTTTCAACGTATTACAGACACGTAAGCATCACATAGTCTTAAGCCAAACTAAACTATTTTCCTTAGACTCAATTTATCTATTTATATTATTTATGCATGTAGATACTATGGTATCAAACCATTGTTTAAGGCCCATAGTTTACCCTTAAACCCATTTACATCAAAATTAGGGACATTGACCCACCCCAAAGCCCCTTGAATCATTTGCACAACGCGCATATACAAAAATGATAAAAAATTACATCAAAAAGTGTGCCCCAGTGGGGCCTGCTCCAAATGTTGTCTCGAAATGAATTCCAAGTGGGTGCGACCAAGAAGAGAGAGGGTCGTCCTTCTGCTCACCGTAGGTTTCCCACCAGTCTCTAAATCGCTGTTATAAAATTATATATTAGAGAGCAATGGAACACATAAAATATGCAGAAACATAAACACATAAATAACATATAAAACAAGAGACAAATAGATATATGTGGTTCACCCAACTTGGACTATGTCCACAGAAACATCCAGTCCTTCATTTCTATTATCCAACAAAATGAAGGGACACAACCTACAAGAGATCCGCTATAATATCCTTTACTCTCTCACACAGTCCCCCTTGTTATTTCTCTCATAGAGAATACACACCATACATAGACGCAATACCATACCCTCATACAACAGAGGGGTTTAGTTTTAGGGAAAAAAACCCTAAATTAAACATAACTTCTACCGTTAGATCATCGGCCTAATGAACGACCCAGATTAACTACGAAAATACAATATTTTACAATGAAATTTTACATATGTTTATAGCTTCGGGGGTGCTACCCCTGAAACCTCCCACCAGGGGGGGGGGGGGCTCCAAAAGGTCACTGCCACCCCACCTAGACCCCCATGACGGTGATCAAACGACGGGTGGCGTTTCTACCCTGTTAATAACAGGGGTCTAACATGACGATACATATAAATAAAGAAGATAATCAGGCTCCACACCCAACACCCTATGCTTTGATTCCTCTACACTGTCAGGTTAAGCACAGTAGGTTACATTATTTATGCCATATAAAATTTTTCTTGGAGTAGGGTTTCTTCCATTTTCATCTTGAATCTTCTCCTTGCCTTTGCTGGAACTGGGAGCATCAACATTTCTTCCAAGCTTTTCCACATCCTTTTTGTTTGAAGCATTAGGTTTTGCATCATTTTTTCTTGAGGGTTCGCCTGCATAACCAAGACTTGATTTATCAAGGGGGGATCTTTGATGACTTAGGATGTCATCTAGGGTTTGAGAACTCTTCAAGTTCTTATTCAAAAAGTCAACTTCCTTTTTAAGAAAGACAATTTCTAGTTTCAATTTTTCGTAGTCTTTATCTTTCATAACTAGTTGGTTCTTCATTTCTTCCATCATCCTTGTTACTTCATGTGTTTATATTTTTAGAGATATGGAATTTGATTTTAGTAGGAAAATATATTCATCCTTTTATTTTAGTTGACATTCTATATACTTTTTATATTTTTAAGATTTATCAACTTGTCCTTATAGGAGTGCCATTCCATTACCCTTTCATCTCCTTGTGCTTGTTTCTTTGCTTCTTCCAACTGATATTTAAGGGAGGAGATCTCTTCCTTGTATTGAACATTTTTTGCTTCAATTTGGTTCAATTCCTTGTGTATTTGTTCAAATGGCTTGACAAAGTGTCTTCCATTTTCTTTGCTTTATCCAATTGATTTTTCGTGGATATGACTTCTTCATGATGCCTTTCCTTGTTTTGATGACATTCCTCCTTTAGCTTGGTGATATTATTCTCTCTTTATTGTACCTGAAGCTTGAATAGGTCAAATTCATTTCTTACCTTGTCAAGGTTATGGTTACCATCTTGTGATTGTTGCTTAAGCTCTTCATTTTCCTTTTTAAAACTGCTTATCTCTTCTAGGGAAACTGCAAGTTTTTCCATGAGATATTTTGTGAATTCTTATTCATCTTCTAGGTCCTCCTTTTTCGTGATGTTTTCATTCTCATTTTTAGCTTCCTTTATGGGTTATGGATTTCCTTCTCTCTTTCCATCATCTTCTTGACTAGAGGTAATGATCACAACTCCTTTTGAGTGAAGATCTTGAACTTTGTCCCACATAACTTTTGTCAATGAATCTTTATCCACTTTGGAATTTATAGGATATGGTAGCCCACTAAATATTTCCTTTATCACCCTTGCATTATATTCCTTGGATTCTTCTTCCATCATGGTTTCAGTAATCACTGATTCCCAGACTTCAAAACCTTGAGCCATTAAAAATTTCTTCATTATTTCCTTCCATATTTCAAAGTTTCCATTGAAAAATGGAGTTTTCCCAATTTGATTATATTTTTATTTTGTGGTTGGCGAAGAGACATATTTAGAAGGATTGGAAGATTTCTTCAATGGATTTTCAATATTTTTTGTAAGGATCAACCTTCAATCTATTAGGCTTATGAGAAAAGGTACTGGCTTCGAAACCAATTTCTAGAAATACTAAGAGGGGGGTGAATCAAAATTTATTTTCAATTGTTATTTTTACCAATTATATCACTTATAATTAGAACACCAAATGAACAATAAGAAAAAATAATTTTATTAATCTCTTCTTTACAATAAATCCAGTACAATATAATGTATGGATCCAACCCTAGATGAATACACCAATCTCCAATCCACTCGGCTCCAACCTATACTTTTCCAAGCACTGGCTTGGAATTCACGAGGCTCCAACCTCTAGGGCTCCAAAATTATCTTCCCAAGGATTCAAACTTGATGTAGGGGCATTAGACACTGGCCAGCAATGTAGGAGGTTTTTTCCACATGTTGTGGCTAGGAGGGTTCAGAATCATCAAAATTTTAATAGCTAGGAGGGTTCAGAATCATCAAAATTTTAATAGCTAGGTGTCAATACCTCAGCTGACTGTATCATTTCGATTAGTCAGAGTTGTAGAAGTCGAATAGTTCAGTTATTCCATCTGTCATGTTTCAGTTAGTTGAATTCTTGTAATTAGGCTTTTGATTTTCTAAAACAGTCCTCACAGAGGAACCAAGGAGTCATATGTTGATGTATATAAACTGTATTCCCCCCAATGCATGGGGGGGGGGAGAATGGAGGTTTCTGCAATAAAATCCGTGTATTGAGCAATGGTTTCCTATTGAATAAAGTTCAGTGCTCGTTGATTCTAAATTTGGTTTGAATTGATATTATGAGTAATTTTTTTTTGAATAAGGTCACTGTGTAATCTCTGTATTCCTCTACCCATTGCTTCTCTCAATTGTCTGAATAAATGAAGAAATTCCATGCACAGGCGAGGTCTGTGTAGAAAAGTCGTCGTTGTTGAACTCTGTTTAATAGTGGTGAAAGCCCGCTTAATAAAGAGATGAATTCGTTTGTTTTTAATTGAAGTCTGGAACCGGGAATAAACCCTGAGTTAGTAAACTGAGTGGATAAAAGAATAGCACAAACCCGACTTAAACCCGTGGTCAATCACTGTTCCCAAAACCACGAGCAGATTTACAAGGTCGGATTTCCCATATCGCACCGCCTTTCGGTGATAAGCGGTATTTCCTGGTTAGGGAGTGATTCCATAAAGCATTCGACACGTGGCGAGGTGGACCCACGAAAAATCATCGTTGCTGCGTGCCATCGCACGTTAACATTCGACCAAGGAAGCCGAGCGATATCGTGGTACACCATTGATCTGGGAAGGAGCCATCGAACGGTGATCATTTGATAAAGATGCGCGGAGGATAACCAGGTACAGTACGAGCATTAGATTGGACCATTGATATATATTTGGGCCCGGGGCCGAAGGTCTATTGCGACGTCATTTGGTTATAAAGTGTTGGACTATTAATACAAAATTCGGAGATATAAATTAAAACTCAAAGGTTGTGGATAATGGTTGTTTATCAAATTCCACGAATTTGATAAATAAAACTCCAAGAAAATAAAAGAAGGCCACGTGGAGCAAGGAACGGGGTTTCAGAAGGGTAATGCTGATAGAGCCACGGTTACAGTAGTGCAAACTCTCCTCAGGGTGACTTTCGGCTTTGTTACCGTCATTTGTGGTATCAGAGCTATTGTTTCCAAGTTGTTTTTGCAGGAGCTGACATGGAAATCCGAGTTGGTAGAGGGGCTGGAAGAAGGAGGCCTGTTGCCAATGTAGAGGTGTTGGGGATGTTGCAGAGGGTCGAGGCTAGAATGGATGCCATGGAGCGAAGACAACCCAGAGATCCTGAAGGCATCAGTGAACCTGAAATAGAAGAAGCAGAAGAAAATGTTGAAATTCCTCCTGACATGAGGCTCCTCAGAACTGTTCTGGGGTCTGCAGTTAAGCCCAGAATTGAAGTGTCGAGTTACGCATGGGGACTGAATCCATAAGAGCTAGTAGACTGGATCAACGAAATGAAAAAGTACTTCGACTATGAAGAAATAAGCGAAGATAAAAATGTCAAGTTTGCGGTGACAAAGCTGAAGGGACATGCTGCACTTTGGTGGGATGGAGTGCAGGCAGAAAGAAGGAGAGTTGGCAAGAAACCTATCAAAATCTGGACCAGAATGATGGCGAAATTAAAAGGTAAATTCTTGCTTAGTGATTATCAGCTGACATTGTATAGGAAAATGAAGAACCTGAGACAGAGGTTGCTGATAGTAAAATAATACACAGAGGAATTCTATAGAGTAAGCATAAGAGCTGGGAAATTTCAAGACACATCAGAGAAGACTACCAGATATGTGAATGGTCTCAAGCTGGAGATCCAATATGAGATTGTTCTTCTGTCTCCTAAGACATTGGAAGAGGCCTACCAGATGGCCTTGAAAGCAGAGGAGAAACTCCTGAGGAAACAGTCTGCCAAGAAGAGAGGTACTTTCTGAGGAAAGGGAAGTCAGGGTGGTAGAGGAAAGCCTAATACACCCAGGGATGGAGCTAACAGTAGCTCACCTCAGAATGCATCTATAGAGGATGATGCAAGGGGCAGAAGGGGTTCTTACAGAGGAAAAGGAAGAGAAGGCAGAGACAGAGGCAGAGGTAGAGAGTTGAGGTGTTATAGATGTCAGCAAGTGGGACATAAGCACTATGAGTGTCCAGAGAATGTGGGTGCTGGTCCAAGAAATGCTATTGTTGCCCAGGCCGGAGAAGAGGCAGAAATTGAAGAAGAAATTCTACCAGAGAGGGGAGAGTCCTTGGTGGTAAATAAGGTCCTGTTGAAGCAAGCCAAATAGGTCTCTGAGCCTACACAAAGGAAGAATTTGTTTAGGAGCATATGCAAAGTCCAAGGGAAATGCTGCCAGATAGTCATTGATAGTGGTAGCACAAACAATATAGTTTCCACAAAGGTGATAGAAAAGTTGAAGTTGAAGACAAGGGAGCATCCAACTCCCTACAGGGTGTCCTGGCTGCATAAAGGGCACCAACTGGTTGTAAAAGAACAGAGTGAGATAGAACTGCAAATGGGAAAATAAAAAGATAAGGTCCTATGTGATGTAATGCCCATGGATGTGTGTCATATACTGCTGGGTAGACCTTGGCAGTTTGACAGAGCAGCAGTTCATGATGGCAAGAAGAACACATACAAGTTCTTCAAGGATGGGGTACATCATACATTGATACCCATGGAAGAAGGAGATCCATCCAGCAGAGTGATTGATCCAAAGACCTTGTTGCTGAGTGGGAAGGAATATCTGCAGCAGATAGAAGAGGAAGAGGTAAATTTTGCTTTAGTTTGCAAACCTAAAGTAGTTCTTACTTCTACAAAGATTTCTGATTTGCCAGTAGAAATCCAAGAGATGCTAGACAATTATTGTGACATTGTTGTGGATGATTTACCTGATGAGCTGCCACCTGTGAGAAAGATCAGCCATCAGATAGATTTTATCCCTGGTTCAAATCTTCCAAATAAGGAAATCTACAAAATGACTCCCAAGGAAAATGAGGAAATCAGGAGACAAGTACAGGAATTGGTGGACAAAGGGCTGATCAGAGAAAGTTTGAGTCCATGTGCAGTACCAGCAGTATTGAGCCCAAAGAAGGATGGAGGCTGGAGAATGTGTACTGATTCCAGAGTAATCAATAAGATCAAAATCAAGTACAGATTACCTTTTCTCGGAGTTGAGGATATAATGGACTGTTTGAGTGGTGCTAAATATTTCTCAAAGATATATTTAAAAAGTGGATACCATCATATTAGAATAAGAGAGGGTGATGAGTGGAAAACTGCCTTTAAAAAAAATGAAGGACTATATGAATGGATGGTAATGCCTTTTTGGTTGTCAAATGCACCTAGCACTTTTATGAGACTTATGAATGAATTATTGAAGGAATTTATTGGGAAATTTGTGATAGTATATTTGGATGATATATTATTTTTCAGTAGAACTAAAGAAGAACATTTAAGGCATCTTAATCATGTCTTGAAAAAGCTACACCAAGAGGAACTGCTGATAAATTTGAAGAAATTCTCATTCATGAAAGAAGAGTTGGTGTATTTGGGTTTTGTTGTTTCTACAAAAGGATTGAAGATGGACCCAGAAAAGGTTAAGGAAATTGTGGAGTTGCCTTCACCCAGGAATGTTTTTGAGTTAAGAAGTTTCCATGGACTTGCTAGTTTTTACAGAAAGTTTATAAAGAACTTCAGTAAGATCAATGCACCCATAATTGAGACAATAAAGAAGAGAAAACATCCATTTGAGTGGACTACTGAAGCAGAAAGAAATTTTAAAGTTTTGAAGCAAAAGATAACGGAGAAGCCTGTTTTGATCCTGCATGATTTTACTAAACCATTCCAAGTAAAATGTGATGCCGGTGGAGAGGCCACTGGAGCTTTGTTGAGTCAGTATGATAGGCCTGTAGCATATTTCAGTGAAAATCTGAATGACACCAGAAGAAAGTATTCCTCTTATGAGAAGGAATTCTATGCAATTGTTCAGGCATTGAAAAAATGGAGGCATTATTTGATGTCCAGGGAATTTGTATTGTATTCTGACAATCATGCTTTGTAGTATATTGTACAGCAGCCCAAGTTGAAGCATAAGCATGCCAAATGGGTTGAGTATCTCCAAGGTTTTAATTTTGTTTTGAAACATATAAGTGGCCAAGCAAATAAAGTAGCCGACGATTTGAGTAGGAGGCACATGCTTGTTCAAGAAACTAAATTTGAAGTTGTAGGATTTGATTTTCTCAAAGAATTGTACAAAGAAGATTCAGATTTTAAGGAAGAATTTGAGGCATGTTGTAATCCTGTTTTAACAGATAGAAGCCAGTGGCTGGATTATTTCTTGCAGGAGGACTTCCTATTCAGAAGAAACCAACTGTGTGTACCAAAATGTTCCATGAGAGGAAATTTGATCAAAGAGAAGCATAGTGGTGGACTTGCTGGGAACTTTGGTACTGATAAAACCTATGAGCAGCTGAGTCACTTCTATTACTGGCCCAGGATGAGAACAGAAGTGGATAAGTTTGTGAAGAATTTCAAAATCTATCAAAATGCCAAAGGAAGGAGCCAGAATGCAGGATTGTACACGCCCTTGCCTATTCCAGACAGGCCTTGGGACATGTTGAGTATGGATTTTGTTCTAGGATTTCCCAAGACTCAGAGAGGGAATGATGCAGTCTTTGTTGTAGTGGACAGATTCTCCAAAATGGCACATTTTATTCCATGCTATAAAACTAGTGATTGCACCCATGTTGCTAACTTGTTTTTCAAAGAAGTTGTTAGATTGCATGGGTTGCCCAGGAGCATTGTTTCAGATAGAGACACCAGATTTGTGGGTCACTTTTGGAGGACATTGTGGAAGAAACTTGGTACCAAACTGAGCTTCAGCTCAGCTTATCATCCCCGGACTAATGGACAAACTGAGGTAGTGAATAGGAGTCTGGGAAATTTGTTGAGAAGTCTTGTAGGAGAGCATCCCAAGCAGTGGGACCATATTTTTCCTCAGGCAGAATATGCATATAATGACTCACCAAATAGGAGCACAGGGCAAAGCCCATTCCATATTTTTTATGGAATGCACCCCATAGGAATATCAGAGTTAATAAATATAGGAAAGGCAGAGCTAAGGAGCGCAGATGGCGAGGAATTTGCTTAAGAGATCTAGGCCATACATGAACAAGTGAAACAACAACTACAAGGCAGCAACATCAAATACAAAAGAAGAATAAACTTGAGCAGAAAGGAAGTTCATTTTGAAGTAGGAGATCTGGTTTTGGCACACTTGAAAAAGGAGAGATTCCCAAAGAAGCAGTATAACAAATTGAAGTTCAAAAATATTGGGCCATGCAAGATACTTAGAAAGTTTTCTGCAAATGCTTATGAGATTGAGTTACCTCCTAATGTTGGAATATCTCTCGTTTTTAATGTTGCAGATTTTTACAAGTATGAAGATGATGGTGCAGAGGAAAGACCAACAAAAAAGGAACAGATTGAGTGGAAAGAGCAGTTACCTCCAGCACAACCATTGCAACCAGAGAAGATATTGGACAAAAGAGTGTTCAAAAGGACCAGAGGATAGGAGTACTTTCAGTACTTAATCAAATGGAAGGATAAGCCAGAGGAAGATGCCACTTGGATGACTGAAAGAATGTTGCTGAAGATAGGTAGATCAATGGAAGAGCTCATGGACAGGAGCCCATGAAGAAAATTTCCCTCGGGAGTCTGATGCAGGGGCATTAGACACTAGCCAGCAATGTAGGAGGTTTTGTCCACATGTTGTGGTTAGGAGGGTTCGGAATCATCAAAATTGTAACAGCTAGGTGTCAATACCTCAGCTGACTGTATCATTTAGATTAGTCAGAGTTGTAGAAGTTGAATAGTTCAGTTAGTCCATCTGTCATGTTTCAATTAGTTGAATTATTGTAATTGGGCTTTTGATTTTCTAAAATGGTCCTCACAGAGGAACCGAGGAGTCATATGTTGATGTATATAAACTGTATTCCCCCAAATGCATGGGGGGGGAGAACGGAGGTTTCTTCAATAAAATCCATGTATTGAGCAATGGTTTCCTGTTGAATAAAGTTCAGTGCTCTTTGATTCTCAATTTGGTTTGAATTGATATTATGAGTAAAATTTTGTTGAATAAGGTCACTGCGTAATCTCTGTATTCCTCTACCCATTTCTTCTCTCAATTGTTTGAATAAATGAAGAAGTTCCACGCATAGGCGAGGTCTGTGTAGAAAAGCCATCATTGTCGAACTCTGTTTAATAGTGGTGAAAGCCCACTTAATAAAGAGATGAATTTGTTTGTTGTTAATTGAAGTCCGGAACCGAGACTAAACCCTGAGTTAGTAAACTGAGCGGATAAAATAATAGTGCAAAATCGACTTAAACCTGTGGTCAATCACTGTTCCCAAAATCGCGAGCAGATTTACGAGGCCGGATTGCCCATATCGCACCGCCTTTCGGTGATAAGCAGTATTTCCTAGTTGCGGAGCGATTCCATAGAGAATTTGACACGTGGTGAGGTGGACCCACAGAAAACCGTCGTTGCTGTGCACCATCGCACGTTAACATTCGACCAAGGAAGCCGAGCGATATCGTGGTACATCGTTGATCTGGGAAGGAGCCATCGGATGGTGATCGTTTGATAAAGATGTGCGGAGGATAACCAGGTATGGTACGAGCATTAGATTGGACCATTGATATATATGTGGGCCTGGGGCCAAAGGTCTATTGCGACGTCATTTGGTTATAAAGTTTTGGACTATTAATACAAAATTCGGGGATATAAATTAAAACTCAAAGGTTGCGGATAATGGTTATTTATCAAATTCCACGAATTTGATAAATAAAACTCCAAGAAAATAAAATAAGGCCACGTGGAGAAAGGAACGGGGTTTCAGAAGGGTAATGCTGACAGAGCCACGATTATAGTAGTGCAAACTCTCCTCAGGGTGACTTTCGGCTTTGTTGCCGTCAAAACTTGTCACTTTGAGGCACCAACATCTAGGGCTCCAACCCTATCTTTGGTAAAGTCTCCAACCTAGTCTCTTGAGGACTCCTATCCTCTAGGGCTCAAACCCTCTGCTTTTATTCTTCAATTTAATATCAATGATTCTTCACAGCTCCTAATATCTTCTGCAATGAGCCTTAACAATATCTTCACCTTAAGTAGTGCCTTCAAACAATCTCCAAAGAACTTAGCTCATCAATGGAAATTTGGTCTTGTCATGAAGGTGTCTCCATAGCTCTTCATGGTACCCAAACATAATCTTTAAGGTTACCTCATGATGACTTCAAAAATACATCATGGTCTCCAAGGGTGAATTTAAAATGTCTTTAGGAATTCTTCAAAATGTCTTCAATATGGTTCCCCAAGAACTCTTCAAGGGTGTCTTCAAAAAGTTTCTCAAGTCTGCACCTATGAATAAGTCTTCCCAAAATCTACACACTGGATCCTTCAATAAGATATTTTCAATAAACCTTCAATACACTTCATTAGATATAGTCCATGGAACTCATCAAACAATGTTGCAATTCCATTACAACAATTATAGTAAGGTATATTCAATACTTTCACCAAGACTTCTCTTCTATTGTCACTTTGTTCCAAAGGTGTCACAAGCTATCTCAATAGTCTTCCTTAAATGGATCATAAAACACTATCCTCAAGGCTCCAAAAACACTGTCACCAGGATTATCCAAAGGATGCCTAATAGAGTGGTCGCAAGAGAAGCAAAATTCCCAACCAATTTCCATAGCTTTGAATTATTAAGTGCCACAAATCACAAGTTTGTCAGAGGTCCGAGCTGGTAGGATTCTACCCGCAAGACAAGCACAAGTTTGATCCAAAGTTTCCACAAGTCTAAGCACAACAGATGTCACAGGTCCTAGTACTTAAGCCACAGGTCCTGGAGTCTTGAGAACAAGTTTGAAATTTAATGATTCTATCACAGATCTAATCTCCTCAAATTCTATAGGTATCTATCATAAGGATCTGAGCTTCTATAGGAGGTTACCCCAAGTCCGAGCTATAGTTAAAGATTTTAGCTATGTTGCATTTTAGTCCAAGCTTGAAGTCTACAATCCGATTTGTTGCAGGTGGATTTCCTTCCTAGTTTGATCCCTCCACTTGTCAATAAACCGAGTTCACACAAGTCTGAGGAGTAAGGAACTATTTTGAGGTCTTGTAACCCTTTTCCAAGTTGTTGGAGGCAATCTACACACCTTCTTTAAGTCCTCGGCACTGTAATCTGTGCTTGCCACAACAGGTCCGATACTGCAATTAATAAGTCTAAGATGCAATTCTCCACAGATCTTAAGATGTTTTCTATGCTAAACTTACATATATCCGAGGTCTGAATCTTAACTGAGTTTTCCATTGTTCTAGAGCTCCTAAACAATGCCTCCAAGGGACTTAAATAGTGATCCTAACTTAAAAGAATTGCCCAAACAATAATTTCTTATCCTCTTTGACCTCTTCTTATCTCTTTTCTTCTTCTACGAATAGATCACTGAAATTGGATGCAAGAATGAAGGTTTTAACGTCATATTTATACACATTTTTCTATTTTTATGAAGAGACAGGTTAGTTGGAGAGACATGTCAACCTACCCAAGTCAGCTTAGCTTGGCTAGGACAAATAATATAATAACTTAACTTAAAAATAATTTTTTCTCAATATAGAAGGAGTTATAGGGCAAGTGATAGCTCATTAGAAAGGGAAATTTGTCCTCTACAAGATTGTGTCATACTTCAATGAGGTCATTTTCCTATCAAAAAAATTAAATTAGTGAATTTTCATCATTATTCTATCCATGGCAGCATTAGGATTTTATGTCTATGGCTCCTTCTTCATGGACTTAGGCCTTCAATATTTTAGGATAATGGAATATTTAGCAAGGCATTTAGTTCTTCATGAGATAATGTATTTATTTCTTTTAACCATGTTAGGGAAAAATAGTTTTTCATTATTATGCATACATGTGCCTAGGAGGTATTTGTGGTAAAAAAATATTCTTTAGGACTCCAAGTGTGACCTTCAACAATGATTCATTCCAATATTATGTAGAGTTAATAATTCATGATATACATGAGGATTCTAGGGTATCCACATAGGATTAGGGTCTAGTCAAGTAGATATGGTTTAGGCCTCTTAGGTTTTGCAAAAGGTTAGGAAAATATCACAAAGGGGTAATCATCGTAATAATATTTTCCATATCAATAGTGCCATATTGACATCAATGACAACCTTGAACAACACACTCTATTACTCCTGAACTATCAATCCACTCTACAAACTCCGATATGCTGGAACCCACCATGACCAATGAGCCTTGCCCAGTTTCTTCCGAACTATCCAACCACCCTTGGATTGAGAAAAACTACTCACTTATATTGATTTTATCGGAGTACTCCAAATCCTCTCCTCTATGTGGTTCTCATTTGAAAATTTTTAGACTGGAACTGAGAACTTCTTAACATGAGCACTACATCAACATAACTGTTGGGTGTGGAGCCTGATTTTCATCCTGATTCAGAGATCCTTGTTTTAGCTGGATGTATACCCCAGGAAAACTGTACACCCTTGCAGTGGGGGGGTGCGGGGGGGACTTGTCCCCCCCCCACGTGGGGTCCGGGGCGGCCCCCGCTGCTAGGGGGTCCAGGGGCCAGCGGTCCCCCAGCGGGGTTTTGGGGGCAACGCCCTCGAAGCTAAAAACAGATGTAAATTTTCCTTGTAAAAGTATAGTAATTTCTAGTCAATCTGGGCCGTTCATTAGGCAAATGATCTGATGGTAGAAGTTATGTTTAGTTTAGGGTTTTTTTCCCTAGAAGGCAACCCCTCTCTTTGTATGAGGGTATTGTATTGCGGCTGTGTATTACATGTGTATTCTCTGAGCAAGAAATATGTGTATTACATGTGTATTCTCTGAGCAAGAAATAGATAGGGAGACTATGAGAGAGAACAAAGGATATTACAGTGGATCTGTTGTAGGTTTTGTCTCTTCATTTTGCTGGATAATAGAAAGGAAGGACTGGCTGTTCGGGGTGGACGTAGCCCAAACTGGGTGAACCACGTATATTTATGTCTCTCTGGTTTTATGTGTTTTGTGTTCTTTTATTTTCTGCATACTTTTTGTGTTGCATTTCTCCATAATATATAATTTTCATTTTTAGAAATTTACCGCAGGAAAAATAAAGAATATACTAAGAGTAATAAACATAAAAGGCCAGCAAAAAATCATTAACATAAACACATATGTTTATCTGGGAAAACCCCAAATCCGAGGAAAAACCCAACCAATGAAATTTCATTAACCATTGGCCAAAACCCTGGCTAATCTGGCCAAGTGAGCCTTCACCGCTCACCTCCAGGCCTTACATTACAATGAAGTCCTTCGAGCCTTTTATAGGCTCCATTACATGCAATACCATGAGCTTAAAACCAAGGGTGCACAATACCATATGCCCCAAAACCACTACTATTTACCCTAGTCAACATTGAATCTATCCCAAGTCAAGTTTACCTAACAATTCCCCCCTTAAACTTGACTTGGGGATTATTGACTAAATCCAGCCAAACCTGCTAAATGAGACAACCCCGCTCACTCTAGCTCTTCCCCCATCAAATTTTTACCCAGGGTAATTGTTAACTTGAAATCCCCCTATCACCTAGGTCTAACCTAGACGTTATCGGTGATTACCTAGGGGTACGCATACCATACCATGTAATAAAATTAACTCCATTATAATATATATATATATATATATATATATATATATATTGTTTCATTGTTGCTATAATCATTCTCTATATTCATGATGTCTCCAAAGAGGACATCATAGTTGTACATATGAAATCAATGTGCATATAAAAAGAACCCATCTACCGGATTACATGGGTCACCAGCCTCTGTAACCACCAGTCCTCTAGGAGTTCTCTTCAGTTACATGGTTCATCAATTAATTAATCCACGTACACATATCCTCTCTCATTTTGACAAGCTCTCTTCGATCTAAATTTATTCAGTGCTATGATCTGCACCTATGTAATGTCCATCATATTTTGTATAGGAGTGCTCTTGCCATTAACATGGCCCTATTCACGTAGTTCTACACAACTTCATGGTAGCTCCAAGGAATACCTTGATCTATGGTGGATTTCGCATCACATGACTGCTCAAGATTCTGACATGCATTTGATAGATCCAAGTGATCTGTTATCGCGGCCAATAGATCCAAGTGTGATTGCTCCAATCCATTTAGAAATAAATTACTTCCTCCAAAAACTGACCAATAATTCGTCCATCAATTTTTCAATCAATGGTAAGAATTCCCTCTGCAGGTTTTAATTGACCAGGCCATATATCACAATCAACATTTCAGGTTTCCCTTGTTGAGGTTTGAACGTACCCGACTTATGGCTATACCGGCCTCGTCCTTGATGGCCTTCTCGACATCGCCTCTAGAGACACTAATTCCTCCTTCAACTGCAAAATATCGAATGATGTGGCATCGAGACTCACTTTTTAATCCTCCGATCATAGAGAATCTAGTGGCGTGATCACCAGAGACATTGATTCCTTTTCTTTTTTGAATCATCTACTCAAATAAATCTCCTCTGGGTCTTACCATAGGTTTCCTCTACCCAACGGATCTATGCTTTACTCACATATAGATCTCGGACTGCCACCGATCTGAGCTCTGTGGCATTGGACCAGAGACACCAACATGGTGGTGACTACGTTTTTATCCGTTTCACCCTGATCCTTGAGATTAAAGCAGAGCCTAAAGCCTTTGTAGATTCTCCACTTGTTGGATCCAATTTTTTTGGCCATCATACCACGTTTTCAACACCCTTACTAACTTCATACAACCGCTATGTAGTGTGCCATGACTTCGAATGCAGAGAGTTATCACTCCCTACCAATAATAGGTTCCCTGCCCCATAATGCATCTACCAAGAATGCCATCGTTGAACCTTGCAAACAGTCAGTGGCTCTCGTTGCACCAATTGCTCCATTCTCTTTCACTACAGATTTTACCCATGGCTGCAAAACACATGCCTCACTAGCAGTATTTCCAGATCCTCCATGAAAGCAATAGATTTTCACCTTCCTCCATCATAAGTTATCATCGCCTCCACTGAAGCATCCACCACCACAAATACCGTAACCTCGATCTTCAGACGACTGTTCCGGTGGGTCACAAGGAAAATAGTGACTCTTTGTCAGCGGTAGCTATACACCATATCTGACTATATATATCTTCTTCATATGAAAATCCGTTTTTTGATAAAACGCTACAACAAATCCAACACCTTCACAGGAAGATCAATGTTTAGGAATGTCATTGCCTTATCTGAATCCAAAGCCACCTCCAGAATTTGCCTCCAAAATTCTTAATCGATTTCATATGGCCATGACCGTGAAACCCTTTCTAGGATCGGTTTCCATGCTGTGCACTAATCTCTCTTTGCATCAAGCCAATACAAACCCTTGGCTTTAGAAGCATCCCTCTAAAACTAAATATGGCTCTGATACCAGTTGTTAGAAATTTATCACAGGAAAAATAAAGAATTTAGTGAGAGAAATAAACATAAAAGGCCAACAAAAAATCATTAACATAAACACATATGTTTATCCGGGAAAACCCCAAATCCGGGGAAAAAACCAACGAATGAAATTTCATTAACCATTGGCCAAAAACCTGGCCAAT
Organism: Pinus albicaulis; assembly: GCA_034641835.2. Lineage (NCBI taxonomy): Eukaryota > Viridiplantae > Streptophyta > Pinopsida > Pinales > Pinaceae > Pinus > Pinus albicaulis. The sequence continues at coordinate 67,574,510 of CM076571.1, forward strand.
CTGTCCATGTGAGCCTTCACTGCTCACCTCCTGGCCTTACATTACAATGAATTCCTTCAAGCCTTTTATAGGCTCCATTACATGCAATACCATGAGCTTAAAACTGTGGGTGCACAATACCATTTGCCCCAAAACCACTACTATTTACCCCAGTCAACATTGACTCTATCTTGAGTCAAGTTTACCTAACACATAACATCAAAGCATATAATGAAATAACAAATTTACAACACTATCTATAATCAAAACCTTCGTACAAAATCTCCACACAAGATGAAAACAAATATCCTCAAAATTTACTCCAATACACACATCAACACTTCACACACTGCATAAATGTGATGGCTAAAACATATTTGAGCTCACTGCTGCTACAACTGCAAATTGCTTCAGAAATTCTGTAATACAATCCTCACACAACTTGCATACTCTCCTGCAATCTCACACTTGCTCCACATAACCAAAAAATCAATCATACTACCAATGAGCTTCCTCCAATAAATGGATGAACTCAAGTGATCAACTCAATAATAACACAAAATTATTGGGCTTCACAACTTTTTTCATATGCTCAATTTGATTTGGATTCAACTCATTAACTCTGTCAAACCACTAACTCCACTTTCCTTTTGATATATTCAACTTTAATTGACTTCTAGAGGTCCCACAAAATTTTTCGACCATAAACCAGAAATTTCTGATCATAAGCTTCACCACAATACAAAATTAGTTGACCATCACAAGAAATATAGAGAAAAACTGTTGGGAAAAATACTGAGAGGGGGGGGTGAATCAGTATTTACTGCATATTCAAAACTTTCACTTTTTCTGCTTCTAAAATGCATACGCTACTTTTCTCGAATCGTGACTTATATATATCGCGGGATACTCCTTTACTTAAACTAGCGGTGATACTGCATATCTATATATGTCACACTCATCACTAAATCATTCCTTCATTTATTCATCGATATCTGAAGGCAAGAACATGTGGTAAGAAGAACAATAAATCATGACACAAAGCATCACACATGAACACCAGGATTTTTTAGTGGAAACCTGGGTCGGAGAAAACCACCACGCGCTGTTCGTCATTATTTTATTATAGAGAAAACATCTTACAACATATGTGCCAGGCGTTGCATTCTTGACCAATAAACTTGTGCACCCACTCAAGGCCTATAAAAGAAAGTCCTGGAAGGGAGCTACGACCCCCTGCTCTCGTTTACCAGCCTCTCCTGGAAGGGAGCTACGACCCCCTGATCTCGTTTACCAGCCTCACCTGGAAGGGAGCTACGACCCCCTGACTGAAGGCTACAACCCTCAGCACCTCTATGGACCACGTTTCATCAATTTTCACACTGGATCCAACAACTTCAATAGTACTCAACTTGCAGGTCACATTTCATCATATTTTCAGACTGAACCCTTTCCAAAATTTTAAGCACAAACATACATCACCAACAGATACTTATCAACACTGCATCGTATAAATAAACATAAGAGAACAAACATTAGATATTTCACTCCCCTTGTCAAAGAAGCCCTTGTTTGCATACGCGTTTCCCTTCATCGATGTCGCGTATATACGCGTCGTCCATACAAACCAACAGATACCTCGTTGTATATTTTATTGCGCATACGCGCTTTCTCTTCTAAGGACCACGTATATACGTCGCTTCCTCCGCGGCGAAGTAGCGTATGATCTTTTAATTATTACAGAGTAAAGATACTTCATCGATCGTATATTCACCTCGTATCTAACCCTTTACTTGCATTGCATGTTCGCCGATGCTCGCCTCATCACGTATCTAAGCCTTCCATAATCGATCTAGAAAATACAAGAGCAATTCAGATCTAGATCTCCTTCTTCATCATTGGTGCATCATACATTCAGATTTATCATTCAAGTGTAACCCTTTCCATTCAGATATACTTCAAAGAGAAGTATTCATTCAAGCTCAGACATCTTGCACTCCCTCACCCCTCCTTTGCACAATGAATTTCTTCTCCTTATATATGATTACCCTTTGTCAATACCATGAGCCCCTTTTTTCAATACCATGGACCAAAACAATACCATAAGCCCAAAACTATCTGGACGGGGTCAATTAGGCGGATCATTACCCAATACAATGGGTCAATACCATGGTGGTTACCCCTGGTTTTGCACTTTTTGAGCGCTTTTTGCCCATACGCGACTTGGCACGTTCTTTTCCGCGTGCATACGCGACTTCCCCTAGGCCAATCCGTGTATACCAAGAGACATATTCTTTTTCATCATACTTTGAGTACATTCTGAAATCCTTTCTTCATTGCCTTCTGTACACACTGTAGAAACATCATATTTCCTTTATCAGGAACATATTCTTTTCAAGCACAACTTCATCAAGTTGTCATCATCTTCATCAGGTGGGTTGCCTTTCAAGATCAACACACATTATATCATATCATATTTACATCATTTACTAAGTCCATCAAGTCAAGCATAACTTCATCAGGTGGTTTGCCATCAAGGACAACACATGTCAATAGACGCATGTCTTCATCTCCATTAGTGGGTTGCCATCAAGGACAACACTCTGCATCATATTTCCAACAATCTCCCCCTTTGGACTTGATGGCAACCATGATGGTGTTTGGTTACTCTCCCAAATATTTGACATCATTATCTTTTCTTCATTCAAACACCATGTCACTCTCCCCCTTTGACATCAAGGGCAAAGGGTAAAACCAGTGGATGAAAACCAACATTCTCCCCCTTTTCTCCTCATGTGGAAGAAACATTCTGTAGAACTGATATATGCTGAAGTGGCCAAGCTCCCCCTTAGTTCATGCTGAATCTTCAAACATATTTTTCAATAAAGTACATGACTCTTCCTATCACCAAAGACTCATACTTACATCAAATATCCAACCAATTGGATTTACATATGAGACTCAAGTACCCAACCAAGTGGGTTTACACATTTCAATTCAGCTACCCAACCAAGTGGGTTTACAAAAATTGACTCAGCTACCCAACCAAGTGGGTTTACAAATTTGACATACATGATTGAATATTGCAAATTTTACATCAAGGGTCTCAACATGACCTTTTCATCAAAAATACAAATATGACTTTTCATGACCAATACCAAGAAGACCTCAAGAGAGATCATATAACAGAACCATCATAATGCCAACAATGCATTATACTCAGCAATGCTAATGCTCCCCCTGAATCTGTGCAACCAAGTAATTTTTCCAAAAGACTAAGGCTCCCCCTTAGATTGTGCATCCTGAAAACTTCCACCAACAAATCATCAAGGCATCTTCATCAAAACAATAGAAACAGAATTATGAGAACTGGAACACCACCAGAGCTACCAAACAGTATCAGAGATACCAAACAGCACTGCAGCTGTGCTGAAGAGGGCTGATCCAACCAAAAATTGTCAGCAACCAAACATACGCGGTTTTATGTGCAGGAACTCGCGTACATACGCGACTGTGTTTCAGGAAACCCGCGTATCCCAAGCCATCTTCTAAAAATTATGCAGATTTTTCTTTTGACTGGCAGAGACCACTCCCAGCTTCTGTCTTTGATACTCGAACACTTCCCTGGGCAGAGGTTTGGTAAAGATATCAGCAGCTTGTTCCTTGGAGGTAACATACTCCAACTTCACTTTTTGCTCAAGCACTTGTTCACGTAGGAAATGATATTTGATGGGAATGTGCTTGGTTTTTGAATGCATGACAGGATTCTTTGAGATACTGATGGCACTTGTATTGTCACACATAATGGAGATAGGAGTTGCACATTTGATTTGAAAATCTTGCAAGGTTTGCATCATCCATAGGAGTTGAGTGCAACAAGATGCGGCAGCTACATACTCTGCTTCAGCTGTTGATAAGGCAATAGAATTTCGCTTCTTGCTGAACCAAGATACTAACCGGGGTCCCATATAGAATGCACCACCACTAGTGCTTTTCCGATCATCAACACTTCCAGCCCAATCTGCATCAGTGTAAGCATGAAGAGTAATATCAGCATCCTTTGGATACCATAGACCAAATTCTTGAGTTCCTTGTAGATATTTGAATATCCTTTTGACAGCCTGAAGGTGAGACTCTTTTGGATTAGCTTGGAATCGTCCAACAATCCCAACAGCATGCATAATGTCTGGTCTGGTCCCAGTGAGATAAAGTAGACTTCCAATCATCGATCTGTATTCTGGTTGATTCACATTGGGAGAATCATCATTAGAACTGAGACTGCATCCGGTTATCATTGGTGTACTTACAGGTTTGCATTCTTCCATGCCATACTTCTTCAGAATTTGCTTAAGATATTTTTCTTGTGATAGAAATATACCATCTGTAGATTGATGCACTTGCAAGCGAAGAAAAAATGTTAGTTCCCCAAGTAAAGACATTTCAAATTCTTGCTGCATGACAGAAGCAAATTTTTGACTCATAGATTCTTCGCTACTCCCAAAAATGATATCATCAACATATACAACTACAATCAATAGTTTATCATTTTCAACTTTTGTGTATAAGTTGCTATCAGCAGACCCCCTTGAAAATCCTTGTTGATGAAGATATTTGTCAAGACGATAATACCAAGCCCTTGGAGCTTGTTTGAGTCCATACAGAGCCTTTTTAAGTCTACAAACAAGATTTGCATCATTTCCCAAAATGTATCCTTCCGGTTGTTCTATATAAACTTCTTCTTCTAGATCACCATTAAGAAAAGCAGACCTAACATCCATTTGATAAACTTTGATTCGTTGATAGCTTGAGAAAGCAAGAAACATTCTTATGGCTTCAAGTCTAGCTACAGGAGCAAAAGTTTCTTCAAAGTCTATACCTTCTTGTTGAGTATACCCTTTGCAAACCAGTCTAGCTTTGTTTCTTACAATATCCCCATTCTCATTTAACTTGTTCTTGAAGATCCATTTAGTTCCAATGACATTTTTATCATGAGGTCTTGGTACCAAATCCCAAGTGTCATTCTTTTCAATTTGCTCAATTTCTTCATCCATGGCATTATTCCAACATTCATATTTGCTAGCTTCATTGACATTGTGTGGTTCAATTGTGGATAGAAGTGCCAAATTACTAGAAGATCCCACAAGAGTTCTCCTTGTTCGAACACCTGATTCCTTGTCTCCCAAAATTTGAGATTCAGGATGATTCTTTTGAACATATCTGGATGGAGCCTTTTCAGATAGATCATTTTCAGGTTCTTCATTGGATTCACTGCCTATATCATTTCCATCTGATGTAGAAGGCCATATGTCATCATCATCTTCTTCTGTTGTTTGTTTTTCTTCTTTAGGAGCTGCAGGAGACTCGTCAATAACAACATCAATACATTCAACAACCTTTTGAAGCTTCTTATTGTAACATGTGAATGCTTTGCTTGAAGATGAGTAGCCAAGAAGTATCCCTTCATCTGATCTAGGGTCAAACTTGCCAAGTTTTTCATCATTATTTTTGATAAAGCATCTACTTCCAAAAACTTTAAAATGCTTTACAGTGGGAGATTTGCCATACCAGAGTTCATATGGAGTTTTATCACTGTTTACCCGAACATGAGCCTTGTTGAGAATGTTAACTGCTGCACGAGCTGCTTCACTCCAAAACATGTTAAGAACATTAGAGTCAGTAAGCATAGCTCTGGCCATTTGAACAATTGTTCTATTCATTCTTTCTGCTACACCATTTTGTTGTGGAGTGCCTGCTACAGAGAACTGTCTTTTAATGCCATGTTGTTCACAAAATTCAAAGAATTCATTTGATGAATATTATCCTCCTCGATCAGATCTAAGACACTTGATTTTTGAATCCAATTCATTTTCTACCAGTGCTTTGTACTTCTGAAATTTTTCAAAGGCTTCATCTTTGTGTTTAATAAACGCGATCTCACACATTCTGGAGTAGTCATCAATAAATAGGATATAGTATTCTTCCCCACGTAATGACTTTTTCCTCATAGGTCCACAGATGTCAGTATGAATGAGTTCAAGAGGCTTACTTGATGAACCTTATTTGGCATTAAATCGGACTCTGGTCTGCTTACCAAATTGACAAGATTTGCATATGGTACTTTCTGGAAGATTGATCTTGGGAAGATCACGAACAGCTTGAAGTTTGCTTGCTTTCTTGATTTGAGAGAAACTTAGATGTCCCAGTCTTCGATGCCATAGCCAATTTTCTGAAGATTTGCTTAAGTAACATTGTTCTATGCCGTTGAGTACATACAGGTTGCTTGGATTTCTTTTTCCTTTTATAATGATTTTACCTGTATCAAGATCATGAACCACACATTCTTTGGAACTGAAGACCACTTCTGCTCCTTGATCACACATTTGACTAACACTCAATAGGTTATGCCTTAATCCATCCACATACATGACATCTTTAGCCTTCACCTTTTCTTTTAGAAATACTGACCCTTTTCCTTTAATAACAGCAGGAGTATCATTTCCAAAAGTAACTTTCTTTTCCTTCTCTAGAGCATTATAAGTATGGAGTTTGCTTTTGTCACCTGTCATGTGTCTTGAACACCCGCTATCAATATACCATTGATTCTCTTCACCCTCTGCAAATAACGCTATCCCACAATTTTCAACCGGTAATTCTTTCTTTTTCCATACTTTAGAGCTTGAGGGAACATGCTCTTTTGGCTGGACATTGCTCCTGCATTCAGATTCTTCATGACCAAAGTTATTGCAATAAGTACATTCAACTTCATTTTGGAGAGGAGAAAAATTGTTATAGGTGTTCTTCTTTGGTTCATCATTCATCCTGATCTTTCTTGCTTCTCTGGTCATGATGGTTTTATCTGCAACACATTGAATAGCTTTATGACCAAAGTTGTGACATGTGAAACATTGACCATTGAAGTAGAAATTTCTGTGATCATGAAATCTTCTATTAGACTTTACCTGTTGGTTGTAGCCATTTTGAAAGATCTCCCTGTTAGTGTTTCTTGAATTGAGGTGATCTTGCTTTACCTGTAAAGATCCTTTGTTCTCTTTCTGAGTGGCTGAATGTAGAGAACCAGCAGTGGCTGCTTTTAGAGAATTTGGTGCTGATTTCTGAGAAGATTCCCCAGTATATCCAAGACCTGTTTTTATAAAAGGAGACCGTTGTACCTTGATAATCTCATCCAAGGTTTCTGAACTTTTAGCAAATCTGAGATTGAGAGAATTCAATTTCTCATTATCCTTCCTTAGACTTACTACTTCACATTCTAGATCCTCCATGCGTTTTTCTCTTGCTTCAAGCTGATTTTTAAAAGTCTCAATGATTATGTTCTTTTCTTCTAGGCTTAATTTGAGTTGAATGTTTTCTTCAAGAAGATTATTGTCTTCTAAAGAATCCACAAAGGTACCCTTTTCTTCATCACATTCTTTTGCGAGAGCCCATACTTTTGCACCAAAATTCAGCAAGGCTTTTGTATGTATACTTCCCATTGTGACGGATCTCCTTCAAGCGATCAAGCTTCTGTAGAAGGACCTGCTCTGATACCAATTGTTGGGAAAAATACTGAGAGGGGGGGGTGAATCAGTATTTACTGCATATTCAAAACTTTCACTTTTTCTGCTTCTAAAATGCATACGCTACTTTCCTGAACCAGACTTGCGTATATACGCTGATACCCTTTACGAAACTAGCGTATACACAGATATCTATATATGTCATTAATTCATCACTCAAATCATTCCTTCATTTATTCATCAGATATTCAATAAGCAGTAAACATGTGCAGTAAGAACAGAATAAATCATGACACAAAGCATCACACATGAACACCAGGATTTTTTTGGTGGAAACCCAAGTCGGGAGAAAACCACCGCTGCAGTTTCTCAGCCTTCAATATTTTATTATAGAGAAAACATCTTACAACATATGTGCTGGCGCAGACTTGACCAGCACGCAGGCACCCACCTGCGCTCGTTTACCAGCCTCTCCTGGAAGGGAGCTACGACCCCCTGACTCGTTTACCAGCCTCTCCCGGAAGGGAGCTACGACCCCCCGATCTCGTTTACCAGCCTCACCTGGAAGGGAGCTACAACCCCCTGACTGAAGGCTACAACCCTCAGCACCACCTTGGACCACGTTTCATCAATTTTCACACTAGATCCAACCACTTCAATAGAACAACACTTGCAGGCCACATTTCATCATATTTTCATACTAGACCCTTTTCATACTTTTAAGCACAAACATACATCACCAGCAGATACATATCAACACAGATCAGATAGCAGAAACATAGTAGAACAGATTAGATATTTCATACCCCTTGCTTCAGCAAGCCCTAGTTTGCATACGCGCTTTCCCTTCACTGATGTCGCGTATATACGCGCTTCCGTCCATACAAACCAGTGTATACCTCAGTGTATATTTTATTGCGCATACGCACTTTCTCTTCGGCTAATCTGCGTATATACGCGCTTCCTCCGCGGCGAAGTAGCGTATAGATCTTTAAACATTACAGAGCAGCATACTTCATCAGATCAGACATTCACCTCAGATTCAACCCTTTACTTCAGACAGATGTTCGCCTAGATGTTCGCCTCATCACAGATCTAAGCCTTCCATAATCAGATCTAGCAAATATAAGAGCAATTCAGATCTAGATCTCCTTCTTCATCATTGGTGCATCATACATTCAGATTTATCATTCAAGTGTAACCCTTTCCATTCAGATATACTTCAGAGAGAAGTATTCATTCAAGCTCAGACATCTTGCACCCTCACTCATCATTTGCACAATGAAATTCTTCTCCTTATATATGTTTTCCTTTTGTCAATACCATGAGCCCCTTTTTTCAATACCATGGACCAAAACAATACCATAAGCCCAAAAATATCTGGACGGGGTCAATTAGGCGGATCATTACCCAATACAATGGGTCAATACCATGGTGGTTACCCCTGGTTTTGCACTTTTTGAGCGCTTTTGCCCATACGCGACTTGGCACGTTCTTTTCCGCGTGCATACGCGACTTCCCCTAGGCCAATCCGCGTATACCAAGAGACATATTCTTTTTCATCATTCTCTGAGTACATTCTGAAATCCTTTCTTCATTGCCTACTGTAAATACTGTAGATACATCAGATTTCCTTCATCAAGGACATATTCTATCAAGCACAACTTCATCAAGTTGTCATCATCTTCATCAGGTGGGTTGCCTTTCAAGATCAACACACATTATATCATATCAGATTTACATCATTTACTAAGTCCATCAAGTCAAGCATAACTTCATCAGGTGGTTTGCCATCAAGGACAACACATGTCAATAGACGCATGTCTTCATCTCCATTAGTGGGTTGCCATCAAGGACAACACTATGCATCATATTTCCAACAAAAACTTGTTCAAATGATTGGTCGCACAGATGAAAATGCACGTGACTAGAAAATCACAATCGCTCCCATAGGCCTGTCTACCAGCGACTGGATATTTTTAGTCACTCCCATAGTCTTGGCTTCATGTGAATGAGGCTAAAGATGAAGAAAACCAATGTATATTCAGTCTATAACGTATGCCAACTGATGGAACACCTTCTTCAACATCTGATCACTCCTCCAAACCTCTATGTCAAGTCTACAACTGATTAATTGGGGGAAGAACAAATCAATGAAATGCAAGACCTATTCTTCCAACCTTAGCACCAATACCAACACCTAAAAATCATCAAGAAACAACCACAACCTCTCTAAACATCTTCAATACCTGTAGCAACATCTCCAACTCCTGTAGAAACATCTCCAACTCCTCTAGCAATAACATCATGTCATACACCAGTCTCTAATAGAGGCACCTTCAACACAAACAATGACAAATCAACACATCTAGCAACAATCCATTGTCTTCAAGACATAAAGAGCCATATACAACACCTAGAGCAACACTCCAACCACTTGCAACAAAAACATCTCCAATCAACACAACATGCCAACGTTAATCTAATGAAACATGTTGAATCCATCTCGAAATCACCTCCACTAGGTCTAGTCATCAATATGTTGACATCAATGCAAACTAACAAGACCATCAAGCCAAAAAAATCACCAAATACTCATCACAAAGGAATATGAAAAGAAACACTATGACCATGATCCTGTTGAAATCAATGTCAACACTACAATGCTAACAACAACATCAACAACTAATAACCCAAGTGAAAACATCCTGATGAAAACATATATAAGCTGAAATCTGATAAATAAGATGAATCGAAGAACATGAGAAGGTGCATCTGAAGGGGTACTCTGAGCATGTGGCGGGCCCAAAAAAGAGTTTGGGTTGGAATGGAACAGAGGGTACCATGATGAAGACGATGTGGTCCTGATCCTTGTGTTTTTGACAGATTTGATAATGAATTTTCTTAGCTCCTGTATTGGGCTTTGGAAGATGGAAACGAGCGAAATAAAAGGGGAAAAGTGGGCCATATGCCACCTCATTTGTACTTTATATTTTGGGAGAGGAGAGAGGTTCGAGGAGTTTTTTCTGCTATTGCGGTCAACCTATGCACTCGAGAAGCACACGAGGAGAGATAGGTAAGAGCACATCATCCTACCTTTGTGATTTTGGTAGCTCAGGTTAGGCATGTCATACTGGGTGACTGTATGACATATTTTTTAGGGGTTAAATTTGAACATGTGGGATACTACGATGTAGTAGCGTAGTATGCGTGGGCGATTTAAGGGTACCCGCGGGATCCCCATGGGTTCTAGCCTAATAGCCGCATAGAGGGAAAAAATTTGTGGAGTTGTAGGCCTCACTGCTATATGGATTAAAGGCGCACATTATACATGACTATTGGTGGGAAAACTATGCAGTCTATGCACCTGTTTTAAGAATAGATGCATGGCTATGGGGGAAATTCATAGTCTGAAGGGATCCATTGCATAGTGAAATGCGTGTATGTTAGGGAAACATACATGTGGGGTTGAAAAAGAGATATTTTTAAGCCTGGGAGGCTAATTTTTATTTTTTGATAGCCTTATTAGCATAATGGGTATGTTGTGGAGAGAGCGTGACTGGGAGCCTCACTATAATAGCATTGTTGTAGATGTGACAACGAGTGCTACTTTAGTGCGGTGGGAGTTATTGAAGTTTTCTCAGAACCCCATATTGCGGTCACATGGCGCTTTCTTGTGTTTTTTCATATGTTGTTGGGACGAGAAGCATGAGGTGTTCCACATGCGATGTACGGACTTTCCGATTACTGCAGCGATGGAAATATATTTTTTTGTAGGACTAGTGCCTCGTGGAGAGGCTTTACAGGTGCCACTTTTGAATGGGCATGTGGATATTCATGCATGGGCGAGGTCTTATTATGGGCCCAACGCTATTGATCATGGTAGAATTCAGATCAGGGCAATCACAGATCAAGCTGAGCAAGTGGTGTTAGCGATGATTGTAAATCTTTCTCAGTCAAGTACCCCTCACTGAGTGTTGGGGCCTCAGATTGTAGTTTTGGAGAGTGTTAGCTCCCTGTAATTTTAGCAGATTGGAAAGAATAAAGCTGTAGAGACAACATTATGAACCACTTTGGGATTCTAGGATCTATCCCTTTTGAATCCAAAGAGGGATCTCTTTTATAAGTGCAAAGATTTATTTATCTTTAAGGCTTTCGGTATGATATTAGGCTAGTTATTAAGAATAAGGGTTTTTTGTTTGTTTGGATGGTTGAGCATGATTTTTAATTGAGTGGAAAGTCCTAAAAATGAAAGAGTTTCAAAGGGGTGAAGGTGTAAACAACCAGAACAAGATTTAGCTAATAGGATAGATATGAAACAGGACTTAGTCCATTGGGCTATGGAGTCATAAAAGGGTTTAATTGTGCAACAATTTCAAGAGTGGTCCAAGGAGAAAGTCATATATATCAAAAGATATTTTTAGATTTAATGATGGAATGGAAAATTAAAAGTGTTGAAAGGGTAGAAGAAGTCAATAATTTCAACAAGGATTTATCAACTTTCCAAACAAGAAAAGCCTTTCAAGCAACTGTTTGAAACCAAAAAAAGACAGGGATAACCTTAAAATTCTTTGGAAAAGCTTGTATTAAAGCTATCTTATCAGACAAGCAATCCAGAAATCCACATGAATACTTTCATAAAGGATGAAAACAGATAAGAAAACAAAGTGCAGCTTGAGATCAAGCAAGGTATATTACAATCTAAGCCTGCTTCAGCATACTCTTAGGGAAACCTTCAAAACAACCTTTGGAGAAAGAAACTAGAAGACAGGGCAAACCATAAACTTTTCCAGTCTAACTCTACTTAGCATATAATGAAAATATCATTCAAGAACTTCCTTTCAAGTTTGGCACATCAAGACAGGGACAAACCAAAATTCCTTGATAATGTTTACACTTAACTTAAGTCATTCTTAAAAACACAATTGGAGGAAAACATAAACGTAAAGCTTATCAGTGAGAGTAGGGTACTTTTAACAGTAAATCCTAGCTCTATATTTGTTGTTATTTATCAGAGAAAAGGTGAACAAAATGGCATACATGAAAGGAAAACAAGTAACAGTAAGAAGTACTTCACCAATGATATAGACCAGGATCCCAAAAATCAGCTTGTATATTGATTTCAATCCAGTTACATACTTCAAGTCCAATGTTTCAGTACAAGAACATATTTTCTTCTCAGCCTAACTTCTTTGATCACAAAGAGAGCTTCAAGAGCCTCTGAAAACTATTTACATATAGAAAGTTTTGAACTACAAGTATTACATCAATGTGCAACAACCAACCTGTATCTCATCTTCTTCAGAAGTATTTATAGAAGAAAAGAGAAGGTGAGATAAAATAAAAGATCTCTAGTTTAATTAATACAAGTTAATGCTTCTCGGCCTTTGAGGGGCTCAACAGAGAAGGTTTCTGATATTTCTTATGTATTTAATGCAATTCCTAGCCTTGAAAACGATGCAAGGCATAAGGCAGGAATGTATTCTATCTATAACTCTGTTTCATAACTCTGTGTCTGATTTTTAAGGCTTAGTGGATTAAAAGATTTGACTTTAAGGCTCTTTCTTATCTTTGTAATAACTCTACTGACAGTTTGTAATTTGTTCTTTCTTTGGTAATAACTATTCAGGTGTCTTTAGGAAAATATCTTCTGAAAAAGCAATAAATATGCCTTCTTTGATTTCTTTGAGGCTACAGGTGGCTTTTTGATAGCTGGAGATGATTCAATTTTTCTCTCATGTGGCCGTGGAGGCTTCTCGGACTGATAGATCTGATTTTTCTTCCCTAAAATACTGTTAATTTGCTTTAATCCTATGTTTTAGGCTTAATTAGGCCTAATTTCTATCTTCTGGTCTTCATACGGTCTTCAACTGAGTGGATTAGGCTTTTTATAGTCAAATTTATGCCATCGTCCCTCAAAGCTGTGTTTAAAACCTTCAAACATTGATTTCCACTTTGATCTTATGCTGTAAAACTGATACTCTTTGTCTGATTAAGGTTTACTGTGTTTTCTTTGCTTTTGTAGGTGCGCAGAGGGTTTTATAATGCTACCAGTGCTCATGAGGCACATATAAATCCTAATTTCAAAACCTGCAGATTGATCTTATTCATGAATAATGGCCTGAGGGATCGTCATCCCCGACCTTTGATTTTCTTTTCAAATAGTTTAGAAACCATTAAAACCTGAAAAAACATAGAAAAGTTAAGAAAATCCATGAAGGAATAGGATAACGCTGCTTTGGAGGTTAGGTTTAATCGTGACCGTTGGATGAAATCAACCAACGGTCGGGATTTCTTGCTGGGGTCAATAGGGGAGGCAGTTGTATGAATGAAGGTGAGATTAAGTCCGGATCGTCGATCTTGGTTGATCAATGGTTAAGATCAATCGGGATTTTACAATGCTGAGGGGGTAACATTATAATAAAATGGACAAAAATGTAATGAAAAGGGGAAAAACCTTTGGTGGAAGGGAAAATGGGGCTTAAATGAGATTTGGGGTCGTAGAGTGATCTAGGCCATTGGATTAGATCAACTAACAGAGATCTACGGTTGAGATCCTTTGATGAGGTCGTTTGGAGGATGGGCAACCGAATGGGGGAAGGATTTAATGTGGGCCGTTGGATGTTATGAAATGGACGGCAGAGATTTAATGATGAAGTCCTTTGGAGCAGAGGGGAAGGGCGATGGCTTGGTGGTCATGTTAAGTGAGAGTCGTTCGATCAAATGGATCAACAGTCAATATTAAATGAAAAAACACATTGCAGAAAGGGTGGTAAGGTGGAAAACCATAATGGTTTTCGCGAAGATCTGAGGCAGTTTAGAAATTTTCCAAAAAGAATGCAATATGGGTCTGCGTTTGACACATGTCTTTCAAAAAACTGCCCATTTCACGTTTTTTTGGAGTGTTAACTCACATGCAAAAAAAAGAAGTGAAATAGGTTTCTAGCCGTTGCATCAAAGGATAGAGATCCGACGGGGCGGATCGCACACGACGGAGGACAAGATACACGGGCAGAAAAAGGTGGGCAGGGTCAAAAGTGGTTTAGATCCCGACCGTCGGATCACAGGAATGGATGGTCGGGATCTATAAATGGAGGAGGTAGGTCCCAAAGGAGTTGGGCCTATCAGGTTCAATCTCGACCGTTAGATATTAGGAATGAATGACCTAGATTTAATGATGGGGTGATGAAAGGAATATGAGATGGGGGTTCGGGCAGAGATCAGGTGCGATAAGGACCGTTGATCTGTAAAGATCAACAATGAATCTTCACCGAGGAGTTTAAACTGCAGGGCTTTGTGAAACAACAAAGAAAGTCGGGTTTGATCTAGACCGTAGGATTTATGAAATGGATGGCCCAGATTCGATCGCAAGATCGCAAATCGGCAGAGGCAAGGGGAAGGCACAAAGGTAATGCACCGATGCTATTAAGTGCAAGCCATTAGATCTAGGAGAGATAAATGGTCAGGATTGAATTTATGGGTTTTAATGTCGGAGGGCTATGGCAGAGCGCGATTAAATTTGAGCTGTCGGTTCTTGTGGATTCAACTGTTCAGATTAAATTGCGGGATCGCAATCGGAGGAGGGAAAGGGAATGGATAAACTAATTTTTGCAATGCGATGGAGCGAGAGCCTTCGATTTTAAAACTAAATCAACGGTGGAGATTAATTCATGAAGGCAAAAGGCGGAAGGGCGGGTTTTGAGAATGGAGCGATCGGGACCGGTTGATCTAGGCGAAATAGAGCAGATCAATGATAGATAATTGATCACGGGATCGCATCGGCGGGATGGAGAAAGAACAAAGGGTAAAATGAAAAATTGTGATGCGATTGGCCATTGACCGTTGATCGGTTTGGATCAACGGCTGATATTCGCCGAAACTTCAAACTGTCGGGTTTTATTTAAAACATAAAGAAGTCGGGTTTTTTATGAAATACAAGGGAAGAAAAGGTTTTTTACGAGGGTTTAAGGACTTTTAGCGCTCGATTGCGGGGCTTATGGTCCCATGAGAGGCAGGGTTTTATAGAAGTTAAGCCCTCGGGGGCTAAAATTCTATATAATGTAATATAAGTGTTTTTAGGCTAAAAACAGGGTTTTTAAGCCAATTTGAGGGTTTCGATAGGGGAATGAAGGATTTTTAAACCACATGGTAGGAGACCAAATGGTTTTTAAAAGGGTCTTGAAGTGATTTTGAAGGTTAAATGAGGCTAATGGAAGAATTTTTATGAAGAAAAGGGGATGAAAATGGAGGTCAATTATGAGTGAAAGGAGGGGAAAAATGAAGGGGAAAATGGGTTTTTTGAGTAGTCTTTCTCCTTGCAAACAACAGATTTTTTAGGATTATGAGGGAAACAGCAGTGAATATTAACTAAAGGATAATTTATCTTCATAATACTTCAAGAACTCACAATTCGGCCATAAAATTGTTTCTTGAAGGCTTAAAAAATGATCTAGCCACCATTTGATATGACAAATTTTTATAGGTGGCTAACAGTGGCTCTACATGGGGGTGGTACCTTCTTGAAGGTGTTAATAACTTTAGACATGTCTTCTCTAGAAGTTCATCAATGCCTCATCCATTGGGTTGCAACTTTCTTTACTTTGTTGATCTTCTTTTTCTCTGACAATGTTAGCAGCCATTAAAACAATGGAATTCTATCAAAACAAGCTTTCTACCTACCCAATCCTAATGATCTAACATTTTTTCTTCTTTCAGAGTGCATTTGGATTGGCAAACTCTTTTTACAAACATTTTATTCTTTTGAAAGCATAAAACTAGTCTATTTCTACCCTTATTTCTCCATGAACTCAAATTAAGCAGTTGAGTTCAAAAGCTTCTCTACCTAACTACTATCTGTCAGGATTAGATTGTCTGACAGATTTTATTCTCTAGATTCTAAGACAAGAAATTTAAAATCAAACAAGCTAGGATTGAGTAGTCTAACTTGTTGCTGATCTATGGCATAAAAACAAGCTGCACATAGATTATTATTTGCAGAAAATTAAATCAAAATGGTGAAGGCTTAAGATCGGAAAGTTTAAGAACACCCTTCTCTTTTCTTCAGCTCTATTTTTAGGCTTGTTTGAGCTGTTTTTATTTTTATTATCTGGTTCAAGTTTTTAGAATATCAGAACCAGTTTAATTTTATCCTCGGCTCAATATTTGATCTAGTTAGAGACATTCTTTCTTTTGGAATTTATAGGTTCAGATTTTTAGCTTGTTTGAACCTTTATTTTTCTATCATAATCTACCTAACTGATAAGCCAAGATTAAGCTATTTGGAAAATCTTTTTCACTAACCTATCAACAGTAAATTTAAAACTAATTATTCATGATTAGGTTGTATGACTAACTAGGAGTGTATTTCTTAGGAGTGGCATTTGAGCTTGCACACTTTCAGATTTTATTTCTCTTTTTTGGTATGGGGTTGTACCTTTCTTGTTTTTACAATCTGCCCTCTTTTCTCTTTCTATTGTTTTTGTATTTTTTTCATTTTTAAAATTTGAATGCAATGATAAGTATGATATTCACAATGAGAAAAAATAAAAAGGCTCCCAAACTGATATGGTCAAGAGAAATAACGTTTTAGCACCCTACCATTGACAGGACCCCCATAAAGTTCAGCTCCACTCAATTCTTGTAGAAAATAAGCATTGTTACTAGCAGTAGAATGAATGAGATAAGGACCAAGCCATAAATTATCAAATTTACCATGCTTGCCCTTATCTTCTCTCCTTGAATCCCATTTTAAAACTTTGTCACCAATGTTAAAATTACTAGCTTTTGTCCTTCTATCAAAAAGCTTCTTAATGCTTTCTTGCTTTTGTAATTCTCTGTTGTAGACCTCCTCTCTGGTTTGTTGAAGATGTATAATCTGATTAATTCTTCTGATCATTTCATTATCTTCAGAC
Organism: Pinus albicaulis; assembly: GCA_034641835.2. Taxonomy (NCBI): domain Eukaryota; kingdom Viridiplantae; phylum Streptophyta; class Pinopsida; order Pinales; family Pinaceae; genus Pinus; species Pinus albicaulis. The sequence goes on from CM076571.1 coordinate 67,591,914, forward strand.
TATACTTCTTGGATCAGCTTCATGACTAGAACTCCTAGGCTGGTTGGAAAAATTGCATCTACTCCATAAACAAGCTGGTAGGGTGACATTCCAATTGATTTCTTAAGTGTTAATATGTCAGCCCATAGTGCATGTAGTAGCTTTGTGTGCCACTATTTCTTATTGTCCTCTAACAACTTCTTAATTATATTCACCAAACTTATTTTTGAGGATTCTGCCAACCCATTACCCTGAGGGTAATAAGCAGTAGAATGACCCAATGTAATCTGATATTTGTGACAGAATTCAACCATCTTTTTGGATCCAAATGCAGCAGCATTATCAGTGATAATCTTTCTAGGACAGCCAAATCTAGAGAGGATATGATTTTCAATGAATTTTATGATGACAGAGACATTAGATTGCCTAGAAGGGATGACTTCTATCCATTTGGTAAATTAGTCTGTTGTAGTGAGAATCCATCTATGTTGAGCAGATGATGGTGGATGGATTTCTCCTATGAAGTCTAGACCCCACTGTTGAAAAGGAGCTTCAACAGTGATTGGATGCAAGGGTAAGGGAAGAAATTTTCTTTTGCCTTCAAAGAGTTGGAATTTATGACAGGAAATTATCATCTTATGGACATCTTGAAAGAGGGTGGGCCAATAATAACCAGCTCTAAGGATTTTGTTGGCAGTTGTATTCCAATAGAGGTGGCCTCCATATTATCCTTCATGGAACTCATGCTTGACCTTATCTGCATCATTCTCAGGCAAACATTTAAGCAATAATCCACTAGCATTTTTCCAATAAAGAGATTTATCTAAAATGCAGTAATTTACAGCCTTTAACTTTAAAAATCTTTCCTTTGTTTTAGACAAGCCAGGAGGTGTATTCAGATTGAGAAAAACATATAAAATATCATCATACCAGGAGGAATTCATAAAATGATCTTCAACAATGGGAGTTGAACATTCCTCTTGTTCATCTAATGCATTTATCATGTTTATATCAAGAGCTTCAAAATTAGATTGAGCCATTAATATTTCTAGTCCTTGGCCTTTAATGAGTTTAGTGGGCTTGATTTCTAAATCATATTCAAGTATCACAACTATCCACTTTCCTCTCTTACCATCTGGGTCCTATGTTAGAATGTCTTTTAAAACTGAGTTAGGCACAAATGCAATTATGTGGGAGTGTAAAAGATAAACTCTGAAGTCTTTCAAGGCTTTGACTAAGGCAAAGGCTTGTTTTTCCATGATATTTTACTTCAGAGGTGCATCTCTCAATGCCGTACTAAAGAAAGCAATTGGCTGCTCTTGTCCCTTCGAATTTTTCTGCAATAGGATAGCAGCCACTGTATGTTCTAATACGAATGAAAAAATGAAAAAATCTTTTGAAAAATTAGGACTTATAAGAACTGGTGTTTGGTTAATGCTTGCTTTACCAGCTCAAATGATTTCTTTGTTTCTAAGGTCCATTTAACTCCTTGTTATTTCTTCAACATGTTTGTTATGTTTCTAAGGAGTTCAGCTAAGTTGGGTATGAACCTTCTTGAGAAATTAATCTTTCCAATGAAAGATTGAAGTTCCTTGATGTTTCTTAGATGGTTGATTTGCAAAATACCATCAATCCTCTTTGGGTCTATCTTTATTCCCTCTTCTGATATGATGTGTCCAAGTATTTTACCTTCTTGGAGACCAAACATTGTTTTCTTGGGATTTAAAGACAACCCATACTTTCTGCATTTCTTGAAGACTTTTTTCAAGTGTTCTAGGTGTTCTTCATCTATCTTGGAAAAGACAGTGATATCATCAAGATAGATAATGATGAAGTAGCCCAATTATTCCGAAAATGCAATGTCCATGGCTCTCTGAAATGTATATCCCCATTATTTGTTTATCCCCATCAAATTCTTGCCAATATTTTTCATTATCATGGACATCTGGTCTAAATTTAATTTGGGTTGTGCATTGTGTTGGGTGTGGAGCTTGATTTTCTTCCTGATTCAGAGATCCTTGTTCTAGCTAGATGTATACCCCAGGGAAATTGTACACCCTTGCACTGGGGGGGTGCGGGGGGGACTTTTCCCCCCACCGGGGTCTTGGGGGGCCTACCCCCCCAGCTAGGGGGTCCAGGGGCCAGCGGTCCCCCGACGAGGGTTTCGGGGACAGTGCCCCCGAAGCCAAAAATAGATGTAAAATTGCCTTGTAAAAGTATAGTAATTTCTAGTCAATATGGGTCGTTCATTAGGTAGATGATCTGATGGTAGAAGTTATAATTAGTTTAGGGTTTTTTGCCCTAGAAGGCAACCCCTCGTTTTTATGAGGGTATTGTATTGCAGCTGTGTATTGTATGTGTGTATTCTCTGAGTAGGAAACAAATAGGGAGACTATGAGAGAGAACAGAGGATATTACAGTAGATCTGTTGTAGGTTTTGTCTCTTCATTTTGTTGGATAATAGAAAGGAAGGACTGGCTGTTCGGGGTGGATGTAGCCCAAACTGAAAGAACCACATATATCTGTGTGTCTCTGGTTTTATGTGTTTTGTGTGCTTGTATTTTCCGCATATTTTATGTGTTGCATTACTCTGTAATATTTAATTTTCTAACAACTAGTATCAAAGCCGAAGGTATATTTAGTTGATAAACTCACAGGAAAGAAGGGTTCCTGGTTCGAGTGGGAGCAATGGCGGAAGATGATAAGTTTAGGGTCGAGAAATTTAATGACCAAAACTTCTCGTTGTGGAAGATACAGATGGAAGATTATCTATATCAGAAATATCTGTACCTACCATTGAGCGGAAAAGCAAAGAAGTCGGCGGCCATGACAGACGCAGAATGGAAAATTCTTGATAGAAAGGCACTTGGAACAGTACGGTTGTGCCTTGCGACGTCAGTTGCCTTCAATATTTCGAAGGAAACAACAATAGAGGGTTTGATGCAGACGTTGGAAAAACTATATGAAAAACCCTCGGCCTCAAACAAGGTATTTCTTATGAAACGACTATTTAATATGAAGATGTCGAAATCTGGATCTATTGCAGACCATTTAAATGATTTTAATACAGTTTCCAGTCAGTTAAGTTCTGTAGGGGTAAAATTTGATGATGAAGTTAGAGCTCTGTTATTTCTGTGCTCATTACTAGAAATCTGGAATGGTTTAGTTATGGCCATTAGTAACTCTATCTCTGGATCTAGTACTTTAAAGTTTGATGATGTTGTCGGTGCTATCCTTAGTGAGGAAATGCGACGGAAAAGCTCCAGTGAGACATCAGGTAATGATTTGAGTGCAGAGTCTAAGGGAAGAAGAATAGAAAGAGGAAAGAGCTCTGGATACCATAGTAAATCAAGGAAAGGCAGATCCAAGTCCAGATTGGGGATAGTGTGCTGGAAATGCAGAAAGAAAGGACACCTAAAGAAAGACTATAGATCTCGGAAGGGAAAAGAAGGAGACGCGCAGCAAGAAAACAATCATGAAGCAAATGTGACAGGTGATTTGTTACAAGATTCTTTGATTCTTTCTTTCAAAAATGTTACTGATTCTTGGGTTGTAGATTCAGGGGCTTCATTCCATGCCACACCTGATAAGAAATATTTTCATGACTATGTTCAAGGAGATTTTTCACAAGTTTGTTTGGGTGATGATAAACCCTGTAAAATTGTTGGAATGGGTAAGGTTATGGTAAAACAACAGAATGGAAACCAATGGCTACTAAAGGAGGTAAGGCATGTTTCAGATCTAAAGAAAAATCTGATTTCAACAGGGCAGTTAGGCGGTGAAGGTTATGTGACAACTTTCACAGAAAAAGCTTGGAAGCTCACCAAAGGAGCCCTGGTAATAGAAAAAGGAGAAAAGGTTGGTACATTGTATTTATGCAATGGTATTTCTAACTCTGTTAATGCTTTAACTTCCAAAGGAGCAGATGCAGCACTATGGCGTCATAGGCTCGGACATATGAGTGAGAAGGGGATGAAAATTCTTCACTCAAGAAATTTGTTTCCAGGTTTGAAGAATGTTGATTTGGATTTCTGTGAGAATTTCATTTATGGAAAACAAAAGAGAGTCATATTTCTCAGAGTTGGGAAAGAAAAGAAGAGAAAAAAATTGGAGCTTGTGCATACAGATGTATGGGGACCTGCTCAGGTATCATCTCTCGGTGGCTCTCGCTATTATGTTACGTTTATTGATGATGAAACTAGAAAAACTTGGATTTGTTGTATAAAAAATAAATCTGATGTATTTGATACTTTCAAGAAATGGAAAGATTTGGTTGAGATTGAGACAGAAAAGAAGTTAAAGTGTCTAAGATCAGAAAATGGAGGTGAATATTGCAGCAAAGAGTTTGATAGGTACTGTTCAGAGCATGGAATTCGTAGAGAGAAGATAGTTCCAAGAACACCACAAGAAAATGGTGTGTCAGAAAGGATGAACAGAACAATCATGGAGCGTGCAAGGTGCATGAGATTGCATGCAGGATTGCCTTTACAATTTTGGGCAAATGTTGTAGATACTATTGTTTATCTAATAAACAGAGGGCCTTCAAGTTCCTTGGATGGTGGTATTCCAGAGTAAGCATGGACAAGTAAAAGGGTAAACTACTCTTTTTTAAATCCATTTGGTTGTGAGGCCTTTGTCCATATTAATAAAGAAAATAGAACAAAGCTTGAGGGAAAATCAAAGAAATGTACCTTTATTGGATATGGTGCTAATGATTTTGGTTATCGCTTATATGATTATGAAAATCACAAAATCATTAGGAGCATAGATGTAATATTCAATGAAAATGTCTTGTATAAGAATCAGTTGCAGGAAAAGAAACAGAAAAAATAAAGCAAGGAATACGCGGTTCTTGATGAGATAACTGAAAAAGTAAAGGTTCCTGAAAATGATAATAATCAACAACCACAGCAGCAGCAACCACCACAACAGCAACAAGCACCTCAAACACCTGAAAGTGGTGTTAGAAGATCTACCAGGATAAGTAGACCCCCTGAACGATACTCTCCTTCATTATATTATTTATTGCTGACTAATTCTGGTGAACCTGAATGTTATGAAGAAGCAATGTAGGTTGAAAGCAGGAAGAAGTGGGAGCTAGCAATGGATGAAGAGATGGACTCCTTAATTCATAACCAGACTTGGGACTTAGTCAGGTTGCCTGTAGGTAAAAATACATTGCAGAATAAATGATTTTACAGGCTGAAGGAAGAAGATGGAGGAAAACAGAGGTACAAAGCTAGACTTGTGGTGAAGGGGTTTGTATAGAAGAAAGGTATTGATTTTGATGAAATATTTTCTCCTGTTGTTAAGATGACTTCAATCAGAATTATTTTAAGTCTTGTAGTAGCAGAAGATTTACATCTTGAACAGTTAGATGTAAAGACAACATTTCTCCATGGAGTTTTGGAGGAAGAGATATACATGCAGCAAACAGAAGGATATTAGGTCAAAGGGAAAGAAAAATTGGTGTGCAGGTTAAAGAAGAGCTTGTATGGCTTAAAACAGGCTCCAAGGCAGTGGTATCTAAAATTTGACAAGTTTATGTTTGAACAAGGTTATACTAGATGTCACTCTGATCATTGTGTTTATCTAAAAAGGAAAAATGATGGCATCTATATTATATTGTTAATGTATGTAGATGACATGCTTGTTGCGGGATCTAACATGCAGGAAATAAATGTGCTCAAAAGAAAATTGGCAAATTCATTTGCAATGAAGGATTTGGGAGCTGTAAAAAAATCCTTGGTATGAGGATAACTAGAGACAGAAAAAATCGCAAATTAACACTGTCTCAGAATGAGTACATAGAAAAGGTGTTGAAAAGATTTAATATGCACAATGCAAAACTTGTTAGTACACCTTTTGCTAGCCATTTCAAACTTAGTAAGGAGATGTGCCCAAGGACCCAAGAAGACATGGATTATATGTCGAAAGTTCCATATGCATCAGCAGTTGGAAGCTTAATGTATGCAATGGTTTGCACAAGGCCTGATATTGCACATGCAGTGGGAGTTGTAAGTAGGTACATGAATAATCCAGGAAAAGAACATTGGATGGCAGTAAAATGGATTATCAGATATTTGAGAGGTACCACAAATCAAGCATTATGCTTTGGTGGTTCAAACATTGCTCTACAGGGATATGTTGATGCAGATATGGCAGGTGACAGAGATAACAGGAGGAGCACTACATGATATGTATTTACTGTAGGTGGAATAGCTGTCAGTTGGGTTTCAAAAATCCAAAGTGTTGTTGCAATTTCAACAACGAAAGCAGAGTATGTTGCTGCTACAGAGGCTAGTAAAGAAATGATTTGGCTACAAAGGCTTATGGGTGAATTGGGTAAGAAGCATGATATGGGCACATTATACAGTGATAGCCAAAGTGCCATTCATCTTGCAAAGAACTCAGCATTTCATTCCAGGACTAAACACATACATCTCAAGTACCATTTCATACGGTTAGTATTGGAAAATGGAGAGTTGAAGCTGGAAAAGATACACACTAGCCAGAATCCTACAGATATGCTAACAAAAGTTATAACCAGGGAGAAATTGAAAATGTGCTTAGTTTAAATTGGTCTTCAAGGATGATGATGAAGATGAGGAACAACCAGGTCCAAAGAGAAGTCATTCTCCAGCAAATGAAGTAGCGGTGGAGTTGCTACAATCAGTCTCCAAGTGGGAGATTGTTGGGTGTGGAGCCTGGTTTTCTTCCTGATTCAGAGATCCTTGTTCTAGTTGGATGTATACCCCAGGAAATTTGTACACCCTTGCATGCGGGGGGGGGGTGCGGGGGGGACTTATCCCCCTTGACTGGGGGGTCCGAGGGCCAGCGGTCCCCCGAAGCCAAAATAGATGTAAAATTGCCTTGTAAAAGTATAGTAATTTCTAGTTAATCTGGGTCGTTCATTAGGCAGATGATCTGACGGTAGAAGTTATGTTTAGTTTAGGGTTTTTTTCCCTAGAAGGCAACCCCTCATTTTAATGAGGGTATTGTATTGCGGTTGTGTATTGTATGTGTGTATTCTCTGAGCGGGAAATAGATAGGGAGACTGTGAGAGAGAACAGAAGATATTATAGCAGATCTATTGTAGGTTTTGTCTCTTCATTTTGCTGGATAATAGAAAGGAAGGACTGGATGTTCGGGGTGGACGTAGCCCAAAATGGGTGAACCACGTATATCTGTGTCCCTCTGGTTTTATGTGTTTTGTGTGTTTGTATTTTCCACATATTTTATGTGTTTCATTTCTCTGTAATATTTAATTTTCTAACACATTGTTTGGTTTCATAAGGTGTTAAACATGTTCTAGCAGCAAAAGCTAAACTATGGGAAAGGATATTTTGGTCTCTTGGGACAAAGATAAGTTGGGATTCCTCAAAATTTCTTAGTAAGTCCATGACATCATTCCTATAGGCTCTAAGTTTGGGGTGTTTGGCACTATATTCCCCATTCACTTGCCTAAAAATTAACTTTGAATCCCCATGAAATTTTATCCTTTTGGCTCCTAATTTCTTCAACAAGTGTAAGCCTAAAAGGAGGGATTCATACTCAGCTATTTTATTTGAACATTGAAAATTAAATCTGTAGGAATGACCTTCAGTGTGATTATTTTCAGTGTTATGTATCCAAATGCATGCACCTGCATTATTCTTAGTGCAAGACCCATCAAAATTCATACTCCAAAGAGGACTATTTTCACATTCACTAGCTTGGTTACTATCCTCTTCATCTAGTGTGCTTTTGTATTGTTCTTGAAGATCAGCACTATGTTGAATTTGTTTTAGTTCCTCATGTTTTTCATTTTTTTGAGGACTCTTCTCTTGACTCTCAAGGTTGAGAAGCAATGGATGACTGATTTGTAGCTCTAGACCTGTGTTTTGTTTGTTGTAATTTTCTGATTTAGAAAAATGTTTTGACACTTCTGTATTGTCTTCCTCTTTCTCTATATCTGCCACTAATTCAGTTAAGGTTACTTTCTCACTGAATGTTTCATCATTGAAAAGGATAAATGAGTCAAGGCCTGTATGTATAGAATAAAGAGGATATTTTTGTGGTCTCTCTTGGCTAGTAACCATGTATCGCATATGAGATTCCCTATAAAGTCTTCTTGTTTGATTAAAAACAAGGATGGTTGCATATGTCATATCCATTTACATTGTTCCTTGTAACTTAGCTCCCCAAGATCTTGATAACAGCATACCATATTTTGGGGGTACATCAGCCACCACAATATCCATTACTAAACACTTGGTTGGAATTTGTGCTAAGTTTACACAGAGGTCTTTGATTAAACCTAAAAATTTCACTCTGCTTGAGTCAAAGGAGTAAAGATATTTGTATGGTCTAGTGATTTCAAGGCTTAGGCTCTCCATTACAGCTTTGGGAATTAAGTTATGAGAGGCCCCTGAATCATGCATAGCGTTGTGTAAAATTTTGTCATGAATATTTTAACTAACATAAAAAGGAGGAACTAGTCCTTCTTCATACTTACCCTCAATCTTAGGACCAAATATGAGCTCAAGTTGGTCATCATTAAGATTGACAGTGTCATTATTCTCTTCTATGTTAAAATCCTTCAAAATTTGGGATCTATACACATCTTGGGTAGCTATTTCAGTGAGAGGAACAGAGATTTTGATTTTGGCAATTTCTTGTTCCAAACTAAAAGGCATTTGATTTTTTAAAATGTTTATTTCAACCTTATTAACTACCACTCTATCAGCAAAATCAGTTTGCTGATTTCCTTTATTTACATTGGTCAAAATTGTTTTAATAGGAGCACTAGCTGAAGTACTAGCGCTGCTATAATCTGCACTCTGTTTTTCATTAAGTTGAGTGCCTTTTTCTTTGTTTTTATCAGAATTTATAACCACTTTTTTGTCCTTTTATTTTGTAACTTTGGGTTTATTTACAGGGTTGCTTTTTGTTGATTTGTTAGAGGTTTTGTTGTTGGGAGTTTCCTGATTGCTTTTACTCCTAAGGTCATACTCTTTTGGAGTTTCTATGATGACATTTTCCAACTCTTGATAATAAAATTCATCTTCTTCTCTTTTATCATCATAGGGTGTGTATAGGCCTTGTTTCCTATTGTAGTGAACATCAAAATGATCATTGTCTATTCCCAACATGTTTATGTCATCTTCCTCTGTTTTTTCTATTGTTTCTTCAACCTCACTCACATAGTTCTGATGAAAAGTAGGTGTAATCTGTTGATCATCCTCCCTTGGTCTATTCTGAGGTTGGTTTCTCCTAAAATTTTGATTTTGATTTTGATTTCTGTTTTGAGGAGCTGATTGGTTTTGAGTAGCTTGTGCTCTCTCAAGGATGCTCATCTTTTTCATCATTTCCTCCATCATTCTTTCCATCTTAGAGCTAGATGTGGAAGGTGTGGACTCTTCCCTAAAGGATAATTTCTTCTCTTTTCTCCATTAGATTAACTTCCATAGCTAAAGCTCCTTTCTGCATATCCTCTAGAGTCAGAGGGTCTCTTTCTCTAAGTTGATAGGCCATTTCAGGATCAAATCCTTCAGGGAATTTGTTTAAGGTAGAGCCTTGTGGAGGTTTAAATTTTGGGGGTAAATCATTATACACACTATTGAATCTAGTGCAATAAGCTTGAACACTCTCCCCAGTGTTTCTTTTGAGGTTTTTATAGTTTGAAAGTATTTGAAGAGGGTTTTTCTTGACTTCTCACTTATTTAGGAATAACTGATAAAGGGCTTGAAGGTCATTGATACTGCTAGGGGTTAAGCCTTTGAACCATTTTCTTGCTTCTCCCCCTAAACTCTGAGCAAATAATCTAAGTTTGACAGTTTCATCATCAATCTCATTTCTATCAAAGTATTCATTCATCTTATCCACATGTTGTGAAGCAGTAGTAGCACCACTGGCATCATACAATGGTATCTTGGACTGATAATCCTGTGGAAGATTGACTAGAGGCAAAGGAAGGACTAGAGGGGCATACCATGTTGCCATGATAGGAGGTAGAGGTGGATTTACAAGGGGTGGATTAACAAGAGGGAAAGTGGGCTAAAATGGAGTGTTTTGAACAGTGGATGTATGAGGAACATAAGTGGATGGACCAGCAAGAGATTGTTGAGCTGATCTTGGGTGAGAAAAACAAAAATTGTAAATGAAATGTAAATCAGGTGGAGTAGTTTCTCTACTACCAAGATGTTCACCTATATCTTGGGATGAAGGTGGAGCCTCTAAATCTATCTGATCTATATCATCAAGTGACCTAGTTCTAAATGGATTTGTCAAATCAACTTGTGATTCTTGTAGAGATGCAAGGTTTTCAGGGACATAATTAACTCTATGGAATGGTCTGACAATAGTTGAAGATTTGGCCTTAGGAGACTTCCTAGGAATTCTTTCAGGGTTATCAACAATCTCAGAGGGATTTGGGTCAGGGTAGGCTCTAGTATGAATCTTTCTAGGAGCCACTATGCTATGTTTTTCAGACCCAACTAAAAAATAAAAGTTTAACCAAATATGACAATATTTAAGAGGCTAACTAATCTTCTAAACAAGAAAACTTTAATCCTAAAGTCTTCTTAACTGATTTTATATGATGTTATGATGATAATGGTTTTCCCCATGGAGTCTTAAGGTCTGTTTAGGATTATGGAGTCACCAGGCGGAAATTTTTAGCTCTTGTGGAGGTAAAATGTTTTATGGTCCACCACCATGTTTATTTGAATACCAATCTGATATATTTTTGGGTTTTCTGAGTTATTTCAGTCCTATGGGTTCTAAGAGTGTCCTAAATCTGTTTCAACACTTAGCTATGGTGATGAGACAAAGAAATTTTACTCTTATGGCTTAGCTAGCTGATTCCTTCAAGGTTTGATAAGCTTTATGAGAATCCTAAGGGTTCCTTAGTTTTCCACTGACTCAAATAAGTTTTATCATGATTACCATTTGCTTGGTAGTGCTTGAAGAGAGCTACTTTTACTCAAGGGGTTTTTTGAGCTCTTAAGGGTGTCTAAGATGAAATTTGACTCAGAATTCCCCAGTGGAGTCGCCAGAAATGTTAGTTCTGGTGGCTCAACTAGCTAACATACTAAATTTTCTTGAATCAAGGGGTTTTCTTGAGGTCCTTAAGAATGTATAAGATGTAATTTTACTCAGAATTCCCCAGTGGAGTCGCCAAAAATGTTAGTTCCCTGTAATTTTAGCAGATTGGCAAGACTAAAGCTGTAGAGACAACATTATTCCCTGTAATTTTAGCAGATTGGCAAGACTAAAGCTGTAGAGACAACATTATGAACCACTTTGGGATTCTAGGATCTAGCCCTCTTGAATCCAGAGAGGGATCTCTCTTATAAGTGAAAATATTGATTTATCTTTAAGGCTTTTGGTATGATATTAGGCTAGTTATTAAGAACAAGGGTTTTTTGTTTGCTTGGATGGTTGAGCATGATTTTTAATTGAGTGGAAAGTCCTAAAAATGAAAGAGTTTCAAAGGGGTGAAGGTGTAAACAATCAGAACAAGATTTAGCTGATAGGATAGATATGAAACAGGAATTATTCCATTGGGATATGGAGTCATAAAAGGGTTTAATTGTGCAACAATTTCAAGAGTGGTCCAAGTGGCAAGTCATCTATATCAAAATATATTTTTAGATTTAATAATGGAATGGAACATTAAAAGTGTTGAAAGGGTGGACAAAGTCAATAATTTAAAAAAGGATTTATCAACTTTCCAAACAAGAAAAGCCTTTTAAGAAACTTTTTGAAACCAACCAAAGACAGGGCTAACCTTAAACTTCTCTGGACAAGCTTGTATTAAAGCTAACTTATCAGACAAGCAATCCAGCAATCCACATGACTACTTTCAGAAACGATGAAAATAGATAAGAAAACAAAGTACAGCTTGAGATCAAGCAAGATATATTACAATCTAAGCCTGCTTCAGCATACTCTTAGGGAAACCTTCAAAACAACCTTTGGAGAAAGAAACTAGAAGACAGGGCAAACCATAAACTTTTCCAGTCTAACTCTACTCAACATATAATGAAAATATCATTCAAGAACTTCCTTTCAAGTTTGGCACATCAAGACAGGGACAAACCAACATTCCTTGATAATGTTTACACTTAACTTAAGTCATTATTAAAAACACAATTGGAGGAAAACATAAAGATAAAGCTTATCAGTGAGAGTAGGGTACTTTTAATAGTAAATCCTAGCTCTATATTTGTTTTTCTTTATCAGAGAAAAGGTGAACAAAATGGCATACATGAAAGGAAAACAAGTAACAGTAAGAAGTACTTCACCAATGATATAGACCAGGATCCCAAAAATCAGCTTGTATATTGATGTCAATCTAGTTACATACTTCAAGTCCAATGTTTCAGTACAAGAACATCTTTTCTTCTCAGCCTAACTTATTTGATCACAAAAAGAGCTTCAAGATCCTCTGAAAAATATTTAGATATAGAAATTTTTGAACTACAAGTATTACATCAATGTGCAGCAACCAACCTGTATCTCATCTTCTTCAGAAGTATTTATAGAAGAAAAGAGGAAGTGAGATAAAATAAAATATCTCTAGTTCAATTAATACAAGTTAATGCTTCTCAGCCTTTAAGGGGCTCAACAGAGAAGGTTTCTGATATTTCTTAGGTATTTAATGCAATTCCTAGCCTTGAAAACCATGCAAGGCATAAGGTAGGAATTTATTCTATCTATAACTCTGTTTCTACTTTTTAAGGCTCTTTCTTATCTTTGTAATAACTCTGCTGACAGTTTGTAATTTGTTCTTTCTTTAGTAATAACTGTTCAGGTGTCTTTAGGCAAATATCTTCTGAAAAAGTAATAACTATGCCTTCTTTGATTTCTTTGAGGCTGTAGGTGGCTTTTTGATAGCTGGAGAGGATTCAATTTGCCTCTGATGTGGCTGTGGAGGCTTCTCGGACTGATAGATCTGATTGTTCTTCCCTAAAATACTGTTAATTTGTTTAATCCTGTGTTTTAGGCTTAATTAGGCCTATTTTTTGTCTGCTAGTCTTCATACGGTCTTCAACTGAGTGGATTTGGCTTTTGATAGTCAAATTTATGCCGTCGTCCCTCAAAAATGTGTTTAAAACCTTCAAACATTGATTTTCACTTTGATCTTATGTTGTAAAACTGATACTCTTTGTCTGATTAAGGTTTACTATGTTTTTATTGCTTTTGTAGGTGTGCACAGGGTTTTATAATGCTACCAGTGCTCATGAGGCACGAATAAATCGTAATTCTGAAACCTACAGATTGATATTCTTCATGAATAGTGGCCTGAGGGATCGTCATCCCCAGCCTTTGATTTTCTTTTCAAAAAGTTGAGAAACCTTTAAAACCTACAAAAACATAGAAAAGTTAAGAAAATCCGTGAAGGAATAGGATAAGGCTACTTTGGAGGTTAGGTTTAATCGTGGCCGTTGGATGAAATCAACCAACGGTCGGGATTGCTTACTGGGGTCAACAGGGGAGGCGGTTGGATGAATGAAGGTGAGATTAAGTCCGGACCGTCAATCTTGGTTGATCAACAGTTGAGATCAATCGAGATTTTATAATTCTAATGGGGTAACATTATAATAAAATGGAAGAAAATGTAATGAAAATGGGAAAAACCTTTAGCGGAAGGGAAAATGGGCTTAAATGACATTTGGGGTCATAGAGTGATTTGGGCCGTTGGATTAGATCAACTAACAGAGATCTATGGTTGAGATCCTTTGATGAGGTCGTTTGTGTTGGAATCACGATTGTTGTTAGACCAAAACCTGCAGGTGTTAGTCTCCGCTACAATCGCCAGAGTTAGGATCCACGAGAGGCAGTTAGTCCATGTCGCGAAATGCACAGGGAGTGTTGAACTTAATGTCCAACAATCTCCCCCCCAACGTGAGCCAGGTGAGTTTCAAACTCGAGACATGTCGCTCTAATACCACTTGTTGGAATCACGATTGCCATTAGACCAAAACCCGCAAGCGTTAGTCTCTGCTACAATCGCCAGAGTTAGGATCCAAGAGAGGCGGTTAGTCCATGTCGCGAAACGCACGGGGAGCGTTGAACTTAATGTCCAACAGTTTGGAGGATGGGCAACTAAATGGGGGAAGGATTTAATGTGGGCCATTGGATGTTATGAAATGGGCGACGGAGATTTAATGATGAAGTCCTTTGGAGCAGAGGAGAAGGGCGATGGTTTGGTGGTCGCGTTACGTGGGAGTCATCCGATCAAATGGATCAACGGTCAGGATTAAATGAAAAAACACATTGCGAAAAGGGTGGTAAGGCGGAAAACCATAATGGTTTTCGCGCAGATCTGAGGCGATTTAGAAATTTTCCAAAAAGAACACGATATGGGTCTGCGTTTGACACGTGTCTTTCAAAAAACTGCCCATTTCGCTTTTTTTTGGAGTGTTTACTCACGTGCAAAAAAAACACGAAACAGGTTTCTAGCCGTTGGATCAGAGGCTGGAGATCTGACGGTGCAGATCACACGCGATGGAGGACAAGATGCATGGGCGGAAATAGGTGGGCAGGGTCAAAATTGGTTTAGATCTCGACCGTCGGATCACAGGAATGGACGGTCGAGATCTATCAATGGGGGAGATAGGTCCCAAAGGAGTTGGGCCTATCGGGTTCAATCTTGACCGTTAGATCTTAGCAATGAACGGCCCAGATTTAATGATGGGGCAATGAAAGGAATATGAGACGGGGGTTCGGACGGAGATCAGGTGCAATAAGGACCATTGATCTGCAAAGATCAATGGTGGATCTTCACTGAGGAGTTTAAACTGTGAGGCTTTGTGAAACAACAAAGAAAGTCGGGTTTGATTTGGACTGTAGGATTTATGAAATGGACGGCCTAGATTCGATCTCAGGATCACAAATCAGAGGAGGCAAGGGGAAGGCATAAAGGGAACACGCCGATGTGATTAAGCGCAAGCCGTTAGATCTAGGAGAGATCAACGGTCAATATTGAATCAACGGGTTTTAATGTCGGAGGCTATGGTGGAGAGCGATTAAATCTGAGCCGTCGGTTCTTGTGGATTCAACAGTTCAAATTAAATCGCGGGATCGCAATTGGAGGAGGGAAAGGGAATGGATAAACGGATTTTTGCGATGCGATGGAGTGAGAGCTGTCAATTTTAAAACTAAATCGACGATGGAGATTAAGTCATGAAGGAAAAAGGCGGAAGGGCGGGTTTTGAGAATGGAGCGATCGGGACCATTGGATCTGGGTGCAATAGAGCAGATCAACGGTAGAGAATTGATTGTGGGATTGCATTGGCAGGATGGCGAAAGAACAAAGGGTAAAATGAAAACTTGCGATGCGATTAGCTGATGACCGTTGATCAGTTTGGATCAACGGCTGATACTCGCCGAAACTTCAAACTGTCGAGTTTTATTTAAAACATAAATAAATTGGTTTTTTTATGAAATACAAGGGAAGAAAAGGTTGTTTACGAGGGTTTAAGGACTTTTAGCGACCAGTTGCAGGGCTTATGGTCCCATGAGAGGCGGGGTTTTATAGAAGTTAGGCCCTCAGGGGCTAAAATTCTATATAATGTAATATAAGTGTTTTTAGGCTAAAAACAGGGTTTTTGAGCCAATTTGAGGGTTCCGATAGGGGAATGAAGGCTTTTTAAACCACTTGGTAGGATACCAAATGGTTTTTAAAAGGATCTTGAAGTGATTTCGAAGGTTAAATGAGGCTTATGGAAGGATTTTTATGAAGAAAAAGGGGATGAAAATGGAGGTCAATTTTGAGTGAAAGGAGGGGAAAAATGAAGGGGAAAATGGGTTTTTTTAGTAGTCTTTCTCCTTGCAAACAACATATTTTTCAGGATTATGAGGGAAACAACAGTGAAGATTAACTAAAGAATAAGTTATCTTCATAAGACTTCAAGAACTCACAATTTGACCATAAAATTGTTTCTTGAAGGCTTAAAAAATGATCTAGCCACCATTTGATATGACAAATTTTTATAGGTGGCTAACAGAGAGACTACATTCTAGGCATTTCTTTGAAGGGAAAAAATCTATGTATAGATGGATGGTGTCACATCTCACATAGGTGCGGTGGGGCTAGTCCCAGAGTTTTTGTTATGTGGGCATCATGTGTAGCATGTTGGTAATATTGGCATTGATGTAAAATGGTCATGATAAGGAAATTGTCATTAAGTTGATTGATTATTATTAATTAATGTGGTTGATGTAATTGCAAAGGTTGAAAGTGATGTGAAGTGCAAAGGCTATGAAAAACATTGTGAAGGTTGAATATGATCAAATGGAATGTAAAATATTGAGACACAACTTGAAAAATATATGCTTTCATTGAACAAAATGTATGATACAAGACAATACAAATATGTTCTATTTCTTGTAATCATTAATGAATGAGTTGTTTTATTTCAGCTCTATTTTATATTACAAAAGTTACAAATTGTTTTCAAATTTGAAAATGAAGAGACAAGCTTGTGAATAGTTCTTAGAAGACCAAGAGACAATGCCTCATTTCATATTCCTGCAAATAATACACACAACCAATAAGGATTGCTTATAAATATACAATGTGGAATGGAATTTTCTTTTTTTAAAGGAAGTGATGAAATCTATATAAGAGAGTTGATGAGAAGCAACAGAACAGGCGCAAAGTGGAAAAGGATAAGCAATACAACAATAGACTCGACAACACAATTGTAAATGAGGTAACCAAAATTTGTGACTTGATGTTGTGATTGAGAGATTTTTGCCCCTTTCTATGTTGTATCTTGATAAATAATAGGTTGTAGCCCGTTGATGTAGGAGCCTCCTATGGGTTGTAACCTACAAACAATTTGTGGGAGTTGAAGCTTCCTTTTAGGTAGGATCCTAAAAAAATATAATGTAATAATGAGTAGTAACTTTCATTCACATCACTTTTAGCCTAAAATTCATGGTTTTCTCCCTTTGGGGTTTCCACTTATATATGGTGTCTTATTGTGTTGGTTCTTGAATGTTATGTGAATGTTCTTGAATTATTGATAAAAAAATCTGCAAATTTCTCTCTTTGACACCTGCAAAAGGAACTCAATAATAACAGATCCTGAACATAAACTATTAGTTGCTAAGAAGTAAATTAAGTTGAGTAAAACTAAAGAATTTTGAATTACTGATTCACCCCCCATCTTAGTAATTACCAATCATAAATATCAATTAGTATCAAACCCAAGTTCCTTCATTACCAATCTAACAATTGGAAGGAGGTCCTAAGTCAATGAAATTGCTAGTTAAGAAGGATGCTCAAAAAATAAAGTGCCTCTATTTAATAGTAGAAATTATGCCTTCTAGAAAGTTATAATGGGGACATATTTAATGTCTCTAGGAGTAGAAGTATTGGTTTCTATGATGATAGGATATGAAGAACCAAAGGAAAAACTAATGACAAAGATACAAAAATGAATTTTATATCTAATGCAAAAATTATGAATGCACTTCTCAGTGGTCCATATGAGTCTGAATATATTAAAGAAATTGTTGAAATTTGCAACAAGAAACAATGAAATTGGCATCTAGAATCAACATGAAAGCACACATACTAGTGTGGGACCATAGGTCATGTAGTGATGGGTCCTAGAGATACATTTTTGTGCAAGCCAATTTATTTAATAAATTGGAAATGTGTCTAATTTATTATCCCTTAATTAAATTGGACGATAAATTGTAATCTGATCTCATAAACACTCGTAATAGTTAATTGAGTGTGATAGACTCATTTAACTCATGAAATTCGAGTTGAGGGTGGTTAGTGAGGCATGTAGAGTGATTATATTTTTTTTAGAGTCCAAGTTGCAGTTAGTGTATTAGTTTAATGCATGAGAAATCAATTAACTCAGTTAAGTGAGATAAAGTCAGTCTAACTAGTTGTAACTGATTGTTGCACTAGTGAGAGGTCAAGTGAATTAAATCATATTTAATTCACATGCAGTGATCTATAAAGTGACTGATTATTTACTATTAATAGTTGCATGCATGCTAGTTCTAGTGGAGACCCAGTGGAGACAAAGGTTAAAGGGCGCTTGACTATCAGTTGTATTATTATCAAACTACCTGGATGCAGTTAAAACACCACAATATTTCCCACGATACTTGCACAGTTAAGGAAGGCCAAAATTCCTAAGGAATAGGGATTTCATTCCTCATGAATTGCGTGAGCAAGGCAAGCTGAATATAGCCTGAGAATTGGCTAAGTGTTGGCCCGATTTTGTCTGGATCAATGTGACGCAATTAGCAGATTGTAGAAGACTCTTGTGAGAAGAGTGCATTGTAATTGTTTCATGATTCCTTGGTTCATTATACAATATAGATAAAGGGGTTTTGAGCAGCAAGCTTTCCCCAAGAAAAAAATATGTGTTATGGATTGATTTTCTTCTTTCTCTTACTTGGTGTGATTGTGCAATCATGTTTAACTTTCGCAAAATTAATTGTAGAAGGATTAAATAATTTTCTTTAGTATATTACATGATTAGATTGAATCCATTGGTGTATACATATTGTTTGTATAATTTCTATATGGTATCAGAGCAAGAATTATTTGGGCGTGCGAGTTTGTAGACAATATATGAAAATTTTGATGAAAAATTATAAAAAAAATAGCATATTCGGATTCCTTGTGAAAAAATACCAAAATTAAAAAATAAATAAATAAAAATTGGTCGATTCAGAGCTAGGATGAGGGAGATATCATCAATTTAAAATCAACTCTTTTTTTAGAAAATTTTGCGACGGTGGGAAAATTACAATGTGTGAAATTCAAGAACCTGCATGCACTTGAGGTAAAATATGCATGCAAATATTTGAGGAGAAAAGTAGAGGATAGTGCCTTGGTGGTTGAGAGGGAGCCTCTCAACATGCAGTCTCAAAAGAAATCTCAGAAGGTTGTGGAGTAGCCACAATTGGAGAAGCAGAGAGGAGACCGATTGAAAGAGTCCACTCAAGCAGAGAGCTCCAGGAGGGGGAAATTTCGAGCCAAAAAGGCAGAGGGAATACATGCAGCTATACATCCAAGTGTGAGGTGGGGCAATGTGCAAATATAATCCCAAGCAAAAAATTGGGTAGGGTCCATTGAGATGGTGTGTCTCATTGATCGAAACTGGCTACGAGGAGCCCACAGTACAGCAGTAGCAGGAAGGATCAATTAGATTGATGCAGTTAGATGTCAGGAAGAAAAAAATAAGAGTGATAGGTGTCAGATACTGGAGCGCAGATCAGAGTTGGCACCAGTGTAGAGTGCATGGATGCAGATGTCAGCAACACAGAGAGTCCAATAGACATGTGCAGTAACTAGTAGCAGTCAGAAGAATCTGATGATAGATTCATTATTTTGATTCAGTTGTTTGGAAGCTATTCAGTTTCAGAAGTGTTGCATACAATATTTTCAAGTGCGAACAACACTAGAGATGTGTTGCATGAAAAATTTGCAAGTGTGAAAAACACTAGAGAAGTTTTGCATGCAAGAGTTGCATGTCACATGTAAGAGTTTCATGCTACATGCAAGAGGTGCATGTGCGCATGCAAGGACATTCCAAAGTACTAGATCAGGACAGATTGATTCATTTCTCGTTGAGAGGGAGTATTGAAATTTGCAACAAGAAATAATGAAATTGGCATCCAGGAACAACATGAAAACACACACATGAGTGTGGGACCACAGGTCATGTATTGATGGGTCCTAATGATACATTAGTGTGCAAGAAAAATTATTTATAAATTTGAAATGTGTCTAATTTAATTATCCCTTAATTAAATTGGACAATAAATTGTAATCTTATCTCATAAACACTTGTAATAGTTAAGTCAGTGTGATAGACTCAGTTAGCTCATGAAATTTTATTTTAGGGTGGTTGGTGAGGCATTTAGAGTGATTCTATTTGTTTTAAAGTCCAATTTGTAGTTACTGTATTAGTTTAATACATGAGAAATCAATTATCTCAGTTAAGTGAGTTAAAGTCAGTCTAACTAGTTGTAACTGATTGTTGCACTAGTGAGAGGTCAAGTGAATTAAATCAGATTTAATTCACACGTAGTGATATGTCAAGTGACTGAAGATTTACTATTAATATATGCATGCATGTCAGTTCCAGTGGAGACTCATTTGAGACAAAGGTTAAAGGGCAATTGACTATCAGTTGTATTATTAGCAAGCTGCCTGGATGTAGTTAAAACACCATAGGATTTCCCATGATACTTGCGTAGTTAAGGAAGGTTAAAATTCCTAAGGAATAGGGATTGCATTCCTCATGAATGCGTGAGAAAGGCAAGCAGAAGACAGGCTGAGAATTGGCTAAGTGTTGTCCCGATTTTGTCTAGATTAGTGTGAGACGATTAGCAGATTGCAGACGACTCTTGTGAGAAGAGTGCATTCTAATTGTTTCATGATTCCTTGGTTCATTATACAATATAGATAGAGGGGTTTTGAGCAGCAAGCTTTCCCCATGAAAAACATATGTGTTGTGGATTGATTTGTTTCTTAGTCTTACTTGGTGTGATTGTGCGATCGTGTTTAATTTCCACAAAATTAATTGTAGAAGGATTCGGTTTTTTGCTTTAGTATATTGCATGATCAGATTGAATCGATTGGTGTATAAATATTGTTTATATAATTTATACAGTAATGCATTGTGAGATAGCCAAATATATCTAGAGTAAACTAGAAAGTATTCATGAAGGAGATAAAAATGTGAAGATGGCCAAACTACAAGTGCATAGAACGCAATTTTAGACCTTAATAATGAATGAAGGTGAAGATATAGCTAAATTATTTTTAATATTTTATGAAGTTGTAAATATCATGATGGGTATATGAGAAACACACAAATAAAGTGTAATAGAAAATATTGAGGTCATTACCTTCTAGATTCAATCCTAAAGTTTCAGCTATAGAAGAGACAACATACCTTGAGACTTTAACAGGGATCAACTATGTGGCTCTTTGACATCATATGAGATGAGAACTCCAAAAGGGAAGGTAGTCACTAGAGAGGAATATTTCAAGGAAGACAAGTCCATAAAAGAAAAGGAATGTTCATGCTCAGGTTATGATGAAGAAGAATCAAAATTTGTCAGAAGACTAAAGAAAGGAACAGGTAAGTACAAAGGAAAACTTCCATTTAATTTTTTTAATTTTGGAAGAGAAGGGAATTATGATTCAAAATTTCCTTATAATAAATACGAAAATAAACCTAAAGGGAAAGAGAAGAACAAGTCAAATAAAATGCAGAAAGAAGGAAAATTCAAAAGAAAAAAAAATTGTGCTTAAGAAGATAACATCATATCTGGAAGTATCGATGAATCCTCTAGTGAATATGGATCCCATGAATTCATATTGACGGCCTTGGAATAACTTGAAAAATATTTCCAAGAATATGCATAAGAAGAGGAAGGTGATGTAGACCTTGAGGGGGAGTTGATTAGTGCCCTAGATGAAATAGAAAGGCTTAAACTAAATAATAGAAAGAATAAAGATATCCTATTGAAATATGTAAAATAAGAATAAAATTCAGAAAAAATTATCAGGTTGAAGGTTGAAATTTAAGAGGAAAAGAAGGTGGAAGACATTTTGATGCAGTAAATAAAAGAGAAAAGCCAGGAGTGTGAAAGATTGGAAGAAGAGGTGGTAAGTCTAAAGAAGAAGCTGGAGAAGGCTGAAACTGAACTAAACATGAATATTGAATAGATAAAAGGGTATGAAAAAATGGATGTGATATTAAATTCTCATAGATATCCATTCATAAATACTGGGTTAGGCTATGAAGGAGAATCCAGTAAATCCAAGGCAGAGGATAAAAGAACTATCACATTTGCAAATGCTGCTAGGGGAGAGAATGACAACTCACATCAATTTGAGAAGAAAAATTTGAGAAACACTTCAACAACCAATGAACAACTACAAAGAAAAATTTCCGAAAAAAGTACAAAAGAAAACAAAATGGATAATCAAACAATAATCTATCAAAAAAAATTCTTCTTTAGGAGACAATATTATCAAATGTCAAGATGGTTATATTCTCAAACAACATCCATTACCAGATACAATTATTTTTACTGTTCTAAAAAATTTGGACATAAAACCATAGACAATAGAGCTTATGTCAGAAGAATTGTTTTGGAAAATTCTAAGAGAAGAATAAATGGGTGCATGCAATCTAGAAAAAAGGAAGAAGAAAATAAACCTAATAAGTGTGTCTTAGTTTTATATGCTAAAGCTCAAAGTAGTAAATGGTATGTGGATAGTGGTTTCTCTAGACATATGACAGGATATACAAGCATGTTTATATCTCTGGATGAAAAGAAAACTAGAAATTTCACATTCAGAAATAATGAAATAGGAAAAATTAGAGGAAAGGGTACAGTCAGGTTGAATAATGGAAGAGGAAAGGCCAAAGATGAACTGTTTGTAGATGGTCTAAAACATAATTTTTTGAGCGTAAGTCAAACGTGTGACAAAGGTTGTGATGTTCTCTTTAGAGCTCAAGAATGTGAAATGAGGTCAAAATCTACAGGGAAGATTTTGGCTAAAGGAGTTCAAACAGAGAATAATGTATACATATTAAAGGAAGAGAGTGAGGAATGCTACATTAGCAAACAAGATGAATCCTGGCTATGGCATAATATATTAGGGCACCTTAAATTCAATCACATCATCAAAATCAGAAATAAGAGAGCATTTAGAGATCTTCCAACAATAAAGAAGTCTAAAAACACTATCTTCAAGTCATGTCAAATGGGTAAACAAACATGAAAATCATTCAAATTCGAAGATAAACTATCAAGTAGTAAGAATTTGCATCTACTTCACATTTATTTGTAGGGGCCTTCTAGAATAGAAGCACTAGGAGGAGAAAAATATTTCATGCTAGTAATTGATGACTATTCAAGATTGATATGGCCGGCATTCCTAGAAAATAAGTTAGAAGCCTTTGAAATGTTAAAAATATTCAAGGCCCTGGAAGAAAACCAAATAGGGTGCAAGATAAAGTGCATAAGGTCAAATATATGAGGTGAATTTAAATCAGATGAGTTTGCATAACTATGTAAATAATTTGGCACAAAACAACAATATATTATTGCAGACACACTGCAACAGAATGGAGTTGTAGAGAGACAAAACAAGTATGTTCAACAAATTTCCAAAGCTATGATGCAAGAAAAGAAACATTCCTCAAACCTATTAGTAATAAGTGGTGCATACAACGATACATATTCTCAATAAGGCACATCTCATACCAAATTTTGATAAGACACCATATGAAATGTGGCACGAGAAAACATCATCAATCAAGCATTTTAAAGTATCAAAGAGTAAATTATATATAAAAAATAGTGATGAAAAGCTAGGAAATTTTGATGCTCGATCTGATGATGAGATATTTATGGGATATTAATAAAAACATAAGGGATATAGATACTATAATAAGAGGCTGCATAATATTTTGGAATGAATAGTGGTAAGGTTTGATGAAGAGCTATCTGATAATAACAAAAGCACTTATTTTATTAATTCTCCAGATCATAACCACTATGAAAATAAAGAGAATGAAGTACAAGATGAATCATTAGAATATACATAGAGTCATTCAAGAGTACCCTCAAGAAACACTCAAAAGAATCATCCTAAAAATCAAATTATTGGAGATAAAATTGGAGTTCAAACCAGGGGACAACTAGCAGAAAATTTTGAGCAAGTTCATATAGCTATGTTGTCAAAAATAAAGCCAAAGAACTTTGATGGGGAAAGTAAAGACCAATGTTGGGTAGATGATTTGAATGAAGAGTTAGATAAAATCTAAAATAATAATACTTAGGAACTAACACAAGGACAAATAAGAAAAATGTCATTGGGACAAAATGGGTATTCAAGAAAAAAATGAATGAACAAGGTTAGATTGTGAGAAACAAATCCATACTACTATGCAAGGGGTACTCACAAATAGAAGGCCTTGATTATGAATAAACCTTTGCACCAGTTGCAATATTGGAGGAAATAAGGATGTTTTTGGATTTGGCTTGTTACAAGGATTTCAAAGTATACCAAATGGATGTGAAGTCTTCTTTTATAAACAAAGAACTTGAGGAAGAGGTCTATATGGAACAAAATGAAGGGCTTTTTTTATCTGATAAACCTAACTACATTTATAGATTAAAGAAGGCTTTGTATGGTCTTAAACAACACCATGATCATGGTACTCTAGACTGGACAAGTACCTTCAAAAAAATGGTTTCACAAGAGGAGGAGCTAATAGTAATTTGTACATAAAGGCTGATGGAGATGAATTATTAATTGTGGTTGTGTATGTGGATGATATCAGGTTTGGCAGTAATAAATATCATCTAGTAAAAGGGTTTGCTGAAGAGATGAATTTTGAGTTCGAGATGTCAAGGATTTGAGATCTTACCTTTTACGTAGGACTCCAAATCCTACAAAAGGCTAGAGGAATATTCATTTTTCAAGAGAAATACCTAAGAGATATGCTAAAAATGTTCCAAATGGAAGATTGTAAGTTATGTGTAGATGATGAGTCGCATGATGTGGAATAAAAGCTTTACATATATATGCTAGGAATTCTGCTATACCTAACAATTTCTAGACCATATATAATGTTGGAAGTTGGATTAGTAGCAAGATATCAATCAACACCCAAAAAAAACGTTTGTTAGCAACCGTGAGGATTTTTAGATACTTGAAAGGGACTACAAAGTATGGTCTATGGTATCCACAAGGGATAGAATTTAAATTGACAAGATACACAGATGCAGATTGGGACAATTGTGTGGATGATAGAAAGAGTACAAGTGGTGGAGCATTCTACCTAGGAGAGTCTTTGGTGGCATGGTTAAGAAAGAAACAATCATCAATTTCTCTATCCACAACATAAGTTGAATACATAGCAGCTACATCTTGTTACACACAAGTGTTGTGTATGAAGTATATACTATGTGAAATAAACTAAAATCCTTTGTTTCATTCAAAGACTAAACATATTCTTATAAAGTACCACTTTCTCAGAGAAATAGTGGTTGAGAAAACAATGAAGATGGAATAAATACCCTCAAAAGAACAAATAACAAACATATTTAATAAGCCTCTTTCTAGAGAACCATTTGAGTATCTAAGAGACAATTTAGGAACAATTCCTTCAGGTACTTCTTAATGATGTGACTTCAAAAGGAGAATCTAAAACTTGAAATTGAATGCACTATCTAAGGTGGAGACTACAGGAGTACGGAGAAGTAAAGAAGATGAAGAAGAAGCATATATTTTTGTCAAGAATATGAGGCACTAAGATGCAGCAAGAACAATCACATCATCAAATTATGAGATTAAGTCATCTTCATAAATGAAAGAAACATCAATCAAGTGCACCATTAAAAAGTTTAGTCTTTAATGCAAAGTTCTTTTTTAAATAGAACATTGTACATATGTATATATCGTGTATATAAGTGGGTAAATATATGTTTTCAAATGAACATTTACATATCTAGACAAAGCATGTTGGCATCATCATAATTTTCTCAAAATACTTCATATTCTGATGAATCTAATTGTGTGTATGGAATGCATCTATGTACATTATAATGATCCATTTATTAATTGACATTTGATCTAAGATCCATTTAAGTATATACATGCAAGAAAATAGACTATTATGGAAATTAGCTCTTAAATCAAAAGGACAGGTAGTAATTAAGCTACAATGTTGCATTCAGAACTGAGGTATCTTCAAATATGTATGATACCATCAAGCCTAGAGGAGCCGAATTTATTCATCTTTGTGATGAGTTTTCAAGAAGTCTTCATCATGAAGAATCATGAGATCGACATCTGATCCACATTATCAAGAACAAATTGCTGCAAGGGATCATTTCATGCATATATCCTCTTGTGATTGCAAAGGACTACTATTGATTTTTTTATTTTTTTTTTATGAAAATGCTTCTACAAACATAATGTCATCATGTGATTGAAACATTTTTCCGCACTCAATTGCATCACTAAGATTTTCCCAATTAGTTCAGTTTCATTATTATGGCCATACAAAATTGTCGCTAATACAAAATTGAGCGACATTAATGTTACATGATTAAAGTGCAAGAAGAGAAATGAGATTATGAAAGAAATTCTTTAAAGCATCATCATCATAGTTGAAGAAAAACAAATTCCTACATCTAAAAATTTAAATGAAGCATCAATTCACTAGTAAATTTACAAAAGAAGGAATGAAGTCACAAAGAGAGATTTATCCATATTTACACTAGATGCAGAAAATAAAACTCATATATCTCCTAACAAGTGAATTAACAAACATTAAAATCCCCTGAATTGTCAAATCTATTCTCTACAATCATTAAGATGCAACTTCTGAGCATTCAAAAATGAGAACAACAAATTGTTGAACAAAAAGATAGCAGTGCATGCCATTGAAAAGGGCATCATTTACATTGATTATTTGCATAAATAAGAGGGAATCTTCAAAGGAAAAAGGGAAGATCCCTGAAAATTCAAGAAAGAAAACCAAGAACTCAAAATGATTTCTATATATCATAAAAAGGTGGGAATAGTTGCAAGGAAGGTAAACGCAAGGAAGAAAGTAACGACTACTCGGTCATAAATATAATAATGACAGATACAAAATGGCAGGAGATGGAAGAATACTGAGTGTGGACAATCCAACATTTTTTTGTGGATGGTTATGATATGGCACATAATAAATATATTTAGTTATATTTTGAATATATTAAAATTAGGGTTACGACCTCTCTCCGTGCTATTATTATTCCCTCGCACAACTTATGCCAGCATTAATGTGTGAATCCAAATAATATGGGTTGTTGAATATATATCAGTTGGTGATGGCATATACGTTACAAAATATATTGAGGATGGTTGAATATACTATGCGTTGTTCAGTTGGTGAATAATATCAAGAGCTACACATTATATGTGGGTATCAAATGAATAATATTGAAGGTTGCATGGTATGATATTATCAATGGAATAATATTGAAGCTGCATAATACCATTATCACTGCACAATAGTATTATTGTTGCATTTATTAATGGAGTGTTATTGCCATGCATGAAAATATTATTCCATGGAGTATCATTTCCAACAATCACCTTTATATACCACCAAAGAACTTGTATTGGCCTCCACTCCAACATTATATTTACTTATCATATTGATGGAGTATTATTGCCATGCATGAAAATATTATTCCATGGAGTATCATTTCCAACAATCACCGTTATATACCACCAAAGAACTTGTATTGGCCTCCACTCCAACATTATATTTACTTATCATATTGGTATATTCTCTTGACGAATTATTCACACCAACATTATGTTTGGTATTCACACCAGAATTATATTATATTTGCTTCTCAACAGATGTTATTTAACGCTGGAAAATCACCAAGCAATCAACTGATGTTTCATGGATATGTAAGCTTGTGTGTTTTAGATATGCTTAGTATTTTCCGTGAGCAACAAAGGGGACAAATGCTCCAACATAAGAGTATAGAGGTTGCTGCTCAAGCGTAAGAGATCGGGGCTAATTCGGCAGCGTAATCTAATGGAGGAAGATCCTGATGCCTAAGTTGTAAGTAACGAGGTTTAGCTCCCGAGATCGGTATTTCATCCTAAAGTAAATCGTATAATTTCTAATGATTGGGACTATCCCCACGAAGTGGAGAAATGTTTGGGACAATTGGGTACGAAGGGCTTTCATAACAATTTTTGTCTAGCTACAACATAGAAATGGAGGGCTCTCGAGAGATCTATGTCCATTTCTATGTTATAGCTTGATAAAGAATATGTTGTAATCTATTGAGGTAGGATCCTCATGTGGGTTGTAACATGCAGAAAATTTGTGGGAGTTGGAGTTTCCTTTGAAGTAGGAGCTTCTTCTAGGTTCGAGCCTACAAAAATATGATGTAATAAGGAATAACGGTTTGCCTTAACATCAGTTTCAGCCTAAAATTAGTGGTTTTCTACTTTCGGGGTTTCCACTTATATCTGGTGTCTTCATGTGTTAGTTCTTGAATGTTGTGTGAATATTGTTGAATTATTGATAAATAAATCTAAAAATTTCTCTCTTTGACCTGCAAAAAGAACTCAATAATAACATAGCACGAACATAAACTATTAGTTGCATAATAAGTAAATTAAGTTGAGAAAAAGTAAAGAATTTTGAATTACTGATTCACCCCCCCTCTTAGTAATTACCAATCATAAATATCATAGGATCCTCTAGGAGAGAGTTGTGATGCTATGCTCTATTTTGGAAGTGCCACCAGTTCCTTCAAGAGACCCACAGATACAGAGGTGGGCTATGGTGATGCCACGAGCTGGTGGCAAAAAGGTGGGGCATTATTGGAATGACGTGGTGGAGGCTTGGTTTAGATCCAACCCTCAAATGATTCTAAAGTACCCCTACCATGGTGTTGACTTCAATGGTGATCGAGACATGGGGATTCCTCCTGATGATGCTTGGGAGCCATTAGGTATGTGGGTTGTATTTTTCTGCATTTGTGCTTTATTTAATTATACTGATATCATGTATGTTTGCTTGCAGATGTTGGACCTTGTGTACGACCATTAAAAAACGTGGTAGGAAACGATCCTCGCCGGATGGGGGCAGCTGGTGTGGCAATGGTGCCGCAGCGACGGAGGGATGACATGATTCGGGAGGACCTTGAGAGGCCATCTCAATGCCGACGATTGGAGATAGGTGGTCCCTCAAGAGAGGGAAGTAGCTCTTCTACCCCACCAGAGAATGTGAGGCTAAAGAAGAGAGTGGAGGCTACTGAGGCTCGTGTGGCTACCCTAGAGGCCCAGCTGGAAGATGGAGATGATGTGTGGGGGAAAGTGGCTGCTCTACGAAGGGGGATGCCCAAGGAGGGTTGGGATGGGTTGGGAGAGGTGAGAATGGAGACCATTATGGTGCCTTAGGATAGAGTGCGATGCCCGACTCTCCATCGCATTTTTGGTGACTAATCATCCAATATTAGCACCAGATGAGGTTGGGGGACCTCAAAAGGGTGGCGCCGAGGGTGGGGGTCCTCGGCCTTAGACATTTTTTGTATTTACCAAGGAAATTGATGCAGGAGAATCCTACTAAAAAAATCAATGTATATTTGGTTGACTTAGGGGGTTTTATTTTTGATAAGGAATTTGATTTATTAATAGGAAATTTTCTTTATTTTGAATAATTTGAGTGAGAAATATGTGTGTGAGGTTTTAAATGTAAATATTCTCAAATATGTGAGAATATGAGAGAGTTAGACTTGTGAAGGTCTCATGAAGATCTTAGGGATTATGAGATCCTAAAATAGGTATTTAGTTGAGTTAAAAGTGGGTCTAGAGGATCTTTAGGATATGGTTGAGCAGACTGTGGATTTGAACCAGAAATGGTTGCAGAATCCATTTTCTAGATTATTGTAAGCCTCGACGGCATTGGGGGAGGCCATTTCAAATGAAGAAAATTAGGCCATAGTTAGATGATAGAGGAGAAATTTTGAGTATATATACATGTAAAGAATTAATACAAATGAAAAGGTATTCATGTTATATTGTATTGTCTTTGCATGTGTTCTATATACTTAATTAACTTATTGTTGTTGTGTGAGAGAAATCTTGTATACGATCCAGGATACTAGAGATTTATTGTTGTTGAAATTTGAGTTGTGCATAAATTCCAAAAATTGTTGTAAATCACAATTCCATTTCCTATTTGTCGAGGAACAGAGTTAAGCCACTGTTCATTGGGTGTAGAATGCAGATTGAAGAGAATTCATTGCTCGAGGACTAAGTATGCAGTTCGACAATCTCCAGGGATGAAACTTTTATTATCAGTTTGTGGCCATTATAGATGAGTTGTGGCAAGCTCCAGGACGTTACAAACAATCAAAGCCTGTGCTCCTGTTTCATGCAATAGTGAAATTTATGTGAATTTAAATCAAACAGAACAGGTTTAAAGTGCCAGAAATTGGGTGTCGATGACAAGGTCGTAACTAGTGAGGATGCAGATCGAATTAGATGTGGACCAAAGTCCTGTTCGAGGTATAATTAGGAGGTGGATCGAAGCTATGTTAAAGATTGTTGGTTGTGGTGTAGAGCCATGATTTTAGATGGAAGTACAAATGATGGGTTAATGGCAACCATCGATCATAGCCAAAGAGGGTGTTCTGTTCCTGATCCAGTGATTCGGTTTTTGTTCCACAATTTAGTTCATGTTCATGTTCCAACAATTTGGTTCCTATTCTCATCTCCATGATTTTCATACATCAAGCTATACTGAAGGTAAATGATCATATGGGTTTTGAGAAATAGAGGGTTGATATGTTAATGTGTTACCTCTATCATGCTCAGGTATTCCATATAACACAAACTCTAAAAATTAATCCTTCCATGTTTATGTATAATTGATATAAGCATAGTTTTAAATGAAATTGATTAGAGATGGAAGGGTTGAAGTATCTTTCTTGAGACTTGTAGTGTAGCCCAGTGTTTTAAAGCTACCTATTATGGAGTTATATATCTGGTAGGTCATCATAAATCACCCATTATGAGGATGCTCCCTTGTTTGATGACCTATTTTTTATTGGCTTGAGCCAGTGGATGTATATATATATATATATATATATATATATATGAGATATCATTTTTATGGCTATCATGATGTGTTATCTATGTGTAGGCTTGCATACATGTGATGTATGTATACATTTAATTGATGGATCTTATGTTTATGATTTATGTGTCTTGATGGCAATATATATGTGATGCATGCCAGTTTAGGATTTTATTAGCTATGCGATCAGCTATATGATTTTGATTTCTTGGTATATGTGAAAATGAAATATGATTAAAACCATGAGGTAACCTTTGTGCATGTAGGTATTTCCAAAAAAGACATGGATCACTTACTTTGAATGCTTTGTTCAACTGTGAGACAACAAGATAGGAATCAAGGAACACATGTATGTGAATGATAACTTGATGGGTGGCTGAACCGATATAAATCCCACTGTGATGAAGGGGTGTTAGGTCAAGAGAGTGTATGGACCAGGTTGTTGCAGAAAGGTGTTGCGACATTAGGAACCACCATCAACTAACCCATGATGATAGGTTGGTGGGTGATCCATCTGTGAAATAGGATGAGAGAGTGATTTTAGTGTACATCCATGATGAGGTGGTCATCATAAAAAAATAAGGCATTGTACATAGAATTTTAGGGGTAGAATTTCTTGAGGTAGAGCCCATTGACGAGATTTTTGAGACAAGTACCATCTGACTGAGATAAGATGTATGCCCCCTTGTAGAGGAAATTTTTAATAATGTATGGGGCCTTTCATAATGTCTCAAACTTCCCCAGTCCTAAAGCTTCTTGGGAAACATCGTATCGAAGTAATAACTCCCCCTCGGTGAATGATCGAGGGGTGAAAGTGCGATTGAAAGGGGCCTTGGTCTATTTTTTGTGCGCTTCATTGTGTTGAAGGGACTGTCACCGAATTTCTTCGACATGTTACAGATGCACCAAATGTTTCTCTAATGGTGTGGTTTCAGGGAGAGGTTCAATGGCCGAGTATAAGGTAGGGTTCTCACACTCGATGGGGAGGAAAACTTCGACCTGTAGACTAAATGGAAGGGTGTAAATATTATGGATGATTTGATCATTGCGTTGTACACCCATAAGGTTGAAAACACCATTTGGTGCAAATTTGTTTTATGGTTGTTCACCATACCTTGCAATATTTTTTTGAGGATTTTGTTGAAAACTTCTACCTGGACGTTGGATTGAGGGTAGTATGGAGAAGAAAATTCATGAGAGAAACCAAGGTGTTGGGATAATTCCTAGAAAATCTCATTCTCGAAGTGCTTTCCATTATCTGAGACCAAATCCTTGGGAACACGGAACCATGTTATGCCATGGTTAAAGAAAAATTGTGTAGTGGTGTTAGCAGTGTTATATATGTTGGCATGGCCTCTGCCCATTTTAGTTGACGACGACCATAATTTACTTATGGCTGCCTAAATACGATGGGCTTCAAGTCATGAAGTCTATGACCCATGTACAAAAGGGGCCTGCAATGATGACCAGGTGTAGAGCAGATGGTGGATTGTGAGTCTTATGCGCTCATTTTTAGCACCGCTCACGTCGTTTGACTGCTTGAATGTAGGCATGGAACAAGGTGGGCCAAAATTAACTAGCACAGGGGATTTTATGAGCGGTGGTTATCCCTTATAAGTGGTCACTGCAAGCTCCACTATGGAATTATTTCAAGATCAATGCATCGAAGAAGGATGGTGGCGATGCGTGGAATACATGACATCACCCATAAGGAGGTATTTTGGGGCTTAGTGGCGAATGTGCCTTCGATTGTTGCGAGTAAGTTGGGGTCTCAAATTTTGAGTCTGTAGGAAGAGAAGGATGCCGCCATACTAGGGGTCATCTGTTGATACTAATAAAAGGTGTTAATCAAGGAAATAACCATTAATATGGGGCACTTGGGTCTCTATAGTGAGATCGGTGATGAACTCTACAAGGATAAGCGCCTTCTTGCTTTTGGGAGAAGAAACTTGTAGGTCAAATTCTTACAGAATAACTACCCGCCAGGAATATTTGTTGTTCATCATACAACGAGTGAGCATGTATCTCATTGGGTTGATATTTTCTATTATGATGGTGGTACATAGGAAGATGTAGTGTCGAAGCTTTTGTACAGAGTTTATTAGGGCTAAGGAAGTCTTCTTGACTAACTCATACTTCAAGGCAGGCCTAGAGAGGTTCTTGATAACATAATATATTGTGTGCTCTCTATTATCAGGTCTTTCTTGAACTAATACCCCAAAAATTGTAGCATAAAATGATGATAGGTAAAGAGTGTCGTCCTTAATGTGGTCAGGAGGGATAATTAATGGATCTTGAGATAATGCATATTTTAGGGCTTCAAATTATTTTTGTGCCTGTTCATCCTAGTTGAAGGGAATGTCATGACAAAGGAGGCGCAAGAATCCATGCGCGTGTTTTCTGGATAAATCCCTCTTGCAGAAAAGAGTAATCTCCCTCGTATCCCAACATATAACTAGAAACTCACAACATTTGAATATCTCTTTCCCTAAACTATTAGCATTTAGATTATCAGAACTTCGAAATGAGGAGGTAATGCTACTACCTTTCAACGAGATGTTTGATGTAGACCTTTCCTTTCATCCTGAAGAAGTCCTTCAATGCTGAGAAGAACCTGCAATCACAAACATGCAAAGAATCAAAAGCATATGCAGTATAAAAATAATCCAAAACACCAGTTTAACTTAATGATCAAGGAGATTTAGAATTTTCATTGTTTTAATGAATCTAAAAACAACACAATGAGAAAAAGGGATCCATATGTATTATCAAGAATATAAAGAGTAATCTTACAACCTGAGCCTTGATGTTGCACAGATTTCTCCCGTATGCCTTCACAACTATGCTCCTTGGTTTGATAAGCTTTCCTCTCTAAAATGACTAATATAGATTTATCTTCAATGAACTCTTATAAAATGTACAATATATGAAGTACAAACTTCCAAAATCTACCCTAACCCTGAAGCTTCAACTCAATTTATAGGAGAAATTAAGGAGGTTACAGATCCAACAATAGAGGGATGAGATCCTCTAATGAAGGGATTAGGGTTCCTTCATCCAAGGGGATAAGTTCCATGAGTGGAAGGATATAGCTCGAACTGTCGCAAATCAAGAGGCTTTTATTTGGAAGAATATGCACCCAACTATGCTTCTAGAAGTTACTTTTCATGTTTACTTTCTTTTACATGGGGTGCATAGGTTTTATGGGAAAACAAAGCACAAATGTCCACAGATAAAGGAGGGGATATCAACGCATGCGAGGAAGTGACCAAAAAATGCGTGCATGCAACCTTTGCGAGTTTTAAAGATATTTTTCCAAGTTCCCAAGACTTGGTTTAGTAATATAAATGTTTTGAATTCTAAGGAAGCATGGGTATGGATAGTGATGAATCCATATTTGACAGTCAAATGTCATGGTGACAAAATGACATGTAAGATATTGCCCCCTAAAGTGCAAATTCTGAGAAAATATTTCAAGAGAGTGAAACATTTTATCATTCCAAGGATTGGATTGGAGACATCGATTGAAAACCTGTAAGAAACATTCAGTGAAAATATATAATCATCATTGAGGTGGGAATTCCCATACTCAAAGAAAAACTAACTACATGTTCTGGTATATATATTACTCGGCATTACATCTAAAGTAGACATAGTATGGATGCAATCATCTGTTATGAATAAGACTTTTGTATCATGAATACATAACTCCTTGCAACCTGGATGGTTGAAACTAGATCCAGGGTCTTTATTTCCGCTTCTATAACTAGTATGAATCTATCCATGCGATTGATTGTTTCGAAGTAGAACATAGTAGAAACCACTTGATTACCGGTTAATAATGAAAAATGTTAAAAATTGTGAGAGAAATCATCAGAAATGACAATGGCTCTCAAAGTACTTCAGTACAATCTATGAAATGTGAATGAATGATTTGTAGTTGAACACTCATAGAGTCATTCTATGGAAGGCCAATGATGAAAACTTGTTGTCGAAGGTGAGAAACCTGCCATTAGGGCATGCATATTTCAAGGTACTAATAGGATTTCTAGAATAATTTCCTATATAATGAGATGAAGTCGATAAGAAGTGATCTGTCGCACGAGGGCCTATGATGCGAAACCATTATGTCAAGTTTTGAAGAAATATTTTGCAAGGATTAACTTAGGGATAGTTAAAGTGAATGGAGACAAATATTTGCAATGAATAATGAATTTGAAGTTGAACTTTATCTTGAACACATAATGACACAGTAAATGACTTGGCAACATTTGACTTAAAGATAATACCCAAAACTAGTTGAATACTTTCAATGAGAAAAATTTGATTAACTGTAAGACAAGAATATTACCCAACCCAGACATATGTGTGACAAAGTGTCGTGTTCAAGAGTGACATGCTTCTTTTAAAACAAGTATAAAAGATGGCTTATTTTTCTCACTTTTCCCCCCACCATTACTAGCAAGTACCTGTTTATTTTTTTCAATATTGAGGAGGATAAAATTTTCTTGTTGTGTAAGCTAATCCTTCGAATGAGTCCATCTCAGTAATTTTAACGAGCTCTAAGAAGGAGTGGTTCGACCCTGTTGTAATCGATAGGTCCTGCACTGTTTAATTTTAACGAGTTCAACATAGGATTAACTCGGTGTTTTTCAGTTTTACAGAGTCAGAAGAAAAACATAAGTAAACTTCGTAGTGTTATTTTTCATACTTTTAGTCCCTCAAACCTAAAAAAGGATAAAATAATGTAGGAGAGAACTCTATTGATCATGTTTAGTCAACGTATACCTTTTTCGCAATTAGTCTAGTTCAGTCTAGAAAAGGGGTAAAATTACACTGATTAGAAAATTGTTCATTTATTTTAATGAGTTCGAATAGTCAAGTGCCTGATGATATTTTCATGTTTATAGATTCTGAAAAGGGCTTAAAAGAGGACTCCATGGCTTCACTTTTTTGTATTTTTTGAGAGCTTGAAAAAGTGATAAAACTTTACTCTGTCGCCAAAATGATTCGTTTTTTAAACACAACCTATTATCTACACAAAAAACTCAAAAATTATAATAATTTGTACTCAATCATGGTTAAAATATTCAAAATTTAAACTTCTAAAGGTAAATATAAATAAAATAATATTATTTTATTCATGAAAACCTATAAAAAGTGGACAGAACAAGTCATTTTTACCTTTTGATTTCTAGAGTAGTAAAAAGGATTTTTTACCATAGATCTTCTGAAGTTGATATTGGGAGAACCAACCAACAATTTCACAAACCATTAGTTCCAGGTATTTAATCTCTTCATTATCTTTCATTCTATCCATTTACTTTTTCATTTTAAGTTTTAATATTATTTATTGGAGGAAAAATGGTTTTAGAATCCTTGCTCGAGGGTGCGCAGGTTTTCCTGGCAAAACTTGTGCACCTCGATGTTTT
Organism: Pinus albicaulis; assembly: GCA_034641835.2. Taxonomy (NCBI): domain Eukaryota; kingdom Viridiplantae; phylum Streptophyta; class Pinopsida; order Pinales; family Pinaceae; genus Pinus; species Pinus albicaulis. Next base: position 67,627,996 of record CM076571.1, read on the forward strand.
TTAATATAAAAAATCACCGTGCCGCCATGATTTTATATGTAAATCATGCACAAAATCACACTGTCTACGAAAGAAATTTCATAAGCACCATGGGGTTTTCAAAAATGATTTTCTTTCCATAAAAAAACCCTTATTTCTTCCTTCAAGCTTCTCAATGTGTCTACTAAATCATAAGAGTGCCCAACACCACGTTTCTCATCTGATTCACAAGGAGAATCTTTGTAGTCTACCATCTTGCTGGTAATGTTTGGTTCCTTCTTGCAAGGCATCTCATGTTAGCTTAAACCAAATCACAATAAACCAACGTAACTTAGCATAATCCAAGGAGGATATATCATCTGCAGGATCAACCAATCAACTTAATACATTTATAGACATAATCATAACAACATATAGACTTATAACGCATAGGTGTACCAATACATAAACATAATTCTATCTAGAGTCCAGTCATCAATGCATGGCCATATTAAGTACACACCATAACCTCATGCATGACAACATCAATCATACCAATGTACACTTGATAAAATGTAATCACTTGACTTTTATAACCAATCATAGGCTCATGAAAACATATTTCAAAACAACACCATAAACTCTCCCATGGTGACATCACTTCCACCATGACCAACACTATGCAAATGCAATAAGTACATATACCACAAGTATGAGAAACACATATGAAACCAACAGAAATGCATGATGACAATAATCTTGAAAACATCCTAATTTTCCCAAAGAGAGTGCAACCATAATCAAATACCACTTGTAACAACACATCTCCCCTCACATCTACCCAAGTAACCAGTCAACCAGGGTAAACATGAGATGAGGGGTAGTTATGACCAGACTCAACCTCCTATATGACCTTAAGGAAATGGATTCGACAACCAAACCTTATTGACCTCCCTAAGGTGCCACCAGACCCTCCAAGAGTAACCCAAACCCTTAAGATGTCCATCCTTGAGGTCATCCTGATTTTTAACTGACTTTTACCCCCAGTCACACCCTTTCCAAGGCCTCAGTGCAACTGGACCTCCCAATCACATGCATAAGCCTGCATCAATGCAACTGTGGACTAAATTGCTTAGTGTTGTGCTAGCGACTACAGATTTTAAGAATAAATTCCAGGGTTGGGGATAAAACTCTGCCCTTAAATCCATGTAACTCTAAGATATCATAAATTACACAGTGACAATGCTTGTAAACCAAAAATTGACTCTAGGACTAGGCCTGACCATCCCCAACCGAGACTGACATTTTATGAAACACTTGGAAACAATGCAATCTACAGGTCATGAATACAAGACTGAACATAAGGGAGTACAAATTCATAAGAAACTTATCAAGAAGGATCGCCACCCTCTCCCATTAGCTGTATTATCATTAATTAGGTCTTTCATTCACTGTCCTCTCGTTTACAGGTAAAAGCATGAAATGAACCATGACTAGAACGATTCACAAAACCATGTTTATAAACAACGTATAACCACAGAAATAACCATAAGATAAAAACCATTAAAACCAAATAATTACATGTAAAAAATCAAGAGAACTTAGCTTTCATTATTGATCCAAGTGGCTCTAGAGACACACACCGTGACAAAGAGGGCTTATGAAAGCTCAAAAATCAAAGTGACGGAAACATGGCAAACTCAGTTTTAGCTTGAATATCTCGTCTTCTTGATCACAATGGAGTGAACTGTTCATCAAACCAAGTTTGTATGTAAAATTTAGAGCTGGTCAAAGTTGTGGGGTTGGCTAGGTAACATGGCTAAGGAGGATGCAATTTCAAAGGATTCCAGTGGCTAGGTTCCAGCTAGCTCCGACCAGATTCTGGGTAAATTTGTTGGACACTTGATTTGTCCAATAACCCCTATGGTTTGATAATTTTTATAAAATTGGTTATATATAAAAAATTAGATATTAAAAAAAAAGGTGGTGGGGCCACCAATCCCGCCACCTAAATTAAAATATAACAAAACAAAAAATCAAATTTTAGTGTTAAGGGGTCGGCGGGCCATGACCCACACTGGACCCCACTAAATGCACCGCATATGTCATATATATGACATATATCTGTTATATTTTAATAAAAAAACATTGTAACCCATAACCATTCGTTGTAATGTTGGCTATCAATGGATTCCGGTGCCCACGTGGCCAGCCCCCGAGTGGACGACACCACCAAAGTACACCACATAGAAATAGACCATACCATATATAATAATAATAAAAACATAGAAGGTGGGTTGGGCCCCTCGATGTCGGTCTGATCCTCCATTTAACACTATTTTTTGGGTTTTAAAACAATATGGACTAGTTTAGGAGGGGGCAGGGTTTGACTGCTCGACCTCCTCCCCACCATTATAAGATCTTAACCACTGCACCAAACTACCAGACCTTGTAAGGTCTGCTCGGATGGTTTTATAAAAAAACTCATCATTTGCATAGTGCGCCAAGGCAGGTCAAAGAGGATCGGGCATGCAGTTCGAGGAAAAAATTATTTAATTGTAGGTGGAACCATGAGCTAGGATGCAAAGGTAGTGGAACCCTGATTGAGCCTCAATTTCCCCACTATCCAAATTAGACAAATTTTATATGGATTTTACACCTCTTGGTGACATGAACCTAATGGCGGTGTTAGTTTCTATAATAGAGGTCTCAATGTTTTGGCCATTTTCTAGAATGGGATGACGGTGTCGGATTTTAGCATGTGGACAATCGATTTCTTGCCATTCAACACCACGTTTGTGATGGTGCACTTAGATCTAGCAATTAAGCAACTTATTCTTAAGCCAACATTAGTGTTGAGGTATTTTAAGTGTTTTTTCCATGTACTTCATTGATTATTGTTGTAGGATGCTTTATGTCATGTCGATTCCTGCTTCATGTATGACGCGGATTCTTCATGTTTATTGGATGTTGTTGATTCCTGTTGATGTAAGATGCATAATATTTATGTGTATTGATGTGGTATGTATTTATCATGGATGGTGATTTATGTTGTGATATCCCTTTGTTGCCTTGATGGCAGGATACTCTTTGTCACCATGTGTGAAGCTGTCATGCTGATAGGAGGTTTGGAATGAGTGAGAGTTCCCTATAATGGAACGTCTCATGGAGAGAAATTTCCACTCATGTTGAGGGTTTTTCCTTGTATGAAAAGTCAACAACATCCATGTACATTATCACCAATTACAACACTGAATGAAGTGGCCAACACCATTGAGACACTAAGGCCCGAAGACATAGTCCACACTGGACGAACTCCGTTATTAAACCTCTTGCGTTTTTTGTTGTTGTATGATTGTTGACATGTTTTCCTCTTAATTATATCTGCATGTGTGTTTATTAATGCTTTGAAAAATTAAATTCTAACAAATCAGCCAAAGCAAAAGGTCTTGGTTAAAAAGGTATCAGAAATTTACCCGAATCAAGTGGTATCAGAGTGGTCTTCTTGCTGATGTGAACCGCAAGAATGAACCATTAAACATGTAGCAATGGAGGATGTCAAAGACATGTACAAGGCCATGCTTAGGATGTCTGAGAGGGTGGACATATTGTATGAAGCTTATGAGAAACAAGCAGTAGATAACGCTAAGTTGAAAACACTTCTACAAGAGGAGAAGGAGGACAAACAACAATTGTAGATTCAATTGCAAGACACGACACAGGCATTAGAAAAATTTAAGCACAACGATGAAATTCTTCAAGCAGATCATGAGGCATTGAAGACACTCCTATAGGAAGAGAAGGAGGAGAAGAAGCGATTGTAGCTTCAGCTACAAGCCACGAAACAGGCCTTGGAGGAAGTGAAGCACAATGAAGGCTTAGAGAAGCCCTCTTCACCTGTTTCAAAATCGACATCCCCATTACAAGAACTGGCATGAGACTCCTTACCAGGATAGGTTACAAAGGAGGAGGACATGGCATTCATGGCCAAGGCATAACTTAACCATTGGAGGTTATGCAGAGACCTAGTTACGTAGGTTTGGGATACACTGAAGGAGAATTCTCAAAGGTGTCAGAAGCTCCCATGACATTGATGAAACCATCGAGGAGAAAGAATGATGGGAACACTTCACCATCATCTTATGACAACACATATTGCAGAGAGAGGGCTTAGGAAATCTCTCATCACCAATGACATCAAAGGAAAACATAAATTGTTGAACTCTTCAGGGGAAAAGAATGATGGGAACATTTCACCATCATCCCATGGAAGTTCATGTCACAATAGAAGAGCTGACACAAGCTCTCGTCACTATGATCGCACCAGAGATCACCTGGAAAGGTATAATAAGTCTCGATATTCGCAAGTTAATTTTGATTATAATCATGTTGCTAATCATGAACATAAATCATGGCATAAGAAAAATTGTCATTTTTTTGGTTTACATAACCATGTCATCGCTGAGTGTTGGAAAAGAATGGCAAAACAAAGGAGGTTGAGGCATGGAAATCCTTCTCCACAATAGGGAAAGAAACTGGTTAAGAAATTTTGGAGGAAGAAAACCTTTTGCAGTCATTGCAACCAAAGTGGACCACAAAGTTCCATGTGTTTGAGGCTCCATCCAGAGCAGCACCTTAAGGACAAAGTGTTGGTGCATGAATCAGTTGGAACAGTTGGTCAAAAAATGAATCTACCACATTCATGGTGGTCTATTTTATTAGGAAAAATATGGTTTCCTAGATGTGTTAGTGTGTCATGGTCGTGTTATGTAAATCATGTGTTGCATTTATTTTTTAAAAGTGATGATGTGTTTTTCCATCACTTGCAATGCGACAATGATGTCTTTGGCTTTGTATTAATAGCTGGGGTATTATTGATTCTGTTTTGATGTAAATTAGACCACTGAGTGTGTAAAATCGTGGCAAGTATGGAAATTTTTGGGTGATAGTTGGTTAATTTGAGCATGTAATTTGTAGAAGATTGTAATACAGGTTTGAAGGGGATGCAGGTGTTAGTTCATCGCTTATGGCTGCGAGGGACAAAGGTGAAGGAGAAGGAAGGGTGACCTTTCATGAAAATTGTGGTGTAGACAAAGTACACATCAATTACAGATTATCATTGATGCTTTTTTAGGACCAAAATCTCCTCAATGGGGAGGAAATGATCCAGGTGGCTCCAGAGACACACACAGGACAAAGAGGGCTTATAAAAGCTCAAAAATTAAAGTGACGAAAACGTGGAAAACTTAGTTTCAGGTTGAATATCTTGTTTTCTTTATCACAACAGTGTGAACGATTCGTCAAACCGAGTTCGTATGTGAAAGTTAGAGCTGGTCAAAATTCTGGGGTTGACAAAATGACATGGCAGGCTAAGGAGGACGCAATTTCACAACATTCTGGTGACAAGATTCTGGCCAGCTCTAGCCAGATTTTGGGTAAATTTGTTGGACACTTAATTTATCCTATTGCCCCTATGGTTCGAGAATTTTTCTAAAATTGGTTATATATAACAAATTAAATATTTAAAAAAATGCTGCAAGGCCACCAATTCTGCCACCCAAATTAAAATATAACAAAAAAAAATCAAATTTTAGTGTTCAAGAGTAGGCAGACCATGACCCCCCGCCAGACCCCATGACATCCACTGCATATGTCATATATGTGACATATATAAGTTATATTTTAATGAAAAAACACCGTAACCCATAACCATTCATTTTAAAGTTGGCTATCAATGAATTTCGGTGCCAGCAGGGGTCGAACCCGCCTAGCCCACGTGGCCAATCCCCAAGCAGGTGGCACCACCAACATACACAACATACCAATAGACCATACCATATATAATAAAAAAAAACAACACAAAAGGTGGGGCAGGCTGCCCAATGCGGATTTGGCCTACCATTTAACAATATTGTTTGGGTTTTAAAACAATACAGACCAGTTTGGGAGGGGGCGAGGTTTGACCACCCGACCTCCTCCCCACCATTACAAGATCTTAACCACTGCACCAAACCGCTAGACCTTGTAAGGTCTACCCGGATGGTTTTATAAAAAAACTCATCATTTGCATAGTGTGCCAAGGCAGGTTGGAGAGGAGCGAGCACGTAGTTCGAGAGAAATATTATTTAATTGCAAGTGGAACCATGAGCCAAGATGTAGAGGTAGTGGAACCCTGATTGAGCTTCATTTCCAGAGGGGCCAAATTTTCCCAATGTCCAAATTGGACAGATTTTATATGGATTTTACACCTCTCGGCGACACGAACCTAATGGCGGTGTCAGTTTCTGCAATAGAGATATCGATTTTTCAGCCATTTTCTATAATGGGATGATGGTGTCGGATTTCAACACGTGAACAGTCGATTTATTGCCATTCGACACCACATTTGCGATGGTGCATTCAGATCCAGTGATTAATCAACCTATTCTTCAGCCAACATTAGATTTTAGGTATATGAAGTGTTGTTGCCATGTACTTCATTGATTATTGTTGTAGGATGCTTTATGTCATGTCGATTCCTGCTTGATGTTTGATGCGGATTCTTCATTTTTATTTGTTGTTGTTGATTCTTGCTAATGTAATATGTGGAATATTTATGTGTATTGATGTGGTATGTATTTATCATGGATGTTGATTTATGTTGTGAGATCCCTTTGTTTCCTTGATGATGGGATACTCGTTGTTACCATGTGTGAAGTTGTCATGTTGATAGGAGGTTTGTGATGAGTGACAGTTCCTTGTAACAGAACGTCTCGTGGAGAGACTTTGCCACTCATGTTGAGGGATTTTCCTTGTATGACAATTCAAAAAATTCCATGTACATTATCTCAAGTTACAACACTGAATGAAGTGACCAACACCATCGAGACACCGAGGCCCGAAGATGTAGTACACATTGGATGAACTCCGTTATAAAACATCTTGCATTTTTCTTTTGTCGTATGATTCTTGACATGTTTTCCTCTTAATTATACCTGCATGTGTGTTCATTAATGATTTTAAAAATGAAATTTTAACACATCAACCAAAGCAAAAGGTCTTAGTTAAAGGGTATCATAAATTTACCTGGATCAATTATACAGGAAAGAGCCAACTAGGTTCGAGACTTCCACGTACCACCCAACCATAGACATGGATGAACAAAATATTTATTTCAGCCAGTTACCCTCATGCCATATTCCAAGCATGAATGTGGGATGTCATGGATAAGCCAATCCAAAATCAACTAAGGGAATCCAACGGTTAAACCACCTCCACCCTCACCATACCGTGATCTCACCTAAACCGACACCGAGATCACAAAGCCGACAAAGCATGGAATGCCTCTGGCTCTCATCAGAATCTTTGACGAATTTTTTGTCTCCTTGTCTCTAGGCTTTACCTCAATCTAAAATGGATAACTAATCCGTTACCGAGACACCACCATCTACGACAACAAATTCATCCAAAGGGAACATAAACCAGACATCACCAAGGGAGAGCATAACCATTCTCTCATACCACTCTGTACCACCCTCCTCCCACATCTATCCAAGTAACCAGCCAACTGAGGTAAAAATGTGACAAAGAGTTACTATGATATGATTAAACTCCCTATGTATTAGTTAAGGAGATTGACTGAGACAGAGCGATGGTGGGGAGGAGACTGCGAAATCCTAGGAGGCGTTGGAACCCTTGTAATGGCGGCTATCTTCATGCAGCTGTGAGATTGGGGGCCCGCGAATGGTGATGTCGGGTTCTCACTATTGAATACATTGTTCTCCATTCTCTATTCATTTTGTTTCTTGGCGATTTAGCTTGGGGTTTACCTACTTTGATCTCGGGAGATTCAAGGACTGGGCGCCACGGTATATTCTCACCAAGTTGGGACTCTGTTTGGCATACTAACCTGTTTGGTGCGTGCGGCGGTATTGGAAAGGGTCTTCGACACATTCCGCGGCGAACATGAACCAGCTCTCTACCTCTGCTTGTCTTGGGATCCCGGTTTGAGCTATCGTCTCTCTATCTGGTAGGGCATTCACTGATCTGTGGACCCTGAAGGATTGGACTTGGGTCCAGTTATTTTGGCGTTAACCCTAACCTACTCTGGCACTGTTGTCACTGGCCTGTCAGCCGGTCTGTTTTACTTCGTATTTTTTTTGGGTTCCTGAATATTCCTAAAGGTTTTGCTCCAATCCTGCCTGGCAGCCTTCATTCCATCATGAGCCACTATGAGGATGAGGTGGATTACTCGGTGGATCCACTAGAGGGTGTTGATATTTGGGGCCTAGGCTCTCACGGTAACGTGGTTGGGGAGTCCGACCTGGACCCAGCTCCTGGGGGGGCGCTGCCTACTCTGCCCGAACTATCCAACGTGGAAGGATGTTGCTCACCCATGGGGGACATGTTGTAGTTTAGATTTGGCACGCCTTCAGAGGCGGACACAGCACTATGGGATTTCTCGATGGCTCCCCATGACACCCTGGAGACTGTTACAAAAGGAGGTGCGGAGCATTTCTCGGAGGTAATATTCCACGACATCGGAGCAGCTTCCCAATTGTTGAATCGGCTAAGCATTGGGGGCCCTCTTACTCATTTTATTACCCCGTCGAGCCTGTTGGTAAGAGGTGATCCGCTTCCGGATAGTTCGGGGCCCAATGTACAGACGGTGGCCTCTGAGGTTTTTGCCAACATCCCGGAGGACTTGACCCATTCGGAGAGGCATCAATCCTCCGATGTATCTGACACTCAGGCAGAGCCGGGTCTGAGAACTAGTTCTGCTAAACAGAAGCACAAAGTTACCAAATCAAAGCTCAGTTACCTCACTAACTTTGGCTGTGAGAGCGGCATGGAGGATTGGGGCCTCATTGCGGCCAAGACTTTGGTTGGAAAGGTTCAGGGTAGAAAATACTCTGCGCCGAGACTACAGAGATGGATCAGTGATATTTGGAATGGGACCCTCGATCAGCTTCCGGAGGTACAGGTATTGACTAAAGGTTGGTTCTCCCTCTCTTTTTCTCACCCGGACCAATCCGAATGGGCTCTCAAACACTACTGGCATCTTGAGATGCACCCCGTCTACCTCAAGAGATGGGTTCCACTGTTTGATCCTAGGAAAGAGAATGTGGGGGCTGGCCCCATTTGGATTCGGCTGCCAAGATTGCCCCTGCAATTTTGGAATGACTCTGCCCTTTGGAACATTAGGGGACATTTTGGGCTTTACTTGGACCACGACAGATCCTACTTGACTTCAGGCAGCAGAGCAGTGGCACGCATACTGATCTTCCTGGACACCAGGGATGGGCTATATGAAAACTTTAACATGGTTTTTGATGAAATGGTGTGGCAGCAACCTCTAGACTATGAGGGCGTGCCATTTCGCTGCAGGAAATTCCATGAGGTGGGGCATTTGTATAAAGATTGCCCAAAGAAGTGGTTGGGTAAGTTGGCCTCAAAGAAATCCTTTTCTATCGGCACACAGACTGAGCCTGTTAATAAATCCGAGTTGGGAGAGGCTGTTCTGCCAATGAATGCTCATGTTTCTTCGAACGCCCCTGGATCGGTGCAGACTACTTTCCCTACATGGACGAACACGCTCCCCAGATCTCGGCCACAGTCCTTGCCGGTGCTTTCTCTTGGCGTTTCGGCCATCCCGGGTACTGTTCCTTCCACTGTCTCTTTGTTTACTGATCACTCTGACTCTCCTTTAATTATTTCATCAGATGATGTTGGCTTTAATCTCTCTCTTTCTACTTCATTACCTTGCACTACTTCTACCTTGCTCAACTAGTCACTGAAACTCCCCTCGATCTGTTGTTCTATCGCTGAGGCCCCTCCGTCTTACTCCCCTGTCTTTCAGCACACATCGGCTGAACTATCTGACTGCAACTCGTCCCCCTCATCGAAGACTACCTCATTGAAGCATCATTACTACCTTAGATCCCTTTCCCAGCCACTCTCTAGTGAGGCATTTGGCATCGGCTCGGGCCCGGGTTTAATCCCATCCAAATCCCGTGGTAGACCGTCGGCTTTGGCTAAGGCAATCAAAAGAGCCAACCTAGAAGTGGAAGCTGGAACTCAATCATCTCTCATGCGTGTCCTTAGAGCTAGAAGACCCTTGGTGGCTATTTCCTCATGATTTGTCTCTCCTTCAACTGTAGGGGACTGGCCAACCCCGATAAGAGATTGGCCTTGAGGGAACTAATTGCAATTAAGCCTATTGATATCCTTTTTCTCCAAGAGACGCTTGGTGCTGGCTTGGAGGTTGTGGCTACCTTGAAGGCCTTTTTACCTTATTGGTCCTTTATCACTCTAGATGCACATGGCAGATCTGGGGGATGTGCATTGGGCATAAACGACAGAACCACCTGGATGTGCAACTTTTGGGGCCGGTCGGGTGTTCTTGCTATGGAGGTCTGTTTTGGTGCCTCTGAGACTGCGATTACCTTGATCAATGTTTATGGGCCCTGTATTAACAGAGAGCAGTTCTGGAACTCCCTTTTGTCTTGTACCTTGCTGGCTGCTCCCCACATCATCATGGGAGGTGATCTTAACTTTTCTTTAGGAAATGCAGAGTCTTGGAGCCCCCAGGCCTCTCCAGACCCTTTGGCTGAGTTCTTCATCTCGAAACTTGGCGCCTCAAATTTTATTGACACTCAGACCACGTTGCTTCAACCTACCTGGAGAAATAGAAGGGTTGGTAATGCTGCTGTGACTCGCAGACTTGACAGATTTCTTATCAAGCAGCCTCTCCTTTCTATATTGGCCCGTGTACGTCAATGGGTTGGGACAGGTGGAAAATATGACCATTCTCCAATTTATCTTGAATTCTATTGTGGTCCTATAAAGGCTCGCTCCCCCTTTAAGTTCAACTCCAGATGGTTGAAAGACCCTGAATATCACATGTTGGTTACACGGGCCTGGAAGCACTGTGACCCTCTAGATAATCTTGATCCTGGCCGGATCATCAACGAAAACCTCATCCGAATAAAGAACCTCACTATAGAGTGGATTCAGAACAAAAGGAGATTGGAAAGGGAGGCATTGCACAATATAGACATAAAAATTGCCCAACTCAACAATGCGGATCTTTTGGGATTTAGATCTGTTGATACCAGAAATCAGCTATATGCTCTTGAGGCTGAAAGGGCAATGCTCCTGAGAAAAAATAAGGAAGACTGGAGGCTAAAAATCCGTGCCATTTGGCTTCAGGCGGGCGATGAAAACACTAGATTCTTCCAGCAGCATGAAAATGGGCGCAGGGTGGCTAATGCCATTTGGGAGCTAACTGAACCAAATGGTTTCACTGCAAAGACACAGACTCAACTGTTAGATATGGGTACCAGACATTTCACTAATCTCTATAGGGCTCCTATGAACATTGATCTCCCGGACATTATGCATATTACCTAACAGCTTAAACTCTTTGTGGAACACGAGCAGAGGGATGATCTCAATGCGCCAGTCACTTTGGGCAAATTAGAAGGTGTTCTGAAATGGTTCAAGCGGGACAAAAGCCCTGGGCCAGATGGCTGGCCCATTGAGTTCTTCATTCACTTCTTTGATATCATATCGACTGACCTTCTTCTCATGATTGAGGATAGCAGAATTCGGGGAAGGATTTATGATGGTTTCAATACCACTTTTCTTGCTCTTATCCCTAAATCGGACAATCCGACCAGTTTCAATGATTTCAGTCCGATATCTCTATGCAACTGCATATACAAGATCATTTCCAAAATTATTGCAAACCGCATCAAGCCTTTCCTATCCTCTCACATTGAAAAGGAACAATTTTCATTTCTGAATCATAGGCAAATCTATGAAGTTGTTGGGTCTACACAGGAGGCCCTCCATTCCATCAAAACCCGACATCAGAAATCCACCATTCTCAAGATTGATCTTACAAAGCCATTTGATCAGGTTAACTGGAGTTACCTTCATCTTATACTTATTCACTCGGGCTTCCCCCATACTTTTATAAAGTGGATTATGGGATGCATCTTCCATGCCACTTTCAGCATATTGATCAATGGCACTGCAACTGAATTCTTTCATGCTAGGAGGGGCCTCTACCAAGGTTGCCCACTATCTCCATTATTATTCGTCCTGGTCATGGAAGGACTATCTGTTCTCATTAAAAATGAAAAAGAGAGCGGAGTTCTACAGGGGCTCCAGCTCAATGATATATTATATCTCACTCACCTATTGTTTGTGGACGATGTTCTTATTTTCCTTAATGGTTCTACACAAGACTCTGTACAATTTGATCTACTCCTAAAGTGTTTTTGCAGGGCCACCGAAATGTCACCTAATGGAACCAAATCCTCTATTATCATAACCAGATGCACAAGATTGGAACAAGGCACTGCATTGAATTTATTTGGATATATTCCCATTGATATCAATGATGGGCTCAAATACCTGGAGTATCATATTAAACCAAACAATTACATGATCAAATACTGGAACTAGATCATAGCAAAAATTGAGTGCAGAATTAATGTCTGGTATAACAGATGGTTATCCAGAGCTGGTCAAATGACTCTCATCAAGTCTGTACTGGAAGCCATTCTGGTCTATTGGATGACCCTGGCTTGGATACCTATAGGTATTACTAACAGAATCAGGAACATTTGCAGAAAATTCCTCTGGTGCAACCAAGGGAAGGCTTCTACTTTTGCCTGGATAGCCTGGGACCGCATTAACATCCCCAAGAAATGGGGTGGCTGGGGGTTAAAAGATCTCCACCTCTTTTCTTGGGCCCTCGCGGCTAAAATGTGCTGGCACATTATCAATGGACAAAGCCTCTGGAAAGAGGTCATTGTGCTAAAGTATATCGCGCCACAGAACCCTCTCGATTGGATCCGGGGCAGGATTAGCCAGACACCAGGAGCATCTATCATTTGGAAGGCTATCACTAAAGCGGCACATATTATCCAAGAGGGCTTATCATGGAAAATTGGCAATGGGGCTTCAATTCGCATAGGCATTGATTCCTGGTCAGGGAGTGGGGTCTATTACAAATTGCCGGATTTCATTATTGAGCACCTTGCACACAGAAATATCCTCTACCTTGCGCATATCGCGGACTGGGTCAACTCCTCTTGGCGGGGTCAGGCATGGCTACAAGAAAATGATCTGGAACTCCCACAGGCTGCCATTAGGGAATGGAATAAATATATCTGGGCATTAAAAGCAGCAAATATCTGCATCCATGATCAGGCTGATAATTTGATTTGGGTTGTGTCACCAAATGGTCTTTATTCTCCAAAACTGGGTTATCTCGCCCTCATACGTCAAAAGGAGCCCCCATCTCTGGCTTGGTGGTGGCGTAATATCTGAAAATTAAAAGCACCGCATAAGCATCGCTCTCTATTCTGGTGTATCCTTAATCAATGTATACCTACGATGGAATATCTCCACAGGCAGGTGTTTCATGGGGCCTCTCGTTGTTGCTACTGTCTTGCTCACGGTGAGGAGACGACCCATCTATTCCTTCAATGCAATTCCATCCAAAGCATTTGGCTGCGGGTAAGCACGGGTCTTGGCTACCGTTTTCTTTGGCAGGGCGAAACTTTAATTGAGGCCTAGACAAACTGGTGGCAGCAGCACGTTTCCAGCCCAAGACTGCACAATCTCCCACTGATTTTTGCTTGGGAGATTTGGATTGGGCGCAATAAACTGATATTTAATAACACTCCTATTGAATTTGATCGCATAAGCGCTGTCGCTATTGCAAATTTTCAACTCCTGCCTGAAGACAGTATTCACAGTAATCCTCCTCTCATCACACCTGAAACAATCGACCATGACCGAGCATGGGCCTACTTCGATGGTGCATCCAACGCACAGGGCTGCGGGGGAGGCGCCATTATATTTTTAAATGAACAACACTATTATGAAATTAAAATGGGCTTGGGGCCAGGCACAAACAACTTTGCCGAACTGCAAATCCTTAGACTTCTTCTCACATTTGTCCGGGATATTCAATGCAATTCCATAGATATTTTTGGTGATTCTCAACTTGTGATCAATTGGTTCAACAATCTTGCATATTGTCACTCGCATACACTGATTGCATTGCTGCGTGAGGTCCATCATCTCATAGCCCTTTTTAACTCCATCTCTGTGACTCATATTTACAGGTCTCGGAACAAAGTGGCTGACAAACTGTCCAAAGAAGCATCGGAGCTAATTTGGGGCACCTGGCATATCACAGAGCATTCTAGAGGGCAGATTTACAGATATTTTCACCAGCCTTTCATTGAGGAGGCACCTGCAGTTTTGGCTGTCTAACTATATAGCTTCTTGGGAGCATTTTTGTTTACTTTCTCTCCTGTTTATATCTATATATCGGCTGTACTTTTATATTTTTTTTTGCTTATTAGTAATCTCGGCAGTAAGTTATGCACCGAACTTACTTCATGGACATGGGATTCATCCATACTTATTTGAGACTGTTTCTTGGCCATCACACAGTTTTGTGACAGCTTGTATTAGTCTTTGGACAGAATAGTAGTACATACTACCAGATGATGTAACATGTAACCTATCTTAATTGAAAAGTTACGAATTTTTTCTCTGTGAAAAAAAAATTAGTTAAGGAAGTGGAACCAACAAAATACAGTCAAACTTCCCTTCTACACATGAAACAAAACCCCATGAGCCATCTAACCCATCCAGGTGACCAACCCCTGAGAAAAATTGACCTTTTTTTGCATTAAATCCTTAGTATATCCCTTGACATGGGCATGCATGTGACTAGGACTCTCCAGTCACTCCCACAGCAAGGCATCTCTGTGACTAGGAACTTTTCCATGTAGTTTAGTGCCAGTGACTCTAGATTCAGTGCCAATTTATCAGGGCCAGGACTTAGGCCATTACCCAGAACACCATGAAACTTCCATAAATGAAAAATAACATCAAAAAATTATATGAATGCAAATACTTGAACAAGGACTTGATTGGACCCCTACTAGCCATGAAAAACATTTCTTCAAACATGTTACAAATATACATTCTACATGTTTAAATAATAGATTTGAGAATAGGGGTCTCGTACTTATATGAAAATCACTAAGAAGCATTGATGCCTCATCAAAATAACTACATTACCATATATTAAGCCATTTATTCATTATACATTCAGTGATTAACCAAAACAAGATGAGGTCCATACATTATCATTTTCATAAAACTCAATTATAACTAACATATAACAACAAAAATATCAAGGATATAATAGTCATATAAATCGCATATAAACAAGTATACTTACCCATTTAATCTCAAGTATAATAAACTCTTAATAATGAATGTAAATGCCAACCAAATTTGGGACTTCCATGAACCACCCGACCATAGATTGGGCTGAGCCAAATCTCACTTTAGCCAATCACCCTCATGCCATATTGGAAGCATGAATGTGGGATCTCATGGAATAAACCAAACAAAACCAAACCAGAGCTTCCAAAGGCCAAACCACCTCAACCCTCAACCAATTATTCCACCTCACAGTCGGACATCACTAACCATCACCATATTGGTCTCTACCCAAGTTTTTCAAGGCTCCAGAGTGTTTGTTCCAACTAGGGCTTCCAGGACTAGTAACTCAACCCATAGTTGTCATTGGGCTTCCTGAGTGTTTCTCCAACCATGACTTCTAGGACTAATAACTCAACCCACCAAGGGCTTCTAGAATTTTTTTCCAACCAAGGCTTCCAAGATTGGTAAATCAACCCAAGTTGTTATAGGGCTTCTAGAGAATTTTTCCAACAAAGGCTTCCAGGAACTAATAAGTCAACCCACAACCAAAGGCACAAGAAAACCAACCAAAAATCAAAAGTGAAACCCATAACACCATGGATATATAGGAAACACCAAGGCTAGGAAAAACCACTGTCAAAATAAGAAATCCTCCACGCCAATGACAGGACATAACAAAAAACCACATGCATATGAAATGCATGCCAAAACTAGTGAGGAAATCATACATGCAACTCAGTACCTACGAGAAAAACCCATTATAGTTGTTGATCTTGATGTCCTCTTTCATTTTCCTACTTTTCCTTTGCATTCTTTCTCCAAATCCCAAGTATGCCACACTCCTCCAAGAGTGTTCCAAGTCCAATAATATGAGAGAGAGAGAGAGAGAATCATATCTCCAAAACTGAACTGATAAAAATCCATGAACTGATCCTCAAAAGCCTTTTTATTAATGAGGCCTCTATTTCTTCATTTTCCTCCTGACGTGTGTTGGTCGCTTTAATTGTTTTAACAATTCAAGCTCCACATAAATTGTCAACCCGAGAAGGTCTGTTTATTCCAAAGACAACCACGCACTGGATATGCTCGATTCCAAAAGCAAAAATAATGTTGTAGTAAAAGTCACACAATTATTAATCATACAAATTTAATTATTCACACCCTGTTTTAACAAAGCTGAAGACTATTTATGTTATATTAGAAGCAATTCCTCTATTGCAGTCTTTTAAGAATCCTAATGAAGGGAAATTACTCTGCAGGAAAGGAAACCAATCAACCATAACAGGGAACAGGACCCTATTCCCATGAATAGGAACTTCAGCACCTGCTGCCTGACACTAATCACACTATAGAAAAGATATACTCAAGAAAACATGACCCTATTCCCATGAACAGGAACCTTCAGCACCTGTCTCTTGTTTCTAATCACACTGCAGGAAAAATAAAGTCAATCAATGGGAACAAGACCCTATTCCTTTGCTCAGGAATCTTCAGCACCTGCTTCCCAGCATCAATCATGCATTCAAACAGATAACAGAAAAGATCTCTTGGATCTTTTAAGAATTAATGTACCAAACTCATGCAGCGTTAAAGGAAACAGAATGCTTAATGAATCACAGAACTATGCAACTGATGTTTCAGCAAACATAATTAAATTAAGGTGCGAATATCATAAGGAAACTTAACAAACTACAGGAACAGTCGGGTGAATCTTGTGATGAAGGTGGGCCCTTTCCTTCTCACAAGATTCCCCAGGGAAAGAATTAAATTGAAGCGCTCAAAAGGAACCTTTATTCATCTGTCAAAAAGGAATGATACATTACAATGGAGTCTAGCTCCTTTCCGCTCAAAAACAATGTTCTCCTGTAGTTTCTAACTCCCCTTCTAATGATGATGTCTCCTCTTTTTAAAGAGGAGACATCTATTACAGTTACATCAAAGCAAATCTATCTTTATCCAAATCTGTTCTTCTTTCTTAAAACAGGGCTATTCTATTCTTCCGTAGAAAGATATTGTTACAACGGATGCAGAAAAAGTACTGTCTTCAGGATAATCCATGTAACAACTTCCTTGTTCATCTTCATATTGTTTCCATTGTCCCAAAAATACTCTTCCAGAA
Organism: Pinus albicaulis; assembly: GCA_034641835.2. Lineage (NCBI taxonomy): Eukaryota > Viridiplantae > Streptophyta > Pinopsida > Pinales > Pinaceae > Pinus > Pinus albicaulis. Next base: position 67,645,319 of record CM076571.1, read on the forward strand.
TCGCAAATTATGAATAGTGACGAAATTTGCATGCCCGCTAACTGTTTCAACAACTGAGTCGATTGTTTCAGCAACGGCCGATTGTTTCAACACAGCACATAAATTATCTGCGATCTTTTAGACTTATGTTAGCAACAATATACCTTCGATTAATGATGAAATATAAGAGTAATATGGAATTATATGTAAAAAGATTAAATATATAGTAAAGAGGAGGATTTCATATACCTTTGGATAAAGTGAATGAAAATGATGATGGAACCCTTTTTAAATATAGTTATAAAGGGTAAGGTGGTGTCAAAATTTATGGTAAAAATGGTACATTGTGAGGTCCTAACATCCCCCCCAGCTGAAAGGGTTGCATGTCCTCAGGCAACTCCTAGTCTGAGTCAGAGTCTGAGTACTGACTCTGTGCATGCAAGTTGCTCAAGCAGTAACTGGAGAAGGTGGCTTCTGTCGAAGCTCGGAATCCTCGATTGTTCTGCAATTGTTGCCATGCTACAGTCTCGTCCCTGTTAGCCAATTGGTAGTGACACTGGTATTTTTCTGTCGGCATCCATAGGATTGGAAAATGAAAATGATAACCAATCCAGTTTTCTCCACAATGCCTAATGCATCTGATGTAATTTGGTACCCTGGATAGTGCAGCTTGAAGATTATCAGGGCTAAAAGGGTGATAGTCTTGTCTTTCCTTACATGACTGCTGCCAGAACATAGTGTTGGCCTTCAATGCAGCAGTTTCCTTCACTCTGATTAGCTGTAGACACTTTAGAAGTGTTGAGGCTTGCAGTTGTTGTATGTAGCGGTGCATTCCTGGCTTCTGCAAGAATCGGTGATATTCTAATACAAACATGGTCGGATTTGAAGGTTCCGGTCTAATCCAAAGGAGACGATTCTCCTCATTATGCCTACTTGCAATAAAAGCAGTTTTCCATGTTATCTGATTGGCAAGAAATGAAACAAATGCCCTAATTTGTACATCACCTACAATTGGAGTGAGATTGACCTTTCTATTCTCAGGCATGGCCTCATTATGGAGATAAAGTTCACATAACAAATGTTGGTCACTTTCAGGGGCCTCAGCAAAATTTTTAACAAATTGTTCCGCTGTAAGCAATTCATGAGGTCTGCCATCCTTAATTTCCTTCAATTGAAAATAAACAAGACGTTCAAAGAGGAAGAGAGAATAATTCAAGGAGGGTTTACGGGTGGCCAACAATTTTTGCACTAATGAAAACATCAAAACCAGTTTCTCTTTTAATTCTTTGATTTCTTTCTTAGAATCCTTGAGCTGTTGCAGTGCCTATTCCCAAATATCCCAGTTGGCATACATCTGATTCTTCCAAGCCAACTTATGTTGCTGCAATATTTTATCTTGATCCACAGCATATTGTTTCTTCCAGTTATTCATTATTTCTAATTGTTTCCATGGCAGGGTCTGTGTCCCGACATTATAAGTACTGGGTTGGGGCATTGTCTGAGTGGCTGAGCTGACTAACACAGGGCGGGATATCTGTGGTTTAGTTTCTTTTTCCAGATTTTTTGAGGGCCCTACTGGTTCTTGTGTGACAGTAGGGCGTTCTTCTTTAATTTCAGCTGAAGTAGATACCTCAGGTACCTGAATTTTGACTATTTTGTATCTTGCCTGTTGGTAAATGTTACCACACTCATGGCACATGTATTCTCTGCATGGATCCTTCTTTTGTTCTGATGCTGTGTGTGCCAACATGTAGAGATTCAATTCTCTATCAAAGGCTTCTCGTGCCATGATCAATTCTTTCTTATAGGCCTCTAGTTCTGACTTCAGAAACTCATTTTCCTCCAATAAAGATGCCATAGTGTGTGAACCCTGTGTGCTGGTTGATTCTGTTGGAGTTGTCTGCTGATCCATAGCTATAGCTGGTTCTTGTGTTGCAGCTACAGCTGGTTTCCTTGTATTATCATGCTTGGTGTATGATTTTTGTACCATAGTAGCTGGTTCTTGTCTTTCAGCTTTTGGGTAAGTAACTGGTTCTTGTGTTGCAGTCACTGTTTGAGCAATAAACGATGTCATGTTACCCTGGGCCACTGGTTCTTGTGGAACAGTGCCACAGGACGAGACGGGTAATGGTTGGGGAATTTGGAATGGCGATGAGGATTGAAGTTTTAATAGGATAGTCGCAGGGTCAGGGGAAATGGGAGTGACTTCAGTTTCAACAGTCATTTTCATTTTCCTCCTAGGTAGGAAAGCAGAGAAGTCAGTAGCTTTCCTTTTCTTTGTAGGAGAAGATTATTTTCTAGGGGAAGGGCTTTCAGAAGAGGTGACAGCTTGGGATGTGGCCCTTGTTTGTCATTTTGAGACAGAGACTGTTGGGGTTCGTCTCTTCCTTTTATGAGTAGGGGGAGATGGGGATGTTTGAGAGTCATCGCTAGAGATATGAATAGTGGGAAGGGGTGACTCTACTAAGTGGGATGAACTTGGGGGTAGGTCAACTGGTTCTGAGGATGGAATCACTAGGGGGTCAGGGATATCATCCAGTTGCCTTTCATAAGAACTCTCAGGAGTTTCTTGGGAACCTCCGGCTTGTTGGGGAATTTCGGCTTGCTGGGGAATTTCGACTTGCTGGGGAATGAGGAGTGGATTATTCAGAGGGGGATTTTGCTGAGCAAAACCCCTCTGAATTAATAATTGACATAAGCGATGATGGGTAAGGGATAATAATGGGAATCTTACCCGTCTACAGTAATATGACATGTTTTTGATACAACCAAGCAGATAATAGGGAATATTAACTAATCGACCATGCCGCAAATGATTCATTAAAACGAAGTCGTGTTGATAGACTACCTGATAATGCCCCTCGCATGTCAAATAGTGCTTGATGAATTCAGCTACTGTTGGCCATGGGCGAGGTAATGAATGCAGACTTATACCACGGCCTTTATGTTCAATCCGTTCCTCTGGAAGAAGAAAGTCTTGCTGCGCATTTAAAATGACTTGTTTCCTGCTGAAACAGCGAGCACCTGTAACCAGCAACCCTGAAACTTTTGCTATATCTTCCTCTGTGACCGAAATTCAGACCCCTTGAACCACTGAGTAGTCTTCCTGAAGATTCTGCGCAAACTCTAAAACTTGCTGAGGATCAAATTCTCCTAACCTTTCGAAGTATGTTGTCCATCCTGCCTGCTGAAAAATTTGGTAGGCCTCCGGGAACAATTCAAGAAGAGTTATCGAACTAGGCTCATGTCTGATAGCCGAACCTCCCATAGCTACTAGCTTGAGTCACATGCAGAGGCGCAGAGAACAGAAACACAGGCTTTGGTTAAGCTAATTGTTGCAACATAGGATATGGAGTCTCAATGACGGCGGAAATAATGGATATGAAGAGTGACGGAGGATTGGATGGTTTGAAATGATGATTCAGTTTTCGAAATTCCCCCCCTTACGTATGGTGAAATGATGTTTAAGTGTGCGGAGATTGTAATCATTATGAACAAGATCCTCTCTTTAAAATATTATTTAACTGCATTACATAAAAACCACATACCTTATATTTTTACCTTTGTCTTTATAATTCGAAGTATAGAGTGCTTCATAATGGCTTGATATTAATGGAAGAATCTGTAGATTTCTCTGGAATGTAGAACAAGAGCATATCAGGATCTGCTCAATACTGAATAATATTCACCCAAGGGATCTGAAGAATAAAAGTGGAGAACTGAAAATCTTGTATAGCAGAGGAAAGAAATGGTGTTTTAATAATGAAAAGATGAAAATATGAATGACAGGTTGCTGAAAGTGGTGTTTCAGCAACGGAAAAATGAATGACATGTTGCTGAAACTGGTGTTTCAGCAAAGGGAAAAATCAGGAAAATGGGATATAATGACTTGGGTTTAAGACAAGTGGGGGAAGTATTTGCTAAGGGATAATTTCAGCAGTAAGGAACGGGAAATACTAGCTGAAGGATGATATTTCAGGAATGGTAGAAGTGAGAAAATGGAAAAAGGAAAAATGTAGAAATGGGATAAAAGGGATATTACTAGGAAATGGGTTGAAATGAAGGGAACAAGCTTCTGTGATTGAAGCTTCAGATCTTCTTGTGATGAATCTGTCCTCCTTAATGAGTTTTTCCAGAATCTGCAAAATTCAATTGTAACATGCCAACCCTTGACAGGGATTATTAGTTTTAAATCTAATCTAATACTAGAAATACAGTGCAAAAAATTAAATGCTGTGAGGAGCAGAAGACTCCCCCAGAAAAAGATAATGTGTATCAGTCATGCAAGCAGTCTTGAAATTTTCTTTAGAAACAGGGTGCTGGTACAAATGAAGCCTATGACCATTGACTAGTAGAGGTGTTTTAGAATCATCAATTGTTAGAAGTCTTACTGTTCCATTAGGAAAAACAACATCTACTTCATATGGTCCAAGCCAACGTGTACGTAGCTTAGCCTGAAAATTTTCAAACCGAGAGTCATACAATAAGGCCCAATTACCTTTTTGGAACTGCTTGTGTTTGATAATTTTATCATGCCATTTCATTCTTTGTTGTTGAATCATGGTTGTTTGGTGAATGGCATCTAATCTCTTTTCATACAATTCAAGAAGCTGCTGCAACCTAGCTGTCTGCACATCAGTCAAATCAAGATTAACAGCTAAAGCAGTTCTTAGAGTTTTAATTTCAAATTCTACAGGAAAAACAACATTTTTACCATAAACCAATTCATAGGGAGAAAAACCTGTAGTATTTCTCCAAGTAGTTCTGTAAGCCCATAGTGCTTCAGGGAGCCTTTGAGACCAATCCTTCCGGTTATCCTTCACTGTTTTAGTTAGAATGGCTTCTAATACTTTATTTGTGCTTTCCACCTGCCCATTGGCCTGGGGGTGGTATGGTGTAGTCATTTTATGATGAATATGATATTTCTTAAGGGTAGACTTAAAACCATGAGAATTGAATGGAGGTCCTCCATCTGTAACTAGCTCTTTAGGGATTCCAAATCTAGTGAAGATTTCTTCAAATAAGAAAGCTAGGACAACCTCTTCATTAGCTCTAATAAGTGCTTTGGCCTCCACCCATTTAGTCATATAGTCTGTAGAGACTAATATATAAGTTCTTTGATTGGATGGAGGATTAATGGGTCCTATGAAATCCAAGGCCCATCTTTCAAATGGTTCAGAAACTACATGGGGGTTTAATGGCATTTGATCTCTATGATTGGGTTGACCCATTCTCGGCAGCTGTCACAAGCCCTCACATATTTCTTTGCATCCTTAAATAATGAGGGCCAATAGTAACCCATCCTCAAAATTTTGTGTGTTGTTCTTTTATCAGCAAAATGCCCTCCACAAGGGCCATCATGACAAGCTTTTAGTATGTCATACACTTCATCTTCCCTAATGCATCTTCGGATTTCCTAATCAAGCCCTGTGTAGAAAAGACACCCACTTATCCAGCTATACATGGCACTTTGTTGAACAATTCTTCTCTTTTCTCTGTATGACAGGTGTGATGGTAATTTTCCTACAACCAAATAATTGGCAATATCTGCATACCATGGAGAGTGAGCAGAAACCGCAAATAAATACTCATCAGGAAAAGAATCATCTACTGGAATATTATTATCAGTTTTTAACCGTGAAAGGAAATCAGCCACCACATTTTCTTTACCAGGCCGATCTACAATTGTGATATCAAACTCCTGCAGTAATAATAGCCACCTGGTAACTCTAGCATTTGTGACAGATTTGTTCATTAAATACTTAATAGCCGAGTGATCAGTGTGGAGAAAAGTAGAATAACTAGTGATATAATGTTTGTTACACCATTTTTTGGTCATCTAACCTTTCATCATTAGATGGACCCAAGTACACCATGTAAGACCAGTTTTACCCCAAGTAAAACTGCTTTCACTATGTTAATTAGGAAACCCCAAAAGGAATAATTAATTAAACCATAATTTAATTATTATTCTCAGTCATGTTTAACCCAAAAACAAAGAAATTAATGAGATAAACCCATAGTTATCTTATTATTTTCTAGGAATAATTATTTAAATAATATTCCTTGTTAAATATGACCAAATCAACCACCATTAATTAAATAAATCATTATTTATTTGTTTATATCCCAACCACTTCCTTAAAAAGATAAATAAATCATTTATTTATTTATTCTTCACTAATCAAGGGATTTGACCCAAGTCAAACACCCTTTCCTTCCAACAAATAATAATAAAATATTCCATAGAGGTGGATCTAGATTTGATTAACATTATTTTAATCATGCACCAAGATCTAGAATGACCCAATATTTTGTTATAAATAGGAGGGTTTTCCCCATCATTCTTCACCTTTTGTTGCCTATTAGATCACTCCGGATCTATACACTTGGTCTCATTTCTACCATTTTGCTCCCATTGAGCTCTACTTTCTGCATTGGGTTTTCTACATCTACAAGAGAGAGAAAGCTTAGATCTGAAGTGCTGAGGACTACAAAGAACCCATCCCATTGAGGAGATCTCGATACACCTTCTTGTTTCCTCCCAGGTGCCCTGTAATATAAAAATTCATTCAAAAATCGTGTTCTTGTCTTGTCTGTTGGATGCATGGAGCAAACTCTTTACTTTACTGCTTAATGTCTTTCCATTTATAGATCTGTTTGCTGCAGCATTTTAACTACTAATCACAGATCTGAAGATGTTTGGCAGCCTCTATTGTTGTTAGGGCTATTAGTTATGCGTAGCTAAAGTGGTTCTTTTTCGTACACTTCGACGAAGAATTCATACTAACAAATGGCGACTCCACACGGGTTTTAAATTACGACCGTTGTCGTTTTTCCTATTCCTGCATATCCAGCTACTTCAGACCCTAGGGTTTCTTGTCAGCTTTTTGTTTTTCCTATTTTCATGTGGTTTTTTCCTCATAAAGCCCTCAAACATTAAAATTTCTAACTTCCGTGTGTTTCTGGCCCTATTGCGCAGGTGACCGACATCAGCCGCAGCTGAGACGACATTTTTTTTCTGAAATCTGCCGCCGAGAGTCCCGGAAGTGTAGGTCGCACTTTTTGGCCCAAAAAGTGCGACCTCAAGCCTCAGGTCGCAGAAAACAGCCCCAAAACTGCGACCGGAGCGAAAAACTGGTCAAAAACCGCGACCTGGACTTTTTTCTGCTGTTTTTCTGAAATTTTTCTGGGTTTTTCTGAAGCTTCTGTCAGGGTTTTCCAGCCTCTGTCTCAGCCCGTTTCGACTTGTTTCTGATATGCTTTTGCTCATCTAAGTGGGAACCTAGCCCCCTAGGGCTTCAGTACCCTCCACTTTTGGTGGAAGAGTTTTAGCTGTTTCAGGTGTCTGATTTTTCAGAGTTTCAGCCTTCCCTTTTTCAGATCTGATACCTCATCCTCAGATTCCTTTTATATCAGCTTCTTTTCCTTTCAAATCACCTCTTGTCGTTTTTTTTGGACCCCCTTTGAAGGCATCCGCCTTGCCCCCTCCGATTTTTGCTGATTTCCTTCCTTTTTCCAGCCACCTTGCCTCTGCCTCTTGGCTATGATCTGCACCTCTTTCCTGCCGCTTTATCCTCCAGATCCCTGTCCCTTTTGACCCTAGATCTGTTGAGCTCTTTTTGTGTGTTTACATAGTTTTTCCCTTTCTTTTCAGCATAGTTTTGAGAGACCCACTTTCTTGGGTTAGATAGATGCACAAGTAGCTGTTATTTTTCTGTTATTTCAGCATTTTATTATGTTCTCTGTAGGTTTATTTTCAGCTACGCAGCACACTTTTTTCTTGCTCTCAAAACGGAAAGGGTTTAAAAATTAAAAATTAACGCACGCCACACACTGACCCTAAGTGAAGAAGCGCCTGGTTAACACCGCCTGGCAAAGACTCTAAAATCAATTATCACCGCACCTTATCTGCCCTTGACATTACTTGATTCTGTCCCTTTCTTCCCTTGTCGGTTTCCTTCTTCCTGTCATCATTGCGCCCCCAAGGCACCTTTCCCGGAGCCTCCTTGGCCTTCACCCTCAGTCTCCGGTCGATCGACCTGCTCCGTCCCACCGTCATCGAGCCAGTCCTTCTCTGATTCTTTGGGTTCTTCTTTTCCTTCTGGTTCTCCCCCCTATCACGTCCACTATGTCGGGTCCAGGGCCTAACACTAGCGGGAATCCCGGCCCTAATGCCGGGACTACTACTAGCAGAACCACCACAGGACCTACCTCGGCTTCACCCGTGCTCCCCTTCTTGGCAGGCCTCAGCCTCCCCGATTTGGACCAGTTGATAAACGACCCTATACACCATAATGCTAGTTGGCCTGCTATGCCGACAAAGCTCCCTTCCGACATCCCAAAGTTTGAAGGCCATGCTGGAGAAGATCCTTCAAATCATGTTCGATCTTTCCACATGTGGTGTTCATCGACCTCCATTACCAATGACTCTGTTCGTCTTCGATTGTTCCAACGCACGCTTACAGACGAAGCTTCCAAGTGGTATGTTGATCAGCCCACTTCCTCCCATACCACCTTTGCAACTCTTGCCCGAGCTTTTTTATCTTACTTCCAGCTTCCCCTTCGTTATGACACTGGGATCGAACTCTTGACTTCCTTCAAGCAAACCTCTTCGACCCGCCTTTCTACCCATGTCCAGGAATGGCGAAGAAGACGGAGCCTATGCCAATCTCCTCCCTTCGAAGACCGTGTCTACATGGACTGGTTCCTTAGATCTCTCTTGTCCCCTATTGGGAAAGATGTCGCATCACATTTTCCTCAAACCGAAGAAGATTCCCTCCAAATGGCGTTAAAATATGACCTGATCTACGCTCAGACAGGTTATGATCCTACTGTCCTACCTGATCTCCCCAAACCCGGTGATGCCCATACACCAGGGGCACCTCATGCCGCCGACCGTATCGTTGGATCTATCTCTCATCCATCCGCTCAACCTCTCATGAGCTATGGTTTTCATGGGGGAGGGGGCACCACTTCTTGCACTTCTCCCCCTCCTAGTAGCACGCATCCAGGATATGGCATACCTCATCCTTTTGCCCAACCTCCTGCTTACCTCAATGTTACCCAACCTAACCATTACCCTTATCCACAGCCTGGTGCGCCAGCTCCTCTAGCATATGCGTTTTCGCCTCCCTTGCCTTCTCAACCCCTGCAACAACAGTCACCGCCCCCTCAAGAGCAGGTGAATGCACAGCAGGGATTCATGGCTACCCCACCACCTGACGGACAGGTGGCCCCTCAACCTTCCCATTCTGGTTCCTCCAATTACCAGATCCTCATGATGAACTCCGATCCTTCCCCGACCGTCGACCTTCACCTTCAAACTCGGTCTCGCCAGTACCCCAAGCCTCCTGCTCAGTCTGCATCCGAGCATCCTTCTTCAGGTTCTATAGAGCCTCTTTTCTCACCTAGTGGCCCCTTACATATCCCTCAATCAAAAGTTGAGGTTCATACCAAGATACCTAAGGGCCCACTACGTCGAAACGCTGCTCCCAGTCGAGCTGCCCATTCGTATAGCATAGTAGATGATTTGGTGCAATCTCCTGCCGCCGTTTCCACACTGGAACTCCTCCAGTCATGCCCTTCCCAAAAGAAGGCTCTACTATCTGCCTTGGGCGTTGTAGATCCTGCTGACGACCAAATGATTGTTTTCGACGCCACTCAATCAGACCATCCTCCTCTCCCTCCTTCCGTCGCCTTCCAAATCCCAGTCAAAATCCGGAACGCCAACGTAGCCCGGTGTATCATTGATGAGGGGGAATCCACCTGCGTGATGTCCGCTTCGGTTTGGAAGCAACTCGGATCCCCTGAACTGGCCCCTTCCACGATCACCCTTCGAGCATGGGACGGTCATGCATCCCAGCCCATTGGCTTGTTTCGTAATTGTCCTATCACCCTCGCCGGTAAGACTGTTTGCATTGACGTCGAAGTCATCGACGCCCCGCTAGATTACAAGATTCTATTGGGGCGAAGCTACACGTATGCTATGTCTGCTGTGCCATCCGCGGTTTTCCGCAAGATGTCTTTCCCCCATAATGGGAAGATAGTCACCATTGACCAGTTGACATATCATGAGCCAAAATCTCAGACCTCACCTGAGACGACCATCTCTTCTGTAGCCAACAAGCAAACCGTTGACTCATTGACCAGTGTCTCCCCCGGCGTTTACAAGGATTCCTCCCTGCTTGGAACTTTTCCTAGTCTCCCCCCTCCTCCTATCTCTGACCCCAGCTCATCGAATGTTTGCATGATGCAATCGTCTCGGGCTGCTCTCAAGCAACCTGCTTCGGCTAGTCAGCAACCTTGCCCTCCGCAACCTGCTCTTAGCCCTTCACCTGCATTTGGTAGTCATGAGCCCCTTTATCCCCCTGGCACGGCTCCTCCAGGCCTTAGCCATTTAGGAGTCGTCCCACCTGGCCATGCCCCCTCTGGTCAGATACCGTTCCTAGCTCCCCCACCAGGAGTGCACACAGTACCAGTCATGGCCACCCTCTCTCTTCCTAACTTGACACTTGGGATTCCCGTTTGGTACCTTGATCCTCCATCCCCCACCTTGCCTGGTCAACCCAAACCTTATATCGCTTTGACCCCGGTTCAACCGGTCCCCATGGCTTCTCCCGTTGCATCAGTGCCTCAGTCACTTCAACAGGAACCACCTCCTGTTGTGACCGCTTCGGGTAAGAAGGGCAAAGCTCACAAGGGGGCATCAAAGGACAAGGCTGCCCCGACAAACCCTGCTCCTCCTCAGCCTCCAAAGCATACCATCCAGGGTGCTTTGTGTGATGTTGTCGGTCACGCCTCCCATACCTGTCTTGAATTACTTCATCTAAAGCCCATGGTTAATGTCACGTTCCCCGAGTCCGCGGTCCCAGAAGCCTCTGTTCCTTCCACAACCGCGGCCAAGAAACCCAAGACTATTCACACCAACCACCCCCGTGCTTTGTGTGATCTCCATGGCCATCACACCCATATTTGTCCCCGCCTCGAGGACTTCCGCACCACTATTGCCGCGGTCCACCAATTCGAGGCCAAGCGCAATGAGTACACCTCTCCCATATTTGCGCATTCTGCTTCAGCAGAACTACCAGATATGACTGCTCCCATTGACATTCCCCCTCCTGATGTCGAGATGACGGAGCCTTCGTCCAACATTTTTTACCTATCATCATCCATGAGACCCTTGGGGAACATTCCATCTGAATCCTCCCCTGTTGTTTCGCTTGACCTTCCTTCAGCGATCATCTTGGGCTCAACATCGGTAGATCCTTTATCTACTTACTCTTCGGTCACCCATTGTGACGATGCGCATGTGAACCTCTCTTCTCATGATGATGATTCAGGCCCCTTCACCATGTCAGGTGGTTCTTCTTCCACCAGTCACCCCATCTTCTATCACGATAACGACATTATGGAAGAAATTCCCACCCCTGACTTTATCTATTCCCCCTTACATCGAACCCATGCGTTGACACCACATCCACCTTATGGCCATTACATCAAAACCCAATGTTTGGGTAAGGGGGCACCCACATTTGAGAGACCAAGAGAAGCCATTCTCCACCACTCTCCTAGCGTATCTGGTCGTGTTGACTCTAGACCCAGTATTCTTCCACATTTAGAAGAACCTCTAGAGTCCCATATCACTTCAGATCACTCTCGGGACGATACCCCTTATCGTTCCCTCATCTTACATCAGCAACCAAGTCTCTTAGACATTATTATTGACCAACCTATAGCTTTTCTACGAGAGCATCAGTTCATTATCTCCAAATCCTCCTTTTGGGATAGTGACACCAGGTATGCCAATTCGGAAACTTAAAGTCCATTTGATCCCTATATGTAGTACCAAAAGAGATTGTTAATCCTCCATTTCCTTTCTCAAACTGCATAACCATAACCAGAACAAATGGCACACCACATCATTAAAATGTGTTTAGATTCCCATTTTTCTAAATACATTTTGGCATGACCACACCATGCTTGGGGGCACCTCTGCCCCCCAACCGTAACCCTCCCCACCTCGTTTTTGGAGAGGAGGTTGTCTTACCAATCGAGGGTGAAATTCCTTCTCTACAACTAGCCGTTGAACTTCTCCCTGACACCCCACCGCTAGAACAACGACTTATCATGCTTGAGCGTGCCTCCGAATACCACCGTGTTGCCTTGCAAACCATGGAAGCGGCCAAAAAACGCACCAAAGCTCAGTATGACCGAAAAGTCCAGCCTCGCACTTTTCACGAAGGCGACCTTGTTCTAGTATATGACCAGGCCCATGATGTCCTGGGTCTTGGGAAGTTTGACTCATTATGGCTAGGCCCTTACATCATTTGTAAGGATCTTGGCAAAAGGGGCATACCTCTTAGAGGATTTCGAAGGCCATCCCCTTCCTAACCCTCGCAATGCACTCTAGCTTAAGAAATATTACCCTTAGCATTTCCCCTCTGAAATGCATGTTTTATTTTCTTTTAGATAGCCAGCATCTGTTTTTTCATTTTTCCTACTTCACCAAAACCCAACTCCCAGCCATAAAACAGCACCAAACCCCCCTCATCTCCCAAGTCGCAGTTTTCTGCCATTTTCTGGACCAGGTCGCACTTTTTGCCCTAGAACCTGCGTCCTGGGTCGCACTTTTTGCCCCAAAAAGTGCGACCCGGCCGTAGAGATGAGGGAGGGGTTGTTTCTGGGGTGTTGGGCCCTAAACTGCAAATCTAATCCATCAAAATGCAAGAGCAAGGTTAGGCCTCTTACCTCCAACTGACAGATCTCGAATCCAACGGTCGGTTTGTCCGCTACGTTCGCCGCAAGATTTAGGGCCTTCTCTCCTCTCCACATTCACCACATCAACAATAGCAAATGAATGATTTTGGAGGGAAACCTGCCTCATTAAAAGAGAACCCCTGTTTCTTCTTTCGACTGCTGCGACCACACCGTAGCCCCGTTCGACGAACCGTCAGCACCGCTGGTTAGATCTCACCGAGCTCTCAAATGGGTTTTACTTAGTTTTTGGTGATTTGATACTTCACCCGGACACATTTTTTCCACGAAGGGTCACTTCACCGCTCCTTAAAATCGAATTTCTTCACTTACGACACTTGTACTTGGGGCACCATATCGCCCCCTTACTTGTCCATGTTCGTGTTGATTTTCGTCATGAGTGCCCACCTTGTACTCATGCTTCTATGACCCCCCATTGGGGCCTTTACTGTGTGGCAGCACTATACAGTCGCCCTTATTTAGAGCATCCAAGTCGAGTCATCATTGCATTCATGGAGTCTATCCTGCGTCCTTTTACACCCCACTATAGCCCTCCATCCTTTTTTGCTTGGTTCCTCTCTTGTGTCGCATATCATGACCTTCAGCCCCACTGTCCCCTGTCCCTTTCGATATTGTGTCAGTCGCTGCCATGTCATTCATGCCCTTTATGCTCTAACAAGGGAAGTCATCCATTCGCCACTCCATCCTTCCCATTTCCACTCTCATCATTGGTGTCAGTCTGTTCTGTCGCTCTATTGTTCTTCTCTCGTGCCTTAGTTGAGGATCTCTCATTTCCTCACCTACGGCGGACCTCCTTCTATCGACATCAGCACATTTATTCCAGAAGCAAGGTCTAGAGGGCGGCACTGTTCCGCCCACTGTCGGCTCGATCGTGCAGACTACCTTGACCGTGATCGTTTCTCCGCCCTCCTTTCTAAAGATGATCGAGATGCGTATACCGGACACTCAAAGGACTCAAAGAACAGCCCCTCTTGATGACCCTGTGAGATGTCTCGCCCCCTATGAGGGGTGTTCGCAGTAGCTCCCCCACATGCCCGGAGATGACCTCATTGCAGCCCTTGATGTAGCTCCATATATTTGATGATGTCGGCCTTAGCCGCTTGCAGCGCCTCTTTGATTTGCATGTATCTGTTAGATTTTGCGAGCCCTTCCCCATTTACAAGGGGCATTTGGGTTGTATTTATATCTCATGTACTAAGATATTATTGTATAAGTCCTGGCTGTTATCCCAGACACAACATGTATGTGGGATTCTTCATTGTATTTTTATCTGGCTCATGATTATGCCGGTTGTACTTTATGGTTCGGTCCCTTGGTTATTGGACACACTATTATTTTGTACTTTGTCACGACTTCGGCATAGGTATGCCTCCCCCGCCTCCTTCTTCGAAAGACAAAACCTCTCACAGAGACTTGTTGCACTGCGAGTCTCGTCTCCTCAGGGTCTAGTTCTTCAGCACACTATCTACCTTGCATTTCTCTCTCTAACTTCCCTTTTGTTGTCTAGTGATTGAGTTCTTACAACGTACTTCGGTCATACGATTTGCTCCTGACACTCGCACGCTAGGGGGCAATCTGTTACACCATTTTTTGGTCATCTAACTCTTCATCATTAGATGGACCCAAGTACACCATGTAAGACCAGTTTTACCCCAAGTAAAACTGCTTTCACTATGTTAATCAGGAAACCCCAAAAGGAATAATTAATTAAACCATAATTTAATTATTATTCCCAGTCATGTTTAACCCAAAAACAAAGAAATTAATGAGATAAACCCACAGTTATCTTATTATTTTCTAGGAATAATTATTTAAATAATATTCCTTGTTAAATATGACCAAATCAACCACCATTAATCAAATAAATCATTATTTATTTGATTATATCCTAACCACTTCCTTAAAAAGATAAATAAATCATTTATTTATTTATTTTTCACTAATCAAGGGATTTGACCCAAGTCAAACACCCTTTCCCTCCAACAAATAATAATAAAATATTCCATAGAGGTGGATCTAGATTTGATTAACATTATTTTAATCATGCATCAAGATCTAGAATGACCCAATATTTTGTTATAAATAGGAGGGTTTTCCCCATCATTCTTCACCTTTTGTTGCCTATTAGATCACTCTGGATCTATACACTTGGTCTCATTTCTACCATTTTGCTCCCATTGAGCTCTATCTTCTACATTGGGTTTTCTACATCTACAAGAGAGAGAAAGCTTAGATCTGAAGTGCCGAGGACTACAAAGAACCCATCCCATTGAGGAGATCTGGATACACCTTCTTGTTTCCTCCCAGGTGCCCTGTAATATAAAAATTCATTCAAAAAATCGCGTTCTTGTCTTGTCTGTTGGATGCATGGAGAAAACTCTTTACTTTTCTGCTTAATGTCTTTCCATTTATAGATCTGTTTGTTGCAGCATTTTAACTACTAATCGCAGATCTGAAGATGTTTTGCAGCCTCTATTGTTGTTAGGGCTATTAGTTATGCGTAGCTAAAGTGGTTCTTTTTCGTACACTTCGACGAAGAATTCATACTAACAATGTTGAAATTTATTAATGGCATAAATTACTGCAAGAAACTCCTTTTCGGTAACTGTATAATTAAGCTCAACAGGGGTCATGTTCTTACTGATAAAGTAGATAGCATAAGGAAGATGATTCTTCTCTTGTCCCAAGACAGCTCCAGTTGCAGTGTCTGAAGCATCAGAAGATATATGAAAAGGGAGGGCCCAATCAGGTCCCCTTAAAATAGGAGCAATAGATAACTGATGCTTGAGTTCTACAAAGGCTTTCTGACAAGGATTAGTCCACTTAAATTCAGCATTTTTCATAAGCAACACAAATAATGGAGAAGCTATCTTAGAAAAATCTTTAATAAATCTTCTGTAATATCCAGCATGTCCTAGAAAACTTCTCACATCAGTTTGTGTTTTAGGAACAGGAAGATTTTGAATGACCAATATTTTAGATGGGTCTACCTGAATACCTTGAGATGAAATAAAATGTCCAAGCACTAGTCCTTCACTCATCATCATATGACATTTTTCAGTACTTAGGGAGAGATGAGCTTATATACAACATTTAAGTACCTTCTCAAGATTTTGTAATGCATCTTCAAAAGACACACAATAAGGAGTAAAATCATCCATAAATATTTCCATAGAGTCATTCAGCATATCAGAAAAGATTCCTATAACAGCCCTCTGAAAAGTTGCTGGTGCATTACATAGCCCAAATGGAAGAACTCTATAAGAAAAATTTCCCCAAGGGCTAGTGAAATTGGTCTTGTCCTAGTCTTGGGGTGCAATTCTAATTTGATTATACCCACTGAATCCATCTAGAAAAGAAAAGAATTTCTTCCCTAACAGACTATCCAACACCTGATCAATGAAAGGTAAAGGAAAGTGATCCTTTTGAGTAGATTTTTTCAAGGCTATGTAATCAAAACATACTCTCCATTTCCCGTTTTTCTTAGGGAAAATTACCAATGGGGAAACCCATTCACTGTCATATATGGGGTATATAAATCCTGCATTAAGCAATTTCTAAAGTTCTTCTTTAACAATTTCCCGTAAATTAGGGTTCATTCGTCTCTGGGGTTGACACACTGGTCGGCATCCCTCTTTAATGTAAATTCATTGAGTACATAGTTCAGAAGAGATTCCTTTCATATCCGTGTAATCCCATGCAAATGATTCCTTATTTTCACGTAATAACTTCATTAAATGCTGTGTTTCAGCAACTGTTAGATCAGGATTTATGTTTAATGTCTTGCCAGGTTCGATTTCGACTGTTATGCTTTTATATGAGATGGTGGTTAATATCTGAGATAAGTCTTCAGATTCAATCTTTTCTTGGGTATCTGTTTCAAAAATTGCAGTCAATTGATTGTGTGTTTCAGCAATTATAGAGGAAGGTTCACAAATAAAATTATTAATTATTTCATCCTCTGTATTGTCTTTAAGAGTTAAGGCTTGTCCGATAGTTAGAATGGGCTGAATAGCATTATCATCATAATCCATCCACATAGAATCTTCATTATTAATTATGGGTGTAGCATGAGGATAAAGAGTAAGTTGTTTGGTTTCATAACCATTAGAAATTGTCATTGAACCAGATCTGCAACTAATAAAGGCATCAGTTGTTGCCAGCCATGGCCTCCCCAAAATTAAAGGATGTCCCCCCAGCTTTGTTTTAGTTTGCAATACAACAAAATCAACTGGGTAATTCCAGGATTCAACTGAGATAAGTAGATCTTCAACAACTCCTTCAGGTTTAATTGTAGAACGGTCAGCCAACTCTAGAATGGTAGGTGTATCTCTGATTGTGTTATTCAGCTGTAACAACTGTGAAGTTTCAAGAATCATTATGTTTATTGCAGCACCTAAATCTACCAGAACTTGAGGAATCATTGTTTTACCAATTTGAACTGTCATGGTAGGATGGCCGGGGTCACCATATTTCACAGGGGGGGTTTTTCCGGACATTAATGCAGATAAATCACCCATCACATGTACTGTAAGGGGATCTTTAGTTTTCCTACCAGGTTTTTTAACACAAATATCCCTTATGGTTTTGGCATAAATTGGTACATCTCTCAGTGCCTGTAAAAGTGGAATTTTAACATACAAGTTTTGCAATTCCCCTAAAAGATTAAAATCAGGTGTTTCAGGCGTTCTAGTTAAAACTAAACGCTCGGGGAATGGTGGTTCTATTATTTCAATACCCTTGTTAAAGGGTGGTTGTGCTTTCTTATGTTTCTCAGTTTCCTCTTTATCAGAATCAGAAGAGGTTATGTCATCAATAATAGGCTCTACTATTTTCCCGGATCTTAAATGAATATCATTGCATTGCATAGTAGGAAATATAGACCGATTATGAATATCATTGACTTGCACAACTTTATTATTGGGGTTAGGATTTGGTTGCACAGGTGGCTGGGGTCTCATTTGGTTATTTGGCAGAGAATTTGATGGCAGAGGAAGTGGTTGTTGAAATTGAGGAAATTTATTTGGATACGGGAGTTGTTGGCTTCTCCAATTTTAATTCCAAGGGTTAAAAGAAGATGGCTGCTGTGGGGGCCAAGGATTCCACATTGCAGGATCAAAAAAGGGAGGGTTTGATTGTTGCATGGGTGGGAAATTCATTTGATTAAAGGGTGGGTATTGCATTTTATTAAAGGGAGGGTAATTTGTTTGACTGAAAGCAGAATAATTATTCCAACGATTAAATGGCATACTAGAATTCATACCTTGTCCTTTTGGTTGCCATTGTCTTCTTTGAGTTAGCAAGTAAACTGCTTCAGCTTCTTCTTCCGTTGGCTGCAATGCTGCCTCTATTCCTGGTAGAGATGGACATTGTTGTGTTTCATGATCTTTCTCACAAAGGGTGCAGATTGGTATTCTGTCCAATGGGCACTCCCTTAGTGGATGTTTGTCTCTACACTTCGGGCAAAAGACAGCCAGAGTTGCTTCTGCTTCAGCCTGCTTCTTCTTAACCTGCAAAGTGTCAATTTGTGAAGCAAAAGAACTTAACATCTCAGTTTTAAATTCTTCAAGTAAATTTCCTATTTCAGCTCTTGTTGCTCCCCCACTGGCTGATTTCTGCACTCTTGAATAGGTGGGATATCTATTACTTACTCTGTTCTTTGCAACTCCCCTTGAACACCTTTTACAAAGTTCAACAATCTCATCATATGATTCTTTAGATATATATCCCTTGCAAAGCATGTTTAACATGTCTAAAAAATCATCCCTTAATCCTCTAAGTAATATTGTTTTGTGAATTTCCTTACTTATATTCAGATGGTCAGTTCTCTGTATATTATACTGCAGCCTTTCTACGTAGTCCTCCAAATTCTCGTCCGACTTTTGTTCCATATTAAATAGTTCGTCCTTCTTTTCTCTCGTCCGACAGTAGTCTTGATATTTAAGCAGAAATTTCTGTTTCATCTATTCCCATGTTGTGATTACCTGACTCCCAAGGCTCATGAACCATCTTAAAGCATTTCCTTTTAATGTTGCTGGAAATAGTTTCAACTTTTGAGCATTAGTAACATAATCATAACTTCTTCATAATATATCAAATTCAAAAAGAAATTCATCCGGATCTTCAGAGGATAAACCATGGAAGTTAGGTAAAGTTGACAATGGAATATTCTTCATAGGAGTTGTTCCTCTAGGGAGATCACTGATAGGAAATCCCAACGTAGAGAGAGAATTTTCATCCTTTCCTTCTCCTTCAGGATCTACATGTCCTCCACCAAAGAAGTCTTCGGTGTTTCCTTCCATTGGCTGTTCTCCTACTGCACTTTCTCGATCGTCAAGATCTTCTACTGGCTCCTCAATGTTTTCCACTGGTCGTCCAACACTCTCTATTATTTCCTCAACGTGCTCTGCTAATTTTCTAGCACTTTCTTCTGACTCTCCAGCACTGATTGTTGGTCCTTTAATCACCGGCTCCTCTATGTTTTCAGGGCCCACAACTTCCTCTGTTTTGTAATCTGATTGAGGGGAGTGCTGAATTTTTGGTCTTCGAGAACTTAATCTCTGTGATGATTCAGCCTTTGATACAATCTCGTCAATGAAAGTCTTTCTTCCTCCCCTTCCTTTGCCCTTGCCACCTGTGGGATTAGTTTTCTTCTGGGTTCTGCGTCCTCTCATACAATCTGCACATCTAGAAAGAAAATATTAATGCTTTTGAAATCTATAATTTCCTTCCTCGGCAACGGCGCCAAAATGTTGGTCGCTTTAATTTTTTTAACAATTCAAGCTCCACATAAATTGTCAACACGAGAAGGTCTGTTTATTCCAAAGACAACCACGCACTGGATATTCTCAATTCCAAAAGCAAAAATAATGTTGTAGTAAAAGTCACACAATTATTAATCATACAAATTTAATTATTCACACCCTGTTTTAACAAAGCTGAAGACTATTTATGTTATAGTAGAAGCAATTCCTCTATTGCAGTCTTTTAGGAATCCTAATGAAGGGAAATTACTCTGCAGGAAAGGAAACCAATCAACCATAACAGGGAACAGGACCCTATTCCCATGAACAGGAACTTCAGCACCTGCTGCCTGGCACTAATCACACTGCAGAAAAGATAAACTCAAGAAAACAGGACCCTATTCCCATGAACAGGAACCTTCAGCACCTGTCTCTTGTTTCTAATCGCACTGCAGGAAAAAGAAAGTCAATCAATGGGAACATGACCCTATTCCTTTGCTCAGGAATCTTCAGCACCTGCTTCCCAGCATCAATCATGCATTCAAACAAATAACAGAAAATATCTCTTGGCTCTTTTAAGAATGAATGTACCAAACTCATGCAGTGTTAAAGGAAACAGAATGCTTAATGAATCACAGAACTATGCAACTGATGTTTTAGCAAACATAATTAAATTAAGGTGCGAATATCATAAGGAAACTTAACAAACTACAGGAACAGTCGGGTGAATCTTGTGATGAAGGCGGGCCCTTTCCTTCTCACAAGATTCCCCAGGGAAAGAATTAAATTGAAGCTCTCAAAAGGAACCTTTATTCATCTGTCAAAAAGGAATGATACATTACAATGGAGTCTAGCTCCTTTCCGCTAAATTTTTTTTTTTCTCCTGTAGTTTCTAACTCCCTTACTAATGATGATGTCTCCTCTTTTTAAAGAGGAGACATATATTACAGTTACGTCAAAGCAAATCTATCTTTATCCAAATCTGTTCTTCTTTCTTAAAACAGGGCTATTCTATTCTTCCATAGAAAGATATTGTTACAACAGATGCAGAAAAAGTACTGTCTTCAGGATAATCTGTGTAACCACTTCCTTGTTCATCTTCATCTTGTTGCCATTGTCCCAAAAATACTCTTCCAGAATCGCAAATTATGAGTGGTGACGGAATTTCGTGCCCGCTGACTGTTTCAGCAACGGAGTCGACTGTTTCAGCAACGGCCGATTGTTTCAGCACAGCACATAAATTATCTGCGATCTTTTAGACTTATGTTAGCAACAATCTACCTTCGATTAATGATGAAATATAAGAGTAATATGGAATTATATGTAAACAGATTAAATATATAGTAAAGAGGAGGATTTCATATACCTTTGGATAAAGTGAATGAAAATGATGATGGAACCCTTTTTAAATATAGTTATAAAGGGTAAGGTGGTGTCAAAATGTATGGTAAAAATGGTACATTGTGAGGTCCTAACAACGTGAAACCTATTATCTTTCACCTTCCTTTTCTCCTAATTTCCATTATTTTCATTAATAAATGCCAATAAATTCCACTTTGCCTTTGCCATTTCCTTTTCCAATTTCCATAGCCATAATGAACCAAATGAACACCCACACTAGGATGTTTTTTCCCAACATTTAGCTTGGAATATGTGTCGTGTTACCATGATTATTATTTTTCCTTTATTAACTTTTATTACATGGATTTTTTACCACGGTTGTTACATCACAGTACCCATAAGGTGTGTCTTTTCGTGTTTTTTGGTTCTTATTGTTCAACACATTTAATTTTTCATAATATTTCATCAAGATGTTTTAACTTGGGGTATTGGCTTTTGAATTTGCAAGTGTCTTGTAGTTTCTCAATAAGATAAATACCCTAGTTCCAATCGACATAAAATGTATCATTCTTCACCCAATATGATAGGATTCCTCCAAATATTTGCATATCCTTACATAATTTCTCTGAAATAAACCATAAGGTCCACCATCTCGACCACATTTACCATTCACTCACACTATTGGTATCCATGACCATCCCCCCAGGCCCAGGAGCCACTTCATAAGCATGTTTAGAAGATCAAACTCATACTTCTCTTCACTTATTGCTTAACAACCCCACTCATGATCCACCATTCTTACTCATTTTCATATTGAATCAAATGCACTCTCGCATTCTACATCTGGCCTACCACTCCTCCATATGGAAATATCCCATCTCCATCACTTCATCCATTTAATCATCCTTACACTAAGACCAACCAATGGGGCCCATTCCCTCAACAAAAAACCCATCTGCATCATCACATAGGATACCATTTTCTCAGGGCACTCATTGTAGAAATTTTATGCAAGATGCATGCATATATCCAGATTCTCTTGATCTAACAATATTTTATCTTCTTGCTAAATACATAATCCTTCCACTGTTAATCTTTTGAGGAAATTAAAATCAATTACAAACACATGAAGCAAATAAAAACAATCGCACATAACACAATTGTTTAATGGGAAAGCCTGAAGCTGAAAACCCCAACTATCATATATTATGTATCATGGAGATCATGTAATAATCTCATACAAAGCTTAGTACATCAAGCTCTCAGTACAATCAATCATCACAAACTAATCAGAAGAAATTTGCAAATCCATGCACCGATTTCTTACCACTTGCTAGCCTGCCTCCACTGCGCAATCCCTACTGAAGAATAGCTCTGAATGAATTCGAATTACCATTTCCTTGATTGCACAATCCTCATTAGCAACTCCAACGTGTGTGCGGTGCAATCAATGCATCACTATAGTCACAACGGATAGTCCATCTTGCCCTTTCACCTATCTCTCCACTGGGTCTCCACTGGAATTGTCATGCACTGTAGTTAACTGTTGTATTTTTTCAGTTGATTAATGAGTTATTATTTATGAATTAATTAAATAATTAATTCGCTCCACTCTCACTAGCGCATCATTCAGTTAGACAAGATACAACTAGCTCAACTAAGTTTAACTCCAATAATTGAGTTAAACTGAATAACAACTCCATGAACTACTCTTCTAACTTTGTCATAACTTTTCCACTTCAGTTCTAACTGAGTTCTCCATGCATGAACCACTAGTAAACCCTAGGAATTGCGTAATTCCTTCAGCCCACTGATTTTCCAAATCTGTACACTGAAATTAAGTGCTCCAAGAGAATAAGTTGATGTTTATTGTCAGATTATTATTAAGAGCTAATAATAATCGACACTTCTATTTTTAAGTCAATGATCTATAAATAGACTTTGCCATATATTCTAAAAATAGAATTTCATCTATTTTTCCAACTTGACCAACCATCCACAAATAGCATCTTGCAACTTCTGAAATATGATCACCATGTCTAAAAATAGACTTGCGCCAAAAATAGCCTACGGGCCCACTTAGTGAAGGCAACTCTTTTCACTAAGTTCATCATCTTGTTGAATCTCAACACTCGTCTCCATGTTTATACATCCCAAACCAATTTTACATTATTTTGGTAAGTGTACAAATATTTTTTAAGGAAAAGGATTCTCACCCATATTTTTGTGTCAATTAACTAAGGACAATCCTTAGTCTCCCTTCATTGGAGCTCGCTTTTGTCACACACATTATTCATCATTTACTCATTACCTACCATGACAGTCAGAACACACTCACACCCTCCTATATGTGTTAGAAAATTAAATATTACAGAGCAATGAAACACATAAATATGCGGAAAATACAAGCACACAAAACACATAAAACCAGAGAGACACAGATATATGTGGTTCACCCAGTTTGGGCTACGTCCACCCCGAACAGCCAGTCCTTTCTTTATATTATCCAAAAAAATGAAGAGACAAAACCTACAGCAGATCCACTGTAATATCCTCTGTTCTCTCTCACAGTCTCCCTCTCTGTTTCTCGCTCCGAGAATACACTCATCATACACACCGCACACAATGCCCCCATATACAAGGGGGTTGCCTTCAGGGCAAAAAACCCCAATCTAAACATAACTTTCATCTCGTATCATTTGCCTAATGAACGGCCCGTATTGACTAGAAATTACTATACTTTTACAAGGAAATTTTATATCTATTTTTAGCCAAAGTGTCTTGCACCCCCGCTGGGGGGCTCCGAAAATCGCCGCCGCCCCCCCCCCACGGTAGCGACACCTTTGGTGTTGCCGCCCCTATAGCAGGTATGGGGGGTCTGTGTTACGGTTTTAAGTAAACAAGATAATCAGGCTCCACACCCAACAGTATGTTCTACTGACTTAAGGGGAATTTACCCCAGAAAAAAAAAAAATTGACTGTCACCACTCGCATTATAGATCCAACCTTAGGTAGCTTTCCATATACAATCATGTTGGTAACTCTCCCAATAATGCCTTTATGACCATCATATTACAACCATCTACTATAATTTCACATAGATTTCCTGAACCAGTTTCTTCAGGCGGCTTAAGCTTCGTTCCTGTCGACATCAACAGTGGAGGACAGTAGTCATGGAGGCAGTGGAGACAGTGGAGGATAGCGCAGTCATAATTGGAGGAAGTCTCCATGAGAGTAGCATCATTATTGAGTGGGTCCAAGGGGGTGGAGGCTCACAAAGCATATAAGGAATGGGATGGTAGGCATAGAGGGCATTCTAAATAATGTCTATGTATTGTCTTTTATGACCTTCTGCACGCTTCAGCTTTTTAGTGGAGTCTACTGTGTTGTTTAGCACAAGAGTGTTTTCGAGCAGAAATCCCACCCTCATCCTCAAGGGAGTTCGAGTGCCCACTTAGGAGAGGTTCTTTGACCTACATTCCATCATCCGGCATTAGGCCAATATTCAACCACCTTCAGCAGCGAAGTCTCCTTCAGGAATTGCGCAATCTAGGACGGCAGATTCAGTGGAGGGTTAATAACCCAAGTTATTGAGCTTATCATCCAATGAGGGGAGCAGACCTCTTCATCTAGAAAGTAAGTGGGGAGGAGTATCAAATATTTTCTCATTAGATCAGCCACCTCCCAGCATTTACCTAGCCGCAGAGCGCAATTTATCCCTAGGGCTGAATTTTTCATCATTGTCATTTCCGAAAACCCTTTATGGGTTATCTTGGAATTATGCTAGAAAGCACAGATCTCTGATCTCGACATTTTATGAGAACCCAATCAGAAAATATACACATTCCCAGTTTCCAACAACAGTTATTTCCAGCAATATTGCACAGTCATAGCCTCCTAGCAATTGATGTAGCAGCAATGTTTCATGTCTTGATGTTTAGGGTCATTTCATGCTTGTTTTTCCTACCTTAGATCCAAATGCTTATTTGCAGCCATAGCTCTTCCGTCGAAACAATAATTCTTTCGTCGCAACAATAGTCTTTCCGTCGCAACAATATTCTTTCCGTCACAACAATAGTTCCTCCATCGCAACAATAGTTCTTTCGTCACAACAAAGTGTCGTCTTTCGTCGCAACAAAGTGTCGTCTTTTGTCGCAACAAAGTGTCATCTTTCATCGCAACAAAGTGTTTTCTTTTAAAAGACCTGCAATCACAAACAAGCAAATATTGAATAGCACCTATATAAAAAATACTTATAAAACATACTTATCATAGTGATCAATGAATCTATGAAATAAATGATCAAACGACGGCTTATTAAAATAAACAATCGAACGACAATTTATTGAGAAAAACAAAACTTGATTGTATTAATCTTAAAATAACAGAAGAACCTTACAACCTTAGCCTTGATGTTGAACAGGCCTTCCCGGGGTTCGAAGCAGGAGTCTCCTCTACTTTGATAAGTCTTGCACTCTTCCTCGAGGAGCACATAGAGGTATGTGATCTTTCCTCTCAAAAGCTTAGCAGAAAGAAGTCTAAATCTCAACAACACTTCACCTCAATCACACACTAAAGCTTGAACTCCCTTTAAGGCTACCCAATTCCTCTTTTTATAGATCAGATGAGGAGGTTAGGGTTCCACCTATGAAGGGATAGAATCCTCCTTCAAAGGGATAGGCTCCTCACATCAATGGATTAGTTCCTTAAGGTGTGGGATGCATGAACCTTATAAGAGCGTACTCATCCCCAAAAAATCTCATCTAAAACCTTCTAGAATTGACCAAAATTCAGCTTTTAACTTTACATTCTCGCTTTTTTTACTTTGGAGGGGGTACACAAGCATTACACTGGAAAAATGCATTCTAGAATGCATTTTCTCTTCACATTACCTGCGTACCTTAGCCAAGAACGCATGTAAGCCTCATATTACCTGCGTACCCAGAGTTTTTGAGCTTTTTAGGGTTTTTTTCTCCTGTTTTAGGGCTTGACATGAGGAGTAGAGGTTGTAAGACTTATAGAGGAGGTAAGTATGAGTGTCAATGAGCTCATATAGTCAGCAAAATGTTAGGGTGACAGTTTTTAGTGCAACAGATTGCCCCCTAAAGTGTGAAGTCTGGAATAGATGAAAATGAAGTCTGTCATATATGAAGAGTGAAGTACTTTATCATTTCAAGGATCATCATGTGGAAACCCCAGTCGGAACCTGTAAAAAAATTCAATGCAAAATATATATATGTAAACATATCATCGCTGAGGTAGGCATTCCCATACTCAGATCAAAACTAACTAGAAAACTGATTTAAACTGTTCTGATACAGGAATGATTTTCAATACATCAACAGTATAGACATGTGTAGACACAGTATGGATGCAGCAATCTGTTTATGAATATTCCACTGTATAAATAACAAAATTCCTTGCAGCCTGGATGGTAGAAACTAGATCCAAGGTCTTGATTTCCATTTCTTGAACTAGTACGATTCTATCAATGTGAATAAATGTGTCGAAGTCGAACATGGTAGAAACCACTTGATTACCAGTCAATAATGTAAACTATTAACAAGTGTGAGAGTAACCACAAGTAATGTTAATGGCTCTCAAAGTACTCAGTACAATCCATGAAATGTGAATGAATGAGCTGAAGTCGAACATGTCATGGAATCATTTGATCGAAGGTCAATGGTGCAATCTGTCGTCGAAGGTGAGAAACCTGTCATTGAGGCATCCAGATTTCAAGGTACTAACGATTTCTAGATCACTTCCTAGATAATGAGTTGTCGTCGATAAAGCGACCTGTCGTAGGCAAGCCCACAACACGAAATCATAGATCAAGTTTTGAAGAAATATATTGGCAAGGACTGACTCAGGGATGGTCAAAATGGATGACATATATTTTGTAGATGAATGGTTTGTTTGAACTATCCTCTTGAACACATAACGACACTGCAGATGGTTTGGTGACAATTGACCCAAAGCTAATACCCAAAAACCAGCTGAAGACTTTCAATATGGTTTGATTAACTGTTAGGCAAAGGATTTACCAACCCAGGTGAACAAAAGTGTCGTGTTCAAGAGTAGTTAACGGTTTTCCAAATAATCAAAATGTAACAAATAGGTTCACTTTTCTTTCTTTTCCCCCACCATTTCTGGCAAGTACCTCTTTATTTTTGACAAGCTTAAGGAGGATAACATTTTCTTGTTTATAAGCTCATCCTTCGGATGAGTCCAACTTAGTTTAAGATTTGAACCCTAAGAAGGATTGGTTCGTTCCTATTTAAAAATTGAACAGGTCCTTTACTGTTAAATTTTAACGAGTCCAGTATAGGAGAAACTCGGTGTTTTTCAATTTTAGGGAGTCAGAAGAAAAACTTAAGAAAACTCCATGGGTGTACTTTTTCGTAAATTTAGTCTCTAGAGCCCGAAAAAGGATAAAATAATGTGGGAGAGAACTCTATTGACTGTAATTAGTCAACGTATACCTTTTTCGTAAATAGTCCATTTCAGTCCGTAAAAGGGGTAAACTTATACTAAAAGGACGATCATTCATTTACTTTAACAAGTTCGAATCATCAAGTGCTCAACAATCTTTTCATGTTTAGAGAGTTTGAAAAGGGCTTAAAAGAGGACTCCAATGTTTCGCTTTTTCGTAAATTTTTGAAAGAGTCCGAAAAAGTGATAAAAATATGCTCTTTGTTGAAAAATGATCAGTTTTACCGAAAAATCCAATATTCTGCACAAAAACTTGAAACAATTACACATACCTGTTTAAGATAAGTAAAAATGTTTTCCAAATTACCCTTTTCAAGTGAAAAATAAACAAATTAAAAATTCATTTATTCGAAAATTTTTATAAAAAGGACTTTTCTAACTTCATTTTTACTATTTGAATTCAGAGTGAAAAAGTGAGAGCTTTTGGATAAAAAGCTTCCTGTGAAGATTCTGGAAAATTCATTCATCGGAATCAGAAACCGTCAGCTCCAAGTAATCTGTATAAATTCTGGACCATATGAGGGCCCAAGTTGATCTCCTAATATGGCTAGTGAACAGGTGGGACACACAGGACCAGTGTTTCTTGATTGGCGTCCATCGGCTCGAAGTCAAGCTGGATGACATATATTTTTTGACTGGTTTGTCCAAGAGGGGCTAACACTTATCTCTATTCAGGACTAGATCAGGTGGCCAGTCTGTTGCTAGTCTCAAAGCAGATTTTTGCAATGGTTGAGTTGACCCCAAGGATAAACAGATAGATATCAAAACTATCATCCATCCTGAGTTCAAATTTATTGTCTTCACTGTTACTAAACTGTACAAGAGTGCAGCATTACATGTTTTCAATCTCATGCTGAGGGCATTGAGATTGTTAGATTTCTATCGGCATATTTTTGTTAGTTGAAAAACCAAATCTTTGTCATTAAGGATTTTCCATACACCGGGATGAACTACCGCGGTGAGAGAGACATGGATTTTCCTCCACAAGAGCAATGGGATGATTCAAGTAAAAATCATTTTCAACACTTTCTAAGTCCTAATTTTTTTTGTATTTTAAATTTTAAATCTTTGAACACAAGACGATGTATAGTTCGAAACACACTTCTATGCTATGATATATCACTATTACCAGCTATCTATGTAAATGTTATCTAATGTTGTTTAATTTATTGTTTTGATTATTGCAAATGTCTATTTATCATACTAGAAGCAACTGCATCTACTAATGTATTTAAATGTCTTGGAATATGCTGATATTCAATGTAATTAAATTCACGTTCCAAGAGACGAACTCTAAAAAATAACCTTAATAAAACTGGATTCCTAATGGCGTACACCCTGTTAAGCTGAAATACAACAAGTTCAGAGTCCAACCTAACAATCAAACTCTAAATCCCAAATGAGATGGATTCAGATAATAACTCAATCACTACACTATACTTTGCAAGGTTATTCATTGTTTGACCGAGGCTTACCCCATGAATAGACACTAACTCGTCAGAGGCTGAATAGATAACCCAAGTTGCGGAAGAAATGTTCCCTGTACTATGACAAGCACCATCAGCAAAACCAATGTATGTCTGAAGAGACGTCGAAATCTGCAATATCAAGAGTAAAACTCAAATAAGCAGGAATAGTGATAAGAGCACACTCTAAACTAGGCACGCTTTTCTAATCTAAAACACACCAACAGTAAAGAAACTAATCTAATCAAGAATCTCCACACCAATTTTGAGCATCATGTCTCTTCAGGTAAAGGGACACCGTCGAAATTTATCAGCTCATAGGCCCCTTTTGCCATATTTCACTTAACAATGAAAGGACCATGCCACATAGGCACAAATTTTCCAGCCCCTAGCTTATCGTTGTCTTGATCGTACGCTAGAACTAGGTCTCCTTCTGAAAAACTACGAGGTGTAACATTTTTGTCGTACTAAGCTTTCATTCGTTTCGCATGAGCTTCATTTGCTAGAGAAGCATTTTGTCGATTCTCATCTAGCTGAGCTAAGTAAAAAAAATGTTTCTCTTCTTCAGAAGTAGCTGGGAGTAATTATATGGCTAATTTTAATGACGGAATTTCGCATTCAATAGGCAACACAGCTTCCAAACTGTAAACCAGTTGAAAGGGAGTGAAACCAGTTGATGTTTTTACTGAGGTCCGATATGCCCAAAGTGCTGAAAATAACATGGAATGCCAATTCGACTTATGAATACCAATGATTTGTTTAATCATAGTGACTAAAACTTTATTGATAGCTTGAAACAGACCATTAGCCTGCGGGTAATATGGAGTAGAACTATCGTGGTGCAGGCCAAGTTGATCTGTTAGTTCGGTCATCACGATATTTCAAAAATGACTTCCATGATCTGTAATTATGGCTTCAGGAACACCGAATCTAGAAATTATATGATTTAACACGAAATTTGCAGCAACAGTCTTGCCGTCTATCGAAAATGTAGGCATCGCCTTGGCCCACTTAGTAAAATAATCTACCACTAGGATAATATACGCATGCCCCCTGGCCGAGTGAGGGTTACATGTAATAAATTCAATACCCCACTTTGTGAAAGGACCGACAACAATTATAGGGTGAAGAGGAGCGGGTGGTGCTCGCATTTTACGATCAAAGACCTGATAATTGTGGCATTTCCGGACTGCATAGATACAATCTTTGAATAATGATGGCTAGAAATAACCAGCGCGCAATATCTTTTGGGTTGTGGCATGCCCAGACATATGACCGCCACATGCTCCAGAATGGCAGTCATTTAGAACCTTTTCAGCTTCTTCATGAATAAGACAACGTCGGAAAATAGAATCCGCTCCACGAAGATAGAGTGTATCCCCAATAATATTTTATTGTTGGGATTGGAAACGTATTTTCCGTCGCTGAGATCATGATATTTCAGGTCGAAAAGATTGGGTTTGGAGATAAACAATAATATCCCCATACCAAGAATCAAGAGTACTAATAAGAAACAAGGATTCGTCCGCAATGGGCTGCTCCGCCACAGTTTCAGTATCAATAGACGGGAAATCACACATCAGTTTGGAAAAAACCAAAGATTTATTTGCCTTGGATTTTTCAAATTCCAATTCAAATTCCTGCAGGATAACTATCCATTTGGAATACTTTCCCCCTAGCAATTGTTTGGTCAAGATTTACATCATAGGGTTACAGTCATAAATTACTGTGGTTTTGCATAATAAGATGTAGTGACGAAATCTTTGGATAGCTTGGATAGCTGCCAAGGCCAATTTCTCCACATGTGAGTATTTAATATCAGTTGGATTCAGATTTCGACTAAGATAGTAAATCACATGTTCATTGTCGAATTCATCTTCCTGAACTAAAACCATCCCAATGGTGGAATGAGAAGCGGCAAGGTAAAAAAAATAATCTCGGTTGTAATTGGGAGGATGCAAAAATGGTGCATGGGTCAATGCATGTTTGAGTGCATCAAAAGATCGATTAGCAATCTCATCCCAAAATAATGGAAATTTCTACTTTAATAACTAGGTAAAACCCTTTGTTAACTTGGCGTAGTTAGGAATGAAACGACGTAAAAAGTTTTCTTTCCCCTGCAAATTTTGGAGTTGGCGCAGAATCGAAGGAGGAGGTAGATTTACAATAGCTTCGACCTTCGACGGATCAACGTGAATGCCTGCTTTCAAAAAAATAAATCCCAGTCAGCGACCCGATTCTACACAGAAAACAAATTTGTGTGGATTCAGCCTAATTCGATAATGCCTAATTCTCATAAAGATAGCTCGTAAATGAGTGATATGGTCGGCCCTACGCGATGAATGAGCAGGTAAATCATCGAGATAAGGCTACACAATGTGCTTAATGTCATGAAATGCATAAGACATAGCCCTTTGAAAAGTTTCCCCAACATTCTTCAAGCCAAAAGGTAATTTTCAATAAGAAAATTTCCCCCATGGACAAATGAATGTTGTTTTAGGTTGATTAGCAGGGAGTATGTTTATTTGATTGTAACTAGAAAAAACATCCATAAAGGAGAAAATTTCACTACCGACACAATCATCAATGACTTGATCGATATAAGGGGTTGGATAATTGTCTTTAGGACAAGCTTGATTAATATCCCTATAGTCGATACATACTCTTATCGTTCCTTGTTTTTTATTAACAGGAACAATATTCGATACCCATTCAGTTAAAGGAATTGGATAAATGAAACCTGCATGAAGTAATTTCTCAACTTCAGCTTTAATAGCAGCAGCTTTTCTCAGATTTATTTGGCGTAAACATTGTTAGACAGGTTTTACATCTGGGTATGTCTTAATTTCATGTACAAAAATTGACGGATCGATTCTTGGCATTTCTTCATATGACCAGGAAAACACGTCACGGAATGCTTGAAATAGGGCTTTATAAGTTTGGATTTCTTCATCCGTACAGCAAGCACCCCAAATTTAACTCAGAATCAGGATTTTGCAATGGATTCTGCGGTTCTTTGACATATTCAGCAATGAAAAGAGAAGCGAAATCATTTTTCAAAATGATCCAGTTCAGGTAAAAACGAAGATTGATGATGTAGATCCTCCCATGGTAAATCGTCAAGGGACAAAAGTTCACAAATGTTTTCATCAGTATGAACAATATCAGGAAATGCTTGCGAAACCAAAGATTATGGGTTTGATCCCCAGCGGAGTCGCCAATTTGTTGGCCGGATAAATCAATCTTGCAGACAAGATCGATCTCCCTAGTGTCAGAAGACAATCTAGCAACAAACAAACAACTAATTTTATCTTTCTATAAATATATTCGTTTTAAAAATAAATGCTATGAAGGTGTCAATCCTACCTTATATCCAAATTCTTATTTGTAGCCGTAGCTCTTCCGTCGCATCAATAATCCTTCCCTCGCAACAAGAATTCTTTCATCGCAACAATAGTTCCTCCGTCGCAACAATAGTCTTTCCATCGCAAAAATAGTTCCTCCTTCGCAACAATAGTTATTTCTTCTCAAAAAAGTGTTGTCTTTCGTCGCAACAAGGTGTCATCTTTCGTCGCAACAAGGTGTCGTCTTTCGTCGCAACAAAGTGTCGTCTTTTAAAAGACCTGCAATCACAAACAAGAAAATATTAAATAGCACCTGTACAAAAAATAATTATAAAGCATACTTATCATAGTGATCAAGGAATATATGAAATAAATGATCAAACAACAGCCTATTAAAATAAACAATCGAACGACAATTTATTGATAAAAACAAAACTTGATTGTATTAATCTTAAAATAACAGAAGAACCTTACAACCTTAGCCTTGATGTTGAACAGGCCTTCCTGGGGTTCGAAGCAAGAGTATCCTCTACTTTTATAAGTCTTGCACTCTTCCTCGAGGAGCACATAGAGGTATGTGATCTTTCCTCTCAAAATCTCAGCAGAAAGAAGTTTTAATCTCAACAGCACTTCACCTCAATCACACACTAAAGCTTGAACTCCCTTTGAGGCTACCCAATTTTTCTATATTTTATAGAGCAGATGAGGAGGTTAGGGTTCCACCTATGAAGGGAGAGAATCCTCATTCAAAGGGATAGGCTCCTCACATCAAGGGATTAGTTCCTTAAGGTGTGGGATGCATGAACCTTATATGAGCATACTCATCCCCAAAAAATCTCATCTAGAACCTTCTAGAATTGACCAAAATTCAGCTTTTTAACTTTACTTTCTCACTTTTTTGACTTTGGAGGGAGTACGCAGAAATTACACTGGAAAACTGCATTCTAGAACACAGTTTCTCTTCACATTACCTGCGTACCCTAGCTAGGAATGTAGGTAAGCCTCATATTACTTGCGCACCCAAAGTTTTTGAGCTTTTTAGGGTTTTTCCTCCTGTTTTAGGGCTTGACATGAGGAGTAGAGGTTGTAATACTTGCAGAGGAGGTAAGTATGAGTGTCAATGAGCTCATACAGTCAGCAAAATGTCAGGGTGACAGTTTTTAGTGCAACAATCTGTCAGATAAAAGATAATAGAAGACCTCGTAATAACAATAGAAGTGGAGGGTACATGCAGAACAATGATCTGCAGTGTACTATGGGTAGATTCTTTCTCCCTTCTTTTGATGGGTCACCCAAGTGCACAATCAAGGCTTGGGTATAAAAATTAGACATCTATTTTCAGCTGAACCAAGTTTCTGAGATTAAAGCTATTAAGATAGCATTGTTTCACCTTGGAAGTGAAGCACATGAATGGTGGTTTCCCAATCTATCTGCATTGGGGCATGCATGTGTGACTACATATGCAGAATTCATCCGAAGGTTGGTAGAAATATTTTATTGAAGAGATCCATAAGCACACTTTGTTGACCTAGCTAAGCTCAAGTAGTGAGGAAATCCAGAGACCTATATCTCTGAATTCCTGAAACTCTCTGTCATGGTGCGAGATTTATCTACAACTAGGAGAGTATACACGTTCATTGATGGGCTAGCAGAGCCTTTGCATGGGTTGGTAAAGTAAACAAGACCAACTACGCTCCAATATGCGATTAAGAGGGCTAGCGACTTACAAGATGCTTTGTTAAGGGCAAGAGCTCCATTCCAGCAAAAACCCACTTTTCAGTCAAAGGGGAAAGATGTGAAGGTTCCTTCCCCAAAGGAGAACAAGGAAAAAGGACCTCTTAGTGATGATGTCCGAAGAGATTTGAGGAGGAGGAAGCTTTGCTTCACTTTCCAAGAACCATGGGCACCAGGGCATCAATGTGCTGTAGGAAAGGCACACTATATTGAAGTATTCTCTGATAGTGAAGAGGAGGGAGAAGAGGAGTAGAAAGGATACATCGGTGTTGTGGCACCAGGAGAGGATCCACCACCTCCATGGGGTGGAAACAGAGCATTTGATCCAATTAGAGGAGCCCTTGCATCTTTGCAAGAAGTACCCAAGTATATGAACTTGAGAGTCTAAGGAAAATTTCAGGGGAAGCGGGTGTCAGTATTGATAGACATTGGGGCTACCCACAATTTTATTGATGTGCAGTTAGTGCAGAAGAGAGACATACCCACAGATGATTTTGAAGGATTCTCAGTTTTGGTTCTAAGAGCTAGAACCATGCAGTGTGTGAAGTATGTTCCGGCATTGACAGTAACTTTTGGGACATAAACATTGACATATCACTTCTTTTTGGCCGATATTCCTGACACCAATGTGATTTTTGGCGTACAGTGGTTGATCACACTGGGGAAGGTCACTATGGATTGGGAGACCTTGAATATGGAATGGACAGATAAGAAGAGCAGTAAGCACTAAATGATCAAGGGCATGCACACCTATCCACCTCAAGAAGTCTCAACACATAATATGGAGGCTTATTTGTGTAGAGGAGGCAAGGAAAAATTAGTCTACTCAGATATCTAGTCTATTCTAGGACATTATTTTAAAGTATTTGGAGGCATTCCACCAGGGAGGCCATCAGACTAGGAGTTTGTTAAAGGTTTCTCACAACTAGTAGCACCACTCACAGATATGACTAAGAGGGGAGCCTTTGGTTGGACAAACACTACACAGAGGGCCTTTTATGGGCTTAAGGAGGTCATGAGCATTTGTGTGGTGTTGGTATTTTCAGATTTCACCCAACCCTTTGTGTTGGAATGTGATGCTTCAGGTGAGGGTGTTGGCACAACCTTGATGCGGGGAGGCCACCCCATAGCCTTTGAGCATCAGAAGATGTTGCCACATGAGAAGGTGTATTCTACATATGTGAAGGATTTGTTGGCCATCATGCAGGCATTGGCCAAATTCAGGTAATATTGGGTAGGAAACAATTTCCAAGTGAAGATTGACCACCACAGTCTTCGCTATTTTCTTGAGCGGAAGAAGCTGCAAGAGAGGAAACAAAAATAGGTTAGAAGAATCCCGACATATGAATTTTACATTGAATATGTCAAAGGGAAATGAAATATGGTAGCGGATGCCTTATCATAGAGACCAGTAACGCTGTCATTGATGAGTGTGGATTCAAATTGGGAGTCCCAGATGTTGGAGGAGTATTCCAAAGACCGCTTCACATGTGAGATACTAGATGGGTAGGTGACCCAATGAGAGGTTTAGAGTGATGGATGAAGTCATCCACTACTGGTACCAGATCTTCTTGACTAGAGATTCTAAGTTTAAGGGGAAAATTCTACATGCAGCACATGATTGACCCCTCTCAGGCCACCCAGGTTTCACATAGACATATCAAACCATTAGGGATAGATTCTCATGGAAGAGTCTCAAGGAAGATGTGCTCCAATAGATTAGGGAGTGCATAGTTTTCCAGAAGAATGAAGAAGAAAACAACCATCCTGCGGGGTAGTTACAATCAGTTCCTTTTCTAGGAGGGAAATGGGAGAGCATTTCTATGGACTTGACTACCAGTTTGACAGTAGTACAGGGTAAGGATTGTATCTTTGTGGTCATTGGTAGACTAACCAAGTGTTCACATTTCTTTGCCATCTCTTCACAGTACACTACTTCACAAGTGGCCAAGCTTTTCCTTGGAGTTGTTTCCAAACTTCATGGTCTACCTAAGACCATAGTCAGTGTTAGAGATAGCCACTTCATGGATGAATTTTGGCAGGATTTATTCCGTTTGGAGGTACCAAGTTGAATCCGAGTACCAATTATCACCCCTAGACAGATGGCTAGACAGAGGTAGTAAACAAGTGGTTGGGAAATTACTTGCAAAACTATGTTTTGGGGCAACAGAGAGCATGGTTGTGTTGGCTCCACTTGGGAGAATATTGTTACAATCCAACATTTCATATGTTGATAAATATGTCTCCATTTTGGGTTCTATATGGTTATGATGATATATCATTTTTTGATATGATGTTTGGAGCAATCAAGATCCTAGAGCCAAATATTTTCTCCAAGAGAGTCAGGATATATTCCGTACTCTTAAGGACAAAATTTCTATAACCCAAAATAAGAAGAATTTATATGCAGATCATGGTCGGGTGGAGGGACAATTTTAGGTGACTGATTTGGTCTATCTCCATCTTCAGCCTTGCAAAAAATATACACTCAGGGGACTGAGAATATTAAGCCCCGTTTCTATGGGTCATACAGAGTGATCCCTCATGTTGGGGAAGTAGCATATTAGTTGGATCTCCCCATTGGGAGTAAGATCCCCAACAATTTTCATGTCTCATGCCTCAAGAAGGCGAATGGAAAACATGTAGTTTCCACTATAGATCTCCCACCTATTAATGATGAAGACCATCTGGTTTTACAACCGGAAGCTATCTTGGATACTCGGGAGAGGAAACTAAGGAATAGGGGGATTAAATAATGTCTAGTTCAAGGGAGGGATCTTCCGGATGAGGATGCCACTTGGGAAGGAGAGAAGATTTTGCAACATACATCCTTGCAGTTGCTTGAGGACAATAAAAATTAGGGGGGGAAGGATTGTAATATTCCTAATTAGCTTTCATCTAGTTAGTATATTAAATTTTGTTTTTGTCAATAAGATAGATGAATAAGACGGTAGAAGGACCCATAAATTTATTTAGTGTGAATAAAACCACTTCTAATGTGAATGTGGATCAATGCATATAGATACGAGAAAGATGAATAATCCACTCCTTGGTGTGAAAGTGGGCCAATGCATGTGCATGGCGTCAATTTGACCAAATCTACAGCGCAATCATGGAGGTTGTGGAGACAGTGGAGGACATCACAATCATAATGGGAGGAAGTCTTCATGAGAGTAGCATAATTATTGAGTGGGGCCAAAGGGGTGGAGGCTAACAAAGCATATAAGGAAGGGGATGGCAGCCATAGAGGGCATTATGAATATTGTTTATGTATTGTCTTTTATGACTTTCTTCAAACTTCAGCTATTTAGCGGAGTCTGATGTGCTGTTTAGCACAAGGGTGTTTCTGAGAGGAAATCCCACCCTCATCCCCGGGGGACTTCGAGTGCCCACTCAGGAGAGTTTCTTTGAGCTACATTCCATCATCCCAAATAATTCCAATATTTAGCCACCTTCAACAGCGCAATTTCCTTCAAGAATTGCGCAATCCAGGAGGGAAGTTTCAGTGGAGAGTTAATAACCCAAGTTCTTGAGCTTATCATCTAGTGAGGGGAGCAACCCTTCATCGAGAAAGTCAATGGGGATGAGTATCAACTATTTTCTCATCATATCAGCCACCTCCCATCAGTTACCCAGCTGTAGAGCGTAATTCAGCCCTAGGGCTGCATTTTTCATCATTTTCATTTTCGGAAACCCTTTCTGGGTTATCTTGGAATTGTGATAGAAAGCCCAGATCTCTGATCCCGACATTTTCTTAGCACCCAATAAGCATATCTACGAATTACTATTTTCCAACAAAAATTATTTCCGACGGGATTCTGCAGTTATAGCCTACCAACAGTTGATGCAACAACAATGTTTCATGTCTTGATGTTTAGGGTTATTTCAGGCTTGTTTTGCCTAGCTTGAGTGTCTCTTCCTCAAGTTATTGTACTTCATTTATACTATTACATATAATAAAATGGCTCATTGATCTTATCATGTATTTGATGTGTGGATGTTTACTACATTTTCCAGTTTTATGTTCAATATTATTGTTTTTCCTATTTTGGAATATTACAATTGCTCAAACAATTCTCTTCACGTGTCTTTGATGCTTCTATTGTAACTCTTCTACCACCAGAAATCAATAAAGATGATCCTTTTCCTATACCTTTGTTGATTTTTTTTGCTTCATTAAAATTTCTTATGTGTTATTTAGTGTAGTTTTAGTTTAGTTTGTTTATGCATTTCCTCCATTACTTTCAATGATATGTTTATCCATATTTGGCCACTAACAGCATCTAATTGTTTTAATTTTCCTTATACGTAAAAACCAACTCCAAGGAAGGTGATTTTGATACTCATATTCAACAAACACACCAATACAAAACTGTTACACGTCATTTTGTCACCATGACACTTGACGCTTAAAATGGATCTCAATGCACTCCTTTTCAAGTAAAACATTTATATTCCTTGACCAAATCATGAATTTTGGGTAAAGTGGATTTTTAACCTGTTTAGCATGACTTGTGCACTTTTCCTAGTCAGTTTTTTCACATGCGCAATTTCTTCCATTGAAACCAGCATAGAACTACGCTCTGTTCTCCATTACAGACTACACACATGACTCAATGAAAATGAAAATTAAAAGTAAGTTCTAGAAGCCTTGTTGGGAGATTATGTCCCAATTAGAAGCTTCTAGGTCATACCTATTTGATCCAAACCACTCTGAACATGGAGCTAATTCCATTGCATCAAGGAACCCTATTCCCACTATTAATGGATCTCATCCCTATTTTGTGGATCTGAAACCTCCTCCATTTGTCCTATAAATTGAGTAGAGGCTCGAGGGTTAGTGGAGTTCAAAAAAGGTAGTCTTATGCTGGTAATTTTGGATTGGGAAGTTTATCAACCAAGGAGAAGGGTTATAGTAATTTGGGAGGAACCTTCTTGACATCAAGGCAAGGTTGTAAGGATCTCTTTTATCTATGAATTAATACATTTGAATACTTTTTCTCTTTGTTATATTATTAGAATTATGAACGGTTTATACTCTTTATGTATGTTAGTCATCAGTAATTTTTTCCTGCATAGATGACTAAATGTTTTCCCTAGATTTCTAGAAACAAAGTTCTTAAACATTGTGAGTTCTAGAAATCTCATTGCCTTCATCGTCCTTAAAGATCATTTTTCTCTATTTCATTTTTTCACCATGTCTAGCTTTGTCTACCAGTCCCAGAAAACCCATTAGTGGCTTATGTCACTATCTTGTCTGTATGCTTTCACCTGTGGTGCAAATCCTCTGTCTTGTTTTGCCTAAAAACCCCCCACTACTACTTAAACCCACCAAACAAACAGCCTTGTGGTGTCTCCCAAAGTACTCTCAAACACTGATAGTCTCAAAATATCTCTGTAGAATCTTTAGATAAATCAAGTAAATTGGATTTCAGATCTTCAATATATCAGTCTATCCTAAACTCTAACTTGCATTTGATAAGCCTAAGTTCTAGGTCTCGGTCCAAAAAACCAAATCCAAGAAGGCCTCCACTAGGTCACCTAGGGTTTCACAAAGTCATAGCATGGATTTGGTGCCATACAAACTTTGTTTTTCCTATATGAAGAAAATACATTCAAAGAAGGGGACGATTCATTTTGTCCTAGATTCACCAAAGAGATCATTCAAGGAAGGTTTTTAGCCTAAAGGCATGAATCTGCAAAGGGACAGCTGCCCTTTACTCACATTTATGCAAGAGGGTTAAAAATCCAACCTGAGTGGGCTCAATGGTTAAGAACTTGTGATTTCTCTTGTGAGATCACAGGTTCAAAACCGGCGGGGGGTAGGGTTGTCTTTGGCCAGTCATGACTAAGCTAGAGGGATAGACGTCTCGTTGGAGTTTGGGATCTAGATCTAGGCTTTGTACTAACCATGGTCTCCGGACGCCTCGGTCCTTGCAAAGTCATGAGTTACTGGTATATATGGCTTGCTGGCTGTTGTATATACCCTTGCAACAATTTAAAGTTAAAAAAAAATCCATCAGATTAGCAATGAGGTAAGGTAAAAGAGAAAATCATCATAAGAAGACCATTCGTAGAAAGAAGAAAGCAGCAAGCATGTGTTTGATGAGAGTCAGCATTTTAGAATTGATTTGACCAAGTAGAAATCAGTCCTAGAGTTACAAGGGCAAAGGCCTCTTCTACTCCTTCAAGTGCACATCGAACAACTTCAGGAACAATTGATGAGTCTTTAGAAGTTTCAGAGAACTTAGAAGACAACACTATATACTTTTTCCTAAGCATCCCTAAAACCTATAAGTTTGGGGAGATGAACAAAAATGATCAAATGATGAAAAAGTGACCTCCTTCATAACAAAAAATGGCTTCAAAGGGATCAAAATATCCACAAGGGTTTTGCCTAGCGACATTAACTCCAACTCATCAAAAGGTTAAAATCAGACAGCTAAAGGGATCTAAGAAGGCAGACCCAAACACCAGTACTCCACTACACCAAAGGAGGGATGATGATGAAGAGTATCAGCAAAAGGGTCAAAAATATCAGTTCAAGGGTCTGATTTCTCAAAGCAACAGTCAGAAGCAATTTCAAATTATCAAAGAGGGCAAGCATGAGTTAAAACTACCCCAGGAAGTGATTATGGTAAGCACAAGCTCATTGTCGATAAAATAAGTTGTTCAAGTTCAAAAGAGATAGTGATCAAAGGAAGGAATTGTGTAAGCACCTGCATGCACAGAAGTGGCCATGAAAGACACAAAAAAGGGTTTAAACTAGCTTTCCCCTCTCACTAGACCTACATCATTGTCAAAGAGGTCTAAAGAACAAGTATGCCACTAATTTACAGCAGAGAAGTGAAACTCCCAACAAGAGGCCTCCTTATCAAATGACTAGCAAAAGGTGGATGAACATGAATGACACTTTACAAGACTGTCAAAAGTGTTTTCCTACAGGAAAAATTGATAAGGTTAAGGCAATAATGTTTCAAATAAAGGTGGCACATCTCAAAAAGGCCAAGTTGTTGTTTATACTTGCTGATAGGGTTTTTCTCCCACCAAGAGGTTTTCCCTCATTACTTAAAGAGAAAAACATGACACAATATCAGTCAAAGGAAGAAATGGCTAAAATGACAAGTTTTGTGTATAGGTGTTAAAAGTCATG
This sequence comes from Pinus albicaulis, assembly GCA_034641835.2. NCBI lineage: Eukaryota > Viridiplantae > Streptophyta > Pinopsida > Pinales > Pinaceae > Pinus > Pinus albicaulis. The sequence continues at coordinate 67,686,348 of CM076571.1, forward strand.
AAACAGGTTCATTTTCCAAATATAGGTGAGAGGCATAGTTTCAGCTTCTTCAGGGAGTTTATTAATCTAAAAAGAACCTTAAAGGATTTCCAGTAATGAAAAAGAAATGTTTTTATCAAACTGCCCCCCCCAACAGGACCACAAAGTCAAAAAGATAGTGAGAGAATTAGAGAGGGAAATAAAACCTTATAAAGTGGTTTTTTGGCATCAAATTATTTTTCAAAGCAGTATAAAGTCCCCTCAACCTCTTCCACACTTCATTTTCCCTTGCAGACAATAAGAGAGTCTTTGAAAGTGATTTTTAGGGGTTTCTGAGAAAAACTGAAAAAATCTGCAGGCACTGCACACCAAGGTCGGCACTACGCACCTGGCTCTCAGTGCTACGCACAGACAAGGTGGTCGTAGTGTCATTTAACATTGTGCTTCACACCTGGAGCCCAGTGCTATGCACCTAGGCAGGCACGATGCACAGGCATAGGGGAGGCCCGATGCCCACAAAATTAACTTGGCGCTGCACTCCGACAGGCCCGACTAGCCCATATCCAGCCCGAGTCGACCCAGCACTACGCTCCGACAGGCCAACTGGACCTGACCTGAATGTGCAGTCGGGAAGGCGCTACATACAAACATAGTGTGCCCCAATTTGCTCAAAAACTTTCAAAAATCAATGTTTTTGCCTCCAATTCTTCTGCAAATAGTCAGAAAAATTTTGGTCACTCTTTCCCCTCACTTTCCAAGTTTTTTTCTCATAATCAAGAAAGGAATTTTTGGCCTAATATGATCAAACCCTAGGCTGCATAAAAATCAATTTTTGGCCTCCTAAGTTAGGGTTTGCAAAGAGAAGGGTTATATATGTATAAATACACTCAGTGACAGCAGACCAACCTCTAAAAAGTTGAACACACTCCTTCAAAACTTCATCTTGCCCTCATTTGCAAAAAATTTCCATCACATCACTCATTGTCATCCTTTGACCTAAAGTCCCTCAAACAAGTTTAAAAATCCTTCTATGCTAAAAAACAATCACCATGTCTGAAGAAGAGATTCATACCAGCAGTGATGAAGGTCAAAAGCTTACCAAGCCTAAGCATAAGGGAGGAAGGGTTATAGGTTTGAACCCTTGGACACTATTCAAATCACCTCCTCTCCAATGATACTTACATGTTTTCAAGATGTTGGGTGTTATCAATTCTGTGAAAAGGTTAAGCAAGTCCAAAGCCATTCAGATTTGACTTGGTTGTTCATCCTCAGTTTGCAAAATCACCAAGTCAACCTAGCAGGAGTGAAATTTGAACTCTCATCTGAATCCATTGCTCAAGCCACATGAATTCCAGATGTTGGTGAGAGATGGTTTAAACAAAATAAATTAGACTTGAGCTATTATGAACCCTAGCTCAAACCTAGCTGTCAGCAAGGCTGCAAGGTTGTCTTCCCCTTATCCCACTTGCTAGAGAGGTATGCCCTGTTGATGAGGCAAATTATCAAGTACTTCACATGTGAGGGGAGGTACTCCAGGGTTTACTCTTATCACATAAGGCTTCTGATGCACTTCACCAGGGTTAATTTACTGAACCTGCCATACTACCTATACTGGAGCATTGACAAAATGGCTTCAGTGGTCAAAAAGAGGAGTTATGCTCACCAAATGCAGAGCCTTTTTCACCACTCCTTGATCAAAATGATTGTCTTACACCAACTGGAGCATCAAGGGATCCCTTCGGAGGTTTTTATCTCTCATGATGTGTTTGCCAATCCCTAAGCCTTCATTCTGAAAAAATTACCCTCCACTTCACATCCACCTACCTCCACTCCTCCTTCATTTCCACATATGCCTTCTCCACAAAGAGTTTCACCTCCTATCCCTTTGTTGGGGCCCTTGTTTTTGAAATCTTGGTTAGAACATTTTGAATTTTGACCTTTTTAGTTGCGGCATGAAGACACATGGAAATCGCGACCACGTCGCAACTACCAGGAGTCACGGAGCTATCAAGGTGGCGCGGAAGCATGAGATAGCTAAAGAAAGAACACGCACAAGTACAGATGAAGAAAACACACAGCAGAAGATAGAAAGCGGAACACACAGATAATAGGAGAGAAGCTAGAAGCAGCTGAAGAAAAGACACAGAGGAACTGATAGTCGCGATAGCGGGTGAATAAATAACAGTCACCCGGCTGAAAGGAAAAGAAGGCTGCAGAGGTTGCGAGGCTCGCGACAGGAGAAGAAGCACAGAGCAACTGCGGGAAATCATGCAGGACACTTCTATGGTTCCTAATCTTCTCTATTCTACCTTTCTGTTCCGTAAGACATCTGTATCAAAGTTGTAAGCTATCGCTGAAAATGATATGTAATCATGGGCTTGGCCAAGAGATTAATATAATGAAAGGTTGTTGTCTCAATAAGAGGTTTACATGCATGTAATGTGTTTATGCTGGTTTAAAATTTTATTTGCTAATGTCTGAATGCTTCTTAAGTGCTCTTGTGTATATGACTCTGTCTATATAATCGATGCATTGTCCTTCATGAGTTTCGACTCTGTTCCTTGCCATTGATCTCATCCCCTTCTACATGTGGTTGCGGCACGCCTCGGGTGAGACTCATTGCTCTCCGGAGTAGGGTGAAAATGTCGGAGTGATCCTAGACTACATCAGACCCCTTTGTTGGCCACAACTCCTGAACCTGGGTCTTGTCCGCGAGACCTGACTCCTTGCCAAAAAATGGTTCCGTTGCCAGGATCTGCATGTTCTGAGGGGAACTCGATCATGGTATCGAGGATTTTTGAAAGAGAGATACGGCGATGGTGGGATAATCATCTCGACCAGTTCATTGCTCAGCAAGCAGAGCTGACCAAGAAAAAGGAGGCGACGATCAAGGAGCTTGTCCTTTTCTCTGACTCAGCCAGTGATACGTACGAAATTTTCTGGGGAAGGTTCCCTACCTACCTTTACAATTGGTTGTGGAGATTACGAGCGACGGTGCCTCGAGAGGGCTTGCAGAAGATAAACCGCAGGTGGGCGCACGAAGATCTGGTGGCGATGCATCGGGTGAACACTGAACTAACCCGTGCGGTGGATTTTTGGGTAAGGACCACGTTGGAAGGATACTGATCTGAAAATGGAATGTACTTGTTTAAGGGTGCAAGGTATCCATTTTCATAAAACTTCAAATTGACTGAATAACTCCAAGTGACCTCTTGATAATGTGAGAATAAACTATTTCCCATACAGAGATGGACTGTAGGGGCATTCACTGGACATGTCACCTCTAAAGAGAGGATGAGTTCCAGAGGCTACCTGGCCCTCTACAGACTCTGTCTAAGGAAATAAGATGTAAACACAAATATCAAGATCAATGAAAGTCTTTTGTTTTTGAATTCAAAGTGTTCATTGATCTGTTTTAAGTGTGAACAAGCAAGAGCATATGTTCTGCAATTTGTGTGAAGAGGTTTGAAGTTAAAACAACAAGTTTTGCTTCCTGTATAAACTTGTTTTAGAAAAGCATGCTCATGAAATTTTACTGTTTATACTATCAAAATCTGGAAATAAACAGCCATAATACACACATGAACATCAGATATTTGTTAAAGCGGTTCACCCCTCTCTTGGGCCTCCTCCGCTGCTCCAAAAGCCTCTAATTAGGCTCAGTGCTCTTTTGATTAAATGGTGCAAATGAGATTACATCTGTATAAACTCCTCTAATGAGAAAATAGACTGCTAAAACAGACTCAGAAGGTCCAAAACAGTAGAAATAGACTACAAATTCACCTCCATTGGAGGAAGGTAGCCCAATGCAACAATCTTTCCCCTTAGCTCTGATGGAGTCACTGTCAAAAGCGCTGTAAAATTCGCAGATAGAATGCCCTGATGGCTCTGCAGACCCCTCCAACAGCTCCAGAATGCTCTCTACACCCAAAATCAAAAAACAATTCATCTTCAAAAGCCTCTCCTAGCAGAAGTTATGCCCACTTTACTGAACTGCCAGTTTGGGCTAAAAAATCTCCACTAAATGTGGAGAACTGGAGATAAGGCAGACAAATTAGAAATAGGCGCCAAAATTGGGGGCGGAACCGCCAAATAAGGCGCGCTGTTTAAACTTGGCATTAAAGTTATGGTTAACGTTCCAACGTGTTCACATGGCGGTCGGGGTCTTTGCAACGGTTTAATAAATATAACCGTTGAATAATATAACAACCCATTTTGTAATATAAACCATAGTTTGTAAATCCGCACGTTTTGAATTGCGCGCCGAGCTTGGGCTGTGGGTTCCGCGCCTGTGGTCATTTGGGAAGGGGGTTGGCCCCCTTCGGGCCCCGCCCAAACCTTCCACACGGTTTAAAAGAAACTTTGCCGCCAACGTAAACAACACCCAAAGCATTGCTCCAACGGTTAAAACGCTGTGTGAATAAACCGGTGGTCGCGGGTTCAAATCCGGCCGACCCACAAAATTTTAGAAATGCCATTTCAACGCCAAGTCGGGGCCCACGTGGCGCCTCCTGATTGGCTGCCAAGGGAATATTCCCCAGAATATTCTGTAGAATATTCCACAGAATATTCCCAGAATATTCTGTGGAATATTCTTTTTTTAATAAAATTTTTCCACAAAGGCAAATTGGCATTTTTTTAATGAAAATGGAGAAATCTTCAAACTTGAATAACTTCTTCATACGGAGACCATTTTTCGAACCGTTCGCGGCGCCGGAATCAGGAAGACGAGCTCTATCTGGTCGTTCAGGTTCCAACCAGTTCTGAGCACTTTTATTTTTGACCATTTTACGACACTTGGTCCTGAGCTCCTGATCAGATACACTATGGAGGTTGCTGCTATGTGCCATCAATCCTTCTCGAAGGCCGAGGCTGTCTTCCACTCAGGGCTCAGAGGGAAGCTGCTTAAGGAGATTCTGCTGTGGATTAAATCTCTGATGGTGGATGAAGGGTTGATTGAATTCCACAAAATGAGTATGGAAGCGTAAACCACCCATGCTGGGGGAAGGGAGAAGGGACAGATGCTACGTAGAATGTGAAAGCGGGAAGCGGGGAATGGATGTTGAGGCCGCATGCAAGTTGAGGGAGCGACGTGCACATCAGCGGGCGCAGATCGCCGATAGGTGGCGAAAAAGGGTGATGCGGGATTTAAATCGACGGGAAGCGGCAAGGAAGAACCAGAAGGAGGTGCCTCAGAGGATAGGAATTATGGATTTGGATACCCGGCAAGAAGACGGGACAGCAGTGGAAGTGCAGCGGGTGCATGGGAGCCCAGCGACGCGAGGAAAAGAGATGGTGACTAACGAAGATGATGAAAAGATGCAGCCCGAAGAGAGTTCCGATGACGAATGACACGGCGTGATGCAGCGGATGTTTCAAGAGCAAACGACACTCACCTCTCCAGGCAGCCCTACTTCCCACATTCTGCATGGCCAGGATCCCTACCTTCCCCTGGTACTGTATCAACCCTTAATTAATATTTTCATTCAGTTACAAGCATTGAGTCAGTCATACAGTAGTTCATCAGCATCAGTAACGTCCGGTAATAGCAGCATTACTAGTAGTGTTGTATTCCCTAGTGGAACCGTTACGCAACCAGGACCTAGAGGATTTATCCTGGTCAATACTCTGCAAGTACACATGGTTGGGTCCTTCACCCGGTATCTAGAGTTCTCTGGCCGGGGCAATGATGATGTAGAGAAACACTGGTATCTGTGCGAAGCCATCTAGAGGGCTCGGCAGACGCCAGATGCAGGGAAGTTAATAGAGTTCCAAACCACGCTCAGAGAAAGGGCTCTGCGATGGTTTATCAAGTGGTCTGAGGCTCATCCTAACCCCATAATTATGGACGTAAAGTGGGATTTTATCCACGAATTCAAGCTTCCCCAGACAGACCAGCAGGGCCTGTCCGAGCTGTGGGAAATTAAGCAGAAGGAAGGTGAGACCGCATGGGAGTTGATGCGGCGATTCAAGGACGCGATCAGGAAACTCAGCTACCCGATCGATCCAAACCACCAGAGGGACTATTTCATCAAGGCTCTGCTTCCCTTGACACGAACCACTCTCACTCAGCAAAAGATTGATAATCTGCAGGATGCCTTGGAGCAGGCCATGAAGATTGAAGCCATGGTGGGCTACCCCCAAGAATACCGGGGGGGGACAGCCCCGCAAGATCCTTCTTTGATAGGGTTGCAACACCAGATCGCCAGCTTGACTGAGAAGCTCAAGGAGCTCCAGCTGGTGAGACCAGCGCGGCCGAATGTTTGGTGCACTCATCGCCTGGTCTAGGGCCACGTCGCAACCGAGTGTCCCCGGTTGCGTGGCGCAGGGGTAGGACCCTCGATTGCGACAATCCAGGGGGGTCCACCACCTGGTGGTGGCGCGGCGATGAATCCGCAAGGGGTCTACTAGTCGCAACAGCCTTACGCGGGGTTCCCACCTCAACCGAGTTCCTCCACCACAGAGTACTGCGCGATTTTCCGAACGCTGGGGCATCCTCCTCGGATGTGCCCGATACGACAGAAGTACTCCACGGTCCCAAACAATGCGTACTGCGAATTTTGTGTTTCTATGACTCACAACACTGAACAGTGCAGGGTGCTCGACACCCTTGCAGATCGATTGGATCGTCCCTCCTACAGGGTGAACGAGGCCCCAAGGGGAAGAGGCGGCGGCATGCGGGGAGGCCGCACAGGTGGACGCGGTCCGGTGAAATGTTACAACTATGACCAGGAGGGTCACGTGGCTCGAGAATGTCCCCTTCCGCGACAACCCTGGTGTTCCAAGTGCTGGGTGAACGCCCACGCCACAGAGGACTGTCCGGAGCTAATCAAGAAGTGGGAAGAACGGGCAAGGCAGAGGGGAGCGAATCTGATAAATTCAGAGCCGCAAGGGACCCCAACCCCAGACATGCAGAACGTCGCGATCGTGATGAGGGGCAGGAAGAAAACTGGGGAGGATGCCCACGGGAAGGAGCCAGCAACGAGTGGTTTAGCCGGCATCCCCGAAGATTTTAATCAGGCCTAAAGCCCAGAAGAAGTATTTCCAGGAGGCAGTTGAGGCGTTCGCCCAGCTGCGGGACGCGGAAGGTATGGAGGAGCCCGTGCTGCCAGAATCTGGGGCGCAGAGCGTCACAGGTACTGTGATCGAGGACTGGCTCCAGCTATTACTCAAGATTGTTGACAATGTTGTGCTGCGGCAGCAGCTTAAGCATGCTTTGGAAGGAGCACTGCATGGGCAAACAGAACTTAGAGATCCGACGAACGCTGCCCCTCAGTACATGCAGCGCGTCAAGCGGAACAAGCAACGAACAGGCAAAGAATTCTGGCTTAACAAGCAGGTTGCGGGATTCCAAATCAGCGATACCGTGCTGGATTTGGGGTCCGACGTCAACATCCTGCCACGAAAGACGTGGGAGGCCCTTGGAAGGCCACGGCTGGCCTACTCGCCAATCCAACTCAGGATGGCGAACCAGTATTGTATTATGCCAATCAGCCGGCTCGAGGGTGTCGAGGTCGACATTGCGGGGGTGAAGACATACACCGATTTTGAGGTTATTGATATCATGGGCGACAAGGATCCTTATCCTGCCTTACTCGGCATTGACTGGGCTTTTGAGAATTACGCCATCATCGACCTTAAAAAGGAGCTGATGATCTTTGAGGATGGGGAGGTATAGGTCACCCAGCCCCTTGACCCGTATCAGGGCCCACGATATACGGAAACAGTGGAAAATTGGGAGGATGCTCAGATGATGGACCACCTTTATCAGATGACTCCAGGAAAGCGGGACGACTATATTAACCCGACTGCGACTGGCTCTTTCAGTTGGCAGAGTGTGCAGAGCTTGGAGCTCGGATCCAAACTCGCGTGGGAAGACTGGCAGCAAGGGGGGTATGAGACCACCACGCGGAGATGTGCTACCATTGCCCAAGTCCGGTGGGTGGGGACTGAGATCCACGGATATCCCACCTTGTCGAACATGCAAGTTGTCAATACTTTTATTACCAAGGTGGAAGACATGGTCCCAGACGAAAGCCGGATGCCACTTTTGGATGTGGCCTTGCAATCCACGTTGGCTCGGTGGTGGAAAAATCACCGCAACACTCTGTTGCGATGGGATTGCGTGGCGGATGCTCTGCGGGCACGCTTTAAAGAGGATGAATGACCTCACAGTATGCTTAAGTATCACGGAACCTCCGACCCACGACACCATTTGGGGGCCTGTGAGGAGCAGTGGCGCAGCACCAGGTACCCTGAAGAGCTGTGGGTCCATAGGTTTATCCACTCCCTGGATACAATTCCCCAGGCCTGGTACCTAGAGGAAGAGCGAAAACGGGGAACCTGCTCTTGGCAGGAAGTCACGGACAAGTTCGTTCGGTGCTTCTTGTTCGAAGGGGAGACGGCGCAGGAGTCTCGGGCCCTACAGGAAGTCAAGGAGGTCTTGTTTTTCCGCTATCCCGAGCCTGACGGGGGCCCGGTTGTGTCACGACCTGAGGCCAGGCGCGAGTTGGTTTGCCAACGGATTGACGGAGATCTGGATGATGATAGTCTGGAGGACCTCAGGCATCTCTATTTTGACGAGAAGGAAGGCGAGCGGAACATCAGTGAAGAGCCGACGACTAAAGGAGTCCACTTACAGCCACTAAAGATGAAGAAGCTGAACATTGGAACAGACAAGAAACCCAAGCTAGCAATGGTGGGAAATTACTGGGATGAGGAAACGACAAAAGAAATTTTCAGCCTCCTCCGAGAATACGAATACTTGTTCCCGTCCTCGGTTGCAGACATGAAGGGGATCAAGGGGGACCTTGGCGAAATGCGCATCGTGCTGAAACCGGGGGCCAGGCTGGTGAAGCACTGACCCTACCGGCTGAACCCACGTATCAAAGAAAAGGTCAAGATGGAGATCGACAAGATGCGGGCTGCAGGTCTTATCTTTCCAGTAGAAGAAGCAGAGTGGGTGAGTCCCATTGTCATTCACAACAAGAAGGACAAAGCGGAGATACGTGTCTGCGTAGACTACCGGAGTCTGAACAATGCCTGCGTCCACGATCCATTTCCCACTCCTTTCAGCGATGAAGTTCTAGATCATGTTGCGGGAAACGAAGCCTATTCCTTCACTGATGGGTTTTCAGGCTACCATCAGGTGCGCATTGCCGAAGAAGACAAAGCAAAGATGAAATTCACCACTGAGTGGGGATCATTCGCATACCACGTTATGCCGTTTGGTCTGAAGAACGCACCGGTTGTGTTTTCTCGGATTGTAATTGCTTCTTTCTGGGAGTACATTCACAAGTTCCTGGAGGTCTACATGGACGACTGGACCGTCTACAGCCTGTTAAAGAAACACGCCACCCTTTTGCGTATTATGTTTGACCAGTGTCGTCAGCTGCAGATTTCCTTGAACTTGAAGAAATGTATTTTTGTAGTTCCATTCGGCACACTCTTAGGCCACGTGGTGTGCAAGCAGGGGGTCTGTGTCAATCCCGCCAAGGTCGCGATCATAGTTCACATGGAAGCCCCCAAAACCGTGAAGTAGTTGCGTGCACTGCTCGAGCACACAGGATATTACAGGCGGTTTATCCGCAACTACGCAAAGATTATGGCCCCTTTGGAGAAACTGTTGTGGAAGTCAGAAGTATTCCAGTGGACGAAGGAGTGTAGGAAGGCCCTTGACACCTTGAAGGAGAAGTTGGCGACGAAGCCCATACTTGTTCATCCCAACTGGGATAAGCAGTTCCATGTGCATATCAATGCGTCCGGTATCGCACTTGGGGCTGTCTTGGCACAACCCGGGGAGACGACAGTTGACCACCCCGTGTACTTCGCCAGCCGCAGGTTATCGAATGCGGAGAAGAATTACACCACGACTGAGCGGGAGGCGTTGGCGATGGTTTACTCCCTCCATAAGTTCTGCCACTATCTTCTGGGCGGCAAATTCAAATTCTTTACGGACCACTCTGCATTGAAGTATCTGGTGAATAAGCCTGTTTTGGAAGGACGGATCTGTCGTTGGCTTCTACTTTTCCAGGAATTCACGTTTGAGGTGATTGTCAAGCCTGACAGGTTGAATTTCGGTCCCGATCATTTATCCAGGTTGGAGACGGGAGATAACGAAGGCTCGTTGGATGATCAGCTGCTGGATGCCGACCTCTTCCGAGTCAAAGCAGAACCGGATTACTTGGCTGACATTGCCACTTATCTGACCACGGGACAATGCCCTTAGGATTACACCCCGCTCCAGAAACGCCACCTGGTTGTCCGGGCGGCCGACTACCAATTGATCACGGGGTAGCTATAAAAACTGGGCCTCGATGAGGTGTTGCGCAGATGTGTCCTTGACCACGAACGGGAAGCGGTAATGTGGGAATGTCATAGCGGTGTTGTGGGAGGGCATGTGGGTGCGAAACCCACTGCAAGAAAGGTGCTCCAAGCTGGCCTGTGGTGGCCGACAGTACATGCTGACTGTAAGGCCTACGTGAAGTGATGTGATGTTTGCCAGTGGACGGGAAGGCCCTCTCACCGAGACGAGCTTCCGCTACACCCATTGCATGTGTTGCGGCCGTTCGAAAAGTGGGTTGTCGATTTTGTAGGTCCCATCGCCCCGATCGCCAGACACTCCAAGGCCCGGTACATCATTACCACCACGGATTACCTCACCCGGTGGGCTGAGGCGGTGGCGGTACGTGACTGCTCAGCGGAGACAGCTGCCTGGTTCATTTTTGAACACATCATCAGCCGGTTTGGCTGCCCACGAAGCTTAACCAGCGACCAGGGTACGCATTTCATTAATGCCACGGTCAAGTCACTACTCGACGCATTTATGATTCAACATCATAAAAGCAGCCCATACCACCCACAGGCCAATGGTACTGTGGAAGCATTTAACAAAATTCTTGAAAAGGCTTGACTAAGATTTGCAATGCTCAGCGTGATGATTGGGATGAGCATCTCCCAGCGGCATTGTGGGCCTACCGGACCACAGTGAAATTCTTGACCAATCACACGCCATTCCAATTGGTGTATGGCCGGGAAGCTATGATTCTCGCCGAGTTCACTGTACCCGGTCTTTTAATCGCTACGTCTCTTCAGTTCTCAGAAGAGGAGTCACTTCGGGAATGCCTCCAGGAGCTACAAGAGCTGGATGAGGCCCGATTCCTAGCGGAATTCCACCAAAAGGTTCAGAAGGCCAGGCAGAAAGCGTGGCACGACCGCCACCTCAAGAAAAAATCCTTCCAAGTTGGTGGCAAAGTTCTCTTATATTACAGTCGATTCCAGAAGTTTCCAGGCAAGCTCCAGATGCACTGGTTGGGACCCTACTTTGTCATCGAGATCCGCGACTCAGGAGCCGTTCAGTTGGCACAGCTGGACGGTACAGTTCTCCCTGGGTGGGTGAATGGCGCACACCTGAAACCCTACCAGGAGTAGGTACCTTTCACTTCTCATCAATAACTCTCGCACCCGAGAGCACCCGTAGCGTAGCTTAGTCGAATAACTCTCCCGGAACCAAGATGAGCGTAGGGAGTCTTTTCCGTTCATAGGTAGTCTGTCAATAACCGCTCAGTTGCGGGGGCAGTACCGCAACCAACTGTGGTCGGGGCGGCGCCTATCCAGCGTGTCATCCTTGTAGGATCCATCCACGTGCCAGGATCAGTCCAGGTCATTTCCGTCAGTCCTTTTTGTCAGTCCGTAGCATCGCTCAGATTTGCATCATAAATTACCATAAGTAGGCAGTAACCGTACCATAATCATTTGCCATCATCCGCAGTTCCCTCAGCCGTCGCGTCCGCCCATTTCCCCATGCCGTCATCAGCAACTATTAGATTACACACAGGCATGCGATCGATCGCACGATTATCGCAGGCAAGAAGGCCAGCAAGAATTAATTGTCTTTATGGGGTCTCATCAACTCCGCTCGTGCCAGGTGATGACATAACTTGCATGGAGACCAATAGCACGAGAATTCTGGACCAGTTCAATTTGGCAATTACAGCAACACCAGAGTGGTTGAAGTCTCAAAACACATCGCACCAAGATAGAAGCTCCAGGAGAATTCTCCAGGTTTACCAGTGCCGTGCCAAAATGCCAAAGGCTCTCCTCTCCATTGCTGAACCAGCGCTGGACAGTCAGATCCACAGAACAGAGTCGTTGGTTGGCAAATACGATAGTGCAGCGTTGATAGACGCCAACCTGTCCGACCCGGTCGAATTCCCCTACCTCCATTGGCAGACATATATGGAGCATCATTACACACCAGGTAGTAGCTCAACCAACCGAATGCGACCAAAGTACAAGGGCCTCCAGCAATCGTCCCTGATGAATTTAAGAACTCTTCCTATCTTCGGGACTACCGGACCGGCCCTGCAATGCACCCGGTTCCTCCTCAGCCGAATTCAAAATGGGTCCTTGTGGCTAAACGAGGAGATCCCCATTCACGCTGAAGACATTCATCGCCTCACAGGGCTGTCCCAGAATGGCGCAAACGTCTCCGCTACCAGTCAGACATCTTCCAAGCGCGCACGAAATTCGGGTGATACAGACCTCTATGCCAAATATGGCACTCGCCGGGGGGGGAAAGGTGCCAAAATTGATCTGATTAACAAGCTGGAGATTCGGTTCGCTTGCTATCTCATTGCTAGCAAGACGATGCGGCATTATACCAAAGGAGAGTGCACCTTGGATACTATCTCCATTGCGGAGCACTGTTTCCAAGGCACCAGGCTGAATTGGTGTTCTTTCGTGCTCAAATAACTGTTCGCGGCATGCGAAGAGAACTATAAGCGCACCACTAGTTTCATCTATGGTTACCTGATTGTAGCTTTTGCCATGTGGAAATGACACATTCCTCCTGTCCAGCTGTCGGCAGAAACTACCGCGAGCCAGCCCCTCATGATGAAACTCACCCCGTGGCAGGTGTCCTCTGACCCCAGCACTAAACAGGTGAATGCGGAAGCGTTTCGGGCTTGGTACGGGCTAATGATAGATGTGGTGGCTAACCAGCAATGGGTGCCCAGGAACCTGTTGGACGACTATAGTGAGTAGGTATGGTTCGGGGTAAGCCACAGGCACACTTACCTCTGCCCCACTTGCGTGCTGGAAGCCACCTTCCACATGGCGCCGCTCAAATTCCAGCTGGACGATGCTACCTTTCACCGCGAGGTCTCTGCGTGGCCGGGGGTCACAAAGCACATCTGCGACGGGATCCCCAGGTACAACTTTGAGCGGATGCTGCCAACGCAACGGCCTGCCGAGACAGGCGCGGCAGGGCCCTCACAGGCCGCGGCGGGACCTTCTCAGGATGCAGTCGGGACCTCACAGGAACTCCCTGAATCACTGTTCCCCGTCGTCCAACACTTCAATACTCGGGTACGAAGTCTCAACGTGGCGACCCAAGTTATTTCAAGCGGTGCCCCTTTGTTTCCCTTATTTTCTGAATTCCAGCTCAGTCGTTCTCTTTATCTGTCCCATACTACCCCTCTCACTTCTCCCATCCCTACCAACTTATTCACTTCTACCAGCCCCATCATCACACCAATGGGAGAAACGGGCCCGGGACCTGATCAATTAGACCCCCCTCCATCCAAGAGGGCCCGCACCACCGTCACTGATCCAGTGGTGGACCTTACATATGATGATCTGCCACCCACTCCACTCACAGGGACATTAATTCCGGAGGAACCCCTTATCAACCCATCAGAATTCATCAATATTCGCCTCCCCCATACCTCCACCACACCGTCCTCTGCTCCCTCCACCGTCCATCCACCTGCCACTTCATCCGCTCCATCAAACTCATCTGCCACTATATCTGACCCCCTTATCCGGGAACTCTTTGGAGGAGACCACGGGGCTGAAGTCACCTCCAGTACTGCGGCCGTAGTACCACCAGTCGACCCCGTGGCCACACCCCAAGGTTCTTTCTCTACTATAATTACCCGGCTGGCCAACGTTGGGGCTGACTCAGTCGAGGCTCCGCCTGAGCATGTTGACCCTCCCCCCACAGGCCAGACCACTCAGCAAGAACGGCCAGATTCCGACATGGGCACCTTAACGCAGCAACATACATCGGTGTCCCCTCCTGAGAATTCCAACAGATCAGTGGCCAGCGGGCAACCTTTGCAGGAGCGAATGCCATAGCAGGGTGCTTCTGGCACCGCCAACGTAGAAACATGGGGTACAGCCCAATTGTACCTATTCATTTAGTGGGCGGCCCTGCAGGCCGAACAGCTTCATTCGGAGCTGCAGCAGCGGTGCGATGAGCAGCACCACCAGATCATAGCGCTTACTAAACAGCGCGACCAGCTGACCAAGGAGAAGGCCTACCTGTAGGAGCAGGTCACCATTTCCACTCAGGAATTCTCAGACCTATGGCCTGCTGTAAGGGCTCACCATGCCCCACTTCCTGACGATATAGCGGAGAGCAATGTAACAGTCCAGGCTTACCACATTCGGTCTGCCTTCAAGGGTCTACGCATGGAGAATCAAGAACTTCAAGTGGCGTTAGCCGCACGGCCCGCGCTCCCCGACCCTCAGATTGTATACTCAAAACAGGTGGCCGCCAAGCATACCCAGGCAGCTCACATGTAGGCGACCCTTCACTCCATAGCGCGCGAGGCTTACGACGTCCTGCGAAGTCTGCAGGAGTGTTCACTCACCCTCACGGTCAAAACGCAGCACATCTCCGCCCAGCTGCAACAGATTTCCAGGGAAATTCAGGAGACCGCAGATCCCGCGTAGTTAGATCAACTATATGCCCAAGTGAATGAGCTTGAGTTTCAAATACAATAGACCGAGGCCAACTTAGCAACGGCCAAGCAGATAATTCAGGAAATCCGTCTGCCCATTCAAGCCAGTGCCAAATCAATACAACAACTAGCTGCAAAGGCCGAGACCCAGCTTACCACGATGTTCGGGGTTGTTGCGACGAATATAGAGGAGGCCGCTACCACCAGAATCACTGAGGAAGCAAACTCTCTAATGCAGGGCTGGCAGTAAGCTGTTTCAGACTTCACCGGGCTCAAAGATATAGAGCTCCGCAGGGTCCCAGAGTTGGGGCCCTTGTTTGAACAGCCGCTT
Source organism: Pinus albicaulis (assembly GCA_034641835.2). Classification (NCBI taxonomy): domain Eukaryota; kingdom Viridiplantae; phylum Streptophyta; class Pinopsida; order Pinales; family Pinaceae; genus Pinus; species Pinus albicaulis. The sequence continues at coordinate 67,701,405 of CM076571.1, forward strand.
GGAGGAGCACAATAGGAAAGGGCACGAGACGAAGGCACACAGGCCGAATAGGGCACGGGAGCCAACGGGGCAATGGAGGTGGAAACTTTTATTTGTGATTGACTCGGGGACGAGTCAAGGAACTGTGGTCGGGGCCTGTTGGGGCCCTTGTTTTTGAAATCTTGGTTAGAACATTTTGAATTTTGACCTTTTGAGTTGCGGCATGAAGACACATGCCAATCACGACCGCGTCACAACTACCAGGAGTCGTGGAGCTATCAAGGTGGCGCGGAAGCATGAGATAGCTAAAGAAAGAACACGCACAAGTACAGATGAAGAAAACACACAACAGAAGACAGAAAGCGGAACACACAGATAACAGGAGAGAAGCTGGAAGCAGCTGAAGAAAAGACACAGAGGAACTGATAGTCGCGATAGCGGGTGAATAAATAACAGTCACCCGACTGAAAGGAAAAGAAGGTTGCAGAGGTTTCGAGGCTCGCGACAGGAGAAGAAGCACAGAGCGACTGCGGAAAATCATGCAGGACACTTCTATGGTTCCTAATCTTCTCTATTCTACCTTTCTGTTCCGTAAGACATCTGTATCAGAGTTGTAAGCTATCGCTGAAAATGCTATGTAATCATGGGCTTGGCCAAGAGATTAATATAATGAAAGGTTGTTGTCTCAATAAGAGGTTTACATGCATGTAATGTGTTTATGCTGGTTTAAAATTTTATTTGCTAATGTCTGAATGCTTCTTAAGTGCTCTTGCATATATGACTCTGTCTATATAATCAATGCATTGTCCTTCATGAGTTGCGACTTTGTTCCTTGCCATTTATCTCATCCCCTTCTGCATGTGGTTGCGGCACGCCTCGGGTGAGACTCACTGCTCTCCGGAGTAGGGTGAAAATGCCAGCGTGATCCTAGACTACATCGGACCCCTTTGTTGGCCACAACTCCTGAACCTGGGTCTTGTCCGCGAGACCTGACTCCTCGCCAACACCCTTCTCCTGATGTATAAAATGAAGGAGCTGACAGTAGCCCTAATGAGTGGAAAACATATGACAATGAAGAGGATAAGATCAGTGAAGCAGAAAATAAGGTAGAAGAAGAAAACAATGATGATAGTAGCAATGAGAAAGAAGGTGATGACAACAGAAATGAAGAGGGAGAAGAAAGTGATACAAGGGCAAAAAACAATGATGCAAGTGCATAGATTAATCAAGAAGGTGAAGGTGTTGAAAATGAATAAGATAGTGAGGAAGAAACATAGCTTAATAGTGAAGAAGAGGGTGATGATGACATAGAGGAAGAGGCTGAACATAGCAGCCCTGAAGGGAAAGACAATGATGGAGAGGAGAAAAACAGTGACAGTGATGACACTCAAAATACAATATCAAATGTAGAAGAGAGTGTTGATAATGGGAAAGATGACAGCCAAGGGGATTATGAAAAGAAAAATGAAGATGACAGCCAGCAGGAGGATGAAGAATACAACCAAGAGGATGATGGTTTTGAACATGATAGTGGGCCCAATCACAGTGACAAAAGTGCCGAAATGGATGAAGAATGTGAAAATCAAGAGACATAGGGAGAGGATGAAGAAATTTAAGATCAAGAGCACACCAACGATGAGGCTGAAATAGAATTTGAAAATCAAGGCATTGACCAAGACAGTGATACAAATGAGAGAGTCAGTGACAAGCAAGGAAATAGTTATGACAGTCATGATAGATGTCATGAATGTCATGATATTAATCAGCCTCCAAATGACCAAGAAATCCAAAGTGACAGTGACAGGGAAGAAATCCTTAGTGAAATACAGATCCAAAATGAGGTAAGTGAGGAGGATGGTGGTCAATTTGAGAGCCAATATGTCAGTGGAGAAAACAGTGAGGAAAGCAAGGATGTTGATGAGGTTGAAGGTCAAGAAATTAGTGACCCAATGGAGTATGAAGTCACTCATGAAAGCCATTACAAAGATGAAAAGGTTTGTGACTTCATCAAGGATCAAAGCACCCTCATCACCCCTCTCACATGCACCTACCACAGAGGAAAAAGATATGTGTTTGTTGCCTCAAAAAGGCAAAGGGCCATCCCTCCTCCAACTATCAAGCAAAAATACAAAGGCAAGCAAAAGATGGACAAGGGTGAGCAACAAATCAAGGTAAGAAGAAGCAAAAGGATCAAGAGGACTTCTCAAGGGCCTCAATTCATTTATTTAGGCAGTGACACTGAGGACAAGGAGATGAACACAAAATTGATTCTCTTGGAGAAAGATGCTCAGCTTCAGGAGTGGGAAAGAGACTTTGAGATGACACAACGTGTCATCCACTATTACAAAGAGGAGCACAAGCATTCAAGGAGGTGAAGGGAGACCTTGCCTTACAAAAGAAAATGGCAAAGCATTATGCAAGGAAGAACATTCTTGCATGTGCCAAACTGAAGAAGGCCCTCATTGAGCTTGAAGACCTAAAAAGAGCCAAAGTGCAGGACAGCCTTGGAATTTTTGTTGAGGCTTCTCAATAGGTGTCCAAGACCTCTTGAGGGACCTCTCCACAAATTTTGAGGCAAATTGGAAAACTTTTTGTTTTTTCCAAATTTTGACCCCTAGGAGCATAGCACCCTAGGTGATACACACAAAATCGGTGCATCCTTATCTCTCAATCATTGATAGTCTACTCACCAATTTTCATATCATTTGGAGCATTTTTACCCCCTAAAAATGTCAAAAAACATCAAAACTTTGACCTTTCTGCCTCATTTTCAGAGCAAGTGCTGCACACAAAGCAGTGTTGGGAGATTTGATTTTTGGATAGGTAAATATAATCCACTCAACACAACTCAAGAATTTCTGTAAATTAGACTCATCAGTCTTTCCAACGGGCCATCACGAAGCCAAATCCGGTGTCGGGAAGGAGTCCAACACTTAGCTGCAAAAGGCCCCATTTTCTGCTGAAGTGGTGCTACACATAGAGGCTGCCTAGTGTGTTTTGGACCAAAAGTCAACAAAACACACTCATTTATTGCAAATAGATAATTTTGGGTTTTTTGACGCAAATTAAGCTAGAATTAGGTGCAAATAGCTATTTTAGCATTTATTTCTTGGGATATTATATGCATTGGGCCTTGCATGGTCTCTTGGCCAAATGATATTTATGACTATATTTGACATTTTCCTACCACATATAGGGTTTTAGTCCTCATTTTCTCCATAAATAGAGCATGAGGCCCCTATTTATTTTGCTGGCATTTGATGAGCTTGAAGAGAAATATACATGGTTTTATGAGCTTGGAGAAGAAATTGGTTTTGTGAAGTGGATGAATGGCTTGTTTGCTTCGATGATGGAGAATTTTTTTTGCAGGATTCCATAGCTTGGTGAATGGTGATGTTTTCCTAATTTGACTATTTTTTCCTTTTTTATCATTATGTTTCATGTTTCTTAGCTGCTATTAAACAGAAAAATATAGGTCGAGAAATGTTCTTTGAGGCACCTCAATCCTCCTGTTTGTTATAGCCTTTATGTTTTCTCTTTTGGCCATCTTAAGGAATTCTTGAATGCTCCTTAGGTCCACCAAAAAAAAATTTTTGTTTCATGTATAGTTAGTATGCTAGCTGACAAGTAAGATTCATGGTATGCCCTGCTTATTTGAAGTTCTCAAAACCCTATCTTGAAGCCTTTCTGTGGAATATTGATTGATAGGTTCAAATAAAGAGTTCTCGTTCGATCTTGCCCTTTGTCCATGCTTTTCAACTTGTTTCATAGTTCCCAATAGCTTGAAATATGATGTTTAGGAGTTCCCTCTTCATAAATTAAGTTATTTGTTTAAATCTTGTATGTTTTCCCTAAATATGAAAGTGAATTTCTAAAGTTAGGAGTTCTAATGCTTCTATGTTTCACTGGAATGTTCATCTTATATGTTTATCAGTCTGGATATTTTTCATAGAGATCAATGGTTTGTACTACCACATGAGATATTCTTTAGACTATATATGTGTAAGACCTCTTAGTATTTTCCCCAACTTAATGTTCATTACACCATCATACATCACCTTAAGGATCCATTTACCTTGCTAAATCGGCCCTGCAATACACTCTGTTTCATCATTTAGACATTCTTGACTTTCACTTGACTCCATAGCCCAATGGCTTTGACATACTCTCACTCCACCTATTTCATTTGACCATATTTCCAAAACAAAACAATCAACAAACCCTATACCTAACAACTAGCCTAAAATCAAAACCCTAGAGCAAAAAGAACACATCCTTTGCATCCAATAGAGAGATCCCTCTCTGAGTCCAGGAAGGCTATGTTGGTTGGATAAATCGATCTTGCAGACAAGACCGATATCCCTAGTATCAGAAGATAGTCTAGCAACAAATAGATAATTAAATCTATCTTTCTCTAGATATATCACGATTCATAAGTAAATGCTACAAAGGTGTTACAATCCTACCTTGATCCAACGCTTGTTTGTAGTAATCATCCTTCAGTCGCCCGAAAGAGTTATCTTCGAGGATCTGCAATCACAAACAAAAAAACATCAAATAGCACCTGCATAGCATATATTCATGAATCATAACTATTATGGTGATCAAGGAATCCATAAAATAAACAATCAAGTGATAGCTTATTGAGAAAAACAAACTTATTTGTATTAACTTTGAAATAGTAGAAGAACCTTACAACCTTTTCAGCCTTGATGTTGAACAGGTCTTCCTGGGGTCTGAAGCGGGAATTTCCTTTACTCCGAAAAGCCTTGCACTCTTCCAACCGAGATACATATAGGTATGTAATCTTTCCTCATAAAATCTCAGCTAAAGGAGTCTAAGTTCCAACAGCACTTTACCTCAAATAACACTAAAGCTTGAACTCCCTTTAAGGCTGCCCAATGCCTCTTTTTATAGTGCAAAAGAGGAGGTTACAGTTACACCTATGAAGGGATAGAATCCTCCTTCAAAGGGATAAGCTCCTCACATCAAGGGGTTAGCTCCTTAAGGCATGGGATACATGAACCTGAAAAGAGCGGACTTGCCACCGCAAGATTCCTTCTAGAAGTTTCTAGAAATGACTGAAAGTGAGCTTTTTTAGTTTACTTGTGCCCTTTTAATCTTTTACAGGGGTCCGCACTCTTAACACAGAGAAAGTGCGGTCAGGTACGCAGGAAACATGACCATTAGGTGCGGGACTGCAGGTAAGACAAAGAGAAAGTGTGATACCAGAGTTTTAGAGACTTTTGAGAGATTTTCTCTTATTTTTAAGGCTTGACATGAAGAACTGATGTTTTTAGACTTGAAAACGAGGAAAGTATGAGTGATAATGAGCTCATACGGACAACGAAATGTCAAGGTGACAATTTTCAGTGCAACAGGCTAGGTCCTTGGAATCCAAAGCTTGGTTCCATGTTACCCTGTCATTTGGTCTGCCAATCTGCCAAATCACGAGACCCTAACATTCTGGCGATCATGATGGGACCTTCTGAGTTAGTGGCAATATAACTATTCCTTAGAACTCCAGAATCCCTTGTTAAAGAGTATCTAGTGATCATTTTTCCACCTCATCACCACAATATCATTCTGGTGATCACGGTGGGACCTTCTGAGTTAGTGGAAATCTAAGTATTCCTTAGGACCCCAAAATCTCTTGTTAAAGAGTATCCAGTGATCATTTTTCCACCTCATCACCACACTAACATTCTGGCGATCACGATGGGACCTTCCGAGTATACAGCTGCTTGAATACCTCTTAAAACTCTTTAGACCCTCAATTTTGACTTAGAAAATCAATGAATCTGCCACCTCATCGCCACACTAACATTCTGGCGATCGCGGTGGGACCTTATGAGTTAGTGGCAATCTAAGTATTCCTTAGGACTCCAAAATCCCTTGTTAAAGAGTATCCAGTGATCATTTTTCCACCTCATCTCCACACTAACATTCTGGCAATCACGGTGGGACCTTCTGAGTATATAGCTGCTTAGAAAACTCCTATAGACTCATTTTAACCTTCTGTTTGTTGAAAATGCAACAAGATGATGGAGCTTAGTGAAATGAAGTCACCTTCATTAAGTGGGCCCGCAGGCTATTTTTGGCGCAAAGTCTATTTTTAGACTATGTCTATTTTTAGACATATGGAGCATGGTCTAGGAGTTGCAATATGCTATTCTTGGATGATTGGTCGAGTTGGTAAAAATAGATGGACCTCTATTTTTAGACATACAGGTCGAAGTCTATTTTTAGACTGCCTGTCTAAAAATAGGTCAATCAAATATTATTAGCCCTTAATAATATTTGGACTCTAAACTTCAGTTTATTCTCTTACAGCACTTCAGTTGGAGCTACGGATGTGGCCCATGCATCTGACAGAAGGAATTACGTTATTCCTTGGGGTTTGGTGAGCTCATGCATGGTTGAATTCAGTTAGGACTTCAGTGGCAGAATTTTGGTGGAGTTGATGAGACAGTTGGTGGAGTTGTGTTCGGTTTAACTTAGTTGAACTAGTTGTGATTAGTTTAACTAGATAATCAACTAGTAATGAGTGGAGTGAATTAAATATTATTTAATTCACTAATTATTAACTCATTATTCAACTCAAGAACACATCAGTTCACTACAGTGCATGGACAGTTCAGTGAAGACCAGTGGAAGAGGTAGATGAAAGGGTGAGTTTGCTATTAGTTGCGACATCAGTTGTGCATGAGATTTGCACAAGCATTGGAGGAGATTGCCAATGATGATTGCGCAGTTGGAGCCAGTGAGATTTTAACTTGGATCTCTCATTAGACCAGCCTTGATTGCGCAATAGAGGCAGGAAATTAGTGGATGAGTTTTGAACCTGTGACTTGTTCAAAACCAAGCTAGTTTTGTGTGTAACTTTTGGAGACAGTACTGAGTACTTGTGAGGAGTATTGTACTGAGATTGTTACATGTTTCTTTTCTATTATAATATACAAATAGCTGGGGTTTTTCAGCTATAAGCTTTCCCCATTACATATTGTGTTTATGTGCGCATGCGACTGTTTCTATTTCCGCAAATTGATGATTGATTGTAGAAGAGGTTATGTGTTATACATGAATTCGAATTAATGTATGATCAATATAATCTCAGTGGATAAATCTTCATTATTTAGAAAATTTCTACACTATTTAGCTTAGAAATTTGACTGATACTATTTGGTGGCTCATCTGCTACCTCATTGCCACCCTAACACAATGGTAATCATGATGGACCTTCTGAGTTAGTGACAAACTAAGCAACCCTTAGGACTTCAGATACCCTCATCAAATCATTAAGAACACACACTATCAGCCAAAGAGTAGACTCTATTTGCTTTATCATCCTAGAAAAATGATGACTCAGTTATAGGACACTCTCACAAACTTTAAGAGACTCAGAAAACCCCAAAACTCCGTTAGATTTCTTTTTTATTACTTATTCGTAGTGGACCATAATACATTTTACCTTCAAGAAAGCTAAAAATTTCCACCTAGAGACTCCACTAGCCTCCAGTAGGCTTATTTACATCATTAACACTTATTTGACTTCCTAGATTTGTTTCACACCAACCCTAATAAGTTTATGAACCCATTCATATATTGTGTAAGTGCCAAGCATTAAGAGAGGTCAACCTTAAGAAACAAACCCAAAAAATTTCAGCCTCTCTGAATTTTGAAAACGGAAATCTGGCTTCACATAGGATCAGTACCAGATCTCATCCAAACCCAAACCCTCCCAACATAGTTGATGACCCAGAGAAGATTTTGTGGAAAACTTCTAGATCTGGAAACTTAACCACTATTAGGATCATCCATAGAACAAGCTCTGTACCTAAAAACCTCACAGCTTTGCAAGATCCCCAGTTTGACTTGCACCATACCAAGAAACTCTTCAGAAACAGGTCTCAAACTGATATTGACCAAACTGACCTTGAACCTTAGATTTGCACCAAATTTTGAGTAGATAAGCCTCTCCTTCCACGCCACTTGACTTTCAGCTTCTCTATCACTTCAACTCTTTCCATACCAAGTCTACTCAAAATCAGTTTGTCGGTCCAAGTACTTCCACCACACCCATCCATACCACCACTATGCAAACCACTCCACTTCATCCTACACCCCCTATCACAAACTCACCTCTTGTAAATCCTCCATTAGCTCCCATCATGGCAGCGTAGTATGCACCTTTGGTCTTACCCCAACCCCTAGTGCCTTTGCCAAATGACTATCAATCTAAGATCCCTCATTTTACCGGGGTTGAATCCATCACTGCCCAACAGCATGTAGATAGAATCAATGATGCTTTTGATTACATGGAGATAGAGGAAGAAACCCTTAAGATGAGAATCTTTGCACAAAGCCTAGGAGGAGAGGCCAAAAAATGGTTCAAAGCATTAACTCCTAATTCAATACATGACCTCTCTTCCCTCTACCAAACTTTTATAAACAAATGGGAAATCAAGAAAAAACCCTCCAAATCCTGTCTGAATACAACAATATTAAAAGGAATGTAGGGGAAAGTGTGCAAGACTATTGCACCAGGTTTAAAAATGTTTACAACTCCCTCCCACCTCACATGAAACCTCCACTAGGCCTAGCACTAGAGAAATTCCCTGAAGGTTTTAATCCTTACATGACTTTCCAATTAAGAGAAAGAGACTCTGAAACCTTAGAAGAAATGCAAAAGGACGCTACTAGTGTAGAGGTAAACCTAATTGAAAAGAGAGCTAGGTTGAAATCAGAAAGGAGGGTAACCTACAAGGATGAAACCATGCCCTCAACCTCCTCTGTTGATACCAAAATAGACAGCTTAATAAGGACTATGGAGAGAATGATAGAAAAGATAAACTTAAATGAGAGGACACCTCCTAGAGACAATCAAAACAATTCCCAAAACCAGAACAGAACTCAAAACTTCCGAAGAGATACCCCTCAAATCAAACAAAGGGAAAATGACCAACAAATCAGACCTCCCTTTCAACAAAACTATGTAGATGAGGAAGAAGGAAAATAATAGAACCTGAGGAAAACCACATAAATCTAATAGGTTTTGATAATGAAGAAGATGTTTTTCTCACCGAAGAAGAACAAAGCTTCTTTTCCTCAGATCAAACTGACATAAACTATGAGGATTCTGAAGACTGCCGCTTGGGATTTGAGAATGCCATCATGGAGATCCATAAGAAATATGATCTTAGGAGTAAAAAACACCTATATTCAGCCAAGAAATACCAAATTGATGTTTTTTTCCAGAAAGTACCTGAAAACACCTCTAAGAAAACAACAAAGAATGTCAACACTATGGTTAAGAAAGCTTAAGCAAACAAAGAAAAAATAAGCCTGCCAACCCAAGACCTTAGTTGTCCTAGTACCTCCACTAGTGAACCTAAGAAAACCATTATGACTAAAACTCCAAATCAAGATCAACAATTCAAGAATGTAGAAAAGATAATGGTTGATAAAGTTGATGTTAATATGTCCAAAACATTAGTGCCTTTCATTTTTTAGGGAGAGATTTCCAAAATCAAGATAAATATGCCCCTCATTAAACTGGTTACTCAACCCATATATAGATCTCAGATGTTGAAGGTACTAAACATAGGAAATGATGCTGACACTTTACACTTGGCTGATGACACACCTGAGTTTTTATTTGGACCCAAAATAGAAGGAAAGTATCAGGAAGGAGCCATTCCCCCTTTCTATATCAGCCTAAACATACTTGACAAAATCTTACATAATGCCATGCTGGATTATGGTGCCTCTCACAATCTCATGCCCAAAGTTGCGATGGAGATATTAGGCCTAGAAATAACTAAACCTTACAAATACTTGTACTCCTTCTATTCCAGTAGGGTCAAATTTTTGGGCCTCATCAAGGACCTTTGTGTTAACCTGGCACAAGTGTCTGCAAAGAATATAGTCATGGACATAGTAGTGGCAGATATTCCTCCCAAGTATGGCATGCTCTTATCCAGATCTTGGGGAGCCAAGCTTCAGGGGAACCTTCAACTAGATATTTCCTATGTAACCATCCCTGTTTTCAACCAGACAAGAAGCAAGAAGGTTATATCGAGAATCACATATAAAATATATCGTTAGTAGTCAGGACATACCAAACAACACTCCCCTTTATTCTATTCACTCAGATCTTGAGTCTTTCATACTATATAATGAGGAAGATAATGTTGAAAAAGTATATGGAAACACATCAAGACACACTACAACAGTTAAATAAATCTTTACATAAAGAACTCAGTATTCATACCTTTAGCAATCTTGAACAAACACATCATGATAAAATCAAACTTGATTCTCTATAGACTAACAATGAAACCTTAAAACCAATGGTCAATTTGACATCTAGATCAAGTTACTCAAAGGGAGAAAAAACATCAGAAACCCAACCCTTCCCTTTTACCTATTCAAAAATGCTAATATATCCTCATAGAACAAAAATGCTAGGTGATCTTAAACAAATAAATCTTATGTTCTTACCTTATCTAGACACCTCATTATCAGAGAGTCTTGTTCCTCTAGAAAAGCTATTGACCCTCACTGATGTGGCCATCAATCCTAAAGGGATGTCTGTTGAAACTGATATAGACGGATACAATATATGCAACCTAAGAAGACCCAAGGTGATTAAATTATCCAAAACCTTGCCATTACACACAGAAATCAAATACTTAAGGTTATGCAAGAAATTTCAGGATGCTCTTGTTTATAGATGTAAAAGCTCAAAACCTGATGACATGGACATTGTTCCAAAGAAACCTCTTTCCAAGAAAAACTATGAAACCTTTGGAAAAATCCTATTACTAACTAAGAAAACTAAAGGATGCAGACTGTGTATGGACTTTAGACACTTAGGCAAACCCTCCATGGATACAAACACCCTTTTCCCAAAATAAGTTATCCTATGCCAAAAATAGAAATTTCTAACAAGGTGACTTTGATTGGTAGTTTTTCAGGTTTTCATGAGATGATACCACTTCAAATCAATCAACACAAAAACATTTTCAAAGTTCCTTGGAATGACTACATGCTTGACCAAATTTTTCCTGGAATAAGGAAAGCTAAAGACACCTTCCAAGAGGCCATGGCTCCTATTACCAAATTTTTCACTATGATTTACATTGATGAATTTATCATTAGTTTAGGAGCTGATGAAGATGGCTTTCTTCACCTAGACAATTTCTTTCATAGAAACAAGGTTTGGGAACAAAAATCAAAGAAGGAATGTAAAGGAGAACTTGGCATGTTTGAAAATCCTTGGCAGAAATCTTGCACCATGCCCTCAAAAATAGATATTCATGTTCATTATCTGCAAGAACTGAATGAAAAAGGGTTGGTAGATGATCCTGGGGAAGACAGGGTAATCAAATACCATGACCATTTAGAGTCTTAGTTAGAATTTCTCATTCATTGTACATATCACTGTTTTATGAAAATATATTGAGAGAAATCACAAAAAATACAAAACAGAAAAATGGAAAAGAGGGCAGATTTGAAAAGAGGTAAAGCCCCATACCCAAAAAAATAGAACTAATGAAAGTGTGTAAGTCTAAATACCACTAATAGTGCATAAAGGAGTCTTGTTTCAGTAATATATCCTAATCATGGCTAAAGCATGTTTTAAATTTATTTGTTGATAAGTTAGTGAAAGATAATGGGTCAAATTGTTCAAGCTTGACTTGTCAAAAGATAGATTAGGTAGAAAGATACTAGTTCCACATGTCTAAAAGAGAACCAAAGAGAAAGATGGGGATGAGTAACAAACAATGTATCCTAGCCCTAGTTTTTATAGTCTTGTTTTGTACAAAAATATCATTTGTGTGCAGCTTGTTTTTATGCCACAAACCCATGATAAATCATATTGTCTAATCCTGATTTAACCATGTTTTCAATTTCATGTCTGTAGCCTAGTGAATAAATCCTGTCAAATAGTTTAACCTTGATAGTTGAGTAGTATAGGCAGAGAATCAAAGGAGTTCATTAGCCTAATTTGAGCTCCAGGAAGACATACGGTAGAAGTAGATAGTTATTTTGCTTTAAAAAATAAAAATAAAAAAATGTGTCAAGGTTACTAGTCCAAATGCACCTGAAGAAGAAGAAATGTTAGGCAAGTAGGTTGGGTAGGTAGAAGTGGATTTAAGCTAATCATGTCTTTCAGATTATTGAGATCATAAGCTTTGAGCAAGCATCAGCAAGAGAAAGAGGTAAAAATCTGCCCAATAGATGAGGCACTGGTCCTCATAAAGCCATAAATCTGAAGTTCTGGACACCTCCTGAAAAGGAGCTGCCCTCCCAAAGTGGAGCCACTGTTAGTCATCAATAATTTTTTCCTGCATAGATGACTAAATGTTTTCCCTATATTTCTAGAAACAAAGTTCTTGAACATTGTGAGTTCTAGAAATCTCACTGCCTTCATCATCCTTAAAGATAAATTTTCGCTATCTCATCTTTCCATCTTGTCTAGCATTGCTTACCTGTCTCAGAATCCCATTTGGGCCTCATGTCACTATTCCTATCTATATGCTTTCACCTTTGACCCAAATCCTCTATCTTGTTTTTCCTAAAAAACCCCCACTGCTACCTAAGCCCACTAATCAAACAGCTTTATTGTATCTCCCAAAACACTCTCAAACAATGATGGATTCAAACTATCTCTGTAGACTCTTTAGATAAATCAAGAACATTGGATTTTGGATCTTCAATACATCAGTCCATCATAAACTCTATCTTGCACTTGATGATCCCAAATTCTAGGTCTCAATCCAGAAAAACCAAGTCCAAGAAGGCCTCCACTAGGTCACCTAGGGTTTCACAAAGTCATAGGATGGATTTGGTGCCCTACAAACTCTGTTTTTCCTATATGAAGAAAATACATTCAAAGAAGGGGACAAGTCATTTTGTCCTAGATTCACCAAAGAGATCATTCAAGGAAGGTTTTTAGCCTAAAGCATGAATTTTGCAAGGGGACAACTACCCTTTGCTCACATTTCTGCAAGAGAGTAAAAAAGCCATCAAATTAGCAATGAGGTAAGGTAAAAGAGAAAATCATCATAAGAAGACCATTCATAGCAAGAAGAAAGAAGCAAGCATATGTTTGATGGGAATCAGGGTTTGTAACAGTTTTGACCAAACAAGGAATCAGTCCTAGGGTTACAAAGGCAAAGGAAACCTCAACTCCTTCAAATGCTCATTGGAGACTTTTTAGGAATGATTAGTGAGTTTTGTGAAGTTTTTGAGAGCTTAGAAGACAACACTATTTACTTTTTCCTAAGCATCCCTAAAACCTAGGAGTTTGGCAAGATGGACAAAAATGGTCAAATGATGAAAAAGAAGCCTCCTTCATAACAACAAATGGCTTCAAAGGGTTTCAAGCTGTCCACAAGGGTTTGGCCTAGAGACACTAACTCCACCTCATCAAAAGGTTAAAATCAGACAGCTAAAGGGATCTAAGAAGGCAAACCCAAACACCAATACTCCACTATAACAAAGGAAAGATGATGATGAAGGGTATCAGCAAAAGAGACAGAAATATCAGTTCAAGGCTTGTCTTCTCAAAGAAAGGACATAAACATATTCAAATAAGTCAAGGAGGCAAGCATGAGGGAAGAAAATGCCAAAGGAGGCAACTCTGGAAAACATGGGTCATTACTGATAAAATGATTTGTCTAAGTTCAAAAGAGACAATGATCAAAAGAAGAAATTGTGCAGGTACCTGCATGCACAGAAGTAGCCATGAAAGACACAAAAAAGGGTTTAAACTAACTTTCCCCTCTCACTAGACCTACATCATTGTCCAGGGGGTCTAAAGAACAAATATGCCACTGACTTACAGCAAAGCAATAAAACCTCCAACAAGGGTCACCCTATCAAAATGGCTATTATGTAAAAGGTGGATGAACATGAATGACACTTTACAAGATTGTCAAAAGTGTTTTCCTACAGGAAAAATTGATAAGGTTAAGGCAAGAATGTTTCAAATAAAGGTGGCACATCTCAAAAGGCCAAGCTGATGTTTATACTTGCTGCAAGAGGTTTTTCTCCCACCAAGAGGTTTTTCCTCATTATTTAAAGAGAAAAACATGACAGAATATCAGTCAAAGGAAGAAACGGCAAATATGACAAGTTTGTTGTGTATCGGTGTTAAAAGTGATGAAACAGGTTCATTTTCCAAATATAGGTAAGAGGCATAATTTTAGCTTCTTCAGGAAGTTTATCGATCTGAAAATAACCTTAAAGGGTTTACAACAATGAAAAAGAAATGTTTTTATCAAACTGCCCCCCGTACAAGACCACAAAGCCAAAAAGACAGTGAGAGAAATAAAGAGGGAAATAAAACCTTATAAAGTGGGTTTTTGGCATAACATCATTTTTCAAAGGAGAATAAAGTCTCCTCAACCTCTTCCACACTTCATTTTCCCCTGCAGACAAGAAGAGAGCCGTTGAAGTGACTTTTGAGGGTTTTTGAGCAAATTTGAAGAAATTTGCAGGCGCTACGCACCTGGCTCTCGCCGTTACACACAGATGAGGTGGCCGCAGTGTTATTTAACACTGTGCTATGCACCTAGAGCCCAACACTATGCACCTAGGCGGGCGCTACGCACAAGCACAAGGGAGGCCCGACTTCCCACAAAATTAACTCGGCGTTGCGCTCCAACAGGCTCGATTGGCCCATCTCCAGCTCGAGTCGACCCAACACTACGCTTCGATAGGCCAACCTGACCCAACCTAAACGTGCAGTCAGAAAAATATTTCCCCTCACTTTCCAAGTACTCTTTTCTAATCTACGAAGGCATTTCTTGGCCTAGAAAGATCAAACCCTAGTCTCCATAAAATCAATTTTTTTGGCCTCTTAGGTTAGGGTTTGAAAAAAGAAGGGTTATTATACATGTTAAAACACTCAGTGACCAGCAGACCAACCTCTAAAAACTGAAAACACTCCTTGAAAGCTTCATCTTGCCCTCATTTGCAAAGATTTGTCCTCACATCACTCATTGCCATCCTTTGACCTAAAGGCCCTCAAACAAGTTTAAAAAGCCTTATGTGCTAAAGAAATAGTCACTATGTCTGAAGAAGAGATTCATACCAGCAGTGATGAAAGTCAAATGCCTACCAAGCCTAAGAAAAAGGGAGGAAGGGTTAATAGGTTTGAACCCTTGGACACCATTCAAATCACCTCCTCTCCAATGATACTTACATGTTTTCAAGATGTTGGGTGTGATCAATTTTGTGAGAATATTAAGCAAGTCCAAAGCCATTCAGATTTGACTAGGTTGTTCATCTTCAGTTTGCAAAATCACCAAGTCAACCTAGCAGGAGTGAACTTTGAAGTCTCATCTGAATCCATTGCTAAAGCCACAGGAATTCCAGACATTGGTGAGAGATGGTTTAAACAAAATATTAGACTTGAGCTATTATGAACCCTACCTCAAACCTAGCTGTCAGAATGGCTGCAAGGTTGTCTTCCCCTTCTCAAACTAGGACAAGATAGTGATACAAATGAGAGAGTCAGTGATAATAAAGGAAATAGTCATGACAGTCATGACAGCTGTCATGACTGTCATGACACTAATCAGCCTCCAAATGACCAAGAAATCCAAAGTGACAGTGACAGGGAAGAAATTCTTAGTGAAAGACAGAGCCAAAATGAGGCAAGTGAGGAGGATGGTGGTCAATTTGAGAGCCAAGATGTCAGTGAAGAAAACAGTGAGGAAAGCAAGGATGTTGATGAGGTTGAAGGTCAAGAAATTAGTGACCCAATGGAGTATGAAGTCACTCATGAAAGCCATTACAAAGATGAAAAGGTTTGTGACTTCATCAAGGATCAAAGCACCCTCATCACCCCTCTCACATGCACCTACCACAGAGGAAAAAGATATGTGTTTGTTGCCTCAAAAAGGCAAAGGGCCATCCCTCCTCCAACTATCAAGCAAAAATACAAAGGCAAGCAAAAGATGGACAAGGGTGAGCAACAAATCAAGGTAAGAAGAAGCAAAAGGATCAAGAGGACTTCTCAAGGGCCTCAATTCATTTATTTAGGCAGTGACACTGAGGACAAGGAGATGAACACAAAATTGATTCTCTTGGAGAAAGATGCTCAGCTTCAGGAGTGGGAAAGAGACTTTGAGATGACACAACGTGTCATCCACTATTACAAAGAGGAGCACAAGCATTCAAGGAGGTGAAGGGAGACCTTGCCTTACAAAAGAAAATGGCAAAGCATTATGCAAGGAAGAACATTCTTGCATGTGCCAAACTGAAGAAGGCCCTCATTGAGCTTGAAGACCTAAAAAGAGCCAAAGTGCAGGACAGCCTTGGAATTTTTGTTGAGGCTTCTCAATAGGTGTCCAAGACCTCTTGAGGGACCTCTCCACAAATTTTGAGGCAAATTGGAAAACTTTTTGTTTTTTCCAAATTTTGACCCCTAGGAGCATAGCACCCTAGGTGATACACACAAAATCGGTGCATCCTTATCTCTCAATCATTGATAGTCTACTCACCAATTTTCATATCATTTGGAGCATTTTTACCCCCTAAAAATGTCAAAAAACATCAAAACTTTGACCTTTCTGCCTCATTTTCAGAGCAAGTGCTGCACACAAAGCAGTGTTGGGAGATTTGATTTTTGGATAGGTAAATATAATCCACTCAACACAACTCAAGAATTTCTGTAAATTAGACTCATCAGTCTTTCCAACGGGCCATCACGAAGCCAAATCCGGTGTCGGGAAGGAGTCCAACACTTAGCTGCAAAAGGCCCCATTTTCTGCTGAAGTGGTGCTACACATAGAGGCTGCCTAGTGTGTTTTGGACCAAAAGTCAACAAAACACACTCATTTATTGCAAATAGATAATTTTGGGTTTTTTGACGCAAATTAAGCTAGAATTAGGTGCAAATAGCTATTTTAGCATTTATTTCTTGGGATATTATATGCATTGGGCCTTGCATGGTCTCTTGGCCAAATGATATTTATGACTATATTTGACATTTTCCTACCACATTTAGGGTTTTACTCCTCATTTTCTCCATAAATAGAGCATGAGGTCATGAATTCTTAGCGAACCGAGGTGAATCAAATAATACATACATGAGCTTTTTAAATTTTCATCAACTTATTTGCAACTTACTTTTGTATTCAACCTTAGTATATGAATTGTCTTAATATGTTGCAGCAAGTATTAAATTAATGTGACATTAAACTTATTATGAGGGCAGTAAACATTAAGCAGATTTATAATTCATCTCGGCACACAGGCAACACAGATAGAGATAAAGGGTGACATAAGTGGAAACGCATAAAGGGAGAAAACCACATCTTATTATTGTTGTGATGCAAAGGCAAGCTCCAATTCCCTCTCACCACTATTTTTTTGTAGGCACCAACCTACAGGAGGCTCCAACCTCAATTATGCAAGCTACAACTTGCAAGGAAGCTCCAACTCCCTTCAATTTTTCTGCAGGCACCAACCTACAGAAGGCTCCAACCTCAGTCAGCTACAACTGACAGCGATCAAGCTTCAACTTGATAGGGAAGCTCCAACTTCCTCAATTTATCACAATAAGTGTTTGCTGATTTACCTAAGATATCATCTCTGTTTTGTAGCATCTCTTTCTGCTCCTCTCTTCCTTATCTTCTTTGCCTCAATCTTCTATACTTTTCATTCTCTATTCTTACTCTCTCTAACCTCTATGCATATCAAGATGATATTACTTATAGAGAATTCCTGATTACTGTTTGTATTCCTCTAGGAATTCGAAATGGATAGTCATACCTCTTGGTCTTCAGTCTTCTCATTTATTTTCGGCTCACTTAGAAAAAATATAATTGTGCGTACCAATTCAACAATACAGTTTGAATTTGGTCTCCTTCGGAGACTTGCCAATGCATCACAAGAATATAAATTAAAATCATTTACATTCAATTATAATGAAAACTCCTACCCTCAACTCACTATGAAGCCAAAGATCGTTGTGCATTTGTCTTTTCTTTGACTGTGTTTGTCCCTTTCTCTCCTCTGTATGCCTTTCTGTTTATAGCTGCTGCGTAACTCCTGTATTTATGTAACTGCACTTTTTATATCATGCAAATCTGTAACAGCGCCTTTTATATATATAATAGTGCCTTTTATATATATAACCCAATTTCATTTCTCAGCATAATTATACAGAGTTTAATCATACAAACTGCCTTTTAATACAACTTAAATCAACTCTCGGCGTAATAATAAAATCTTTTTTAACATATAAAATGCCCTTTAGGGCCCACCATCCGAACTTTGTTTTGTGCTCCGATGCGATGAGTTTCCTCCAAAGATTTCTGATTGCGATTGATCGCAATCGCAAACTTCATTAACCAGTTTCGTTGTGCTGCCTTAACTCCGATGCGATTGACCACTGTTCATTTATTTTGTCGATGCGATGGCTCTGATGCGATTAATCGTAATTGCAAATTCCATTTGCATGTTCCGATGCCTTGCATTAACTTCGATGCGATTGACCACTGTTCAGCCAGAATTCAAACATATATTAACCACTGTTTATACGCCCATCGGGTCCGGGCTTCAATCGCAATCGCAAGTTTTGGTTGGATGTTCCGATATGCCCATATTGCGATGCTCCGATGCGATTAGGCCGGAATTCAAATACATATCGATTATGTTTCATTGATCCATCGGGTCCGAACTTTCATCACAATCGCAACTCTTCTTTTACATGTTTCGCTGCACAGTTTTTCTCCGATGCGATTGGGAAAGGGTCCCACCATATAAGGCTTTGTTACCTTTGGTTCTTTTGATCTCAGGCTCAATAATATGATACATATACTTTGTATTGTAGTCCTGGTCCTTTGTGTATAAACCACTCCATATATATATATATATATATATATATATATATATGCCTTGTATTTTAACCATTAGCACGAGATATTATGATGTATTCAATTCACAAGCCCACATATATTTGATAGACTTCACACCTTTAATTCATTTAAATGTCAATGCCCTTTGAAAATGTAAACCCACATACAGATGCATTATATAAGATTTGATCTTTATATATATATATATATATATATATATATATATATATATATATATATATGTCAATATACTATAGACCAACACATATGTATATATATACTCCGCATAGATCAAAAGTCAGGCCATGTATTGAACAAAGGCGCTACCCTTTGTTTGTTATATATGTATACTTTGCCAATGGTTCAAACCATAATAATACACTTTGTTAAATCCGCAAACCTTAACACATGCGTATGGGCCCCAACGCTAACGGTCGTCTCCATCCGACGGTTGTTATCACATCGCATCGCCTCATTTGATTGGACAGATATCGCTCGGCGAAGATGCGCGAACAATAACGCGTGATGGCGCGCAGTGAGAGAGGTTTTGCAAATTCGCTCGGGGACACGTGTCGCCCGTCCTGTGGAATTGATCCCAATCTCTTGAATACCGCTTGCCTGTTGAAAGCAGTGTGATGAAAACCATCAGGTGTTCTAAACCGTCGTCACTGTTCACACCTCGTGGTTCCATTTAGTTACGCTCGAGGTTCCGCTTCGTTTCTTAACTTCGTTCTTCTATACGTTTCAATGCCTTTGTTGATATAAACTCCGCCCTCTCTTTGTCTTTGCACTCACATTACTTCATCTGATATGGACATCACCATTGTATAACTGAAGGTCCTTTCCTTTGTTTCTCTTCAATGAGGCTTCCTCCATGACTTTGTGGGACACACACTTTCTCGACATTTACTGTTTAGTGTATCTACCAGCCGGGGTAGTGATTCTCAGAATAATGGCTCTGCCTCTGCCTCTGCCTTTCTGCAAATAATGACTCTGCCTCTGCCTCTGCCTTTCTGCGATAACGGCTCTGCCTCTGCCTCTGCCTTTTATGTACCTCTGTTGCTCGACCTCTGCCTCTGCCTTCGCTGTAAATTTTACCTGTTGTCTTCTGTTGTTGTTCTTTGCCTATCTCTGCATCTACTGCCTTCTTTGTCTGTCTCTGTCTTTTCTGCCTCTATTTCCATCAATGACAACATTTCCAATAGTCTCCCCCTTTGGCATTGATGGCAATATACTTCATTTTTTTTCTTGTTAGGGTCCTTTCTCCTGTTGCTTGCTCTTCCTCCCCCTTTGACATCAATGGCAATGGGTTTGAATTTTACTTTTATTTTTCAACATTTTGTGCATTTCCTCTCTCTGAGATCTTCTGACTTTGTACGTTGTTGCTCCAACCTTTGGATTAGATTCACATCGGGTTCACCACTCACCATTTGGCCTTTTTATTGATTCTTTTATGCTGGATGTATTCTTGCCATAATCCTTTTGATCCTGAGGACCTGTTTCATGCTTCCCTTGCTGGATAATCTCCCCCTAGAATGATATTCTCATTTCTGTTCTCCCCCTGAAACGATGCTTTCTCTTAATATCGGAGAGTAGCATCTACATATACTACCCCTAGTCTATTTCTCAAATATTCAAATGGTTCTCTAGCAAGCGGTTTGGTAAATATATCTGCTATCTGTTCTTTTTTTGGTACATACTCCAGTTTTACTATCTTCTGAGCCACTTGTTCTCAAATAAAATGATACTTGATTGGGATATGTCTAGTTTTTGAGTGAAGCACAGGATTTTTAGATATACTTATAGCACTTGTATTATCACATTTGATTGAGATAGGTTCATCAATGCTTACCTTCATGTCTTGGAGGGTTTGCTTCATCCACATGACTTGTGTACAACATGATGTTGCTATTATATATTATGCTTCTACTATAGACAGAGAGATAGACATTTGTTTCTTTCTTAACCATGCCACTAGAATTTCTCCTAAATATAAATCACCTCCACTTGTGCTTTTCCTGTCATCCACACAACTGGCCCAATCTGCATTTGTGTATGCTGTCAAAGTGAATCTTTTGTCTTTAGGATACCAAAGTCCATACTGTGTTGTTCCTTGTAGATATCTGAATATTATTTTGACTGCAAGAAGGTGATTTTATTTGGGTGCTGCTTGATATCTAGCCACTAGCCCTAAAGCTAGCATGATGTTTGGTCTTGATGCTGTCAAATACAGTAGAATTCCTATGATGGATTTGTAGAGTTTTTGATCTATATCAGTAGATCCATCATCAGCACACAGCTTGCATCCCGTGATCATGGGAGTTGACACAAGTTTGCAGTCCTCCATTTTGAACTTTTTCAACATTTATTTTAAGTATTTTTCCTGTGAGATGAATGTACCTGTGTTCTTTTGCTAAATTTGAAGTCCTAAGTAGAAACTGAGCTCTCCAATCATAAACATCTGAAACTCTATTTTCATCTCATCAGAAAACCCTTTTGCTAGTTCTTCTCTATTGCTTCCAAACATAATGTCATCAACATATACTACAGAAATTAGGAGTTCATTTTCATGGGCCTTTATATATATATTGTTGTCTACTCTGTTGGGGTTCCCGTGTTTTGGCCAGATTGGCAAGACCAAAAGATGAGACAACATAGAACCACTTTCAGACCTTAGGATCTAGCCCTCCTAGGTCCAGAGAGGGATCTCTCTATATGAGTCAAAGTGTATGTCTTTGGAGCTCTAAGTTATGATTTTAGGCTAGTTATATGCACGGGGTTTGTTTGTTTTTTTATGTTTGGTTGTTGGGAATCAGGAAAGAAGGATCCAATATAATACAAGGATGAGCGAAGAGGAAATTAGGCAAAGGTAGATAACTCAGAGAACGTCAAGGCCATTGGGAAATGGAGTCAAGAGAGGATTTCCTTGTGTTCAATGTGCAAGCTTTCAGTTGTGCTAGTCATCCAGAGCATTTGGATCTTAAAGATGATATTTGGAATGGGACATTAAGGACTGAAAATGAAAGGAGAAGAACCATCCAATTCTGTCTATAGATCAGGTCAAAGGTCATTTAACTCCAGACCTTCTTGGACAAAATCAGAGGAAATACAAGGGATCTTAGAAAGGCTTAATTGAGATGGAAAGATCCTAGTGAGGCAGAGACAGGGTTCTAGACCTCCCAGTGTTCTCAACTCATCCAGCTAAATCCTCACAAGAACATCTAAACATAGATTTATTCAATTCATACATTAGAGAGCAGGAAATGACATCCACTACACTGGTTAAATCAATTGAAATCAATATTCAGATACACATATAAGCAGAAAACATAAAAGGCTAGGAGAGCAGCAACATAAGGTACCTATCAAGGGTAAATATTATGCCAAACTTCTGATACGAGCCAATAGAAATGGAATGAAATGAAATCAAACACAGAGATAGGAAAACATCACCAGCTGCTTTAGATCAGGATCCAAAGAAATATGCTTGTCATATTAAAAACAACACCAATCAGGTACATCATTGCCCACAGCTTGAACATTCAGTATGAATACATCAAATCTCAGCCTATCGTACAATATTACACAGAGAACTTGTCTCAAGAGGAAAATTCTTGCATTTCTCTGATATCTCATCAACAACCTTACAATGTTTCTTTCTAAGATTTATAGCGGAAGAGGAGCAGAAGAGGTAGATGAAAAACTAAATGCTGTATTAAACTCTTGAAAAGAAAGAGGGCCGAAACCCATTCTGTTTTAACGCTGGGCATTTAATCTCTGTTACCCCTTGACAAAAGAGTGATCTTCTTTTGGGTATGACTCTGACGTGTTTCGGTTGTGGTACCTTTGGTGATTTGACCAAAAATATAATAAACTGCTGAGATTCTGCCCTATAAATGCTCTGGTGGTTTTGAACTGTTGTCAGGGTAGAAATTCCTTCAGGGACATTGTGCATAATAAAAGTTGTATGGGCGCCCTATACTTGATGAAGAAAAACATTATATTGATGAATAAACCCTGATATTACCTTTTACTTGTGCTCATGACCTTTTGATCGATCCTCGGGGTCTTCAAACTGGTGTTTTGCCTCTTAAACCGTTGATTTAAGGCTTAAGTTGCTCATTGGCGTGCCTTAATCTCTCTGTTTTGTACTGAAACATTCTGCTGCTTCATCTCTACCTCTGTCCATGCATTTCAAGCTTTAGTGGCACCGGTAGGTTCTCCACAGAGTTTTAAACCCTGTTTCTTTAAATGATCATCCTGTTTTCACCTTCCTGGGTCTTTGCTCATAAATTCAGCCGCTGAAGATGATCCTCCTTGATGTCTCTGTCACTGCAACAGAGGTTGCGCATTATGGCAATATTTTATCATTTAAAACCCTGAAAAACACGAAAAATACAAAGAAAAAAATGGACGGGGTGGCAGATGATGTGGATAATGAGCGTGATTGTGCAGATGATGAGATGGAGGGGAAAACTTGCAGAGAAATGGTGAAAAAATGCTACGGTGGAGGTTAGCGGTCTGCGGAGTGAAATATGGATGGAAAAACCTTAAAAACATGAAAAGAGCCAATTTTATGCAATGAGATGGCGATTGTACGATGAATGCACATGGGGGTGACGTGGCGAAGGCCGAGCGGTAGCGGAATATTCAGTCAGTGGGCAAACGAAACTGGACCGTCTGATCTTAAAGGGGATCTATGGCGGAAAACACATCTGGGGTGATAGACAGTGGGCCAGGGATATGGCGGAGATGGTTTAACTCGTGCGCAGCTTTGTTTATGGATGACCGTCGGATGAGGTGCTCAGGATCGGACGGCTTGCGCACATTTCACTGCGAGACTTGGGCCGAAAGATAATGTGCAGGGGATGGGCAGTTTTGCCATCATACAAAAGACACGTGGCGCGCGATGAGTGGAATCGTTGGGTGCTCAGGGAAAACCACCCACCGTGCATAAGCGGTGCGGGATAAACCAGTTTGTTTTATGGCTGTTGCGTGGTGGGGACCACAAGGACAGGCGCATTCCAGACCGTTGATCTGGCTAATGAGCGGACGGCGATGGCACGTTTAGAGGGATGCACCGTGGGCATGGGAGATTAGCGCCTTTTGGACTGGCAGATGGTTACAACGCTGGGTTTTTTGGAAGGTAAAGGAGCGCGGGGCTATCAGAAGAGGGGTTAGGCCTGATATAAGGTTCAGAGTGGGTTTTTAAGCCTTTTCAATGCATTTTGAAACCTTATAAGGGTAACGATAGGAAGATAAATGGCGAATCAGGCTAAACTAGGGACATGGGTAGAATTTGAAGGGGGTTTTGGGAGGCTTCAGGAAATTGGAGGGGAATTCGACAAGGGGAACACATAGGTTAAGATGGGATAATTTGTAGGGGTATAAGGGGGAAAACAGGCCCTTTGAGAAATGGATTAGCAGGGGGAAACTATTTTAGGCACAACACTAAGAGACTTCAAGGATGATGGGTTTTCAGGAAAAGGCATTCCTTGAAGGCTCCAAAGCAAACTAGCCCCCAGCTTGCTTGTCAATAATTTCATAGGGGGGCTAACAGTGGCTCCACATGGGGATGGCTTCTTCTTGAAGGAGTCAAGAACCAGAAATAATCTTTGGAGTAGGCCAAATGCCTGCTGCTATAAGCCATCGTTCTTCTTTGATTTTCAGCTGCCACAATATGTCAGATATATTAATCAGCAGAAATACTTTCTCCCAACCAAACTACCTACCCATACTACAGTCCTAGCATTTTTTCCTCCTTTAGGGTGCATTTGAGCTAGCAGACCCTTCACATCATTTATTCATGAAAACATAAAACAAACCTATTCTAAATCTACCCTTATTACTCCATGAGACCAGGTTAGACTGTTGGTCTCATTTGATTCTCTACCTATTCTACTACCTGCTGGGATTAAACTATCTAGCAAGTTTCTTCTCTACATTCTAAGACAGAAATTGAGAACATTCAAGCCAAGATTAGACTGTCTGACCTGCTAGACTTTGCATAAATTAAAAACAACTAACTACATGCTCACACACTGAGCTTTATTGAGCTTTTCCTACCTACCCTACTCTAATGGGAATATTTACAGTCTAGCTTACAAACATTTTCTTCCAATGCAACCAGTCCTTCAAGAGATCCCATGACTGGTCCTTCTTTCTCAACTCTTTGAGCAGGCTAGATAGACAGGGCAGCTCCCACTCTTTTTGATCTACAACATCAGCTATAAAAAAATTTCTAGTTGTCTGCAACATGCTGCTCAAAAATACCTTTGATCCTTCTTCAAATGTTTGCATGAAATGTGCATAAGGATCATGATATGATACCTGGTGATAAATGTGTGGCAGGTAGGCTTCAACCAGGATTTCTTCTTCCTCCACTGGATCAAGAATAAAGCTCTCTTGGGAAAGAGAATCTCCTTCATCTTCTTCATTTTCTGAACTGGAGGACTCATCATAGACTGCAGCTGTGTCCTCCTGGAGCTCTGATATGGTCTGATCTGATGTGCTGAGCTCTGTGAAGAGATCCATGTATTCTCGAGCAATGGTGTGTTCCATTGTTTCCTATTTTTCAAGAGAATACTCGTTATTTTCATCTTTCCCAAGAATCTCTTCTTTGCTTTTCTCCTCATCGTCTGAAAAGGAAGGCTGCTGGTCTCCTATCTCACTGATGATATGTGGTAAAGCAGTATGAAGATTCAAATAATCTTCATCTGATATTATACTGTTGTAGCTCTCTCCATCAGTATCGTAAATAGGCTGACTGGTTTCATTACTTTCCTGAAAGCGCTGGCTCTGATCTTCCTCCCATGAATCTAAGGATGATGGTCCTGCAAGCTCGGCTTCCCTTTGAAAACACTCATCATCAAACAGATCATAAATAGGAAAACCATAACTGAACGTAACGTCACCCACCAAAACTTCTGGATTTTCAGTAGGTCTTTCCTCGCCCTGATCCACAGAGGAGTCTTCTGGATCTACATCAGTTCGGCAGGAGGTTTCAGAGGAGGTCTGTGTGTATGATATTCATTCCATCTCTTCATATATCAACTAAGGACTTTCTCCTTCATCTTTAACAGAAAAACCGCAGTCTTCTGCACCCCGTATGAACTGATCCTGAGGCGGGATATCTCCGTGAGCCTCATCTTGAGAACTTCTCCGAGCAAGAGAAAACTCCAGACCAATATAATTGTACTCGTCATGCTCATTTTCCAGGTCTGGAGTTAGCACTTGCTCAGAAAAATTCATGGGCTGCTCCGAATAATCATCATTCGCATTCATATTAGCCATATACATCTCCAGCACTTTACCAAACGTTTCTGTTAATTCATATAATTGATCATACAAAGCATCATACTTTGTATCCCTGTCCATGTTTGGATTCATGCTTTTGCAAAGAAGGCTACTGCTTCTTCTCAACCAGCTCAAAGTCCTCCACCAGTGGAGTCATTTGGTCTTTGGATAGTTATGGAGTGTGGAGTCGCCAGGTGGATGAATTTTACTGTTTGGAATAGGCTGATGTCCACCTTCAGCAATTAAAAGCTAATCTAAAGGCAAAGTGGTCTAGCTCCCCAGTGGAGTCACCATTATGTTGGGGTTCCCGTGTTTTGGCCAGATTGGCAAGACCAAAAGACGAGACAACATAGAACCACTCTCAGACCTTAGGATCTAGCCCTCCTAGGTCTAGAGAGGGATCTCTCTATATGAGTCAAAGTGTATGTCTTTGGAGCTCTAAGTTATGATTTTATGCTAGTTATATGCACGGGGTTTATTTGTTTGTTTATGTTTGGTTGTTGAGAATCAGGAAAGAAGGATCCAATATAAGACAAGGATGAGTGAAGAGGAAATTAGGCAAAGGTAGATAACTCAGAGAACATCAAGGCCATTGGGCAATGGAGTCAAGAGAGGATTTACTTGTGTTCAATGTGCAAGCTTTCAGTTGGGCTAGTCATCCAGAGCATTTGGATCTTAAAGATGATATTTGGAATGGAACAATAAGGAATGAAAATGAAAGGAGAAGAACCATCCAATTCTGTCTATAGATCAGGTCAAAGGTCATTTAACTCCAGACCTACTTGGAAAAAATCAGAGGAAATACAAGGGATCTTAGAAAGGATTAATTGAGATGGAAAGATCTTATTGAAGCAGAGACAGGGTTCTAGACCTCCCAGTGTTCTCAACTCATCCAACTAAATCCTCACAAGAACATCTAAACATAGATTTCTTCAATTAATACATCAGAGAGCAGGAAATGACATCCACTACACTGGTTAACTCAATTGAAATCAATATTCAGATACACATATAAGCAGAAAACATAAAAGGCTGGGAGAGCAGCAACATAAGGTACCTATCAAGGGTAAATCTTATGCCAAACTTTTGATGCGAGCCAGTAGAAATGGAATGAAATGAAATCAAACACAGATATAGGAAAAAATCACCAGCTGCTTTAGATCAGGATCCAAAGAAATATGCTTGTCATATTAAAAACAACACCAATCAGGTACATCATTGCCCACAGCTTGAACATTCAGTATGAATACATCAAATCTCAACCTATCTTACAATATTACATAGAGAACTTGTCTCAAGAGGAAAATTCTTGCATTTCTCTGATATCTCATCAACAACCTTACAATGTTTCTTTCTGAGATTTATAGCTGAAGAGGAGTAGAAGAGGTAGATGAAAAACTAAATGATGTATTAAACTCTTGAAAAGAAAGAGGGCCGAAACCCATTCTGTTTTAACGTTGGGCATTTAATCTCTGTTACCCCTTGACGAAAGAGTGATCTTCTTTTGGGTATGAATCTGACGTGTTTCGGCTATGGTACCTTTGGTGATTTGACCAAAAATATAATAAACTGCTGAGAATCTGCCCTATAAATGCTCTGGTGGTTTTGAACTGTTGTCAGGGTGGAAATTCCTTCAGGGACATTATGCATAATAAAAGTTGTATGGGCGCCCTATACTTGATGAAGAAAAACATTCTGCTGATGAATAAACTCTGATATTACATTTTACTTGTGCTCAGGACCTTTTGATCGATCCTTAGGGTCTTTAAATTGGTGTTTTGCCTCTTAAACCGCTGATTTAAGGCTTAAGTTTCTCATTGGCGTGCCTTAATCTCTCTGTTTTGTACTGAAACATTTTTTTGCTTCATCTCTGCCTCTGTCCGTGAATTTCAAGCTTTAATGGCACCGGTAGGTTCTCCACAGAGTTTTAAACCATGTTTCTTTAAATGATCGTCCTGTTTTCACCTTCCTGGGTCTTTGCTCATAAATTCAGCCGCTGAAGATGATCCTCCTTGATGTCTTTGTCACTGCATTAGAGGCTGCACATTATGGCAGTCTTTTATCATTTACAACCCTGAAAAACATGAAAACTACGAAGAAAACAATGGACAGGGTGGCGGATGATGTGGATAATGAGCATGATTGTGCAGATGATGAGAAGGAGGGGAAAACTTGCAGAGAAATGGTGAAAAAATGCTACGGTGGAGGTTAGCGGTCTGCGGAGTGAAATATGGATGGAAAAACCTTAAAAACATGAAAAGAGCCAATTTTATGCAATGAGATGGCGATTGTACGATGAATGCACGTGGGGGTGACATGGCGAAGGCCGGGCGGTAGCGGAATATTCAGTCAGCGGGCAAACAAAACTGGACCGTCTGATCTTAAAGGGGATCTACGGCGGAAAACACATCTGGGGTGATAGACAGTGGGCCAGGGATACGGCGGAGATGGTTTAACCCGTGCACAGCTTTGTTGATGGATGACCATCAGATGAGGTGCTCAGGATTGGATGGCTCATGCACATTTCGCTGTGAGACTTGGGCCGAAAGATAATGCGCGGGGGATGGGCGGTTTTGCCGTCGTACAAAGGACACGCGGCACGCGATGAGTGGAATCGCTGGGTGCTCGGGGAAAACCACCCACCATGCATAAGCGGTGCGGGATAAACCAGGTTTTTTTATGGTTGTTGCATGGCGGGGACCACAAGGACAGGCGCATTCCGGACCGTTGATCTGGCTGATGAGCGGACGGCGATGGCGCGTTCAGAGGGATGCACCGTGGGCATGGGAGATTAGCGCCTTTCGGACTGGCGAATGGTTACAGTGCTGGGTTTCGTGGAAGGTAAAGGAGCGTGGGGCTATCAGAAGAGGGGCTAGGCCTGATATAAGGTTCAGAGTGGGTTTTTAAGCCCTTTCAATGCATTTTGAAACCTTATAAGGGTAACGATAGGAAGATAAATGGCGAATCAGGCTAAACCAGGGATATGGGTAGAATTTGAAGGGGGTTTTGGGAGGCTTCAGGAAATTGGAGGGGAATTTGACAAGGGGAACACATAGGTTAAGATGGGATAATTTGCAGGGGTATAAGGGGGAAAACAGGCCCCTTGAGAAATGGATTAGCAGGGGGAAACTGTTTTAGGCACAACACTAAGAGACTTCAAGGATGATGGGTTTTCAGGAAAAGGCATTCCTTGAAGGCTCCAAAGCAGATTAGCCCCCAGCTTGCTTGTCAAGAATTTCATAGGGGGGCTAACATACTCCACCTCTTTTAAAGCCTTGTTTTTGCAAATATTTATCCAGTCTGTAGTACCAAGCACGAGGAGCCTGTTTTAATCCATATAGAGCCTTCCTCAGTCTGCACACATATTCTTCTTTGTCTATTAATGAGAAGCCTTCTGGTTGTTCCATGTAGACTTCTTCTTATAAGTCTCCAATCAGAAATGCAGATTTTACATCCATTTGATATACCTTGAAGTTTTGGTAGCATGCAAATGCCAGGAACATTCTGATAGCTTCCATTCTGGCTACAGGGGAAAATGTTTCATCGTAATCAAGTCCTTCAATTTGTGAATATCCTTTGCAGACAAGTCTGACTTTGTTCCTTATTACCTGTCCTTCCTCATTCATTTTATTTTTGAATACCCATTTTGACCCTATGAAATTATTCTCAGTGGGTCTAGGAACAAGTTCCCATGTATTGTTTTTCTCAATTTGGTCCAATTCTTCATTCATAGCATTCACCCAAGACTTGTCCTTGTTGGCTTCTTCAAATTTCTTTGGCTCTATTTGTGACAACATGGCTATGTATACCTCTTCAGTTTGTTTTTTTAGCTGCCTTCTTGTTTGGACCCCTACTCTCTTGTCTCCAATGATCTAATCTTCAGGATGGTTCTTCTGAGTATATCTTGAGGGAGCTTTCGAGCTCAGCTCTGCATCTTCTATTGTCTGGCTTGTTTCATCATCATCTTGGTTTTCTTCTTCATGACTGTCTGATGGACTGTTGCAGTCTGTATCTCTTGTATTGTTTGGAAGTTCTTCATCAAATCTCACGTCAATGCTTTCTACTATTTTTCAAAGGGTCTTGTTGTAGCACCTGTACCCTTTACTTTTGGAAGCATATCCTAGAAAAATCCCTTCATCTGCTCTTGCATCAAATTTCCCAAGATTTTCATCATTATTCTTTATATAACATTTTCTTCCAAAAATTATAAAATGTTTGATTGAATCTGGCTTTCCATGCCATAGTTCACAGGGATTCTTGTCATTGCTTTGCCTTGAGTGAGCTTTATTAAGGATATGCACCGCTGTGTGTACTGCTTCTGCCCAGAAGGTTTGAAGAATATTACTCTCTTGTATCATGGCTCTAGCAATTTTTTGAACAGATATGTTTTGTCTCTCTGCTACTCCATTCTGTTGAGGTGTCCCTACAATAGTAAATTGTTTTTTTATGCCATATTCATTGCATAGATCTGTAAAGTCATAATCTGTGAATTCACCTCCTCTGTCTGATCTGATGCATTTTAGCTTGCATCCTGTCTGATTTTCTGCTAATGCTTTGAATATTTTGAATTTGTCCAGAGCTTCTGATTTATTCTTGAGAAATCCAACCCATGTCATTCTGGAGAAATCATCTATTATCAGCATGAAGTAGGATTCTCCACTTGGTGTTTTAGTTCTTGCAGGTCCACACAAATCCATGTGCACAAGATGGAGTGGTCTTCTTGTTGATAACTCATCTTTGGCCTTAAAGGATGTGCGGGTCTGTTTACCCAATTGACAAGATTTGCATATGGTATTAGAAGGCCTTCTTATTTTTGGCATGTCTCTGACCACTTTCTTCTTGCTCATTCTGATGATATGATTGAAGCTGAGATTTCCCAATCTCCCATGCCATAACCATGACTCCTCAAGTTTACTAAGATGGAATGCTTCATCTTCCTCTTTCATGATGTAAACATTTCTCTCTATTCGAACACCTTTGAGCAGAGTCTTACCTATGGTGCTTGATCTGACTTCACAATCTTGTTCTCTGAAAAGAACTTCGTAGCCTTTATCACACATTTGACTGACACTCAACAAATTTTCTTTCAACCCATCTACAAATAGTACATATTGGGCCTTACCTCTGCCATTATCTAAGCTGACTGAGCCCTTTCCCTTGATTTTTCCTGATTTATCATTGCCAAAAGTAACATTACCAGTTTTCTTTTCATCAAAAGTTATAAATTTTCTCCTGTCTCCAGTCATATGCTTTAAGCAACCACTGTCCAGATACCATTGCCTTTTCAGATCTTGAGCAGTTAGAGCCAAGTCACACTTATTCTCCTTCTTTTTCCACTGGAGGCATCCTTTTTTTTGGTATCTTTTGTGAGATGATGAATCACATCCTTTCAGGGGACATTTGGAAGGCATATGTCCAACTTGATTGCATATACAACATTTGATCATAGTTTTTGCAGAATTGTGAGTATGAACAAAAGTTCTTTGATTCATAAACCTCCTTGAGGTGTTGAACATTAATCTTTTTCCATACTTTCTACATTCAATAATTTTATGGCCAAATTCCTTACAATAAAAACAATAACCATAGAAATTATTTGCATACCTGATGTAAGGTTGTTTTCTCCATTTGTTTGTTTGAGACAGTCTCTTCACTATTTGTATCTTTTGCTGGTTTAAATTACTCCTCCTTGCATGACAGTATGCAGCAATGTGTCCCAGCTTATGGAAGACATAACAGGTGGCATTTTTCATAGGAGGGAAGAATCTCCTTTGATGGCTTCCAGATTTGACATACTCAGGGGTATATGAATCTTTTTCTGTTGTTTGAGTATTTCTTTCATTCTTTGTTATTAGAGGATTTTTCTGGGTTCTGTCTCCCTCCTTACAAGTTTCTTCTTTTGTAGGAATTATTTGAGCTGCTTCATCATCCTTCTTTGCTTTTACAAAAATAATTTCTCTGTTTTCCTTTTCTTTGCTTTTACTTGATTCTCCTTCATAGCCTATTCTAGTTTTTATCATATGAGATCTTTGAGCAACCAGAATTTCATTCAACTTACTAGAGCTTGTTGTTTGAGAAGAATTTATAACCACTTTCCTTTGAGCATTTTCTAATTTCTTCCTGAGACATACTACTTCTTCTTCCAACTTCTCTTGTTCTTGAGTTTTCTCCTTGATTTGCTTAAGTAACATGTCCTCTATCTTCTTGGCTTCTTCAAGCTCTATCTTTAGCTGCATAAGGACTTATGAATTCTATTCTTCTCGTACATACTTGAGGATAATGTCCTTTTTTTCTGCATTTCAGCTTGAGTCTATCAATCTTTTCCAAAGCACTTCTTAGCTCCCCCTCAAGGTCGACTTCACCTTCTTCTTCTTCATCTTCTAGCAGGAGACCTTCAAGTTCTTATATGGCCATCAATAAGAATTCAGTGGTTCCTTCTTCACTTGAAGGTTCATCTTAGTCTTCAGATGCATTGTTTTCTTGTTGAGCATAGAAGGATTTTCTGTTGAACTTCTTTCCTTTCTGCCAGTTTTTTGATGCATTTTTCTCTGTTTCTTGAGCCTGATTCCTTAATTTCTTGTGAGGACACTTAGCAACATAGTGTCCCACTCTTCTACAGTTAAATCATTTGAAATGAAGTTTACCTTTGTATTTACCTGAGCCTCTATCCAATTTCTTGACAAAATTTGCCTCTTCTTCATCTAAGCAAGAGCATATGTCTTCCTCTTCTTCTTTCTTCTTTTCTATTTTGAACGCTGCCTCCCTCGTACTTGGATTCTTCTGTGGGAGCCTCATCTCATATGCTTTTAAATTTCCAAGTAGCTGGTTCATGGCCAAGGTCTCCCAATCAGTTTTTTCTTCTATTTCAGACACTTTGGGATTAAACCTGGATGGAAGAGATCTTATAATATTTTGCACAATTATACTTTCTGGCATGGTTTCTCGAAGAGCTTTCATATTGTTAACAATTTCTGCAACTTTTAGGAAGAAACTGTCAATGTCTTCATCATCATTCATTTTTAAGTTCTCAAACTTGAAGTTTGGCAGTCTTTACTTTCTTGTCTCCTTCATGGATGTTCTCCAGAGTATCCCACATCTCTTTGGCAGTGTCTTTATGCATTACTTTGATAAAATATGCTTCACACAATCCATTCAAGATGGCATTCATGGCTTTTGCATTAGCTACAAAATCTTGTTTGGATTCTTTCTCTAATTCAGTTTCCTTTGGGGCATATCCTAATTCCACAGCACCCCAAACTTCTATTCCTAGAGACATTATGTATGTCCTCATCCTGATTTTCCAAAAGGTATAATTTGCACCTGTAAAGAAAGGGGCTTTATTGGTTGAGCGTCCTTCTCTAATAGCCATCCTGAGAACGTAGAATCTCCTTTCAGTTGTTAAAATGGTACAAAGGAACTTGGCTCTGATACCAATTGTTGAATTCTTAGTTGAACTGAGAGGGGGGGGTGAATCAGTTCAATACATACATGAGCTTTTTAAATTTTCATCAGCTTATTTACAGCTTACTTTTGTATTCAACCTTAGTATATTAACAGTCTTAATATGTTGCAACAAGTATTAAATTAATGTGACGTTAAACTTATTATGAGAGCAGTAAACATTAAGCAGATTTGATAAATCACCTCAGCACACAGGCAACACAGATAGAGATAGCAGATATAAGTGGAAACCCATAAAGGGAGAAAACCACATCTTATTATTGTTGTGATGCAAAGGCAAGCTCCAACTCCCTCTCACCACTGTTTTTCTGCAAGAACCAACCTACAGGAGGCTCCAACCTCAATTTTGCAAGCTACAACTTGCAAGGAAGCTCCAACTCCCTTCAATTTTTTGCAGGCACCAACCTACAGGAGGCTCCAACCTCAGTCAGCTACAACTAACAGCTATCAGGCTTCAACTTGATAAGGAAGCTCCAAATTCCTCAATTTATCACAAGAAGTGTTTGCTGATTTACCTCAGATATAAGCTCTATTCTGTAGCATCTCTTTCTAATCCTATCTTTCTTATCTTCTCTGTCAATATTCTATACTTTTCATTCTCTATTCTTACTCTCTCTCACCTCTCTATGCATATCAAGATGATATTACTTATAGAGAATTCCTAATGATTGTTTGTATTCCTCTAGGAATTCGAAATGGATAGTCATACCTCTTGGTCTTCAGCCTTCTCATTTCTTTTCAACTCACTCAGAAAAATGTAACTGTAGGTGCTTATTTTAAATATTACAGTGGGATATTTGCTCTCTTCCGGAGACTTGCCAATGCATCACAACAATATAAATCAATTAAAAACATTTACATTCAATTACAATTAAAACTCCAACTCAACTCATTCAGCCTTCAGGATCGCTGCGCATTTGTCTTTTCTTTTATTGTGTTTGTCCCTTTCTCTCCTCTGTATGCCTTTCTGTTTATAGCTGCTGCGTAACTCATGTATTTATGTAACTGCACTTTTTATATCATGTGAATCTGTAACGACGCCTTTTATATATATAACAGTGTCTTTTATATATATAACCCAATTTCATTTCTCAGCATAATTATATAGAGTTTAATCATACAAACTGCCTTTTAATACAACTTAAATCAACTCTTGATGTAATAATAAAAGCTTGTTTAACATATAAAATGCCCTTTCGGGCCCACCATCTGAACTTTTTTTTTTGCTCCGATGCGATGAGTTTCCTCCAGAGATTTCCGATTGCGATTGATTGCAATCGCAAACTTCATTTACCAGTTCCGCTGTGCTGCCTTAACTCTGATGCGATTGACCACTGTTCACTTATTTTGCCGATGCGATGGGTCTGATGCAATTAATCACAATAGCAAATTCCATTTGCATGTTCTGATGCCCTACATTAAATCCGATGCGATGTAACACTGTTCTTCCAGAATTCAAACATATATTAACCACCGTTTATATGCCCATCGGGTCCGGGCTTCAATCGCAATCACAATTTTTGGTTGGATGTTCCGATATGCCCCTACTGCGATGCTCCAATGCAATTAGGCCGGAATTAAAATACATATCGATTATGGTTCATTGATCCATTGGGTCTAGACTTTCATCGCAATCGCAACTCTTTGTTTACATGTTCCGCTGCACAGTTTTTCTCTGATGTGATTGGGAAAGGGTCCCACCATATAAGGCTTTGTTACGTTTGGTTCTTTTGATCTCGGGCTCAATAATATGATACATATACTTTGTATTGTAGTCCTGGTCCTTTGTGTATAAACCACTCCATATATATATATATGCATTGTATTTTAACCATTAGCACGAGATATTATGATGTATTCAATTCACGGGCCCACATATATTTGATAGACTTCACACCTTTAATTCATTTAAATGCCTGCGCCCTTTGAACATATAAATCCGCAAATAGATGCATTATATAATATTTGATCTTTATATACATATATGTCAATATATTATATACCAACACATATGTATATATATGCTTCGCATAGATCAAAAGTCAGGCCATGTATTGAACAAAGGTGCTACCCTTTGTTTGATATATATGTATACTTTTCCAATGGTTCAAACCATAATAATACACTTCGTTAAATCCGCAAACCTTAACACATGTGGATGGGCCCCAACGCTAATGGTTGTCTCCATTTGATCAAACGAATATCGCTCAGCGAAGATGCACGAACAATAACGCACGATGGTGCGCAGTGAGAGTCGTTTTGAAAATTTGCTCGGGAACACGTGTCGCTCATCCTGTGGAATCGCTCCCAATCTCTTGAATACCACTTGCCTGTTGAAAGCGGTGCGATGAAAACCATCAGGTGTTCTAAAATGTCGTCACTGTTCACACCTCGTGGTTCCGTTTAGTTGCGCTCGAGGTTCTGCTTCGTTTCTTAACTTCGTTCTTCTATACGTTTCAATGCCTTTGTTGATATAAACTCCGCCCTCTCTTTGTCTTCGCACTCACATTACTTCATTTGATATGGACATCACCATTGTATAACTGAAGGTCCTTTCCTTCGTTTCTCTTCAATGAGGCTTCCTCCACGACTTTGTGGGACACACACTTTCTCGGCATTTACTATTTATTGTATCTACCAGCTGGGGTAGTGATTCTCGGAATAACGGCTCTGCCTCTGCCTCTGCCTTTCTGCGAATAACGGCTCTACCTCTGCCTCTGCCTTTCTGTGATAATGGCTCTACCTCTACCTCTGCCTTTTCTGTACCTCTGCTGCTCGACCTCTGCCTCTGCCTTCGCTGTAAATTTTACCTGCTGTCTTTTGCTGTTGTTCTTTGCCTATCTCTACATTTGCTGCCTTCTTTGTCTGTCTCTATCTTTTCTGCCTCTATTTCAATCAATGAAAACATTTCCAACAAGGCCCCTATGTTTTTTGTTGACATTTGATGAGATTGAAGAGAAATATACATGGTTTAATGAGCTTGGAGAAGAAATTGGTTTTGTGAAGTGGATGAATGGCTTGTTTGCTTCGATGATGGAGAGGTTTGTTTGCAGGATTCCATAGCTTGGTGAATGGTGATGTTTTCCTAATTTTTCTATTGTTTCCTTTCTTATCATTATGTTTCATTTTTATTAGCTACTATTAAACAGAAAAGTATAGGTCGAGACATGTTATTTGAGGCACCTCAGTCCTCCTGTTTGTTATAGCCTTTATGTTTTCTCTTTTGGCCATCTTAAGGAATTCTTTACTGCTCCTTAGGTCCACCAAAAAAAAAAATTTGTTTCATGTATGTTTAGTATGCTAGCTGACAAGTAAGATTCATGGTATTCTATGCTTATTTGAAGTTCTCAAAACCCTATCTTGAAGACTTTTTGTGGAATATTGATTGATTAGGTTGAGATAAAGAGGTATCATTCGATCTTGCCCTTTTTCCATGCTTTTCAACTTGTTTCAGAGTTCCAATAGCTTTAAATATGATGTTTAGGAGTTCCCTCTTCATAAATTAAGTTATTTTTTTAAATCTTGTATGTTTTCCCTAAATCTGAAGGTGAATTTATAAAGTTAGGTGTTCAAATGCTTCTATGTTGTTGGCATGTGTTGTCCTTGATGGAAACCTACTTGATGAAATGAGATTGTTGGCTATATGATGCAAACTGTTTTCCTTGATGGCAACCTACTTGATAAAGTTGATGGCAACCTACTTGATAAAGTTGATGGAAACCTACTTGATGAGTTAAGGGGGAGATTGTTGGAAATATGATACAATGTGTTGACTTTGATGGAACTTGCCTGATGAAGTTGTCCTTAATGGAAACTGACTTGATGAGTTGTCTTTGGATGGCAACCTACTTGATGTAGTTGTTCTTGATGGAAACATGCTTGATGAGTTGCCTATGATAAGCAACCCATGTGTTAATTGTGTAAGAATGATGTATCTATGTGTTAAAAGGGAGGATGATATATCTACAGATTAGCTCAGAAGTAATAGAAGAAAGGAAAAATGATAAATATGATGTGTCACGAGGCATACGCGGGTTTGTTAAGGAGAAGTAGCGTATGCACACGGAAAAGTACGTGCCAAGTCGCATATGCCAATTTGCGCTCTAAATTTAAGAAACCAGGGGACATTACCATGGTATTGACCCAAAGTATTGAGCGCTTGATTATCTATTTGATCCCGTCCAGGAATACCATCGGAAGTGGTGGTTTTGGCTCATGGTATTGACAAAGGCTAAATCTATATAAGGAGAAGAAGGTCATGGTGCAAGGGTGTGCAGGTGTCTGGGTTTTAATGAATACTTCACTCTGAAGTATATATGTATGGAAAGGGTAGCAGTTTTTGGATTGATCTGAATTTATAATGCACCTATGAAGAAAATGATGAAGAGGGATCTCTTGATTTGAAATGTATATGTATTTTCTAAATCTGTTTATGGAATTTTTAGATCTGAGATGAGGCGAAATACTTTCTGAAGTAAAGGATGAAATCTGAGTTGTTTATCTGATCTGAAGAGATGCACAGTCCTGAAAAGTTACAAATGTATACGCAGGTTCGCTTCAGTAAAAGCGTGTGTATACGCGGGCCTGCTTAAGGAAAAGCGCGTATGGGAAGATAGGGTTTTCTGAAGAATGCACAGAAGTATACGCGGGTTGGTGTGCATGAAAGCGCGTACATACGCAGGTTCAGTGAAGTAAAAGCGCGTATGGAAACTAGGGTTTGTTGAAGTAAGTGGAATGAAATGTCTGATCTGTTTTGTTGTTTTACTGTTATCTGTCAATGATGTATTCATACAGAACTGGGTTGTTTGATTGATGAATATGCTGCTGATTATGTTAATTGAAGATCAAGTTGTTCGTTGATTAGTTGATGATTCAATGAATGAATTGATGGGATTATAAGTTTCAATTTGATGAATGTTGAGCTTAAATGTGTGGAGTGGGTCTAGTCTGAAAATATGATGAAAAGTGGCCTACAAGATGTGTTGTATGGAAGCTGTTGGATCCAGTATGAAAATTGATGAAACGTGGTCCATGGTGGTGCTGAGGGTCAAAGCCTTCAGTGAGGGGGTTGTAGCTCCCTTCCAGTGGTAGCTGGTAAACGAGACCAGGGGGTAGTGGCTCCCTTCCAGGAGAGGCTGGTAAACGAGTGCAGGGGGTAGTGGCTCCCTTCCAGGAGAGGCTAGTAAACGAGAGCAGGGGGTAGTGGCTCCCTTCCAAGAGAGGTTGGTAAACGAGAGAAGGTTGTAGCTTTCTGCAGGTGGGTGCCTGCGTGATGGTATGAGTCTGCGCCAGTACATGGTTGTAAGATTTTTTCTTTATAATAAAATATTGAAGATAGAGACGACGGCAGCGGTGGTTTTCTCCCAACTTGGGTTTCCACCTTAAATCCTGGTGTTCATGTGTGTTGCTTATGTGTGATGGTTTATTCTGTTATTACTGCACATGCTTACTGCTAACTAAACATCTGATGAATGAATGATGCATAGATCTAAGTAAAGAACTAAATGCATAATAAGATCTCTGTATATACACAAGTTTTATGGAGGTTATCCGCGTGTATACGCGAGTTGTGTTCAGTAAAGTAGCGTATGGGTTTTAGAGAAAGAAAAAGTAAAAAGTTCTGAGTATGCTCTAAATACTGATTCACCCCCCACCCGATTCAGTATTTTTCCCAACATATGTTTCACTGGAATGTTCATGTTATATGTTTATCAATCTAGATATTGTTCATAGAGATCAATGGTTTGCCCTACCTCATGAGTTATTCTTCAGACTATATATGTGTAAGACCTCTTAGTCTTTTCCCCAACTTAATATTCATTACACCATCATACATCACCTTAAGGATCCATTACCTTGCTAAATCGGCCCTGCAATACACTCTGTTTCATCATTTAAACATTCTTGACTTTCACTTGACTCCATTGCCCAATGGCTTTGACATACTCTCACTCCACCTATTTCATTTGACCATCTTTCCCAACCAAAAAAATCAACAAACCCTATACCTAACAACTAGCCTAAAATCAAAACCTTGGAGCAAAAAGAACACATCCTTTACATCCAATAGAGATATCCCTCTCTGAGTCCAGGAAGGCTAGGTCCTCAGACTCCGAAGCTTGGTTCCATGTTACCCTATCATTTGGTCTGCCAATCTTCCAAATCACGGGACCCTAACAATGTATTCATTAAGATAATTTCAATTTCTAATCTCCTTGATCATTAAATTGATCTCGTTTTAGATTGTTATATTTCATATGCCTTTGATCCCTTATATGTTTGTATTTGTAGGTTTCATCAAAGCATTGAGGAGCTACAACAGAATAGAGAAGGGATCTTCATCAAGCATTTCACAAAGAGGTAAGAACACCACTCCACTTCTCTAGTTTTAATTATTTAAACAAAGTTAGCTTAGGGAAAGATATATTCTTATGTATGTTTGTTTCTATTTTTCCTTTAGGATTATAGGGAGATCGCTTTTATCAACAAAAGGGATTTTTTTGTATAACAATGATCTGAAATTGTGATAACAAAGAATTTCTCATACAGAGATTGACTGTAGGGGCATTCACCGAATATTTCACCTTTACTAGAAAGGATGAATCCGGAGGCTACCTGGCCCTTCTACAGACTCTGCCTAAAGAAATAAAATGTAATCACAAAGATCCGATCAATGAAAGTATTTGTTTTAACTGCAAAGTATTCATTGATCCAACTTTAATGTGTGAATAGACAAGTATACATATTCTGCAAATGAAGTGTAGTGTTTTGAAGATGAACTAACAAGTTTTGTTCTCTGTTTAAACCAGCTTGGGGAAAGTTTGCTTATAAAAATTTACTGTTTAAAAGAGCAGAATCTGAAAATATGCAGCAAAATTATACAGTATGACAGCAAATAATTGTTTAAGTGGTTCACCCCTCTCTTGGGCTACCTCCGCTGGGTCCAAAAGCCTCTAATTAGGATTTTTCTCCTTTGATTAAATGCTCAAAATGTGAATACAACTGTATAGAAGCCTCAGATGGAAAAATACACTATAAAAATAGATTTAGAAGGCCCAAATCAGTCTAAAATGACTAAACATTCACCTCCATTGGATGAAGGTAGTCCAAAACAGCTCTTCTTCCCTTAGGCCCTGGTGGCTCCACGACCAAAAACGCTGGTAAATTCTCTGTTAGAGCACCCTGATGGCTCTGAAAACACTTCCAAAAACTTCAGAATGATATTTACACCCAAAATAAAATAAAAATTCGTATCAAAAGGCCTCTCCTTGCCAAAGTTATGCCACATTTACTAACTGTCAATTTGGCCTAACAAAACTCCAGTTAAATCTGGCTGACTGCCAGATAACCCGACTAAAATGGTGGTTGGCGCCAAAATTGGACGAACTGCCGAAATCCCTGCCAAAATTAAAGGGCTAAGGTGATAAGCCCATACGGCCAGGCCCGTCGGAGAAGGTTTAGTAACTTGATTTTTATACGTTGGAACTTAAATATATAACCATATGATTTAATGAATTCTGCTCCCGGTGCTATTAACACAGGACCACGTCCCAAACGAATTCCACGCCAACGATTTACACTTTTGGTTCCGCGCTGTGGGTCATATGGAAGAGGGGGCTGGCCCCCTTTCGGGGCCCGCCCAAACCAACTTTAACATTTAAATGAAAATGCGTTGCATTGTTTTAACAAGTGCCACCGTTGGCCCAGTGGTTAAGCTGCCCGGTTGACATCCCGCTGACCCATGTTCGAATCCTGCCAAGTGCATAAAACAAATTTTTTAACACGCCATTCCATTTGACCTTGGGGCCACGTGGCGCCCTTTAATTGGCTGCGCCTGGAATATTTCACAGAATATTCTGTGGAATATTACACGAAATATTTCTAGAATATTCTGTGGAATATTCTTTTTTTAATAAAAATATATTTTTTCCAAAGTCAAATTTTGACCATTTTTAATTGAAACTCGTGAACTTCAAAGCCGAATATCTTCTTCATACGGCGCCGGATTTGAGTTCCATTCGCGGCGTTGGGATCATATTGACGCGCTCTTTCCAGTCAATCTATTTTGGAGCAATTTTGAGCAACTTCATTTTTTAGCATTTTTCTTCAAGAGACTTGATCTCCTGATCACACCTCCCAAATGGGAAGCTTTTGGACCCTCAAAAGCTTTCTGATTACTGAAAGTGATGATGTGGAGACTGATTCTCCACTCTTCCACCTTTGAACAACTGAAATCTACCCAATTTCATCAACTGAAGCTTTTGAGAGAATGATAACCTATCTCTGGAATCAACTGATCGACCATTGCTTAGATTGACGGAGTCATGATGCAAATGATTAAAATTTTCAGAACAGCAATTGTAATTTGCAGAAAACAAACTTTTTCTACATTGATCAAACTTCCCAGAAGACTTAAAATGACTTTCACCTTGCAAACTGTTCCCATGGCGAATTGTACCATTCTGAAACCAACATTTTCCCATGCTGAATTGGGTGTCCTTCTTGCTTGCACTGCTTTGCTTTGACACTTCATTCACTGCATTGGCTGACCCAAAAGGTAATTCGTGTAACATAACATCATCTTTTTTCAAAGACAAACTGTTATCAAACTGAGACATATTATTAGCAACATCATAAAAAGGCGAATGCTCAAAATCTGGTCGTTTCAACATCAACAAAGTTAGACTTTGACTTGCATTAACCAATATTTTTAATTGACCTGCATGGAGTAATGAAGATTCCAGCTTCTTCTTGTGAGCTCTCACAATGTACTCTTTACCATCTTTAAACAAGTGATACTTGTTTTCATGGCGATGAAATATGGCCTTCTTGTCAAATAAATAAGGACTTCCCAAAACAATACCTGAGATATCAAGCGGCACCACATCAAGTTCAACTGTGTCAATAAAGTGTGCAGTTATTGCAAAGCACAATATGCACTTCCTTGAAACTTGCAAATTGGAATCCTTGCATATCCATCCAAGTGGATAAGGCTTCAGATGTGGAATTTTCTCAAGCTTCATCTGCTTGACCAAGTCTTCAGAAATAAGATTAGCTTGTGACCCACTATCAAACAGTGTGTCAATTTTTGTATGTTTGGAAATTACCCTCACATGGAAAAGCTCTATTCTCCTCTTTTCGTCATGAGTATCTTTGTGACAATTCAAAGAGCTAGAACTGGGAATTGTGTCTTGCACCACTTCTTTCCCCTTAGTGTTCTTTAAAACCATGCCTATGCTTTTTGTCTCATCTCCTGAGTCTGACCCTAAGTCTTGCTCAACTGTTGCTACAGTTTTCTCCTTTTCTTTGGTCTTGTTTTTGTTCTTGAATTTTTCTGGTTTCAGTTCAGGATGAAGCTTCCAACAATGATCTTCATCGTGACTTGTCTTATAATAGTTCTTGCAAAAGAACTTTCCTTTGTCTTTTCTTGAATTTGCAACTCTCTTCTTTCCTTTTTTTTTGAAATTACTATCCTCATCAAAAGAATCAAAAGCATTCTTTCCTCTAGCTTCTAAATGTGTAGCCTACACACAGACTTCATCTAAGCTGGTAAGATTAAACATTAGGATAGTATGTTGTAGGTAATTGTGCAAACCTCCTATGTATTTCAACAAGGTGTCTTGACTTTGTAAGTCTTCTCCAAGTAGAAGTGCTCTCCTTCTAAACTCTTGGGTATAATCTTGCACATTTTGACCCTTAAGTTGCCTAAAATTTTTCCAATTCAAGATTTCTTTCTGAATATGAGCAAGAGGATAAAACTGTTTCTTAATGGCTGTAATAAACTCATTCCAAGTTAGAGTTATCTTACCATACTTTTTAATCTCCTCTCTAGTCTTGGCTTCCCACCAAACCAAAGCTGCTCCATCCATTCTCAAAGAGGCTAATTGAATTTTTGTGTCATCATCATGCAAATTCTGAATTCTTAGATAGACTTCCAGCTGTCTAATCCAGTTATCCAATTTTTCTGCATTCACATCACCATTAAACATCGGCAACTCAAACTTCACATCAAGCTTTAACAAAGGATTTTTAAGAGATTTTTTTGTTTTGTGTGACTGATTAACAGAAGTAGAAGAGGATGATGTGGAGGAAGAGGATGACGATGGAGATGAAGGATCACCATTTCCTCCATTCCCTTTCTTAGACTCATCTTTGTCTTTCTTTCCTCCTGAAGAATCTCCTTCTTCTCTTTGGTTTCTAGACCCTTCTCCAGCAATCCTATCATTTCTCTCCTGGTATAGGATCCTAACCATCTCAGTCAACTCCAAGAAATATTTTCTAAAGACTCTTTCTTCTTCCTTGGGATCCATTTCCTCATGTACTTCT
This sequence comes from Pinus albicaulis, assembly GCA_034641835.2. NCBI lineage: Eukaryota > Viridiplantae > Streptophyta > Pinopsida > Pinales > Pinaceae > Pinus > Pinus albicaulis. Next base: position 67,745,348 of record CM076571.1, read on the forward strand.
CCTTCTCTGGAATACATGTTTGTGGCTGATTCTAAGGCTAATGAGGATGAAATGGAAGGTGGATGTAATGGAACTCTAGCCCTCCTTGGTTGAGGATTAACTTGTTCTCTAACCAATTGACCTGCCCCTCTTTGCAATTTCAGCCTAGTGAGCATCAAATTTTGTAGAATAACACAATTTACTTGCACAAATTTCACAAACTCTTAAGAAAAACCTTGAGCTCTGATACCAACCTGATCTGAAATTGTGAGAAAAAATAATTTCTCATACAGAGATTGACTGTAGGGGCATTCACCGGATATTTCACCTTTACTAGAAAGGATGAATCCGGAGGCTACCTGGCCCTTCTACAGACTCTGCCTAAAGAAATAAAATGTAATCACAAAGATCCGATCAATGAAAGTATTTGTTTTAACTGCAAAGTATTCATTTATCCAACTTTAATGTGTGAATATACAAGTATACATATTCTGCAAATGAAGTGTAGTGTTTTGAAGATGAACTAACAAGTTTTGTTCTCTGTTTAAACCAACTTGGGAAAAGTTTTCTTATAAAAATTTACTGTTTAAAAGAGCAGAATCTGAAAATATGCAGCAAAATTATACAGTATGACAGCAAATAATTGTTTAAGTGGTTCACCCCTCTCTTGGGCTACCTCCGCTGGGTCCAAAAGCCTCTAATTAGGCTTTTTCCTCTTTGATTAAATGCTCAAAATGTGAATACAACTGTATAGAAGCCTCAAATGGCCAAATACACTGCAAAAATAGATTCAAAAGGCTCAAATCAATATAAAATGACTAAACAAACACCTCCATTGGATGAAGATAGTCCAAAACAACTCTTCTTCCCTTAGGCCCTGGTGGCTCCACGACCAAAAATGCTGGTAAATTCTCTGTTAGAGCGCCCTGATGGCTCTGCAAACACTTCCAACAGCTCCAGAATGATTCCAAAACCCAAAATCAAAAAACAATTCGTATCAAAAGGCCTCTCCTAGCCAAAGTTATGCCACATTTACTAACTGTCAGTTTGGCCTAACAAAACTCCAGTTAAATCTGGCTGACTGCCAGATAACCCGACTAAAATGGTGGTTGGCACCAAAATTGGACGAACCTCCCAAATTCCCGCCAAAATTAAAGGGCTAAGGTGATAAGCCCATACGGCCAGGCCTGTAAGAGAAGGTTTAGTAACTTGAGTTTTATACGTTGGAACTTAAATATACAACCATATGATTTAATGAATTCCGCTCCCGGTGCTATTAACACGGGACCACGTCCCAAATGAATTCCGTGCCAACGATTTACACTTTTGGTTCCGCGCTGTGGGTCATATGGAATAGGGGGTTGGCCCCCTTTCGGGCCCCGCCCAAACCAACTTTAACATTTAAATAAAAATGTGTTTCATTGTTTTAATAAGTACCACCGTTGGCCCAGTGGTTAAGCTGCCCGGTTGACATCCCGCCGACCCATGTTCAAATCCTGCCGAGTGCATAAAACAATTTTTTTAACACGCCATTCCATTTGACCATGGGGCCACGTGACGCCTTTTAATTGGCTGCACCTGGAATATTTCGCAAAATATTCTGTGGAATATTCCATGGAATATTTCCAGAATATTCTGTGGAATATTCTTTTTTTAATAAAAATATATTTTTTCCAAAGTGAAATTTTGACCATTTTTAATTGAAACTGGCGAACTTCAAAGCCGAATATCTTCTTCATACAGCGTCAGATTTGAGTGTCGTTCGCGACGTTGGGATCGTATTGACGAGCTCTTTCCAGTCGATTTGTTTTGGAGCAATTTTGAGCAACTTCATTTTTGAGCATTTTTCTTCAAGAGACTTGATCTCCTAATCAAACAAATTGGCAACCATACTAGGGAACATCTTAGTTCTCTTGTTTTTCGTTGGGTTTGCTTTCCAATTTTTCTAGTTTGATTGCATTTGAATTTTTGAAAAATCATGACCTTATAGATCTTGTGGGTTGATAAGCCTTAATTTTATTTTATTTGTTTTCTTCACCTACATGGTTATGTTTCAGCGACAGAGCACAAATTTGCGCATTTTTCTCTCAGAAACAGTGCGCATGCATAATGGATTGAACTGACTACCTGCGTACCCCCTTGAAATTTTTGAAAAAATAATCTTTCTTCTGATCAGAGTTTGATTTTTAATTTTTGAATGGTCATTTTTTATTGTTTTAATCTTCAGAACCTTTTGTGGATTTATTTGAGCGTCATAGTGAAGCATTTTTTGGAATTCATCCTCTTCACATTTTTTAGTAGGGTTTGATCTGGTCTATTTTTTTTTTATAAAAAAAGGATAGGTTGTTGTTTGAACTCACTATTTTCCTGTCTTTTTCTTGCAAATACACCAGATTTGTTATTTTTTTTGGTAAGTTAGGCTAAACTATATTGAATCAAAGTAAAAATTTACATAGGCGTCAGGCTGAGATGGTAAGCAGTGCTTAACTAATCCCAACCTTTGACGCTTTCAAAATAGAACATGTTTGGGGCTGCCTGCTAGGAGGAAACCAACCCTTTAATAGCATCAAACAATAAATATTTACAAGTTGTGTCATGACAAATAAAAAACAAAATATTTGTAGTAGGTGTTGAAATAATAGAAAACAGAAAAGAGTCGAGCAGCTGCACAATCATGGTGTTCCTTCATCATCCACTGTAGCAGGGTCCTCCTCCTCGATGCAGCATCCATATTCCTATGCAATGGCCTCTTCCTCAATGGAAGCCATGCGTGGAGGATTTGTAGTAGCTACGCAGAGGATGGGAGCGACTAGGTACTCAGTGTTAGGATCATGCCTCCAAACTCCATTCGAGTCCATGATCCACACATCAGTGTCCTCCCCCAAGGCCTCCTGAACCAGGAGAGGCTCAGATTTGCGAGGATTAGGTTTTTCAAAGTACACGATGTTGGACTTTCTAGGGCCCCTTTTGCCCCTCTAATCCTCCTGAGCTAAGGTGATCTCCTCCTGGGTGCACTCAGACTGTTGTGGTGCTTTCTTGTCATTGTTGCCAGAAGAGGAGCCCTCATTGGATTCCAAATGATTATCTTGACTGCGATGATAGCGACCTGAGAACACTCCTCTTTGGCTACCCCTAATGGTAGACTGACAGAGAGGGAGAGGTCAATCCAAGTGTGGTGACTTGCTCAACAGGGGAGCGCACAACAGAAAAAGCAGAGCAGGGGGGTGCAACTGAGAACTATGCAGCAAGGGGGTGCGCATAAGGGGGGCGCGTAGCGAGGGAGCCTTCCTCAAAAAGCGCGCAGCGGGGTGAATCCGAAAAGGTGGGGAATTCCATAGGGGGGCGCGCAGCCAGGGGGAACATTGCAGGTAGCGCGCAACCTGGAGGGAAACAATGGCATTAGGGAAATTTTGAGGTCGAAAATGGGCCTCCTAAGGAAAATGTACAATCAAAATTCACTTTATGAGAACCAATCACATTTTAGGGGATAACATCATCCCTAATGGTTGAGGTGGCATTGCTTGAGTTAAAGGTATTTACTTGTCACAATCTCAATGGTGGATAAAAACTCATGGTTAACCATGGTAGTGCTCTAAGTAATTTTAAAGTCATAAAGTAAAGTACTCATAATAAATGTCATTTCACACTTTTTGAATAAAATATTATTATTGTCATTTCATATTTTTTGAAAGAAACAATGCATATCCCTACACAATCTTCATGTATTTACACATTTTTCAATAAATATTATATTTGTATGTTTTCAAATATTTATTTATAACTAAAATAAATTCAATATGTAATATAAAATTCATACATAAAACAATATATTATATTATATTATTTTTATACAATATATTAATTACATGTTATTACATAATTTAAATAATATAAATTTTAATTAATAGTATATTCTATAATTAATAAAATATGAATTTATATTTATATTTATATTTATATTTATTTAAGTACAAAGGAAAAATGCATTATTTGTGCAATGATAATGACTTTTTGTTGAAAATATCATTCTTATTTATAGTCACATCAATAAATAAAAAAATTATTAATTTTATTTGGTACAACTTTTGAATTGAATTTAACCATGGTTACAGGGATTTTGGTGCAAAAAGTGAATTGAAAATTCATAAATATTATTTTATTAGTTTAGATATTATTTTATTATTTCCTTAGGAGGCCCAGTTTAGACCTCAAAATTCCCCTAATGGGATAGGCTCCCAGCAGGCTAGCACCAATATGATGGCACGCAAAAGGGAGAGCGTGCAGTTGAGAGAGTGCGCGGTGAGACTAAGGAAGTAGCAAAATGAGAAGGGAGAAGGCAAAGAAGTCTCTAGAGGCCAACTAGATCACCATGGGGATGACACAATGAGGAAAGACCACACCTTTTGAAGACCTGTGGCACAAGCATAGATGTTGTGCGATTTTGTGACACGCTTGCATATGCGAGTTGGGATAGTTCACATGGGGATGCATGTGATTTAGTGTATGGTAGTAGATCAGGTGCATCAGGGTGCTCATGTAAATGATTGCTGAGAGGAGGATCCACATTAGGTTAGAGTTGGCAGTGCAAGACTTCGCCAGCCTGTGCATGGGAAGAATTGGCTTCACACATTCGCATCATGTCACCCGCATCCAGGGACACCAAATTTGTTATTAATCCTACTTGTTTGAGCGAAATATTTTGCTTATTTCTGAAGGATATTCTAGATTAGTGAAGTTAGGGTTTTCTCAAAGAAGTAGTGTTTTTGTGAAAAGTGCTCATGTTTGCTGAATATCAAAGTGAGTTATTCCTTTTTTAGTCTGAAGTATTCAAAAAATTTCACTCGTAGGCATCATTAACTGAGAGAATTTATTGGGAAATTTTCATTTTTTAGAGTTTTGTTGGTTTTTCTATCAATTTCGAAGAATTGTAAGTGATTGTTTGCGAAAGAGATTTTGTGTGTTTATTTGACTTAAGTGAATTGAAATTTTCATTAAGTTTCTACAACTCGATATTTTTCAAGTGAATTGGAATTTCATGAAAAACAACGTTTTAGGATTTTGAGTTTTGTATTTCTTTTTGGAAAATTAAATAACCTCTCACATTTTCATTGTTGAATACATTAGAGTATTTTGAGTTAGTCAAAATATCATCAGTTTCACCTTCATATCCCTCTGAGTAAGTAACAACCAAATAACACAACATTAATTAAAATCAATCTAGAAATTTTTACATTTTTAGGGCTCATTCCACCAACATAGATTGGTTTAGTGCTTAGGAATAGGGAAGTGAGTAAACTTTCCAAATAAACAAACAAACATTATAATCTTGCGATAGGGAGTAAATCCAGTTTTTACAGTTTTTCTCTGGGAAGCTCTTCTTACACAAGATTTAAGCATGAGGTCATATTGGACCCTCTAAAATAATCGTACTTGCTTCATTGGTAGAGATAGAATATTTGCATGCATTACAAATAGTGTTAAAAGGTACTTGCGGTCACTTGTTAGTAAACATTAGATTTACCATGTCGAGGAGATCTCAAGGGAATTGAGCTTAGTTACTCTGCCCTTGCATGTACATCAACCATTTGTACCATAATCCTTGCTAGGAACTCCTTATCCATGGATGAATACTATCCAAAATCCTTTTTTTTCTTTGCAAGTTGCTCCATATATGCCCATTTATCAACCTGGTCAACCAACTGGAAAACTTGTTCTTACTCAAGTCCAACAACCTGTTCAGGGAATTCCTCAAATTAACCTGCAGGCATCCGATCAGCAACCTGGTCCGAGTAGTCCACATAATCCTATCTAATAAGTTGTGCAAACATCTATTCAACAAACTAGTACACCTCAAACACCCATCCCAGGAGTATCTCAAGTTTTTTCTCCAATTACCCCTCAAGTATCAACTTGACCTATTACAAAATCTATCCCTCAGGCTTCAATTTATCAAGCTTGACCTATAGTCCAATCTATACCTCAAATTCCTCTGGCACAACCTGGTATAGGAACTTTTCAAACATGTTTTCAAAGTCAGCCTCTTCAGGGCCCATTCATTCAAGGCCAACCTTATGAAAGTTAGTTCTTTCAAGGCCATCCTTTGCAAGGCCAACCCTTTTAGGGGTAATATCAATTAGGATAGGTGGGACCAAATCCACCTTTCCAGAGTCAACCATACCCTCGTAATATGTTTCAGATACCATCTCAACCTATGTTTGTTATGGCTTACCTCGGCTACCATGGAGGTATGAAAATCCCAACCGCTCAGGCCATTCTAGGATATCCTATTCTAGGTACCAGACTTATCCCATATGGTTATCAGTTTACACAGTAAGAGCCTAAATGAAAGTTACATTTTATTGCAACTTTTGATTAGCTGGATTTGTCTTGAATGAAAATTGATCCAATTTACTATTTTCCTTTTTGGCTGACAATGCCTACCAAGTTTCCTAGTGATATTCCAAAATATGAAGGTAAATCAGGAGAGGAACCTTCAAACCATGCAATGACGTATCATCTTTGGTGCATACCCAATTCATTAATCAATGATTCCATTTGACTACGAATTTTTCAACGAACCTTAATCAGTTCAGTCACAAAATGGTACATTGAGTTACCATGAGATTATTTTCACAATTTCAACGCTTTATCCACTTCTTTCTTGACCCATTTTAGTTACCCCTCTGTTACGATACCGCTACCAAAAATTTGACCTCACTAAAAAAATTTGTCTACCTATATTTACGATAATATTCACGAATGGAGATGTAGACATAGTTTGGTTAAAGTTTTCATTCCAGATTTGATTCTGGCTAAATATTTTACCAAGTCTTTACTTCCAAATATTACTAAATATGTTGACAAGGGAGGTGTTATAACAAAAGAACAAGTTATCCCTCGTGCCTAATATCTGGACCTAGTTTACACACGGTCTAGCACTTTGTATGAAAAAAATCTGAATTTGCCTCAGCTTGGTCAAATAACAACAACTCCTTTTGGCTCTCACGCTGCGGATGATGTAGTCCATTCTGTTAGTAAATATAAGAGTAAAAAGAAATGTTCCAAATCTAATACTATGATTATAACTTTACCCAACTCACCCAAAGTAAAATTTTATCCGAAAATACTTTTGAGATTAATGTTATAGATTCCTCTACTAGTAAAAATAAATCAATTGGAAGTAAAAATAAGGGGAAGTGTAAATAAAAATAGAAAAATTCCTTGAAAGAGAAAATTGATAATACCAAACCATATGACGAGAAGAAGAAACCTTGTTATCCTTGTTTAATTTGTGATGAAGATCATTTCACCAAGGAGTGCCCTCATCGCGCCGAGGTAACTAAATTTGTCAAAGGTTCACCCACCCCTGCTATTTTTAAGGATCCATTTCGCTCTCAAGACAGTAAAAGGGTCTCTCATAATGCTTCTTCTTCCATCTTATTAGTAGATATCATGATGATGTCTTCTCAAGTTATGGTTGCTACTAGATCTCAAGATTACAGACCTAAGGGTCTTGTAAATGGAAATGACGTTGGCTCACCCAGTCAAGCTTTTAAATCAATTCATCTTCCTTTTGAACCATTACAAATAGAGAAACCTAGTTCTGACATGGTAATTCGATCACCTCCTAAAGGTTTTCTTCGAAAACCAACTTTCAATCCACGTGCGCGAGCTGCTCAGAATTAAAAGATTGTTGAAGATTTTTCTATGTCACCTTCATCATTTTCGGCCCTTGAAGTGATGTAAAATTTTCCAACACAAAGGAAATTAATTTTTTCGGCTATAGGAGCTATTGACCCTCAATATTCTAATCTAATTATCTTTGATCTAGAAAATTATGTACCTAGACTTCTGCATCAAATGACATTCCAAATAATTGTTTTCGTTAAGACCGCACGAGTTTTTCAAATAGATATTGATGAAGGAAAGTCTACGTGTATTATGTTTATTTCTTGTTGGAAAGCCCTTGCTTCTCCAATAATCAATCAATCCCCAAAAAATTTGAAAGCCTTTGATGGAAGAGGTTTCCACCCATATGAGATTCGTAATGATCTACCTATAGAGATAGAATGTAAACTCGTTGGGTTGAAGTTTAGGTTGTTGATGCTCAACTTGACTATAACCTTTTGCTGGGACGAAGTTGCACTTATGCTATGTTAGTTGTAGTCTCATATTTTTTTCGAATGATAATGTTTCCCCACAAATGGATAATTGTCAAAGTAGATCAACTATCTTACTATATTTCAAACCCTGCCTCTACAAGTAGTATCCCTTTTGTTGGAAAGTCGATTACTCCAGATGAAGACGTTGGGTTAGGTTTTCTCAAGGATTCATCTATGATGGGAACTTTTGCTATTCCCCCACAAAATTTTCCTCGTAATTTTTCCAATATCAACATGATCACATCAAGCTCAATTTCATCTTTTAATCCTTGGATTGTGCCTTTAGAGTTTGAGTTAACCATGTACGATAGTGAGATGCATTTAAGCACATTTGAATTGACTTACCAGGAAGTTCAATCACTTTCTAACCCATCATAAACTAAAAATGATCAAGTGAATGTGATAAGTGATGACTATTATCATTTATCACATTTAACACCAATATCATTTCATGATCCTTTCAATCAAACGTTTCCAACTAATGAGAATATTATGAAATTCAAGACGTTGGATGAATTTCCATGGAACGATTATCATCATCGATCATCCTTTCTACCTGAACTTGATAAAATATAGAATGATTTTTCATCCATCTTTTTGGCTGAAATTGTCGATGATCCTCAATGTCCTACATCAATCCTTCATTCAGATTCATAAACGAATTTAGGAAACATATATTCAACGATACCAATTGACATTTTAGTAAAACCTGAAATTACTGAAAACATTCATATAGGCAGTTCATGCTCGCTTTACAAAATCAACACGTATAAGGCCCTATTTCAGGAATTCCATGACATTTTTTCCTGGTCCTATGAGGAGATGCCAGGAATCAATCCCAATATTTTGATTCATAAAATTAAGATATGCATGGATGCTAAGCTTGTTAGAAAAAGATTATGTCCAGTTCATTCATGGAATCTACTACTATTAAGGCCGAGGTTGAAAAATTACTCAAAGCATGTTTCATTTACCTTGTTCCCTTAACTGATTGGGTATCCAGTATTTTTCCAATGAAAAAGAAACATGGGACTATTTGAGTATGTGTTGATTATAGGGAAATTAATAAATCTTGTCCAAAAGATAATTACCCTACCCCTTACATTGACCAAATTGTCGACGATTGTGCCAGAAATGAAATATTTTCATTTATGGACAATTTTTTTCAGATATAATAAGATAAATATACTCCCTGCCGATCAACCCAAAACTACATTCATCTGTCCATGGGTAACCTTTTCCTATCACAAACTACCGTTTGGATTGTATAATGCTGGTGAAACTTTTCAAAGAGCCATGTCTTACGTATTTCATGATATCAAGCATATTGTGCAACCCTACCTGGATGAATACCAACTCATTCATTGAGACAAAAAGATCATCCTATGCATTTGAAAGATATTTTCATTTGATGTAGTCATTAACATATTCGTTTGAATCCACATAAGTGTGGATTTTGTGTACAACCGGGATGATTATTGGGATTTTTTATTTATAAGGAAGGCATTCATGTCAATCCACTTAAGGTTGATGCCATTTTAAATCTACCTCCTCCTTCCAATATTCACCAACTCCAAAGTTTGCAAGGGAAAGAAAACTTTTTATCATCGAGATTAATTTGTGTATTTAGCTACATCCAATTCCACCATAGGCATGTTGTTAGTTCAGGAAGATGAATTAGACACTGAGAATGCAATCTATTATTTGAGCAGGAATCTCACACCAACCAAAATCAAATATGCAAATGTGGAGAAATTGGCCTTGGCAGCAGTTCAAGTTGTCCAACGTTTTTGTCACTACATACTTTTATGAAAAACAACCATGATGTTTGATTACAACCCTATGACTTACATTGTGACTAAAAAATTTCTAGGGGGAAATACTATAAATTAATCTTTATTCTGCAAGAGTTTGATTTATAATTCCAAAGATATAACTATAAGAATTCATGGTTTTTGCTGAATTATTATGTGACTTTCCCTGTACTGAATCTGAAATCATGGTAGAGCATCATCTTCCCGATGAATCCCTGTTTCTAATATATAATCTAGATCTATGGTATGGAGATATCATTATATATCTTCAAACTTGAGCTTTTCGGCCAAAATTATCACGAACTGATTGTCATAGAATTTGGTACCAATCCGAGAAATATACTATTGTTAGCGATACTCTTTATTGTCATGGTGTTGAATCTGTCTTTCAACAATTTTTAACACACGAGGAAGCCAAGAAGGCCTTAAATGACTGTCATTCTGGAGCATGTGATGGTCATATGTCTGGGTTTTCCACTTCCTAAAAGATATTGTGCACTGGCTTTTTATGGTCGCCACTCTTTAAATATTTTATAACTGCAGTTAGAAAGTGCCATAATTTTCAAATTTTTAATCATAAGATGCATGCTTCTCCATCTCCTCTTCACCCAATTATTTTTTTCAGCCCATTTTCTAAATGGGGCATTGATTTCATTACATGTAACCCTCACTCGTCTGGGGGGCATGGGTATATTATTCTCGCAGTAGATTATTTTACGAAATGGGTCAAGGCGATGCCTACATTCAAGAATGACGGTGAAACCAAAAATATCTTCATATTCAATCATGCGATTGCTAGGTTTAGTGTACCCAAAGCTATCATTATAGACAATGGTATCCACTTTCGAAATTTTATGATGACCGAGCTATCTGCTCAGCTTGGCTTACGCCATGACAACTCTACTCATTATCCGCAGTCAAATGGTTAGGTTTAAGCTGTCAACATATTTTTGACCAACATGATCAAATAGACTGTCGAAATTCATAAACATAACTGGCATACCATGCTTTTTTTAGCCTTGTGGGCATACCATACCTTTGCAAAAATATCAACTCATTTACTCCCTTCCAACTCGTTTACTGTTTGGAGGCAATTTTTCCGATTAAGTGTGAAATTTCGTCATTAAAACTATATATTGATTTGTTACCAACTACCTCTACATAGGAAGAACATTTTTTATACTTAGCACAACTATATGAAACTCGCTACAATGTTGCATTAGGTAGTAAGGCTCATAAGAAATGTATTAAGGCTCAGTATGATCGAAATGTTAATCCTCACATTTATTCATAAGGTGACCTAGTATTGGTCTATGATCAAGCACATGATAAAATAGGTGCTAGTAAATTCGAACCTATTTGGCATGGTCCTTACATTTTCAAACATGTACTAGCAAAAGGGGCCTATGAATTAGTTGATTATGACAGTGTCTCTTTAGGAGAGCCCAAAAATGGTCTCTACCTAAAGAGATATCGTGTGTGATTTATTCTGTGGAGATTTTTTATACATTACTTATATTTTTATCAGTGTGTGCTGTAGATTAAAAATTTTTACGATTTTCTACTACTTTTCTTGCTTATCTTGATTACTCTTGATTTGCAGATGTCGACGTTCCTTTAGACTTACATTGGATTTGTCGATAGCACTAGTCATAGTACTCAGAATTTATCTTCCATATATTGGATCATCTATTCACCCACTGATGAGTTAGTTTCTATTCATGGAATATGCCTCGGTCAAACAATGAAAAACATAACAGAATATAGTGCAGTCATTGAACTATTATATGATGCTATATCACATTTGGCATTCAACGTTTTATTGTTGTTGGTCAATAATTGTCATTGAATGGAATATAAGCTCTCTTGATGAGCTCTCTTAATGGAAGATTGATATATGTTGCATTATGACATATGATGACATGGAAGACACACCATGATGAAGAAGCTCTAATGATCTCTTACTGTCCCAATCACCTTCTGCACTAAAATTTTATGAACAGTCACAAAGAAAAATAAATTTAGACACCTTGGAGGCATCCTTTCACAATGAATCCTAGACCATATTAAAGAGGATTTTTCCCTCTTTCCAACATGCTCTTACTTGCCCTGAAACTTCCATTAGTTTGTGAGAAATTGAATTTTTAAGATAAAAAAATATACATTTGCAGTCAAGTCGACCTATGCATTCATATAATTTTGGCCTTTCTTCCAATGGATGTGTCTCTTCATAAGGAAAAATCACTATATATATAAATCTGCATCTATTCATTTATGGTCAGCAATTCGGTGAAGAAAATCTGAGAAACACAAAACATTGAGGTGAGTTCACATCTTGTGAACTAAGCCTGAGGAGGACTTAAAAAACATATTGATTGGGTTACCCTTCCATTGAGATTTTGAATAGTGGACAATAATCTGTGTGAAGGGTCACACTTGTACAAAATCTCAAACCTTAACCTCAATTCTTGTGATTAGTTTGAAGAGCTTGGATCTGTTGTGAAGACCAGAGAAACTTGGATATGTAGCTTAGCCTGTGGAGAATCAAAGTAGGGCTCGAACAGTCACCAATAAGAAAATCAGACCAGCAATAAGCCTTGAAGAACAGTCACCTCTAGAAGCCTCGGATCAGTAAATAGATGGCTTGGATCTGTGGATAAAAGTGCACCTGTGATAGCCACTTGTGGGAGACCAGACTGGTGGACAGGCCTTTATTGAGGGCTCCTCCAAGCTCGGACTTGCAGCAGTCTTTGAACCTATGATCTAATTTTTTGAGGAGCTCATACAATTTTTCTTATGCTTGGATTATAGTCCTTTTTGAAGGGTCTAAAATTAGTAATCTGTGGCTCATTTCAGAGACTCAATCTAATCACCTAAGGAGGGACAGTCACCTATAATAGATTTGATTGATGGCTAGGAGAAGAAGGATTGCAGTCCAGTGGTATATCTCAAGACCAGTTCTGTGGACAGTCACTCAAACTTATGTGAGGACTATTGGTACAGTGAAGAATCTTGTAGGTGACAGTCAATTAAGTACATCACACATTTTCTATTAAAAATAATACTGAGGGATTGGTGTCCTTGGGGTAGGTGCCCCTAAACACAAGGTTGGTGCCTTGAGAAGATAGGGTCAAAGCCATATAGATCAGAGCCTCATCAAAGTCCAAGTTGGTGCTTGGAAAACAGGTTGGTGTCTATTTCATTAAAAGGGTTGGTGCCATTCTCACATCTATTGTATACTATTATTAAAAAGGGATTGAAGTTCTCTTTAATTCTTAATACCATTATTATATATATCTCTCTGTTTTTAATTGTGAAGAATCTAACTGGAAATAATTAACAATTGAAAATAAATACTAATTCAACCCCCTCTTAGTATTTCCAACAATTGGTATCAGAGCCAGCTTCTTCATTATCAGCCTAACAGCTGGAAGAAGGATTCTTAGGCATAATGAAGAACTGGAAGCAACAGGGAAACTCCCTATCTTTGATGGAACAAATTTTAGTTTCTGGAAAAAGAGGATGTCCTACTATCTAATGTCTCTTGGCCCTGAAGTATGGCACTTTGTTTTGGACGGATAAAAAGCTTTCACCGGTCTTCCAACTGATCCATATGAAAGAAAAGCCTACATTGCTAATGCCAAAGCTTTAAATTCAGTCACTAGTGGAATCACTGATTCCGAATTCACAAAAGTTATGAACTGTGACTCAGCCAAAGAAGTATGGGATAAATTGGTTTCGCTATATGATGGGGACTCCAAAGTTAAGAAGGAAAAGCTTCAAACCTATAGAAGACAATTTGAGAGTCTGAAAATGGATGATGAAGAAGATATTGCATCATTCTTCCTCGGAGTAGCTGAAGTGGTTAACTCTCTTAAAGGACTAGGGGCAAATATTGAAGAAAGCACCATAGTTCAAAAAATCCTGAGATCATTTCCTGATAGATTCGACTCCAAAGTAAGTGCCATAGAAGAAATGAAGGACCTAGATATTCTCAAGATGGATGAACTTCATGGAATTCTTATTGCTTACGAGATGAGGAAAGGGATCCCAAATTTCAAAGAAGCATATTTCAAAGCCTCAAAATCTACAAAAGAAAGAAAAAGATGGAATTACAACAGTGATGAATCAGATAATGAAAACAAGTTAGCTCAATTTGTATGAAGACTAAAAAGGGGATCTAAGCTAAAAGGTAAGTACCCTCTTATTTGTTTCAATTGTGGAATAATAGGTCATTACGCTGCAAAATTTCCTCATAAACATGATAGTGATGATGAAAAGGACTCTAAAAGAATGATGTACAAGAAGAAAGGGTTTAATAAGAAGAACTTCTTCTCTACACAAGATGAGTTTGATGAAGATGAATTCATAGTCATAAAGAGGAAATCAACTAGAAATGTGCATCAGTACAAAGAAAGCGATGATGAATCAGATGAGGAAAGTAATTATGTTGGAAGCAAAGAAACAGTATTCATGGCATTTACAAATGATGATGACTCAGAAATAGAAGATGAAAGAAACATGGATAGTTTGCTAATGAGTGCCATTGAATAAAATGAGAATCTACAAAAGAATATAATTTCTCTCAAAATATAAAGAGAAGAAGCAAAAAGAAGGGAAGACTTCTTGAACATCAAGTTAAAAGAGAAGGATGATATCTGTGAAAAACGTGAAGCTGAAATAGTGTCCCTAAAAAAGGAATTGGAGAAAATCAAAGGAGAATCATCAAGTACGAAGAATAATTCCAGAATTTATGTTGATGTACTCTCTTTCCATCTAAAAGAAGAAAAATCATCTCAGGAAAAAGGTCACATCTCAAAACCAAGATTTGAAAGAGCAACTCCAAGGAAGGATGTTGATTCAAGCTATGGATACTACAACAAGTATCAAACTATTTTTCTTGGGAATTTTTACAATTGTAAAAACTTTGGGCATCAAGCTAAGCATTGGAAGGCTCATAAAAATGAAGCACCAAGATTGAATAATCAACCAGACCAACTGCGTGGGCCTAAAGAGCAAGAACAAATCAAAACTTACAATTCCTTTGATCCTTTGGCTAAGTTTGATCCGTCTTGCTCATTATGTGATGATTATGATCATAATGAACAAAATTTCCCTCTCAAAAGGGAAAAAGATAAAAACGTAAATCTCAAAACTGATAAATGTGGTCTAGCTCTATGTGCTCATAGTGAAGAAAATCATCGGTTCGTGGATAGTGGATGCTCGAGACATATGATAGGTGACCAAAACAAGTTTATCTCATTGAACAAGAAAAATAGAAATTTATCCTCTGGAAGTGGATCTACTAAAATCAGTGGAAAAGAGACTACCACCCTTGTCAATGGACTAGGAAAGGCTCAAAACACCTTGCTGTTAGAAGGGCTCAAACACAATCTCGTAAGTGTCAACCAGATTTGTGACCAAGGACATAATGTTGTCTTTAGTACCAAAAATTGTGAAATAAGAGACTCGTTCTCAGGAGAGCTTGTGGCGAAAGGAGTAAGAACACCATATAATGTTTAAATTCTCAGTAGAATCCAAGAAGATAAATGTTACTTAAGTCAAACAGATGAAAGTTGGTTATGGCACAAACGATTAGGGCATACAAGTTTGGATAACCTAGTCAACATCAGAAAAATTAATGCAGTAAGGGATAGTCCAAAAATGTGCAAACCAAATCAAGTTGTATGTGGCCCATGCCAACATGGAAAGCAAACTAGAACTAGCCACAAAACTAAGGAGTTCTCAACAACAAAACCTTTGGAAATTATTCATGCAGATTTGTGTGGGCCAACTAGAACTCCAGCTCTTCAGGGTGAAAGATAATTTTCTCTATTTTTTGATGACTATACTAGAATGATGTGGATATATATCATAAAATATAAATCTGAAGCATTTGAATGTTTTAAAAATCTTAAGGCTCTCATTGAGAATGAGAAAGATTCTAAGATTAAATGTCTTAGAACGGATAGAGGAGGAGAATTCACCTCAAAAGAGTTCGATAAATTATGTAAAGAGCATGGAATCAAAAGAGAACTCCCTACTACTAGGACACCATAGCAAAATGGAGTAGTTGAAAGAAGGAACCAAACCATTCAATAAATGGCAAGGACAATGCTACTAGCAGCCGATTTGCAACCAAAATTTTGGAGAGAAGCAGTTGGCACTGCAATTTACACCTTAAATCGAACTCAACTAAGACTAAATAATGAAAAGACTCCTTATGAATTATGGAAAGGAAGACCTGCTTTAGTAAAATATTTCAAGGTTTTTGGAAGCAAATGTTTCATAAAAATAAATGATGACTCACCAGGTAAATTTGATTCAAGAGTTGATTAAGGAATATTTCTTGGATACTCCACTAGAAGCAAAGCTTACAAATGTTACAACTATCGTCTATGAAGAATAGTGGAAAGCATTGATGTAAATATTGATGAAGGCCTTCCAGAAAAAGGAATTGAAGATCATGAAGTTGAGCCTTTCTTTGAACAAAGTGAAGAAGAAGAACCTGAAAAAGAAGAGGAGAATGAAGAACCTCAAAGAGAACCTAAAAATGAATCTTCACAAACTCCCTCCTTGAAGATCAAGTTTGTTCAAAGATATCATCCAGAAGAACAGGTCATCGAAAATATAGATGAAGGAATCCAAACTCGAAGAAGGATGATAAGCAGCACTAGAAAAGATGATGTGGCTCTATTATCTTCAATAGAACCTAAAAAAATTTCTCAAGCAAGAAAATATCCTCATTGGATAAAGGCCATGGAAGAAGAAATGTCTCAAATCGAAAAAAATGAGACTTGGTAACTGATACCTCGCCCAAAAGATAAAAATATAATTGGAAAAAAATGGGTATTCAAAAACAAGATGAATGAAGATGGACAAATCATCATAAATAAAGCTAGACTTGTCTGCAAAGGATACTCGCAAATCGAAGGAATTGACTTCGAAGAAACCTTTGCACCAATAGCTCGAATGGAAGCCATAATAATGTTTCTAGCATTTACTTGCTCAAAAGGATTCAAGGTTTATCAAATGGATGTAAAATCAGCATTCCTTAATGGATATCTCAAGGAGGAAGTTTACATGGAGCAACCAGAAGGATTTGATCTTGCTAAAGGAAAATACCTTGTATGCAAACTAAAAAAGGCCTTGTGTGGATTAAAATAATCCCCTACAGCATGGTATGCAAAGTTGGATCACTATCTGCAACAATAAGGTTTCAAAAAGGGAGTGGCAGGTAGCAATCTCTACATGAATATGGACAAGGAAAAACTTTTGATCACTCTTGTTTACGTCGATGATCTAATATTTTCTAGCAATGATGAAGAAACGAGCCATGAATTTGCTCTAAATATGTCCAAAAAATTCGAGATGTCCATGATTGGTGAGTTGTCTTACTTTCTTGAGCTACAAATATCTCAAACCTCTATATGCATGTTTTTATCTCAATCAAAATATCTTAAAGACATGCTTAAAAGATATGGGATGGAAGATTGTGCACCTATGAGCACACCAATGACCACAGATTGTAAATTAAGCAAAGACGATGATACCCCCCAAATAGATGCAACTCTTTACAGGTCAATAATTGGAGCTCTCCTATACTTAACTACTACAAGACCAGATATTATGCAAGCAATAGGAATGGTAGCGAGATTTCAGTGAAGTCCTAAACAATCCCATCTAGCAGCTGTGAAAAGAATTCTCAGATATCTGAAAGGAACGACTAATTTTGGTCTTTGGTATCCTAAGAGTTCAACTCTTATTATGACAGCTTATTTTGATGTTGATTGGGCCGGAAGTATGGATGATTGAAAAAGTACCAGTGGAAATGCATTCTTTATGGGAGATTGTCTTGTATCTTGGCTCAGCAAAAATTAATCATATATATCCCTTTCTACAGCTGAAGCCGAGTATATAGCTACTGCTAATTGTTGTACACAAATTCTATGGATGAAGGAAGCCTTGAAGGATGTCAACATAGAAATTAAGCAACCAATTACTATTTTTTGTGACAATACTAGCACCATCAGTCTTTCAAAGAATCCAGTGATGCACTCAAGAACCAAACATATTCCAATAAAATACCACTTTCTCCGTGAACAAGTTGTTGAACACAATATCAGGTTGGAATACGTCAATACAAAAGAGAAAATTGTGGATATCTTTACAAAACCCATTCCACGAGAAGAATTTGAGTATCTTCGCCAAAAGATGGGGGTCATTGCTCTTGCATCACATTAAATCAAGCAGCATGTCAGGGGGAGCAACATGACAAGGGGAGTACTTGGGCACCCCATTTACCATTTGTGTCAAAGGGGGAGAGAATTCTATAATATTTCCATCAATGACAAAGGGGGAGATTGTTGGTCAATAATTGTCATTGAATGGAATATAAGCTCTCTTGATGAGCTCTCTTAATGGAAAATTAATAGATGTTGCACTATGACATATGATGAAATGGAAGACACACCATGATGAAGAAGCTCTAATGATCTCTTACTGTCCCAATCACCTTCTACACTAAAATTTTATGAACAATCACAAAGAAAAATAAATTTAGACACCTTAGATGCATCCTTTCACAACGAATCCTAGACCATATTAAAGAGGATTTTTCCCTCTTTCCAACAAGCTCTTACTTGCCCCGAAACTCCCATTAGTTTGTGAGAAATTTAATTTTTTAAGTTAAAAAAATATATATTTGTAGTCAAGCTGACCTATGCAGTCATATAATGTCGGCCTTTCTTCCAATGGATGTGTCTCTTCATAAGGACAAATCACTATATATATAAATCTGCATCCATTCATTTTTGGTAAGAAATTCGGTGAAGAACATCTAAGAAACACATAACATTGAGGTGAGTTCACATCTTGTGAACTAAGGTCGAGGAGGACTTAAAAAACATATTGATTGGGTTATCCTTCCATTGAGATTCGAACAGTGGACAGTAATCTGTGTGAAGGGTCAAACTTGTACAAAATTTCGGACCTTAACCTCAATTCCTGTGATCAGTTTGAAGAGCTCGAATCTGCTGTGAAGACTAGAGAAACTTGGATCTGTAGCTTAGCCTGTGGAGAATCAAAGTAGGGCTCGGACAGTCACCAATAAGAAAATCAAACCAGCAATAAACCTTTAAGAACAGTCACTTATGGAAGCCTCGAATCAGTAAATAGAGGGCTCGGATATATGGATAAAATTGCACCTGTGATAGCCACCTGTGGGAGACCAGACTGGTGGATAGGCCTCTATTGAAGGCTCCTCCAGGCTCGGACTTGCAGCTGTCTTCGAACCTGTGATCTAAGTTTTTGAGGAGCTAAGATAGTTTGTCTTATGCTTGGATTATAGTCCTTTCTGAAGGTTCTGGACTTAGTAATCTATGGCTCATTTAAGAGACTTGGTCTAATCACCTAAGGAGGGACAGTCACCTATAAAATATTGGATTGACAGCTAAGAGAAGAAGGATTGCAGTCCAGTGGTATATCTCAATACCAGTTCCGTGGACAGTCACTCAGACTTATGTGAGGACTATTGAAGTCACATGATGGACAAAGTACAGTGAAGAATCTTGTAGATGATAGTCAAGTAAGTACATCACACATTTTCTATTAAAAAGAAGACTGATGGATTGTTGTCCTTGGGGTAGGTGCCCTTGAACACAAGGTTGGTGCCTTGAGAAGATAGGGCCGAAGCCCTAGAGGTCAGAGCCTCATCAAAGTCTAAGTTGGTGCTTGGCAAATAGGTTGGTGCCTGTTTCATTAAAAGGGTTGGTGCCCTTCTCTCATCTATTGTATTCTATTATTAAAAATGGATTGAAGTTCTCTTTAATTCTTAATATCATTATTATATATATATATCTCTGTCTTTAATTGTGAAGAATCTAATTGGCAATAATTAACAATTGAAAAGAAATAATAATTCACCCCCCTCTCAGTATTTCCAAAAATTGTTAGGTTAGATTCGCAACTCATTGTATTACATTTAAATGGTGTCTTTATATTTAAAAGTCCATCAATGTTAAGAATGTTTTTACGGGTTCGTATCTTGGAAAGGAATCTTGATTATATTAAATATCAACACATTTTAAGAAATTTAAACACATTAGCTGATGCATTGGCCAATCAAGTGTTAAATAGAAATTTTCAACATTTTTAAATAAAACAATATTCATCCATATAGAAGAAGATATTGTGAGAATAAAAGTAGTAGTTCTCATTAGGTAAAATAGTATGTAGAGAGAGTGTTAGAAAAATGTCATCCAAAGACACTAAGTTCCATGTCCTTTATTATTCGAATATGTTGATACAAAAATCAAAATGTATCCCTAAAATACTATCAACTATCCATGATGATGATCATGGTAGCAAACTATAGCATGAACCACTCGGCGCAACAGTCACCTGATCAGTCCTGGAACCCCAAACACATGCCTCTGGTACCAGAGAGGCTAGTCATCAATCCTAGTCTCTGGGATGTCTATAGTAAGCCTCTCCAAGTTGTTCTCCAACTTCATCAACACCTCTACCACATCTCAATGTGGTACTACAACTACTACAGGCTGGTCTCCTCGCATGTCAAATCGTCGTAGCTTTGTTGGTAGGGATGGGCCCACATCTGCATTAGCATTTCAATAATTAGCTTTGGATGTTTAAAATAAAATAGAAGTTTAAAAAACATAAAACTTCAAAATGAGAATTTTTTACCAAACCCACCCATGCATTTGAGCTGGGAGTGGTATATCTAGATCACCTATGTAGTCCATCCCTGCATATGGGAAGTCTTCAATCATGAAAATATGGCTTCTTAACCACACAAAAAAATTAGTATATCTCACAATCGGGCCACCATTGCCACCATGGCGAGCCATCAATGAAACCCACCGCAACATACATGGATCTTTGGGACCTGTCTCATCAACGATAATATGCTGTGGGATGAGGGGTGGAATCCAATCCAGGGAAAAATAAATAAGGATACACCATAAACTAAATTCTTCAATTTTCCCTCCTTTTCTCTAGTAAGTTTTCCTTTCGTATTGGCAACCACTCCTTCGCACCAGTTGAAAATGGTGGACTCCAAACACTCAATTGTGATCTACATCTGGGCCTTTATGGCCATGTGATGTGTTGTACTACCACATAGTTTGGTGAATATGAAAGCGATATTCCTCAAATCAAGTCACTAGATAGTTTTGATATCTATTTGTCCACCCTTAAGCACTGAATTAGGAACACAATATCGCCTCAGGTATGAAGAAGTAGTTTCCCCACTTAGTCTCTGGCCAAATAAAGTAATGTCATGTCCTCTACAGGATAGCCCAGTCAGAAAGTACACATCATCAACATAAATGGTAAGGCGATGATCACCTATGATAAAACATTGTTCATGGATATCCCAGGCCCTCACCAACCATGTCATGAGATCTAACTAAGTTTTCATTCCTGGAAGGACCGAAAATTTGTAGAGACCACAATTATTTAGAGCTTGTAGAGTTGTTGGGTTATCGATAGCTTCTGCATCATGAATTTCATGTTGATCTCTCTCTCTCCACTCCAACATGGTTGCTCAAAATTCATGAAATTGAAAAATTAGGAGTGTTAAAACATTGATTGAGAGAAATTTGTGACTTTTGGGGTGTGTTTTTTTATATTTTTGAAAACCCTCGGCACCTTTTGTGGTTTTTCTTTACAGATAGAGCGCATTTGCACAATTTCTCAGTGGAAAAACTGTGCAAATCGCATGTTTCAATGGGTAAAAATTTACCAGTGTGCACAACCCCGATTAAGGAAAACAACGCACACTTATGGGCTAATTTTTGAAATTAGAACATCGCCAAAAAATAAAACCAAAGCTTAACAAAAAATTAAACAGATTAAAATCAATATATGGAAGATATCTATTACTTGGAGAAAACGGTTCGTCGATTGTTCCATTAATTTTCCCGGAATTAGCCTCTGAAGTTTCGTGGTAAAAACCCTTTCACTGCTCTCAAATTGGTTAAAAACTCAAATGGTAAAAAATGAATTACTTTTTCAAATTTTATATGTTTTTTGGTGAACAAAATATTATTTTTTATGCCTTTAACTTGTTAAAGGTTATTTTTGATGTTTTTGACCATAATTTTGAGCGGTTATGATGATTTATTGAGTGTTATGTGAAGAATACATGCTACGATGTAAAAATGGATCATTTTGACTATGAGTAAAATTTTATCACCTTTTCAGAATATTGAAAAATACGAAAGATTGAAATCATGGAGTTCTCTTTTAAGCCCTTTTCAGACTCTCTAAACATGAAAAGATCGTTGAGTACTTAACTATTCGAACTCGTAAAAATAAATGAACAGTTGTCTATTCAGTATAAGTTTACCCCTTTTACATACTAAATTAGACTATTACGAAAAAGGTATACATTGACTAAAAATGGTCAATAGAGTTCTCTCCTGCATCATTTTATACTTTTTTAGGCTTGAGGGACTAAATTTATGAAAAAGAACATTTGGGCTTTGCTTACATTTTTCTTCTGACTCCCTAAAAATGAAAAACACCAAGTTTTCCTTTCTTTGGGCTCGTTAAAAATCTATGTTGAAAGAAATCAATGAGTTTTATTTTTGTGTCTTTTCAAACTCTTTAAACATGAAAATGACATTGATTTAACCCTACACTAGACTCGTAAAAATAAATAGTGCAGGACTCGTCAATCATGACGGGACTGAACCACTCCTTCTTATGGTTCGTTAAAAATACTTCAAAGAACTCATCCGAAGGATGAGCTTACAGGACAAGAAAATGCTATCCTTGTCAAGCTTGAAAAAAATAAAGAGTTACTTTCCAGTAACGGTGGGGAAGAATTGGGAAAAGGTATTCATTTTTTCATTCATTTAAAGGCAGTATGTCACTCTTGAGCAGGACACTTCGTCACACTTATGTCTAGGTTGGGTAATCCATTGGTCTCACAGTTAAATGAATCTCATTGAAAGTCTTCAGCTGGTTTTGGGTATTACCATTGAGTCAAATATTGTCGATTCAATTGTTGTGTCGACATGTGTTCAAGATAAGTTTATGCTCAGTTCATGTTTTTTTGCAAATATTAGCCCTCATTCACATCAGCCATCCCTGAGTTAGTCCTTGCAAAACATTTTTTCAACTTGACATGAAGTTTCGTGTCGTAGACCCTCCTACGACAGATTGCTTCCTATCAACTTCAGCGCATTATCTAGGAATTTGATCTAGAAACCCTTTTCAGTACCTTGAGAATTGCATTCCCTAATGATAGGTTTCTTGCCTTCGATGACATGTTTTCATCATTGACCTTCAATCGAGAGATTCTACGAGTGTTAGACTACAGATCACCTAATAAAACTTCATAGATTGTATTGAGAGTAGCTTAAGAGCCATTGTCATTATTGGTGGTTCTCTCACACTTGTTAACGGTTCACATCATTGACCAATAATCAAGTGGTATCTACCATGTTCGACTTCAAAACATTTGTTCACATGGTTAGCTCATACTACGTATTGAGAGATGGAGGTCAAGACCCTAGCTCTAGTTTCATCCATTGAGGTTGTGAGGAGTTATGTATGCATAATTGTGTATACAGTTTCATAACAAATGGTTGTGTCCATACTATGTCTATTATTGATATGATTTACTTGTTCATCGAGTTAGTCTTACTTTGAGTATGGGGATGGCTACCTTAGTGATGATTATATGTATTTTCATTGTGATCCTTGAATATTCATTGCAGGTTTCCAACCATTGTCTCTTATCCAATCTTTGGCATCATAAAGTGCTTCAATATTTTAATGAATTTCCAGACTTCGAACTTTAAGGGGAAATCTGTTACATGTCATTTTTTCACCATGACACTTGACGGTTAAAATGGATCTCTCGTCACCCATACATATCGCTCAATGCACTCCTTTTCAAGACAAACATTTATATTCCTTTACCAAATCATGAATTTTGGTTAAAATCACCTTTTAACCTATTTAACATGACTTGCACACTTTTCCTAGTTGGTTTTTGTGCATGCACAATTTCTTCCATTGAAACCCGCGCAGAACTGCGCTCTGTTCTCTATTACAGACTGCGCGCATGAATTGATGAAAAGTAAAAATAAAAATTAAGTTCTATAAGCCTTGTTGGGACAATACATCCCAACTAGAAGCTTTTGGGTCATATCTATTCGAGCCAAACCCCAATGAACATGGAGCTCATTCCCTTGGATCAAGGATCCCTAATCCCACTATTATTGTATCTCATCCCTCTTTTGTGGATTTTAAACCTCCTCCATTTTTCCTATAAATTGAGTAGAGGCTAGAGGGTTAGGGGAGTTCATAAAAGGTAGTCGTATGCTGGTAATTTTGGATTGGGAAGCTTATCATCTAAGGATAAGGATTAGAGGCATTTGGGAGGAACCTTCATGATATCAGGGAAAGGTTGTAAGAATATCCTTTAATCTAAAAATTAATACATTTTCATACTTTTTTCTCATTGTGTTATCTTATTAGAATTATGAAAGGTTTATACTCTTTATGTATTCATTAAAGTAATTTAAATTTATAATATCCTTGATCATTATATTAAGCTCATTTTAGATCATTATATTGCATATGCCTTTGATCCCTTGTATGTTTGTGTTCATAGGTTTCATCAAAGCATTGAGGAGATGCAACATGACAGATCATGGATCTTCATCAAGAATTTCGTAAAGAGGTAAGAGCATCACTCCACTTCTCTAGTTTTAATGATTTAAACAAATTTAGCTTAGGGAAAGAGCTATTCTTATGTTTAATTGTTTCTAGTTTTCCTTTAGGATTCTAGGGAGTTCGCTTATGTCCACAGAAGGGATTTTTCTATATAATAACAACTTGCAATCAATGACAAATATGGATAATAATCAATCAAACCATGGACGTGGGAAATATATATTATCTCGTAACTTCAGGAAGGGAAAATCACAAAATAGATCATATCCAACATAAGTTCTCATATGTAAAATAGTCCAAAAGCATCAAGATAAATTAGAAAGCGGGTGTCTTTCTTCACATGCATGAATGTGACCTAATGATTTACTCCCTTGTTAGAGGAGTTTACCTAGAAAAAACTATATGATGTTGGAATTTAGCCACTCGTTAATATAATTATATATTTAGTTGAATGGACTTGGAGAGTTAACTCCTGAATTCTAATCCAAGGCCCTAAAAACATAAAAAAAAAATTGGTTCCAAGAAAAATGTAAAACCCTAATATCTTTTAGATTTAAGAATTCAAAATTAGATTCCTAATTCCAAATAATGTCATCGAATTGGCCACATGGAGGATCAATATTTTTATCTTCATCCTTGTGATTATTATAGACAGCATAAATCATCATTCAAATAAATGTTATAGACATAAGAAATCTGCAAGAGTAAATATTCACTATGGATGGATCACATATTGATAGTGGTTATCAATAACCAAGAATATATACTAGTCATACTAAAGAATTCATTTTGGAGTATTGGAACATATTACATTGGAAATATTTTCATCTTCTCACCTTGTTTCTGATCCGAGGAGGGGATATTAGTGATTGATATTCATCTTCAAGTTTTGAAGTCCTATCAATCAAGTAGGAACAAGAAACCTAAGCCATAACTACAAATAGAGACAACAATTAGAGCTATGAGCTAGAGTCACAACTATAGGAAAAGTCTGAGCCATATTAGATGAGCATGAATTGGTTTTTAGTCTTCCTTAAACCTCCATTTAGTAGAATACTTATAAAATTTTCTATTCAACAATTTGTTGCCTTCTTAAACCACCATTTGAGAGCACTTCCATTTTTGAAAACACATCAACTGCTAGCTAAATAAGAAATGTTATGAAAATGTTTGAACCTTCAAGCCAAGTTCTGGAGTTTTTGGCCATCCTTAAACCACCACTTAATAGAATATTTAGATATCTGATATCCATTTTTTTAGTGGTCATTCCCAAACCACAATTTTCGGAGAGAACATTTAGCAATTGGCAATGATCCACTTCCAATTTTTAGCTCTGTATTTTGACTCACATGCATATGTTCAGATTATGGCGAGGGGGGGGGATACCCATGGGTTCTGAACTGGTGACATTAACATTAACATCAAGGAATTCCTTAACAATACACCCAATCACCATATATTCAAATCCCTATAGGATGATTGTGTGTTGGGGGGGTGGGGGGGTTGCAAACCTAATCCTTAGGGAGAATGGTAAATTTATTATTTACTTGAGGGAATATGAAGAGCTTTAAGAAATATGAATTGCCATTGGGAGTCCACGAGGACTATTAGAAAATGAATCCAAGATTCATTCATCATGTACTTATATGTGCATCGTTTTGATGGGAAATACATCAAATGATTATCTGAATCTCTTCTCCAATTTTATATCTCCAACAATAAAGTCTCATACAAAATTATTATTACCATCATACTTGAGAACATTAAAAAAACAACAAAAAATAAATTATATCATAATAGAATTTTCATTGGGCTTAAATTTAAATTGCACAAAAGTGTGAAGATTGCAATGGTTGTTATACTTATTGGGTGACATCCACCTCACCTTCTACATCGTGTTTTTTTTTTGTAAACTTCATCAATATAATTCCAATAATAGAAAAATATATTACAATAAGAGCTCTTCATACACCAAAAAGGTAGCCTCGGAGATCATGTCTTCAACCAAGGATAACCATTAGACACCATTACTATCAGAGGTCAAAAATTACCAAGTTGAAAGTACTCTGATCCAATGCAAAACAATGAAACTACAACAAAAATATTTACAAAACAACAACCTTCATTTGGATTTGAAATATACATAGAAAAAAATACAAAAATATGCTCCACATTACATTTCATCATCCCAATGACCTTGTTGAAAATCCATCGAAAAAACTCGGTATAAAAAACACATACCAACCAAAAAAAGGAACTAAATATATACCCTTGGTGGAATGTTAGTCCGATATGATGACAGGAGAGAGAGGAATCAACTTGTGGCGAATGTCCCTTAAAATTCTATTGATTTCCTCCTGACCTACAAAAAACATGTAATTGTTGACCTTCTTATCGCATATGACCAAACTTAGCAGTGTTTCTAAATGATGGTGCAAACTAATATAATGGAGGAAATTAAGCCTTCGCTTGTGGAATTTACTCGGATCTGGAACCCACTTGAGGTTATTGCCTCCACTGTCTGAATCAAATAATTATATACATTCCCCAAATTCCTTAGCCTCTAAGTGAATAATTTCCTTCCTCACCTTAAGAGGAGTTGAGTCAAAATGTTTTTCCATAGACTCCCATCCAAAAAATTGTCAATGTCGTGATGAAGATGAACCTGAAGCACCACCATAATGGTTAGGGAGTATCTGTCGAGGGGCCATAGCTAATGAAATAGGTAACTAGGTGTGGTATTCATAAATCTGAAATGTACTCTTGATTCTTGTATGTGGTACAAAAAAGAAAATTATTATTATTATTTTTGTAGCATGGGTTTCATGCTCAAGGTAAATTTATTTCTAGGTAAAGCACCCATTGTTTGCTACTAGGGTTTGTCATAGAGTCAATAAGTCAATTGAGTCATTAAGTCAATTGAGTCAATAAGTCAAGTAGCCATAGTACATGATAGAAAGGAAGTATCTCATGGCATCTTCAATGAAAGCATATAAGGAGAACCGAAGTAGAAATAATTAAATAAACTCATCTATAAATATAGGAATATGAGAGGTTGTCACACATCATCATCATTAGAAGGAAGCGTTTGTAGAATGAGGATCATCGAGATCCTCCATTGGAATATTTGTTAAGTAGACTCACCTCTACTTAGAAGAAGCAAGTGATAGTCTACATTCCACCTTGTGTGGGATCCACAATCTAGAAGGATGATGGTATGATGACAAAAATTTGCAACATATCAAGTTGAAGTGCTTTTATCTTCAAGCAAGGAAATGAAGCTGCTAGAAGGAAGTCTATATGATCAAATGAAGGAAGAGGTATGTATATATTTGGTAATAGATAGATAAATTCATGTCATCATATGGTTTCAAATAATGATCTATCTCATGATCATGAATGAAGAAGAAGGCGCTCTTCCTTATAAATGATACAGGAAGTCATATAGACAATGTACCTTGAACTATTCTACATATTGACATGATATGACCTCATAGAGAATATGAGGTAGTTGGCAATCATGGTTCCTATGATAAAAGAACTATGCATATAAAATCCTGAGGAAGAAATATGTTAAGAAAGATGAAAGAAGAGTGCATGAAATTTGTATCTGTAGTCATGTAAGATAAGATAAGTGATAAAAATTTGATAACATAAAGGATTAGCTATGAAATGTCCATGGAGAATACATGAAGACCCTAATATAAAGAAGAACCTTGGTAATGAATGTCTTGGAGATGGATTCATATAGTATGTGAAAGGATGTTGATCTTTGCAGGAAACATGTCATGAAGAAAGGCCATCATAAAAAGGTAACTTTGATTTGATGTTCATTTTTATTTTTGAAAACTTCTGGTTGGTTTGTAACAGAGCTACTGAAAAAGGGTTATAGAAAGTCAAATACTACTCATTATATTGGATGAAATATCCTGAAAAAAAACATGACTTAGAAGAGGTAGTTATATGAAGGATAGTCAGATGTGGACTAGAAGATCGCTTCCTGATAAAAATAAGGATGACATGACTATGGGTTCAACACTATGTTTCACTGATGGGAAGTGATGAAGAAGATGATTGTTTCCCTACAAATAATTTGTAAGAGAAGAAGGCTCCACAATGAAGAAGGTGAAGTTAATTCATGACATGATGCCAAAAGAAGGAGCTCTACAAGCAGTCGATAATACCATGATCTCCATCAGAGACAAGATAGTTGTCGTTGGTAACAATTAGTTCCTAATTAAGAGGGAGCTTGGGTATATTCCATTCATAGGAATGAGTAGATCATCCATAATTAAGAGGGAAAACATTTGAATCTGATACTCTTTGAGGATGAGGTAGGGCATCCAGTAGGTAAGAGTAGTCGAAGAGGAAATTCCATGAGGATGTGTAAATACAAGATGGGAATGGTCCTAGAAGGACATACCTTGTGAACATATACATGGGATATGTGCCTTGAGAGATAATGATGAAGGTGTCTATAAGTCATTGCCTCCCCAGCATTGTGCTCTAATCTTGTTGATAGATAGATTTGTTAGTTAAGGCCTTGCTTTCTGAAAATGCTAGCTGATATGATGAGATGCACTAAGCTGATAAAATATCTTATGAGATGGCTTACTAATCCAACTCTTCTTATGAGAATTCTTTAGTATGATCATTTCCAAGTACCTTGCATTTATTATGAATACCACCCTAGTTAAGAGGGGGTGTTGAAATATGTAACTAGGTTCGGTCTTCATAAATATGAAATGTACTCTTGATTCTTGTATATGGTAAAAAGAAAGAATATTATTATTATTATTTTTGTAGCATGGGTTTCATGATCAGGGTCAATTTAATTGTAGGTCAAGCGCCCATTGTGTTCTTCTAGGGCTTGTCATAAAGTCAAGAAGTCAATTGGCTCATCGTCATAAGTGAAATACCCTATTGGGAATATTTTATCATGTCAAGAAAATTATTGTAAGTCAAAAAGTTCATAATACTGCCTCTAAGACCAGTCAAACTAGCCATCAACAAGTCAGCCTGCAAGGAAGGATAAGTTGACCTACAAAGTAACAAATCAACCTTATGAAAGGGTTGTACGACCTCCTCAAGTAGCCTATATATAAGAGTGCCATCGACCCCATTGTCACACATAAGTTTGATCACAACAAGACAAGAAAAGGAAGCTGGAATACCTAACTAAGAGAAGATGAGGGAAGCAAATATTTTACGAACTTTTTTGGGAAAGAATATTTCACACATGCGAAGGAATTAGGGAAAATTTATGTTGCGGCAAGACCAAATTAAAACCACTATAAGGAGTCGAGTCTAGTGTAAAAAAGAATCAATATTGTAGGTTGAATATTCAAGGAAGAGAAGGATGACCTAGCAAAGGAGAAAGGAGGAAATATTCAACATTTGTTTCTCACACGTTCCAACTAGGGGTTTTATAGTAGAGACCGAAGTTGTAGGTCTGAAAATTGCAGTCAAAGAAGCAATTATAGCTATTGTGAAGCAAGGTTGACTTGAGTTGACTTTGGAAGGAGAAATTTCATCAAGAAGAGGTTTGAATTGGTCATGGAGGGATATTTATCAAGGTTCATAGGTCTTGGAATTCGTCATTTGAACATTCCATAAAAAGAGAATAATTCTTGTGAGTTTTCCTCTAAAGAGGAGAGGTTTTGGACCTGGCTTGCAACCTATATTTTGTGTCCTATTGTCTCATTGATATTTATTATTTGTTAGTTTTTTGATGATAAATAACAAAATAATAATAAAGTGAAATGAGAAGCTAATAACAAGAAAATCAGGTTAAGTAAAATATTATCACAAGAAGTTATCAACGTGAGAGAAATCACCTTAACTAAGCTACCCCTTGATTTCTTAACAATAGCTGCATATGAACTCTAGACATGAAGGGAAATGAAAATTCTTGAAAGCGGATGGAAAATGATACACAATGTGAAGGGAGGGTAGGACCACTGCACCAGGAAAACAATAGACACTATAGAGAAAAGAGGGACCAAATTATGTGGCCAAAGAAGGAAAATTAGGAATCCAAGATGCTTACAAATGGAAAATAGCCCTGACTTCCTTAAACTCCAACCTTTGAGTGAACAGAGAGAAAGAAAGGGAAGAAAATCTATGGAATTGTAGTTCTACCCGAGCAATATAAATTATCAAAACCAAATGGAGAAGGTACCCAGGTACCATACTACACAAACCAACATAGGACAACTGAATGAAATTTTGGCAGGGTCAGAGCTTTGTGACAATACAATGGGTAACACGACCACCAGTTCGAATGCAGGAAAAAACCTTGAGTTATGTAAAAATATGACAAAGAAAATTTACCCTTATAGTAATTCACCAAACGACCGAGCAAAAAACAAACCACTAAGTGATTAAACAGTGAAAAAATGCAAGAAATTGAAGGAGAGCGACATGAAATCAAACCTCCCTATGGTCCAGAAGAGACCACCCTTGTCATCCATGCACAACTTGAAAATTGTAATATTTTACTAGCATAAACCATACCATAAACATGTTTCCACCTTGGGACCTTAACCATGTATATATAGCAGGGTGCGTACGTGAGATGCCAGAGTCGTGTGAAGTAAGCAATAGGTGTGAGTGTCATGGAAAGGCAGGTGTACTACTGGGCACATCCTTATGTTATGAAACCAGCTCTAAAAATAGAATAAAAGAGAAATCAACGCCTTAGAAATAAGCCACTTCGAGGGGGAAACCTCCTTCACATTACATAAATGAAAAATTCTTGGATGATACAAATGACGAAACCTCCTTGTATATATAGGAGTCCATGGGGTCACAATATAATCATATCCGAGCTAAAAATAATAATGTAAGGGCACAATAATAACAATATTGGGGTTACAAGGGTACAACAATAACAATAAGGGGCTACACTAACAACAATAAGGGACTACACTAGTAATATAGGGACCTAACATGCCCCTCTCCTTTAAAAAAGTATTGCCCTCAACGCTTGAGTAGCTCTGGGTGCTTCTGTATAAAATTCTCATCCTCCCATGTAGAATCTCTAGTGTGTAAGTTCTTCCACTTGATGAGATACTCTGAAATTGATCGATTTCGTAGTTGCCGAGTTATTTTTTCAATGACTGCTTCAGGTTCCAATATGATTTTTCCTTCCTCATCAAGTTCTAGCAATATTGTTTGAACTGGAAGTTTTTAACCTATAACCTTCTTTAAGCATGAAACATGGAAAACTGGATGCACTTGCGACGAAGCAGGAAGCTCCAAATTGTATGCCATAGTACCAATGTTTTGCAACACCTTGTAAGGACCATAGTAATTTGGAGATAATTTATTATCCTTCTTATCTTGCTTGAGGGAAATTTGTTTGTATGGTTTTAGCCGTAAAAATACCCAGTCTCCTACATCAAAACTTCTCTCATTGCCATGTTGATCTGCCTGTTGTTTCATTCGATTTTGTGCCAAATTTAGGTTATCCTTTAAGAGTTGGAGAACTTATTATTGATGCTCGATGTGATCTTCCACTACTTGAACCTTATAATTTTCTATTAAAGATGTTGATATGGATGGTGGATGATATCCATAAAGCGCCATAAATGGGGTCACTTTTGCTATAGTATGGAAGGAAGTGTTATACCACCATTCAACGAGAGGTAACCACTTCACCCATTATGTCTGTTTATCAAATACAAAACAACAAAGATATCCTTCCAAACATTTATTCACTATCTCAATTTGACCATCAGATTGAGGATGATAAGATGAGCTATGAGCTAGTTGAGTACCCAAACAAGAAAATAATTCTGTCCAAAAATTTCCAGTAAAAATGGGATCTCTGTCGCTTACAATAATCTTTGGGTTTCCATGTATCTTTTGAATTGTTTCCATAAATGTAGTAGTAACTGTACTTGCTTTAAATGGATGAGATAATGCACAAAAGTGTGCATATTGGGTAAGTCTATCAACTACCACCATGATGACACTCTTTCCTTTAGACTTAGGCAAACCTGTGAGAAAATCCATTGAAATTTCCTCTCAACGTTTAATTGGAATAGATAAAGGCTGTAGAAGACCCGAGGTCTTAATTGTATCAACTTATTTTGCTAGAAAACCAAACATTCCGCTAGAAACTTTTGAATATTAGATTTAAGGCCATCCAAAAAAAGTTATTTCTTCACCCTGTGGTAAGTTTTTAAAAATCCTAAGTGTCCTCCTAAAGGAGAAGTGTGCAATTCCAAAAGAATCTTTTGTTTTAGTTGAGGATTCTTACAAAGATATAAGCGATCTATGTACCATAAGGAATCATTTTTCCAACTAAATGTATCAGATGTACTAGGATCTTGCTGCAACTTTTGAATGAGTGTCCACACTTCTTCATCCTTCTTCCATTCATCCCTTTCTTCGGTTATCCAATCTGGTTGGATAATAGAAATGGCACAAAGCAATGCTTCCACCTCTTCATTATTTCTTGAGAGTGCATCTGCAACAACATTTAACTTCCCTTTTTTGTAGATTATTTCAAAGTCATAACCCAACATCTTTGTGACCCATTTTTGCTGCTCTTCTGAAGATAGTCTTTGTTCCAAAAAGTGTTTAAGACTATCACGATCAGTTTTTACCTTGAAGTGTCTTCCCATTAGGTAAGTTCGCCATTTCTTTAGTGCATGCAGTATTGCTAACATTTCCTTCTCATAAATAGGTTTTTGTAAATACTTTCTTTTGATTGGACGACTTTCAAAAGCAATGGGTCTTCCTTCCTGCATTAAAACTGCACCAATTCCATTTCCTGAGGCATCACATTCCACAATAAAGGTTTTTGTGAAGTCTGGTGTAGCTAAGATCGGTGCTAGGCACATTGCCTCTTTAAGACGTTCAAAGGCCTTAGTTGCTTCAGGAGTCCATGAAAATGCATCTTTCTTCAATAATGTTGTTAGAGGTGCCGCTATTCTCCCATAATTCTTAACAAACTTGCGATAATACCCTGTTAACCCGAGAAATCCTCGCAACTGCTTTATGGTTGTGGGGACTTTCCATTCCTTAATGGCTTTAAATTTGTTAGGGTCTACCTTAACACCCTCGTGAGATACAATATGACCCAGATATTCCACCTCTTGTACTCCAAAGAAACATTTGGATGTTTTTGCATATAATTGTTTCTCCTGCAATAGTT
Organism: Pinus albicaulis; assembly: GCA_034641835.2. Taxonomy (NCBI): domain Eukaryota; kingdom Viridiplantae; phylum Streptophyta; class Pinopsida; order Pinales; family Pinaceae; genus Pinus; species Pinus albicaulis. The sequence continues at coordinate 67,779,181 of CM076571.1, forward strand.
TGAGCACCTTGTCAACATGTTAAACATGATCCTTCCAAGACCTGCTATATATTAGTATATCATCAAAAAATACTAGCACAAATTTTCTAAGGAAGGGTTTGAAAATGGAATTCATCAACCCTTGAAATGTAGAAGGTGCATTAGTAAGGCCAAAAGGCATGACCAAAAATTCATAATGACCCTCATGAGTTTGAAATGATGTTTTCGGAATATCTTCAGTCTTCATTCTAATTTGATGATATCCTGAACGAAGATCCAACTTGATAAAATAAATTGCTCCATGTAATTCATCCAATAATTCATCAATCACAGGAATGGGAAATTTATCTTTAATGGTGAGCTTATTGAGCTCCCTATAATCTGGACACATGCGCCATGATCCATCCTTCTTGTGTACCAATACTACAGGAGAAGAGAAAGAACTTTGACTAGGTTGAATTATATCAGCCTCTAACATTTCTACAATCATACGTTCAATTTCGCTCTTTTGGACATAAGGATATCTATAAGGCCTGATGTTTGGAGGAACACTTCCTGGAATCAAATGAATAGCATGATCATGATCACAAATAGGTGCGAGTCCTTTGGGAGTTTCAAACACCTTGGAATGATTGTCCAAGACTTGTTGGAGATCTGCAGAAATAGATGATTTTGATGTTGGAACTTCTAGTGAGCATAATTGTGCAATTACGCCTCGTTGTTCTTTCTTTAGAAGCTTTGTCATGACATTAGATCTTATTATCTTTCCCAGCTTCCCTGCAATACCCCGTAATTCGACTTCCTTTCCTTCTGAAAAAAATTTCAAGAAAAGTTCTTGAAAATTAAAAGCTACCGTCCCCAAAGATTGTAACCATTGTACTCCTAGTACAACATCAGCACCTCCCATCGGAATGGAAAGCATTGGACTAGTCAATACATATTCCCCCATGGTTAGCTTGATATTATGGCATTTTCCAGAGCAATTTATAGTTCCTCCATTTGCAACCATCACTTGACATTCTGGTGTTGGGTATAGGAAACAATTCAATTCTTTGGCTACCTTACAATGAATAAAATTATGGGTACTACCCGAATCAATCAACACTATTAACTTTTTCTTCTTGATATGTCCTTCTATCTTGAGACTTTGAGGAGTGGTAATTCCTTCCAATGTATTACACGATATGGTCGGACTCGTTTCTTCTTCTTCTAGGATTGTTTCCTAGTGTATATCCTCTTCTTTTGAAGTTTCTTGTTCATTTTCTTCCTCCTCTTCACAATCTATGTAAAATAATTTCTTCTCAGCACACTTATGACCTTTAGTGTATTTTCTATCAAAATTGTAGCAAATCCCTTTTTCTCTTTTTTCTTCCAATTGTTGTGGTGTCAACCTTGTAGGTTGTGGAAGTCTAGGAGTAGCAACACTTCCATCTTTATAGATGTGAGTGGTAGACTTCCTTGTCTCCATAATTTTACATTCAATTTTTCCCGCCAACCCGAATGCCTTCTCTAATGAATCAAGTTCCCAAATGCAAACCTCATGTTGGATGTTATCCTTTAAAGTCCCTACGAAGACATCAATCCTGTGTTCCTCTGGAATATCATTTACCCTTATATTCAATTTTTTGGAAGTCCTTAATGTGCTTCACCACTGAACCCTTTTTTTTTATATTTATCAATTGGCTAAAAAAGGTGTTGCTCTTTGTATCCTCATAATGTGCTATCATTTCCTCCGTAAAAATTTGACCAAGTGACAATTTTTTAACGGGAGCGAAGCCATCGATACCATACAAATGTATTTTGTTCTAAATATAAATTTTCAATGCATACCTTTTGTGTGTTTTGTACATTATTGAGATCAAAATATTGCTCCATCTGTAGTATCCATGTTACGGGATCCTTGCCATCAAACTTCCTCATATCGATCTTTGGAAAATGGTGGGTCTTCCATCCAACATTTGAGTTTATGAAATCACGATTAACATTTATTTTGTTCTCATCATGAGTTTCCTCTACTATATTTTCGCCATTAGGAAACATTTCTTGTATCAACTTTGTTAAACCTGCCATGTCTGCTTTTAGATCATTCTTCAAGTTTTCCATTTTTTCATCGATCTTAGCTTCCATGTCATCCATCTTAGCTTCCATGCTAACTTCCATGCCAATTTCCATGCCATCCATCTTAGCTCCCATTTCATTCTTCAAACCATCCATCTTAGCTTCCACACCTTTCTTCAAACCATCCACATTAGCTTCCACGTCTTTCTTCAAACCATCCATCTAAGCTTCCACACCTTTCTTCAAAACTTCCATTTAATTTTTTGTTGCTCTTTGCGAGAGAGAAATTTGGGGCACTTGCTCATGTAATTTTGATATGTCATGTTGCACTTCTTCATCTTCATGATTCATAATAGAGCCTTCTGAAGGCTTAATGGGTGTTGAATTCTTTTTAGGGGGCATTCTAGAACCCAATACTGATATATATTATATAATATGCCTTAGAATCAATTCAAACTGATTCTTCAAACAAGGCTTATGCAATTCGAAGAAAAGTACACACCTTTTTCTTGCTTTTGAGGAGCTCGATATTGAAATTGAATTATCTATGTGATTTCAGATCTTCAATATCTGAAATTTGGCCCTGTAGTAGCCCTATAAATCTTCTTTTGAATGCCACAGGTCTGACCTGATTTGGATTCTTCAAGGCAAAGTAATTCCCAATCTCCCACAATGACCTAATTATGGACTAGTTCAATAGATCTAACTTGTACAGCATGCCACGTGTCACTATTTCCTCCTTCGGCTCTAAAATTGATATACAAAAAACTAAAGTCCGTGTACTTGCGACCACTTTTTATAGAATTCCAATCCGATGCTCAAAAAGAGAGTTATGACTATTTTCCCACGATCACCTCTTTAAGATGAAATTCTGGAGCTTGAAAAAGCCCTAACTTCCACAGATCATATCTCTGAAAATATTGCGAACCGAGATCTAAACGTTTTACACGACGTTCCAATTTCGACTTCGCGTGATAAAAATTTCAGCTTCTGAACCTTCGTAGAAAATAAGTTATAGTGAAAATTCCATGATGACTTATTTGGAGCAGCGAAACCCTAGAATCCCAAACCTTTGATACCAAATGTTATGAAACCATCTCCAAAAATAGAAGAAAAGAGAGATCAACGCCTTAGAAATAAGACACTTCGAGGGGGAAACCTCCTTTACATTAAATAAATAAACAATTCTTGGATGATACAAATGACAAAACCTCCTTCTATATATAGCAGTCCATGGGGTCACAATATAATCCTAGCTAACCTAATAATAATAATTTAAAGGCACAATAATAACAATATTGGGGTTACAGGGGTACAACAATAACAATAAGGGGGCTAAACTAACAACAATAAGGGACTACACTAGTAATATAGGGACCTAACACCTTATCTATCCCAAAAAACTTAGGAAACATATGTTGTTGAATGAGCTCTACCCGTGTGTCAAAAAATTCTTTGCCCGCGGCCAATCCTCCATGAGTGAGGCTACCCATATCAAGTATTATGGAATGGAGTATGTTGTCAAAACAAACTTCATACCTAGATAAAAATGCACCCACCTTCATGCATTTAAATTGATGAGATTGAAGTAGGTGATACAATTGTTGTAAATTGTGAGGACGCCATACGAGAAGCATTTGATGCTAAGTGGAGAGAAAGGCTCTCAAGCTGAGGCCCACCACCCCATTTTCCATATGGTTGATCGACATGTTAATCATGCCGCCTGATGAAATACTTAAATCATGATACCACCCCCATCAGGGAACCTTGTACATCATAGTTAACGTGACGTACTTTCCTAGATATGTGATATTGGATTGTCTAAATCTTTGCTTGAACATAATATATGTATATATATGTGTGTGTGTGTGTGTGTGTGTGTGTGTGTGTGTGGGGCAAGTTAAGACCATCGTTACATGACGAGTAGGGTAATTAAATTTTTTTAAGATAATATGGTTTCTATTACATAAAAATTAGGTGGACAAAAATACAAATGAAGGTGAGGTATTACTATTCTCAGACCATCCATTTATATAAACAAAATCACCTAAACGACATATTACCAATTTTTGAACCTACAAAATGTTGAAATGGGCACAAAACCTAATTTTCCTCTTCCTATTATAAAAAACAATTGATTTAAAGTTCAAGTGAACCATGCAGTTTGCGTTCACTATTTGAAGCTTATTAATGTTGATCATGGTTTAGCAACATTAAAAAATTGTTGTACTTTTATTATAGAGAAACCTAAATAATTGAATGGCAAGGGCATCTTATGTGAAGGTTTCTCCATGCGATATAATAAATCATGGCTTTTGTGACGGTTTTAACCATCTACTTAGTGGAAAATTAAGTAGTTGATGTATTTCTAAAGATCAAGTAGATTTTAGATGTGCATTGTTATATTGATGGTATATAGTGATTGTTGGATTTTTTTTAAATATAAAATAGTGATGATTTATAATTATTATACATATGTTGGTGTTGGTGTTGAAATTATGATTTGTAGCAAGCGATATATAGAGTTATTGTTTAATTATGTAGTAAACTTTCTTATACCTATGAAAATCTAACAATATGGAAAATGAACACTCCCATTGATTTGAAACTTTTATTGAATTTTTAACAATTTAAGTTAATGTAAAACTGGACAAAATTCTCGAAACTTGAATGGTTGTAGAATTATAATCATACTAAAATTTCTATGAAGACATATCATACTTATAGTGGAAAGAGGGTCCTCTATGCTACACTATTAACTTCCTTCATATTTGTGAGAAAGTATGGATATAACAACTCTTTTGTAGGGATATAATGATATTGCAAAAACATTTTCACTGTAATTAATATTTTTAATAATAATAATAATAATAATGTTCTAACTTTGAGGACATGACTAAGTCAAACACCAAAATGGTGTATGAAATTCCCTTATTTGCAAGACAATGGACCCCGTCTCTACATAGTGATTTTATTGCTAAAATCTATAAAGGTGTGCATACTCTACCCCTTCTAGATTTGAACATGTGACCTCTTACAAGGGAACATATGTTCTTAACTATTAGAACCAAACATTGCCAAAAAAAAAATCTAAAATATGTTTTTTCACTTTCATAATAAACCTTCAACCTTCAATGTAAATTAGTACAACTAACACAATATGATTAAATCAAATAATTATTACTAGCAGTTGCCCCAAAAGGTGCAAAGAGAGGTCGATAGGATTTTTAAATCAAAAAAGTTGAGATGATATTTTAATTTACAAAAATTGAGTGTGTCAAGGATCCATTTATGCATATTGAGTGGTTCTAATAGTTAAGAATGCATGCCTTCTTGTAAAAGGTTAAAAGTTCAAATTCAGAAAGGTAGAAAATAGACATCTAGGAATCAAATCATTAGGCAAAGACATTAAATTCATATTTAAGTATAGCTTCCTTCATAAATCCGGATCATACATTGCAATAAAAAATAAGCTTTATCATAACAATATAGCAACAAGATGTGGGATTCAACTAATATAATTATCCCATCTTGCAAAAGGACTAACTGAAATTTAATTAGAGTGTAATGAGAAAAAACCCAACTTGTAGAAAGATTCATGGAAATTCAATTACAATATAATAGAAAAAAATCCCAATCCCAACTTGCAGAAAAACAAGGTAATTGAAATTTCATTCTATTGCAAAGGCCTTAGCTTGGATTTCATTTACACTGTTTGTTACTAAAGAGTTTACAACAAACCATGGTAAAAAATCAATGGAAGCTTCAATGCAATACCAATTTACAAACGAATTAAATTTGTACAGAAAAATGAGGTGAATTTTTCAGTAAATTTTAATGCAAATATTCTGCAATAGGAACATTGGACAAAAATTGAGAGGATTTTTCTTTATAACTGTAAAAATTCACAGATAAACATTAACAGAAACAGATGCTAAGTGCTCTCAGTAGTTGGCCATATATTACAGGCCTTCAAATAACAAATGAGAACCATAATTATGATATAATATATCATCTAGCTATGATCAACAAATTGTTAGCAATATGACTAATAACAGAGATCCCTAATACCCATCAATATCTCATCAATGACTGCTATCCTAGTGTATCTCAGATTTAAAACCAAAGATTAGCACCCTTAAGGTAGATCGCAGTAAAAAATTTAAAACAAAACTCCCGGCGAAAAAAACCAAGAAATGGCATTTCACAACAAAGATTAGCACCCTTACGGTAGATCACAGTAAAAAATTTAAAGCAAAACCCCCTACGAAAAAAACCAAGAAATGACATTTCACAACAAAGATAAAGACCAACTCAAAACAAAATCTGATATTCTCAATACTATAACAGCATGATCCTTACGTGTTGTAAATTTATGAATGAAATAACAAAAAATTAAGAAGGCTGAAATATTACTAAATCATACTTAATTCGTTTCTAAATCAGTAATATTTCCTACTTACTATTTATTAAAATTTACTAGTAAGATAACTATTTACTACTAAATTTACTAGTAAAATAGCTATTTAATTTTACTATCAGTAACTTTACACAGTAAGTCGACAATAATTCAAGTTAGGAAATTACAAGAACTAGTATAGAAAACAAGATCGCATTCCCCTGCTCACGATTTTTCAAAAAAGAAATACTAAGAGTTTAGGACTTTGCATTTTAGTTCTCTAGAAAAACGAGTACACAATGGTCAGGGATTACTCAGGCGTTGTATCTCCAACAATGCTGAAAAGGGTTTTGCATCTTTGTGTTAGAAAAAGATAGACAGATTGATTAAGCATGGCAGAACAAACAATAAGATAGGGATTCACATTCAGTGTGCTGAAAAAATATTATTGACAATAAATGGATGTGCATGAATTGCCGCAGGTTTTGCAGTGTTGCATGCCTAATGCCGCAAGTGAGCATTTTGCATTTATATGTAACTATACAAGATTAAATGCAGGTGAAGGCTCATATTTCTGTGTGCCAACACATCACTGAAAGCAAGTGAGGGGTTTAGTATATAAGGGTTTAGCATTTCTATGTGTGAAAACAAGTTTAATAGAATTATTGATCGCTGCAGATACGGTCCTAGAATTTATGCGACTCAAAACGATAGAACATCTGGGGTTAACATATTGAACAAATGCAGATATCTATGCAACTTAAATGATTTTGAAAAAAAAAATAAAGCTATCTAATTAACAGCTTCATAGAAAAAACCACAATTGCTTGTAATTCGAAAGTTCATTGGCCTGCGTAGCTACAGAGGCATAGAAGAAACACACTAATTAATCAATCAATTCAACAAGAATGAAAAGAAAATAAAGAATGAAGAAAACTAACCATTTGTAGGGTCAAGCAAATTGACATATCCATAGCCAAGGGAGCGCTGGGTCATGCTATCGTCGCAGACTCGTACTGAAGTCACCGTTCCCACAGGAAGGAAGAATTCGGCAAGCTGGCTGTCTGTGACCTCAAGGTCGAGATACCCAACACATAGCGAAGCCAGTGGTGGAAACTGTAGCGCTGTTGTTGCTGCCATCGCTGATGATAACAATATCTCTCTGTCTAATAAAAACCCCAATTCGAAATCTAAAGAATTTGGTTATAAAGAATAATAAAAATCGCAGAAGTTCGATGGATTCTACCCGCTTTTGTTTCTTTGTTCTAATTTTTTTTTGTCACCCTCCTCTCCACTCCCCCTCCTCTTCCTACCAATGTGCCATCCACAATGACAGTCGACTGCCCAGAAAGATTGGAATTTGAATTATAAGCAGACGCTCAAACCGCAATTCTGCTTAGCCAACACATATCATTCCGTATTTTGCCTTTTTTATACAAAAGAAATAATTATAAATGAGTAATTCAAAAAAATTAGTTATGAGGGAAAATTCCTAAAAATTTAGAGAAATATGTGAACTTGCTACTTTTTTGCACACGTCTGATTTTTATGATCAAGTAATTCAAAAAAATGAGTTATGAGGGAAAATTCCTAAAAATTTAGAGAAATATGTGAACTTGCTACTTTTTTTCACACGTCTTACTAGTGACATGTGTCATTATCAAAATGAATTGGTTGATGAAAAAGCAAGTGTATTAATTCAAAAGAGAAGGCCTATCAACCTAAATATGAAACTATATAAGTACTTATCAGCACTAAAATAACCAATTAAAAACTTTCCAAAATATAATTTTATAAAAATAATTAAGTGATATAAAAAAAATTTCTAAAATATATTTTTATAAAAATAACCAAGCAATACAAATATCTTAATAATAAAACTGAAATCTAAAACTATGAAAATAAACTTTTATTAACTTACCACTAAACCATACTTCAAATAATATAAAATAATTAAAAAAAAATACAAATTACATATCATTTTTTGGGTTCAACTGCATTAAGTAAGTCTTTCATCTATGACCATTTCCATGAGAGGTAGTCGTATTTCACTAATTTCTCATGATTTTTGAAGTCCTGGTCACTGGGTGGAAGCCCCGGAAGTGATGATTGATGCTATGTGATTCATTTCACTAATTTCAATCTCACTTTTTCACTCCTGTGAGCATCACCCGATGCAATGAGTGGTGAGTGGACTATTCAAAAATCATGAGAAATTAGCCACACTACCTCTCATGGAAATAATCATAAATAAAATTATCGACTACCTCTCATAGAAATAATCCTTATACAAAATGATTAGACGTTGATATATAAAATTATTATTATTTTGTTTATTATAATTGTTGTTTTCTCTGATTGTATTTTTTACTTCTCTTCTTCATGGCTAAGTTACTCTCGGATTCTGAACTCATTTTTGTCAAAATTAACCTATGGTTAAGTTACTCTCGGATTTCGATTTCAATTTGTCAAATTTAACCCATGTTGACGCGGCAAGGAAAATGCAAAATTGACTGTCCTCACATGACGATTTAATAAAAGAATTTTATTTTCATGAGGGTCGGTGGGTAATGTTCCCGAAGTGAAATCGTTGAGTGCGTATCCGTGAGGTGGACGACCCTTAATTTTTGACAAGGTGTATGGAGAAATTGCTTGATTTTCCAAATATTTTCTACACGGTGTGTGGAATTGTTATCGCCTTCCTAGATAATACAGAAATATAGGGGAAGACGAAGACGCACACAAGGACGTTTAAGTGGTTGGGATTGACTTGAATTTTTATAGTTTTTTTTATTTATATTGAATTATAGGGGAAGACGAAGACGAGGAAGCACACAAGGACGTTCATAGGGTCAATGTCGCAAACTATGTTAAATGCAAATATTTTCTACACGGTGTGTGGAATTGTTATCGCCTTCCTAGATAATACAGAAATATAGGGGAAGACGAAGACGCACACAAGGACGTTTAAGTGGTTGGGATTGACTTGAATTTTTATAGTTTTTTTTATTTATATTGAATTATAGGGGAAGACGAAGACGAGGAAGCACACAAGGACGTTCATAGGGTCAATGTCGCAAACTATGTTAAATGCAAAATTTAATTTATTTATTTTCAAAGCAAAACGTTATTTAATCAAATTTTATTAAGGTAGTTGGTTGGGTTTGACTTGAATTTTAAATGATTTATAGTTTTTTTTTTCATATTGACTTAATCATAGAGTTTGTTCTCAAGAATGTTAAGAGAATTGAACTTATGATTTTTTAATTGTAAAGGTGCTTTAACAACGAGAATTCAACCAATTGAACTAATTCTTGGGGTTTATTTACAAGTTATTATATCGAGTTCAGAGAGAATATAATTTGTATGTATTTAAAAAAAAATGTTTGGAAACTAGATGATAGGAGGTAAACATTGTAATATATATATTTTTTAATTGAAATTCTTAGAAGGACTTAATGAGTATTTGAGATAAATATTTGGTTATTATGTTAATAAACATGTCTATTTTGAAATAAGACTTGCAAAATTTTAATTTAATTATCAATAATTACTGGGTGGATGGTGGCGATTTAACCTTCACAGGATATTCTAAAATATTATTAGGAGTAATCATAAATCAATGGTTTAGATTTATTTTAAAAGTAGTTATACCCTTTTTAACCTTTTAACTAAATCGATAAATTAAAAAAATGTCATATGAACAAGTGTCATATGAATGAGTTATGACTGTTAGGTATGTGGTATTAATAAGCCATGGTATTAACCTATGATATTATAACTAGCCTAGGTACATTTTAACCCTAGATCTATCAAGCGTAGAGAGAGAGATCAAATCTCTCGAGGTGCAAACTTTTTTTTAGCGCAAAACTTGAGGACATGTTTGCACCTTGAGAGATTTGGTCTCTCTCGGTGCTTGATAGATCTAGGGTTAAAATGAATCTAGGCTAGTTTCAGTCTTACGTGACCATGGAAAACTTGTGTGAATATCTGATTATTTTGATAATTTTAAATTTGTTAAATATTTATAATATCAATATGGTCATTTTAATTTTGAATTTGCTCAGTTACCACTGTTTTTTGAGATGATAGATACTATTAAAAACTTGAATGATGAAAAATGATGAAATACAAAATTTGAACGCAAATTGAGAATGTAACAATGTTCAATGATAGAAAATGTGAATAATAAGAATGTAGTCAATTAAAAATAGTATTCATTATGATCAATCTCAAACTATTTTCTTTTGTTGTTCTTATTGTCACACCTGTTAGTTTTTCCATCTTTTCATATGGATCATATGGAAAGAGAATTTAAAATCGTAAACTATTCAAATATTTAATATGAGCTATTCTAGTAAACGACATACCTTGTCTCTCTTGCTCTCCAATATTAATAGTAGCTTTCTCCAAAGTCAATCATTGTGACTTAGGAGTGTTAAACCCAAATAAGTTTCAATGGTAGTTGTTTTCTATTAACTCGTTTGAATGCAAAGTCACTAACACTATTAAATTATGAAAAATGAGAATAAAAAAAATGTAGTCCATTACAAATAGTTTACAATTTCAAGAAGAAAACATTTCAGTTAAGTGAACATTTTTTTTAAGTTCAAAATTAAAGTATTTTATTTATGGTTGAATTATTGTGACACATAAATCAATGCACGTCATCAATAATTTCTTTTGTACTTACACTAAAATCAATGCATATTGTTTTAACCTAAATGCTTTGAAATTAATGTACATCATACATCTAGCTACATCAAATCAGAAATCAACATTTACAATGAAATCAATGCATTTAGTGCAAGCATTCAAATAGAATTAAAAATCAACATCTACATTGAAATCAATGCATCTAGTTTAAGAAATCAAATAATATGCTTAAAAATGTATATGTAAGCTAAAATGAATGCACCTAATGCAAGAAATCAAATATGAGTAGAAGCCAAAATATACACTGAAATAAATGCATCTAGTGCAAGCAATCAAATAATATTAGAAATCAATAAGTACACTGAAATCAATGCGTTCAGTGTAATCGATCAAATAGGATTAGGAATCAACATCTACACTAAAATTAATGCATCTATTTTTGTGAATAACATTGTATCTCCCTCTCCCCCTCCCCTCGCCTCTCTCTCTCTCTCCATATATATCTATATATTCCTCCATCTCTCATTTGTCTCTCTATCTCACCCTACAAACACACATACACACTCTCTCCATTATCTATCTCTCCCTTCCTCGATCTTTTTTCCTCTCTCTTCTTCTATCTCCCCCCCTTCCATCTATATCAATATCTCCCTTTGTTTCTCCTTTGTCTCTCTATCTCACCCCCAAACATACACACTCTCTCTCTCCATATATATCTATCTATCTCTTCCCCCCTCTTCCTTTGGGCCCCCTTTCTCTCTTCCCCTTTTCTCCCTCTCTTTCCTTCTCTCTCTCTCTTCCCTCAATGCACGACATCAATAAATTTTGGTGTAGTTACACTGAAATCAATGCACACTACTAATCTAATTACTTTGAAATTAATGTACATTACACATATAGTTGCATCAAATTATAAATAAACATCTACACTAAAATAATTTCATCTAGTGGAAACATTCACTGGGTGAGGATGGGTCTGACTGCACCATATAGAGATTCCCCTGATCGATCATCAAATTGTATGTCCAGCAGTTTTGTTCATCATGTCCTACCGACCTATAGAACCTGCACCATCGTTGTTTTACTTTTGGGACATACGCAACAAGGCGGGGATAGTGGTTCGTGTCGTGTAGCCCTACAACGCGGCAATCATCGCACCATAGTGCTGGTCCACTTGGTCCTGCCACTTCCCTAGGGCACAGCGGACTAGGTCCCCCAGCTTGCATGTAGTTTTTTAACAGCGAGAACTTATCCTTGGTGTGACTGTTGGTCACTTTAATTGCTTATTAATCTAAACAATCAAGTGCTACATAAATTGTCAACCCAGGGAAGTCTGTTTATTTCAAAGGCAATCACACACTATATATGCTCAATCTCAAAAGCAATGAAAATTTGTAGTAAAAATTACACTAATCACACCTTGCTTTAAACAAACTGAAGTTCTACTTTGAGTTACAGCAAAATAAATCTTTCTATTGCAAACAATTATTAGAAGAATCATGGATTACATTAAGAAAACAACAATCTAGGAAAAGAAACCAAACTGCAGGAGAAAGAGACCAATTATGCTACAATAGAGAAGAGGACCCTATTCCCCAAGTAGGAATCTTCAGCACCTGTTTCTGACTACCATGCTTTCACAAACTCATTCTTTAAACAAGATTGCCAATTCGAAATAATCAACGATTACCTAAGAATGAATTACATGAAAACAATGCGACAATCAATGGAAACAGAGTTTCAGCAATAGATAACAAAGTTCCAATTAATGCATAAATGATTTTAGAAAAACAGAGTTTTAACAGGGCATAAATGGAAAGAATAATTAGCACACTACGTAAATTAATGGGTGAATATTGTGAGGAAGGTGGGCCCTTTCCTTCTCACAAGATTCCCCAGAAAAAGGAATTAAGAAGAAATGCTCAGAACGATCTTTTATTTATCTGTCAAATGTAAGATATTACAAAATGATCCACGTTCCTTCTCTGGAATTCCCTTTCAGCTAAACCTTCCATAATCTGTAATGTTCTCTAATGCTGATGTCTCCTCTTTTTAAAGAGGAGACATCTATTACACCTTTGATTACATCATACAAATCCTATTCTTAACCCGATATGATCTTCTATTCTAGAATAGGATATTCTGTTCTTCCTTAGCAAAGATGTTGTTACAATGGTTAGGATAGTGCTAGCTTCGAGGTGCAGTTGTTATGGCCAGTGTAATAGCTCCTTTAATTATCCTTTCTTGTTACTTCCATGCCTAGAATATTGTTTCAGCATCGCAAATCATGGACTGTTTCAGCAACAGATTTGCATATTGTTGACTGTTTCAGCAAAGGGATTTGCATATTGTGGACTGTTTCAACAACACGGTCTTCAGAAAGAAATGATGAATTAACTGCAGTCTTCAAACTGTTTTAGCAACTATAAATTTCCTATTAATGTCTAAATATGAAAGTAATGTAAAATTACATGTAAAACAAGTTAAACATATAGTAAAAATAAGAAACGTTATATACCTTTGGAAGAATAGATTAAAGTGATGATATAGGCTTTAAATATGAATTGGAAAAGGATGGGATGATAGCAAAATATATGAACAAAAAGGTACATTACAGGGTCCTAACATCCCCCCCAACTAAAAAGGTTGCATGTCCTCAGGCAACTTCAATCTGAATCCGAATCCGAGTACTAGCTCTTGGCGTGCAAGTTACTTATGCAGTAGCTATAGAAGGTATTGTCTGTTGAAGCTCTGAACCCTTCAACATTTCTCAGCTTTTGCCAAGCTGCTTTTTCCTCCTTTTTGGCCAACCTATGATATGATATTCCTCTGTTGGCATCCACAGAATAAGAAAATGAAAGTGATACCCTATCCATTTTTCAGCACATTGCTGAACACACTTGATGTAGTTTGGTACCCTGGAGAATGTTGTTTCAAGATTAGTAGGACTGAAAGGATTATACTCCCGCTTTTCCCTAGAAGATTATTGCCAAAACATGTTATTTTCTCTTAGGGCAGCAGTTTCTTTGGCCTTGATAAAGTGTTGATAATCCTGGAGTATTGTTGCCTGTAGTTGCTGCATATGTTGAGTCATTCCTGGTTTCTACAGAAATTGATAATATTCTACAATAAAGGTGGCAGGGTCATTGGTTCTGGCCATATCCAGAGGAGACGGTTATCTTCATTATGCCTGGCCGCTAGAAAAGTAGTATGCCACGTAATTTAGTTGGCAAGGAAAGAGGCAAATGCCTGAATCTGGATATCGCCAACAAGAGGGTTAAGATTAAGGTTTCCGTTTTCAAGAATGGATTCATTGTGAAGATATAATTCACATAGTAAATGCTAGTCACTAGTAGAGGCCTCTGCAAAAGTTTGCACAAAATCTTCAGATTTAAACACCTTATAAGGCCTTCCATCTTTGATTGCTTTTATCTAAAAGAATGCAAGGCGTTCTGCAAGGAAAAGAGAGTAATTTAAAGATGGTTTTCTGGCAGCCACTAGTTTCTGTACCAATTCAAACATCAGGAGCAATTTTCTTTTTAACTCTTTATTCTAGTTCTTGTGAGCGCGAGATTGTTGGAGTATTTGCTCCAAAGTCTCCCAGTTTGAATATATGTGGTTTTGCCAAAGTAATTTATGCTCCTGCAAGATTTTTCCTTGCAAAATGGCATACTCTTTCCTCCACTTGTTCATTATTTTCAGCTCATCCCATGGTTCAGTTTGTGTTTTAGCATTGAAAGTGGTAGGACGAGGTATAATCTGAGTAGAAGAAACAGGAATTTCAGATTTAACAGTTACAGTAGGGCATGGTACTTGCAAATTATGTTCTTTCTCTAGAATTTTTGAAGGCCCTACTGGTTCTTGTGTAACAGTAGGGCATTCCTTTTTTACTGCAGAAGACGTAGATGCTCCTGGCATTGGGACTTGAACTACTTTATAGCCCGCTTGATGATAAATATTCCCACATTGGCTGCACATGTATTCTTTATATTGATCATTTTCTTTGTCTTTCTCTTCCATGGATGTTGCGTGAGCTAAGGTATACAAATTAAGCTCCTTTTCATAGGCTTCCCTTTCCATTACCAATTCTTGCTTGTAGGCTTCCAGTTTGGATTTTAAAAACTCATTTCTTGTAAGAGGGAAGCCAGGGTGACTGGACTTTGAGTAACAGTCACAATCTCAGTAACTGGTTCTTGTGTTTCAGCTGTAGCTGGTTCTTGTGTGGTAGCTATAGTTGGTTCTTGTGTGACAGCTACTGAATGAGAATCTAGTTCTTGTGTGATAGCTACTGAATGAGTAGCTATTTCTTATGTGACAACTACTGAATGAGTAGCTGGTTCTTGTGTGACAACTACTTGTTCTGAAGAAAATGATGTCGCAGTACCCTGGGCATCTGGTTCTTGTGTCTCAGTGCCCCTAGGTGAGATGGGTAAATATTTTGGGATTTGGGGTTGTGGTGGTGTATGGGATTTTAGGAGAATGGGTTGAGAGTGTAGGGTAGTGGAAATGGTGGCTTCTTTGGTTGACACCCTCATTTGTCTTCTAGGTAAAAAAGGCAGGAAAAGTAGTGGTTCAATTTCTTTTATGAGTGGATTTTTCCTAAGGGGAAGGGCTATCAGAAGTAGTGGTTGCTTTGGTTGAGGCCTTCATTTGTCTTTTTGGTAGAAAGGCAGTCGTGGTTTTCCTTTTTCTTTTGTTAATAGAGGAGGAGGGGTTATCTGATTGAGAATCATCACTAGAGATATGAACAATGGGATCAGATGATTTTGTTAAATTATTGGATGGACTTGGTATGGTAGGATAATCAATTGGATCAATTGGTTCTGTGAGTGGAATTTCTGGAGGGTCAAGGGTGTTCTATGGTTGTTGTTCTTGGGGATTTTCAGCAATTTCCTGAGGATTTTGAGTAGCTTGCTGAGGTTCTATGGGTGGATTGTTTAAGGGAGGGTTTTGTTGAGCAAAACCTTTTTAGATTAATAACTGGATGATATGGTGATGGGTGAGGGAAAGGAGAGGGAATTTTACCCATCTACAATAATACGACATGTTTCTAAGACATCCAAGTAAATAATAAGGAATGTTCAACAGTCTACCATGTCGTAAATGATTTAACAAGAAAAAATTATGATGGTAAACTACCTAGTAGCGGCCTTCACAGGTGAGGTAATGTTTAACAAACTCTACAACTTTCGGCCAAGGAGGCGCCAACAAGTTGAGTTGAACACCCCGACCTTTAGGCTCAACTTGTTCTCCTGGCAGGAGAAAATCCTGTTGTGCATTAAGAATGATACGTTTCTGACTGAACCATCGAATGCCAGTGACAGGGAGGCCCGAAACCTATGCTATGTCACCCTCTGAGACTGGAATTCGAACTCCTTGAACTATAGAATGATCTTCTTGAAGATTTCGTGCAAATTCAAGAACCTGTTGTGGATCAAATTCTTGAAGCCACTGAAAATATCCCACCCATCCTGCCTGCTGAAAAATCTAATATGCTTCTGGGTATAATTCAAGCAGGGTTATCGTAGCAGGTTCATGTCGAATAGCAGGTCCTCCCATAGCTAATCAGCTTTGGTAAAATGCACAGTCAAAGAGCCAAGTTACCGCACTCGAACAGACTAATTTTTATGAATGAGAACATGGAATGATGGTGAAGAGGCGAGGTAATAAGTAAGAAAAATGACAGTAATCGAATTGTTGTGAAATGATGGCGTAAAGTTTCGATATTCCCCCCAACTACGGCTAAAAAGATAACTTTAAGTGTGCAGGGATTGTGGTAATAATAAACGAGATATTCTCATTTATCCATAGTTTAATTTTACTTACATATAAAATTTACATACCTCATGTTTACCTTTAATTCGTACTTCGAAAAATATAGTGCTTGCTCATAATAGATCGGCAATAGTTATGGAAGAAACTTTGGAAGCTTTTTGAAACATGAGGGAGATTATATTAGAGGTCTGCTTAATCATAGGAGAAGGTAGTGAAAGGAAAAAATAAGAGAAGTGAAAATGAAAGAACTGAAGAAGATAATTTCATGACGAGAAATGTTGCATGGTCATGTCTTTGAAGAAAAAATGGTGTTTCAACAACGGGAAAAGTGGGTGAAGTGTTGCTGAAAAGTGTTGTTTTAGCAATGGGAAAAATAGGGAAAATGTTGCTGAAGAGTGTTATCTTAGCAATGGGAAAGATGGGGAAAATGTTTCTGAAGAGTACTATTTCAACAATGGGAAAAATGGGGAAAATGTTGCTGAAGAGTGATGTTTCAGCAATGGGAAAAATGGGGAAAATATTGTTGAAGAGTGTTGTTTCAACAATGGGGAAAAGGGGGAAAATGACATGAAAAGGGGAAAAGAAAATGAGTGGGGATTAATGATGGAATGTTGAAAGAAAACTGGGGGACAAAGAATGAACTATGAATGGGTTGAAGTAAGAGGAGCAATGCTTCACAAAATGAAGCTTGGATCTGCTTGTAGTGAGATTTTCCTTTCTTAGTATGCCTTTCCTGAATGGAGAATCTTCAAAGTAACCAAATGTAACATGCCAGCCCTTGACAGGGATTATTAGTTAAGAAATCTAATTCTAATGCTAAAAATACAATTCAGAAAAATTAATTGCAATGAGGGGCAGGAGACTCCCCTAAAAAGAGATAATGTGAATCTACCATGCAAGTAGCCTTAAAATATTCTTTGGAAATGGGGCGCTGGCACAGACAGAGTCGATGACCATTTACTAGTAACGGTGTTTTAGAGTCATCAGTTGTTAAGAGACTTATTGTTCCATTGGGAAAAACAGTATCTATTTCATACGGTCCTAGCCATCTTGTACGTAACTTCCCTTGAAAATTTTCAAACCGAGAGTCATACAATAAAGCCCAATTACCTTTTTGGAATTTCTTATGCTTGATGATTTTATCATGCCATTTTTTTCTCTGTTGTTGGATCATAGTTGTCTGATGAATGGCATCTAATATTTTTTCATCCAATTCATGAAGTTGCTGCAACCTGGCTGCCTATGCATCAGTCAAATCAAGGTTAACAACTAAAGCAATCCTTAAGGTTTTAATTTCAAATTCCACAGGAAAAACAACACTTTTACCATAAACCAATTCATAGGGGGAAAATCCTGTAGTATTTCTCCAGGTAGTTCTGTAAGCCCATAGCACTTCAGGGAGCCTTTGAGACCAATCCTTTTGGTTTTCCTTCATTGTTTTTGTTAGAATGGATTCTCTTACTTTGTTTGCACTTTCCACCTACCCATTGGCTTGGGGGTGGTATGGTGTAGTCATTCTATGATTAATATGATATTTATAAAGGGTGGCTTTAAAGCCATGAGAAGTGAAAGATGGTCCACCATCTGTAACTAGCTCTCTAGGCACTCCAAATCTAACAAAGATCTCTTCAAATAGAAAATCTAGGACAGCTTCTTCATTAGCTCTAAGGAGTGCTTTAGCCTCCACCAATTTAGTCATATAATCTATGCAGACCAATATATAAACTCTTTGATTGGATGGAGGATTAATGGGTCCTACAAAGTCTAAGGCCCATCTTTCAAATTGTTCAAGTATTACCTGGGGGTTTAATGGAATTTCATCTCTATGATTAGGTTGACCCATTATTTGACAACTATCACAAGCCCGGACGTATTTCTTTGCATCTTTAAAGAGTGTGGGCCAATAATAACCCATCCTAAGAATTTTATGTGTCGTTATCTTATCAGCGAGATGCCCTCCACAAGGGCCATCATGACAAGCTTTTAGTAAATCATAAGCCTCATCTTCTCTAATACATCTTCGAATTTCATGATCAAGTCCTGTGTAGAAAAGATACCCACTTATCCATCTATACCGAGCACTTTGTTGAATGATTTTTCTTTTCTCTCGATGGGATAGGTGTGATGGTAACTTCCCTGCAACCAAATAATTGGTAATGTCTACATACCATGGTGAGTGAGCAAATACTGAAAATAAATATTCATCAGGAAAGGAATCATCTACTGGAGTATTATCATCAACTTTTAACTGAGAAAGGAAATCAGCAACTACATTTTCTTTTCCTGGTCGATCTACAATTGTAATATCAAATTCTTGTAATAACAATAACCATCTGGTGACTCGAGCATTTGTGACAGATTTTTTCATTAAATACTTAATATCCGAGTGGTCAGTATGGACAAAAGTAGAGTAACCAGTAATGTAATGTCGAAATTTATTAATAGCATAAATTACTGCTAAAAATTCCTTTTCGGTAACTGTGTAATTAAGCTCAGCAGGAGTCATATTCTTACTAATGAAGTAGATAGAACAAGAAAGATGGTTTTCCTCTTGTCCCAAGACAACTCCAATTGCAGTATCTGAAGCATCAGAGGATATATGAAAGGGAAGTGCCCAATCAGGTCCCCTTAAAATAGGAGCTGTAGATAACTGATGCTTGAGTTCAACAAATGCTTCCTAGAAAAGATTAGTCCACTTGAATTCAGCATTTTTCATAAGTAACACAAACAAAGGAGAAGCTATTTTGGAATTTTTTTTAATAAATCTCTTGTAATATCCTGCATGTCCTAAGAAACTTCTCACATCAGTTTGTGTTCTAGGAATAGGAAGGTTCTGAATGACTTGTATTTTGGATGGATCTACCTGAATTCTATGAGATGAAATAAAATGTCCAAGTACTACTCCTTCACTCATCATCATATGACATTTTTTCGGTACTTAAGGAGAGGTGGGCTTGTATACATCGTTTAAGTACTTTCTCAAGATTCTGTAATGCATCCTCAAAAGACACACCATAAGGGGTAAAGTCATCCATAAATATTTCCATAGATTCATTAAGCATATCAGAAAAGATTCCTATAACTTCTCTATTGCATAGTCCAAAGGGGAGAAATCTATAAGCAAAAGTTCCCCAAGGACTAGTAAAAGTGGTCTTATATTGGTCTTGGGGTGCAATTTTGATCTGATTATACCCACTAAACCCATCTAAAAAGGAGAAGAATTTCTTCCCTAACAAGCTATCTAACACCTGATCAATGAATGGTAAATGAAAGTGGTCTTTTTGAGTGGCTTTATTTAAGGCTCTATAATCTACACACGCTCTCCATTTCCCGTTTTTCTTGGGAAATATTACCAACGGGGAAACCCATTCACTGTCAGATATAGGATATATAAACCCCGCATTAAGCAATTTTTGAAGTTCCTCTTTAGAAATTTCCCTTAAATTAGGGTTCATTCGTCATTGAGGTTGAAAGATTGGTCGACAACCTTCCTTGATATAGATATGATGAGTACATAATTCAGGAGACATTCCCTTCATATATGTATAGTCCCATGCGAATGCTTCTTTATTTTCAAGAAGTAACTTCATTAATTGCTCTGTTTCAGCAACTGTCAAGTTGGGGTTTATGTTCAGTGTTTTGCCAGGTTCAATGTCTACTAGTATACTTTTAGAAGAGATGGTGGTTGATGTTTGAGGAAGATCTTCAAGTTTAAGCCTTTCCTGGGTATCTGATTTCAAAAGTGCAGCCAGCTGATTATGTGTTTCTGGAATCACAGAGGAGGGTTCACAAATAAAATTATTAATTACTTCATCCTCAGTGGTATCTTTAAGGCTTAAATATTGTCCCATAGTAAAAATAGGTTGAGTAGCATGATCATCATAGTCCATCCATACAGAATTATCATTATTAATCATGGGTGTACCGTGAGGGTAAAGAGTAAGCTGTTTAGTTTCATATCCATTGGAAATTGACATTGAACCAGATCTACAGCTGATAAAGGCATCAGCTGTGGCTAACCAGGGCCTTCCAAAAATCAGAGGATGTCCGCCCAACTTTGTTTTAGTCTATAACACCACAAAGTCGGCTGGGTAATTCCAGGATTCAACTGAGATGATTAGGTCCTCAATAAATCCTTCTGGTTTGATTATAGAACGGTTAAATAACTCTATAACGGTTGGTGTATCTCTGATTACGTTCTTTAGATGTAACAATTGTGAAGTTTCAAGGGTCATAATATATATAGCAGCACCTAAATCTACCAAAACTCTAGGAATTATTGTTTTTCTAATTTGCACTGTGACAGTAGGATGGCCAGGATCACCATATTTAACTGGGGGAGCTTTATCAGACATTAATGCAGATAGATCACCCATAACATGAACTGTAAGGGGATCTTTAGCTTTCCTACCGGGTTTCTTAACAAAAATATCTCTCATAGTTCTGGCATAAATTGGTACATCTCTCAATGCTTGTAAGAGTGGAATTTTAACATAAAGGTTCTGTAATTCCCCTAGAAGATTGAAAGTAGTTGGCTCAGGCGTTTTAGTTAAAGCTAAACGCTCGGGGAATGGTGGTTCTGCTATTCCAGTATCCTTATTAGAGGGTGGTGGTACCTCTTCATGTGAGTCACATTTTTCTGCTCTTCCTTATCAGAATCAGAAGAGGTAACGTCATCAATAATGGGTTCAACTATTTTCCCAGATCGTAAATTAATATCATTTCATTGTACAGGGAAAATAGAAAGTATAGGCTGGTTCTTATTATCAATAAATTTCATAGCTTTATTATTAGGGTTAGGGTTTGGTTGTATAGGTATCTGGGGTCTCATTATTTGATTATTCGGTGGAGCACCTGATGGTAGAGGGAGTGGTTGCTGAAATTGAGGAAATTGATTTGGAAATCGAAGTTGTTGACCCCTCCAATTTGGATTCCATTGGTTAAAGTAATATTGTTGTTGTGGAGGCCAAGGAGTCCACATTGCTGGGTCTACAAAGGGAGGGTTTGTTTGTTGCATGGGTGGGTAATTCATTTGATTGAAGGGCGGGTATTTCATTTGATTAAAGGGAGGGTAATTTGCTTGAATAAAATAAGGATAATTGTTCCAACGATTAGAAGATGTAAATGGAATATTAGAGTTCATACCTTGTCCTCGCGGTTGCCATTGCCTTCTCTGTGTCAAGAGATAGACTGCTTCAGCTTCTTCTTTGGTTGGTTGTAATGTTTCTTTTATTCCTGGTAAAGAAGGGCATTGTTGTGTTTCATGATCCTTCTCAAAAAGGGTGCAAATTGGCACCTTGTCCAATGGGCATTCCCTTAGTGGGTGTTTATCTCTGCATTTGGGGGAAAAGACAGACAAAGCTGCTTCTGCTTCGGCTTGTTTCTTCTTAACCTGCAAGGTGTCAATCTGTGAAGCAAAAGAACTTAACATTTCAGTTTTAAATTCCTCAAGTAAATTACCTATTTCAGCTCTTGTTGCTCCTCCACTGGCTAATCCCTGCTATTTGACCTGTTCCTTGCAGCTCCTCTTGAACATCTTTTACAGAGGTTAACAATTTCATCATATGATTCTTTAGATATGTCCCCTTCAACAAGCATATTTAGCATATCTAGACAGTGATCCCTTACTCCTTTTAATAATATTGTTTTAAGAATATTTTTACTTACATTGGGATGATTGGATCTCTGCAAATTATATTGTAGTATTTCCACAAAGTCCTCCAGATTTTTGTCCTCCTTCTGTACCATCTTAAATAGTTCCTCTCTTTTTTCTCTCGTCCGGCAGTAGTCTTGATATTTGAGCAGAAATTTATGTTTCATCTGATCCCATGTTGTGATTACATGGCCTCCAAGACTCATGAACCACCTTAATGCATTTCCTTTTAGTGTTGTTGTAAATAGCTTCAATTTTTGGGCATTGCTAACATAATTGTAACTTCTGCATAATATATAAAACTCGAAAAGAAACTCATCAGGATCTTCAAAAGATAAACCATGAAAGTTAGGTAAAGCTAAAAGTGGGATATTCTTCATGGGGGTTGCTCCTCTAGGGAGATCACCAATAGGGAATCCCAAGGTAGAGAGAGAATTATCATCTTTTCTCTCTCCTCCAGGATCTAGTTGTCCTCCGCCGAAGAATCCTTCATTGTTCCCCTCCATTGCTTGATCTCCTACTACACTTGCTCGATCCTCAATGTTTTCTACTGGCTCCTCAATGTTTTCTGTGGCTCTTCAACATTTTCTGCTGGCTCCTCAACGTTTTCTGTTGGTTCTTCAACGCTTTCTATTGGCTCTTCAACATTTTCTGCTGGCTCTGTTGGCTCCTCAACATTTTCTGCTAGTTCCTCAACGTTTTCAGGGCTCACAATTTCTTTTGTTTCGTAATTCGATTGAAGGGAATGTTGAGGCTTTGGCCTTCGAGAGCTTAGCCTCTAAGAAGATTCAGATTTTGATATGATCTCGCCAATAAAGGTCTTTCTTCCTCCCCTTCCTCTGCCCTTGCCAGCTGTAGGGTTAGTTTTCTTGTGGGCTCCGCATCCTTTCATGCAATCTGCATATTTCAAAGAAAAAAATCAATGCTTTTGAAACTTATAATTGCCTTCCCCGGCAACGGTGCCAAAATGTTGGTCACTTTAATTTCTTATTAATCTAAACAATCAAGTGCTACATAAATTTTCAACCCAGGGAAGTCTATTTATTTCAAAGGCAATCACACACTGTATATGCTCAATCTCAAAAGCAATGAAAAGTTGTAGTAAAAATTACACTAATCACACCTTGCTTTAAACAAACTGAAGTTCTACTTTGAGTTATAGCAAAATAAATATTTCTATTGCAAACAATTATCAGAAGAATCTTGGATTACATTAAGAAAACAACAATCTAGGAAAAGAAACCAATCTGCAGGAGAAAGAGACCAATTATGCTACAACAGAGAACAAGACCCTATTCCCCAAGTAGGAATCTTCAACACCTGTTTCTGACTACCACGCTTTCACAAACTTATTCTGTAAACAATATTACCAATTCTAAATAATCAACGATTACCTAAGAATGAATTACATGAAAACAATGCGACAATCAATGGAAACAGAGTTTCAGCAATAGATAACAGAGTTCCAATTAATGCATAAATGATTTTAGAAAAACAGAGTTTTAACAAGGCATAAATGAAAATAATAATTAGCACACTATGGAAATTAATGGGTGAATCTTTTGAGGAAGGTGGGCCCTTTCCTTCTCACAAGATTCCCCGGAAAAAGTAATTAAGAATAAATGCTCAGAACAATCTTTTATTCATCTGTCAAATGTAAGATATTACAAAATGATCCACGTTCCTTCTCTGGAATTCCCTTTCAGCTAAACCTTCCGTAATTTGTAATGTTATCTAATGTTGATGTCTCCTCTTTCTAAAGAGGATACATCTATTACACCTTTGATTACATCATACAAAAACTATTCTTAACCCGATCTGATCTTCTATGCTAGAATAGGATAGTTTGTTCTTCCTTAGCAAAGATGTTGTTACAATGGTTAGGATAGTGCTAGCTTCGAGGTGCAATTGTTACGGCCAGTGTAACAACTCCTTTAATTATCCTTTCTTGCTGTTGCCATACCCAAAATATTGTTTCAGCATCGCAAATCACAGACTGTTTCAGCAACGGGATTTGCGTATTATTGACTGTTTCAGCAACAGGATTTTCGTATTGCGGACTATTTCAGCAACGCGGTCTTCAGACAACAATGATGAATTAATTGTAGTCTTCAAACTATTTTACCAACTATATATTTCTGATTAATGGCTAAATATGAAAGTAATGTAAAATTACATGTAAAACAAGTTAAACATATATTAAAGAGAAGAAACGTTATATACCTTTGGAAGAATAGATTAAAGTGATGATATAGGCTTTAAATATGAACTGGAAAAGGATGGGATGATAGCAAAATATATGAACAAAAAGGTACATTACACAGTCCTAACAGTGACCATTCGTCCTGCAACGTATGCACCATCTTTCTAGGCTAGCCTTTGTGCCTCGCTCCTTCCGTAGGTTCTGAATCTCCATGTGCATCACCTCCAGTTGTCCTTGGATATACTGGATTCCTAGCTTGGTATCGTCTCTGGGCACAACTTCTAACTTCATAGCAACCTCCAGGGATTTTTCCAGTGATTCGAAATTTTGGTGACCCAGAGGTACACGCAAGTGAGGCAACAACATAGCAATGAACCACTCTATGTGCTTTCTGTCGTCGTACTGAAATACTCCTTCCCTAATCACCTTCTTCAGCCGTTGATCAGCCTCCCATACCGATTCAGAAGGCCCTTGCTTGAAATCCTTTAGATCGACCACTATTTGAGAATATGACTTAGGCTTCTTGAACTGTAGCTTTGAGGCATCCTTGATCTCGTCGATGGTTGAATTTGCATGCTATCATAGTATCTCATGTACCAATCCAAAGCTCCTCCTTCAAAGGCAAGGGACAGCTCTTACCTCTTCACTGCGTCACTAGCTACGTTTTTCACAATCCATACCAGTTCTGTGAAAAACCAGAATTGCTCCATGTCCTCATCTCCCACACCCTTAAAGGTAGGCAATTTCATGTGCGCAGCCATGTCGTCTTCTGGTGGTGGAGGTGTAGGTGAATTCTTACCCCTATGCTATTTTTTAAAGTGGTGTGGCTAGAGGACTCTATGTAGCTGCTTCTCTTATCGGGTTGTAGACAGATCTACCCCCTTCTAGGTTGGTCCGATAGTATTTGTCGCTTCACGTCGTACTTCCATTTTCAGCAGTCATTCAATCAATGTGGCTACACAGAATAATTTTTTCCCACAGTAACATCTTAATCAGCAATGGTAAAGTCTTCAGAAACTTACCCCTAAATCTTTTGAAGAATCTTCGCTCTGCTTCATAGTAGGAGACAAATTGATTGATGGCAAATTCTGTCACGAATTCTCCTACCACTTTGTCCACCCAGTGATCTATAGTGCGAGATATGGTGTTATCATCCTTCTCTAATTGTTGGATCAATTCTGGGGTCCACTGTGTGACCTGCTCATCCTTCCAACACTTCTAAAATTCGACCAACCTTGCGAGCCATTCCTGGAGCTCCATTGAAATAGTTACAAAGAAGATCTTGTATATCTCTGTGAAAATATACCTATTTTTCCACTCTTCGGTGGTCAACCTCTTACTGCGGTTTTCTTTCATTACGAATTCCTGAACTTGTCATTCGAACCATTCATCAATTTCTTTTCTTTCAGGTTTCCAGTACGGCCATTTCTCTGAATTTTCTGCAATATTTTTGTCTCCCAATGGTGCTCCCTCAATGTGCAGATTGGCCCTTGGTGAGTAAACCCAATGTCTTTCATCTTGAAAGAATGGGAAGTTGTTTTGGAAACCTTCTTGCTGATCCATGGCCTCCTTAAGAGAGAAGTGATGATAATCATGGGGATTTTCATGATTAATGATAGTCTCCCATCTCCACGCTATCATCCAAATGAAGTGGACCACCACCCATCTTGGAAATCCATAGAAAAACTCCTCCCCAATACATATGAGAGGCATGTTACCAACAAATATATGGCTCAGTTTACAAAGAAACAAGTGATCTATCATAGTGGCCATACAAAATCTCATTCACCCATTAAAGCATGCAATGCAAAAATAATGGGGAACTCCTTTCCCCAAGGGCACATTCAACAAGTGTGCCTCTCCTATAACTATGACCTCAACAAAGATAAGGACATCTTCAGCTTGTGGGATAATGATTAGGATCATGCTAGCTTCCATGTATGATAAATGAGAAGGAATATGTTCCCTCATGTGCAACCTGCACAGTTTTATCTTCAACTACCATAGAATAGGATATGACAAGTGCCTTTCCCAACACTTGTTTGCTACCTCATGCCTTTGGAATTCTTAGAGAATGTACATCATAGTTGGTGTAAAAGAATCACACCATGAATAATATAATAGCTTTCCAAGATTCTCCAAGGAATGACCTGCATCAACATAGTTCATGGCCTTGAGTAGCCCATGAAACCCATCATAAATAGTGCCCCCTTTTGGAGAAATTCTCTGCAAATGAGTGTTAGAAAAAGATAAGCATATAGGAGATACATTATAATGCTCAAAAATACAAGCCTCTCTATATACTTGTTTTACATCAGTGGGGTAACTCATGGATGAGTTCCATCTCACACTCAATGAGTAAGGAGATGTGAATGATGGCTCCTCCCAAGAGCTATGTTCCTCCTCCTCCACAAAGTAATCCATGCACATCTTCATATGAGAGTGCACCTCGTCTTTGAAACCTTCCCATATGAATCCACCCAAAAGAGTATGATATGCTTTAATAAAACTAGTGGGTTTGGAAAGTAGTATCTCATAGGCGGCATCTAGTAGTCTCTCCTTGAGCTTGGAGTCACTAACCAAAAGAATAAGATTATAGAAATAGATAACTCCATCAACCACCATGAACCTTTCATCCTTTACTTCCCCATCAAGAACCCCCCATGTGAAAAGGGCCTTGGAGTATTCCAGCATGAGTTGGGAATCCCAATAAGGATCCAAGCTCTCCAATAATGGCAGCGTTGTAGAGGTCTGAAATGCAGCCCTTGTATTTTCATTGCTCCCACCTTTGACATCCTTGATTTCAAAATAACATGTTGGAGCATCATAATATTCCCCTTGCTGCCTCATTTGCAGCTGATCTTGCACAAGAAAAGATTGGAGCACATGGAAATCAACCTCCCCTCGGAAAGTCCTTGTTTTCCAAAACCTCCTCCTTTTGTCCCATGTATATAAGAGGGTTAAGATCCCCTTGCCATCTTCAGAAATATCCTTTGTGAATGAAGAGATCATGGGATGCCCCAAAGACATGGAGTTGCCATGCGTCCTCATTCTCACACCATCATAAATCTCTGATTTTTTTTTTCTCATCACATATTTCTGAGTGGGAGTTTGCAATGCCCCTTTTAGGAAATTTCTCATCTATCTTCTAAATTTATGAGAGATTCTCTGCACTGTGCTAGCTTCTCCCAAGGCTCCCTCCTTAGCCAAGTATGAATATGCTACCCATAGTTGAGATAACACTTTATATTTCCTCCTGTCAAGAGGTGCTTTTGGTAAAGTCCCTCCTTGCAAAGAGGTGTCAAGGCATAGAGTAGAATGTGGATGTAGGTAGACATATTTTCCCCTACCTTTAATGCATGGGTCCTCTTGCCTTCTTTGTGCTTCCAAGCTCTGAAGTAGAGAAGGGTTCATGTTCTCCACCTTGTGATGCCCTTCCTCCTATTTTCTTCCTTCTAACTCCAAGATCTCATCATTTGACAATGATGGTACATGCTGCTCATGTGTCATACCAAGAGCCTTATGTGTGAGACCTTGTGGAACTACTTGCAAAAGTGCAAGAGTTTCTTCTCTTGGAGAAAGTGCTCCAACTTCATCTTCATGAGGTGCTTGAGGTGATTTTTTTGTGACTGCATTATGATCTCCTATCTTCTCCTCCTTTTCAATAACTGAAATTGTCTCATCATCAATAAGAGACCTTAGATCTTGGTCATCTATTGAAGGAGAAACCTTCATGCTTTCCTCTTGAAAAGAGGATCCTTCACTCAATGGAGATCTTGCCCTTGGAAAGGTATCAAACAAACTCACACCCTCTTCCATGGTCTTCAGAAATGGATTTGGATTCATAGACCCTTCCAACTCATGCAAAAGCTTCATCTAATGTGGTTTGATAGTGTCAACAAAAGATGTTACATATGGAGCTTCATCAAACCTTTCTATTAATCTTGCAATAAAACTTGAATAAGTAGGTGTATTTACATTCTTCAAGGAAAAATACTCAAAAAACCACCAAGCATATGCTTTACCTTCAAAATGTAGCACTGCTACTTTGATGGCTTCAATCTCTGAAACTTGATGTTGTTGCAGAAAGTTGTCTAGCTCCTCCACCCAAACCCTAACTGGACATTTAGGTGATTCATAAAAGGTAGATAGATAGAATCTACCAATACCATGCTGCTCCTTCTTTATGAATTTACTCTCCTCGATCTTAAAAAACCCTTGTAATTTTAAGTTATCTTTGAACTCCTTGGATTGATCTTCATACTCCTGCAAATACTCTCGAAGAGTCTCCTTCTCAAGTACACCTCCTTTCTTACTCTTCATGAGAAATCATAGAAAAAATGCTGAAGATTTGATGATATGGCTGAGTGCACATATCCATGAGATGAGGATTCAGAATTTTCCTCATATATATATCTTGTAGATCTGATCAGAAGATCTTTATGCTCTTGAAACTATTTAGGAGTTTCACTGCTTCTTCTTTCTCCTTCTTGTTCAACCTCCTTGGAGAGGTTCTTAGATCTGAAAAATGATGAGAGTAAACTCATATTATACATTATTCTGACCTTGCTCCTTTCTGTACAACACTTTGGCTTGAAGCCACAGGCTGAGCCAAATATCTTGCTCTGATACCACTATAATGTTGAAAATCTGGAATTTCTACAACAACGAGAATACCCTAAGGTATTCCAGAGTTGAATATGTATAAATAAGGCTGATAACTGATGTCAAATCACTAAACCTTCAATAAAATATGCAACAAAAACTTTATACATCGTTTTATAAGGCAAAAGGTGGGGAAAAGTGAGGATTTATGCCCTAAAACGAATGTATTCAGAGATCTGCGTAAAAATAAGATGGGAAAGTGGTTGGATCTGATAGCTAGGGTTATTAGGGACTCCCATGTCGAATTTAAGGAAAAAAAATGCGTTTTTCTATGTTAAACAGTTCCTCGTTTCCTAGCTAGGCTAGAAAACCCTGATTTCCCATGACCTGGAGTATGCAGAAATTTACTGAAGCATAAGAGCGTAATTTTCTAAAGGGTTTAGCTGAAATAAGGTCTGAAAAATGATAAATCAGATCAGTGACATAGCCCATACAATTTACATAAGAAATAATGAGACAATACAAAATAAATCCTCAGAAATGAGGTGCTACAACCATGATAAAAGACTGCATAACCATGACAAAATTATTTTTAGGGATGAAGCAGTAGTTTATTAATTATTCAGATCTAGATCAGATATGTACATAAAAATTTAGATCCAATACAGATCCATGTAAAAGAAAGGTTGATCTATACATCCCCCTTGAGGTTTTGCTCAAAACATGAAGCACCAGAAGTAGATCTGAGATCTAAGAATGCAGATCTGTAGAATGATTCGGAAATTTCTGAATATTACAATGGTACAGCAGATCAGATCTGAAAAAAACATGTATTGGATGGCCAATCCATGGATCACCACAGTGGAAGGAAGAATCCCAACACCGGAGATCTCTTCTCCAAAATGCAAGCAAAACACCCTACAGTTGTAGATCTGCAAATAACGTTGTCCAGGGAAGGAAACAAAGTTGTAGCCTCTAAGAATTGAATGTCATAATTCCAAGGTGTAGGTCTGAAGCACAATCAGCAAATGAACTCTTCCAGGAGGTTAAAATTCACACTCACTGAGAAGAGCCACTGCTATCATCTAGATCTGAGCAGATATAGATCTCCACTTGCTGCAAATCACAAGGATAGCTCAACCCACAACAAGAGAAACATTGTAAATGTAAGGTGAAGCTTGTCCCAAGCCTGATAGTGGAAAAGTTAGAACAATTCTCCTCCAATAGCTACTCAAGGAAGGAGGTGGGATTCCTAAACAGGAAGTCCCAATAAGGGATGTCTAAGCAGACAAACCTTCAGAAATAATGATCTTCAACAACTCGTTTCTTGTTGCCCTCCTCTTTTTTTTATAAGATAGGAGTCTTTCCAAACCCTAAACCACCTTGAATCACTTGACCCTTTCCCCATTAGATCCTCCTCCTAGAACTGTGTTGTCCCTCAAAGAGGTTCAACGCATCTAGACTGCGTTGTTTGACTTGGTCAAAGATGACCCATTCTTGTGATTTAACCCATTCACACTTGTAGGAATTTATTTGTATAGCCCAGATATGTATTTTTTCACATAGGCATTGGTTTATTCTTGGTTTTCAGGAGTTTTACATGTCCTCCTTTACAATTTATTCATCAATTATGAAATGCAAAAATAAACAAGGCAAAATTAATATTCCTATTAGCTGCAGCTGATTTAGGAACATTACAGTCTCCCCCTCCCAAATGTTGCTTTTCCTCAAGCAACTGCAAGGGTGCTGAAAAATATCCCCTCCTTCCCTTGTGGCCTCCTCATTAAATAGTCTCCTCCCTTGCTCTGAATTTTTTGCAATAGTTTTTTCTCCGAGTGGTCCTCCCTCAATGTGAAAATTGGCCCTTGGTGAGTAAACCCAATGGCTTTCATCATAAAAGAATGGGAAGTTTTTTTGGAAACCTTCTTGTTGATCCATGGCCTCCTTAAGAGAGAAGTGATGATAATCATGGGGATTTTCATGATTCATGATAGTCTCCCATCTCCATGCTATCATCCAAATGAAGTGGACCACCTCCCATCTTGGCAATCCATAGAAAAACTCCTCCCCAATACATATGAGAGGAATGTTACCAAAAAATATATGGCTCACTTTACAAAGAGACAATTGTTCTATCATAGGTGCCATACAAAATCTCATGCTCACATTGAAGCATGCAATGCAAAAATAATGGGCAACTCCTTTCCACAAGGGCACATTCAACAAGTGTGCCTCTCCTCCAACTATGCCCTCAACAAAGATAAGGACATCTTCAGCTTGTGGGATCATGATTAGGATCATGCTAGATGCCATGTATGATAAATGAGAAGGAAGATGTTCCCTCATGTGCAACCATCGCAGTTTTATCTTCAACTGCCATAGAATAGGATATGACAAGTGCCTTTCCCAACACTTGTTTGTTGCCTCATGCCTTTGGAATGCTTGGAGAATGTACATCATAGTTGGTGTAAAAGAATCACACCATGAAGAATATAATAGCTTTCCAAGATTCTCCAAGGAATGCCCTGCATCAACATAGTTCATGGCCTTGAGTAGCCCATGAAACCCATCATAAATAGTGCCCCCTTTTGGAGCAACGCTCTGCAAATGAGTGTTATAAAAAGATAAGCATATAGGAGATACATTATAATGCTAAAAAATACAAGCCTCTCTATATACTTGTTTTACATCAGTGGGGTAACTCATGGATGAGTTCCCTCTCACACTCAATGAGTAAGGAGATTTGAATGATGGCTCCTCCCAAAAGCTATGTTCCTCCTCCTCCACCAAGTAATCCATACACATCTTCATATGATAGCGCACCTCTTCTCTGAAACCTTCCCATATGAATCCACCCAACAAAGTATGATATGATTTAATAAAACCAGTGGGTTTGGAAAGTAGTATCTCATAGGTGGCATCTAGTAGTCTCTCCTTGAGCTCAGAGTCACTAACCAAAAGAATAAGATTATAGAAATAGATAACTCCATCAACCACCCTGAACCTTTCATCCTTTACTTCTCCAACAAGAACCCCCCCATGTGAAAAGGTCCTTGGAGTATTCCATCATGAGTTGGGAATCCCAATAAGGATCCAAGCTCTCCAAGAATGACAACGTTGTAGAGGTCTGAAATGCAGCCCTTGTCTTCTCATGGCTCCCACCTTTGACATAATTGATGTTAAAATCACATGTTGGAGCATCATAATCTTCCCCTTGCTGCCCCATTTGTAGCTGATCTTGCACAAGACAAGATTGGAGCACATGGAAATCAACTTCCCCTCGGAAAGTCCTTGTTTTCCAAAACCTCCTCCTTTTGGCCCATGTATACAAGAGGGTTAAGATCCCCTTGACATCTTCAAAAATATCCTTTTTGAATGAAGAGATCATGGACTACCCCAAAGACATGGAGTTTTCATGTGTCCTCACGCTCATGCCATCATAGATCTCTGATTTCTCCTTTCTCGGTGCAGATTTCTGAGTGGGAGTTTGCAATGCCCCTTTCAGGAAATTGCTCATCTCTATTCTTAATTTATGAGATATTCTCTGCACTGTGCTAGCTTCTCCCAAGGCTCCCTCCTTAGCCAAGTATGAATATGTTTCCCATAGTTGAGAGAACACTTTAGATTTCCTCCTGTCAAGAGGTGCTCCTGGTAAATTCCCTCCTTGCAAAGAGGTGTCAAGGCATAGAGTAGAATGTGGATGTAGGTAGACAGATTTGCCCCTGCCTTTAATGCATAGGTCCCATTGCCTTCTTTGTGCTTCCAAGGTATGAAGTAGAGAAGGGTTCATGTTCTCCACCTTGTGATGCCCTTCCTCCTCTTTTCTTCCTTCTATCTCCAAGATCTCATCATTTGACAATGATGGTACATGTTGCTCATGTGTCATACCAAGAGCCTTATGTGTGAGACCTTGTGGAACTCCTTGCAAGAGTGAAAGAGTTTCTTCTCTTGGATCAAGTGCTCCAACTTCATCTTCATGAGGTGCTTGAGGTGATTTTGTTGTGACTGCATTATGATCTCCTGTCTTCTCCTCCTTTTCAATAACTGAAATTGTCTCATCATCAATAAGAGACCTTAGATCTTGGTCATCTATTGAAGGAGAAACCTTCATGCTTTCCTCTTGAGAAGAGGATACTTCACTCAATGGATATATTGCCCTTAAAAAGGTGTCAAACAAACTCACACCCTCTTCCATGGTCTTCAAAAATGGATTTGGATTCATAGACCCTTCCAACTCATGCAAAAGCTTCATCTGATGTGGTTTGATAGTGTCAATAGAAGATGTTACATATGGAGCTTCATCAAACCTTTCTATCAATCTTGCAATAAACATTGAATAAGTAGGTGTATTTTCATTATTCAAGGAAAAAGACTCAAACAACCACCAAGCATATGCTTTACCTTCAAAATGCAACATTGCTACTTTGATGGCTTCAATCTCTGAAACTTGATGTTGTTGCATAAAGTTGTCTAGCTCCTCCATCCAAACCCTAACTGGACATTTAGGTGATCCATCAAAGGTAGATAGATAGAATCTACCCATACCATGCTGCTCCTTATTTATGTGTTTACCCTCCTTGATCTTACAGAACCCTTGGAATTTTAATTTATCTTTGAACTCCTTGGATTGATCTTCGTACTCCTGCAAATACTCTCTAAGAGTCTCCTTATCGGGTACACCTCCTTTCTTCCTCTTCATGAAGAAATCATAGACATAATGTTGAAGCTTTGACGATATGGCTGAGTGCACATATCCATGAGATGAGGATTCAGAATTTTTCTCATGTATTGATCTTGTAGATCTTATCGGAAGATCGTTCTGCTCTTGAAACTCTTTAGGAGTTTCACTACTTCTTCTTTCTCCTTCTTGTTCAACCTCCTTAGAGAGGTTCTTCTTAGATATAAAAAATGATGAGAGTAAACTCATATTATTCATCATTCTGACCTTTCTCCTTGATGTACAACACTTTTTCTTGAAGCCACAGGTTGAGCCAAAGATCTTGCTCTGATACCACTTTAATGTTCCAAATCTGGAATTTCTACAACAATGAGAATACCCTAAGGTATTCCAGAGTTGGAGATGCAGAAATAAGGCTGATAACTGATTTAAAATCATTTAAACTTCAATAAAATATGCAGCAGCAACTTTATACAACGTTTTATAAGAAAATAGGTGGGGAAAAGTGAGGATTTAGGCCCTAAAAAGAATGTATTTAGAGATCTGCGTAAAAATAAGATGGGAAAGTGGTTGGATCTAATATCTAGGGTTGTGAGGGACTCCCATGTCGAATTGAAGAAAAAAGAAAAAAGAAAAAAAAACATTTTTCTATGTTAAATAGTTCCTCCTTTCCTAACTAGGCTAGAAAATCTTGATTTCCCATGACCTGGAGTATGCAGAAATTTACTGAAGCATAAGAGCGTAATTTTCTGAAGGGTTTAGTTGCAATAAGGTTTGAAAAATGATTAATTATATCAATGACATAGCCCACAGAAGAAAGAATGAGACAATACAGAAGAAATCCTCAGAAATGAGGTGCTACAACCATGATAAAAGACTGCATAACCATGATAGCGTTATTTTTAGGGCTGAAGCGGTAGTTTATTAATTATTCAGATCTAGATCAGATCTGTACATAAAAATTTAGATCCAATACAGATCCATGTACAAGAAAGGCTGATCTATACATCCCCCTTGGGGTTTTTCTCAAAACATGAAGCACCAGAAGTAGATCTGAGATCTAAAAATGCAGATCTGTAGACTGATTCAGAAATTTCTAAATATTACAATGGTATAGCAGATCATATCTGAAACATACATGGATTGGATGGCCAATCCATGGATCACCACAGTGGAAGGAAGAATCCCAACACCGGAGATCTCTTCTCCAAAATGCAAGCAAAACACCCTGCAACTGTAGATCTCCAAATAACAATGTCCAGGGAAGGAAACAATGTTGTAGCCTGATGCAGGGGCATTAGGCCCAAGACACTTTTTGTACATAAATAAACCTAAAGGGGGGTCTCATTTTTTTTTTCCCCATGTAAATATTCATAGTTGAGTTATTTTAGTTAATTTGAAAGGAAAATATTGTAACTGCCCTAATGATTGATGGGCACCTGAAGAGATGGTCAGTTTCAGAAGTTAAGCTAGCTTTAGGAGTCCAAGAGTCATCAAAGAAGTGAATCGATTGATTTCCAATCTGTATAAAAATAAACCTCTGTGATAGGGTCGAGGGAGCTGCACAGAGCTGCACAAACTTGCACGAGCCTGCACCTAGACCTGCTTGTACCTGCAGAGAGCTACATAGGGGAAGAAGGCCATCAGATTGAAGATCTAGCCAGCCAGTGGTTGTAATTCAATCCGTTGTGTAAATAAGAAATGTTTTAGTATATTTTTTCCTTGTGGATTTAATTTATGTGTGAATGTATATCTACTTTTCTTGAATAAGTTCTGTGTGAATATATGCATGCATCCTGGTGGAGAATAATCGAAATCCGTGATAATTAAGAACCTGTGATGGAATTAAACCCTGTTGAATGTCTTTGAATTTCAATGGTTATCTTTGGATATGTATAAAGGAATTTTTATTGAGTTACATGACTTTATGTCTTCTTGGTCGAATCATTTGGAAAATTGATTCAGTATTATTGTGCAATTGTCGAATTAAATCCTGTGTGAACACATGAGTTCTTGAGGGACGATTTTGTGTAATGGAGTGGAGTCCAGTTACTGTGAATGAGCTTTAACTACAATGGAGATCTATTATAAGGATAACAATTGAATAACATCGTTCAGCGTATTGGAACCACGAACCGATGTTGTACACGGAGGTGAGTTGAAGACGGAACCTAGCGCGTTGAGGAGGAGTGGAACCGTGACCGAGATGAACAGTAACGGGGGTTTGGAGCTGGACGGTGGTTTTCATCACACCACCTATCGTCGATAAGCAGTATTTCCTGGTTGGGGAGCGATTCCATAGAGTGTTCGACACGTGGCGAGGAGGACCCACGAAAAACCGCCGTTGTTGCGCCCCATCGCACGTTAAAGTTCATATCAGGACACCGAGCAATATCGATACAAGCCGTTGATCTGGAGGGAAGCCATCGGACGGTGATCGCTCGATGAAGAGACGCGAACGATAACTAAGGTACGAGTGTGCATTTTATTTTTCGGTTGATCATATATGTGGGGCCCGAAATCAAAGATGTACTAAGTTTTACGAATTAATAAAGGTATGCCGATATACATGGGATTTCGTTAATAATTGAAGAACACCGTAATAGATATATGGATATACTACGTGTGTTAATATATGTACATGCCGAGAGTCAATTTACATGATTTTAATAGCCAAAGTATTATGTCGCTTATAACGGTTGTATATGCGAAGTTGGCGCATATGTATACGTAATGGACTGTCAGGTTATAACTATAGAGGAGTGTTGAATTAATATCTCAATTCTCTGAATTGAGATATTAAATTAACCTAGACTTATTTTTTTAACTTTTCCAACTCAGAATAAGGGAAGTGTTATATGGCCGGATTGGGAAATGATTGGGCATGAAACTTTGGATGCATTTACACACAGATTGAGGTTGGGACCAAGGTAAACCGAGGCCAAGGGTGGCCTCGCTGTCATAGCCTCTGAGAATGGAATGGCTTGATGCCAAGGTGTAGATCTGAAGCATAATCAGAAAATGAACTCTTCCAGGAGGTTAAAATACACACTCACTGAGAAGAGCCACTGCTATCATCTAGATCTAAACAGATCTAGATCTCCACTTGCTGCAACTCACAAGGACAGCTCAACCCACACCAGGAGCAGCGCTGTAAATGTAAGGTGAAGCTTGGCCCAAGCCTAATAGTGGAAAAGTTAGAACAATTCTCCTCCAAGAGCTACTCAAGGAAGGAGGTGGGATTCTTGAACAGGAAGTCCCAAAAAGGGATGTCTAAGCAGACATACCTTCAAAAATAATGATCTTCAACAACCCTTTTCTTGCTGCCCTCCTCTTTCTTTTATAAGATAGGAGTCTTTCCAAACCCTAAACCACCTTGAATCACTTTACCCTTTCCACATTAGATCCTCCTTCTAGAACCGCGATGTCCCTCAAAGAGGTTCAATGCATCTAGACTGCGCTATTTGACTTGGTCAAAGATGACCCATTCTTGTGATTTAACCCATTCATACCTGTGAGAGTTAATTTTTATAGCCAAAATATGTCTTTGTTCACATAGGCATTGATTTATTCTTGGTTTTCAGGAGTTTTACATGTCCTCCTTTACAATTTGTTCATCAATTATGAAATTCAAAAAAAAACAAGGCAAAATTAATATTCCTATTAGCTGTAGCTAATTTAGGAACATTACACTGAGTAAGTAACAACCAAATAACACAACGTTAATTAAAATCAATCTAGAAATTTTTACATTTTAGGGCTCATTCCACCAACATAGATTGGGTTAGTGCTTTGGAATAGGGAATTGAGTAAACTTTCCAAAGAAATAAACAAACATTATAATCTTGCGGTAGGGAGTAAATCCAGTTATTACAGTTTTTCTTTGGGAATCTCTTCTTACACAAGATTTAAGCATGAGGTCATATTGGACGCTCTGAAATAATCGTACTTTATTCATTGGTAGACATATAATATTTTCATGCATTACAAACAGTGTCGAAAGGTAGTTACGGTCACTTGTTAGTAAACCTGAGATTTACCATGTCGAGAAGATCTCAAGGAGATTGAGCTTAATTACTCTGCCCTTGCATGTACATCAACCCTTTGTATCATAACCCTTGGTAGGAACTCCTTATCCATGGATGAATACTATCCAGAATCCTTTTTTTCTTTGCAATTTGCTCCATATATGCCCATTTATCAACCTGATCAGCTAACTAGAAAACTTGTTCTTAATCAATTCCAACAACCTGTTTAGGGAATTCCTCAAGTTAACTCGTAGGCATCCGATCAAAAACCAAGTTAGCAACCATGGAACGATTATCATCATCGATCATCCTTTCTACCTGAACTTGATAAAATAGAGAATGATTTTTCATCCATCTTTTCGGCTGAAATTGTCGATGATCCTCAATGTCCTATGTTAATCCTTCATTCAGATTCAGAAAAAAATTTAGGAAACATATATTCAACGATACCAATTGAAATTTTAGTAAAACCTGAAATTACTAACAACATTCATATAGGCACTTCATGCTCTCTTTACGAAATCAACACGTATAAGGCCTTATTTCAAGAATTCCATGACATTTTTTCATGGTCCTATGAGGATATGCCAGTATTTGATCCCAATAATGTGATTCATGAAATTAAGATATACCCGGATGCTAAGCTTGTCAGAAAAATATTACGTCTAGTTCATCTGCGGAAATCTACTACTATTAAGGCCGAGGTTGAAAAATTACTCAAAGCATGTTTCATTTACCTTGTTCCCTTAACTGATTGGGTATCCAGTATCGTTCCAATGAACAAGAAACATGGGACTATTCAAGTGTGTGTTGATTACAGGGAAATTGATAAATATTGTCCGAAGGACAATTACCCTACCCCTTACATCAACCAAATTGTTGACGATTGTGTCAAAAATGAAATATTTTCATTTATGGAAAAAAAATTTAGATATAATAAGATAAATATACTCCCTGTCGATCAACTCAAAACCGCATTCATCTGTCCATGGGTAACATTTTCCTATCACAAACTACCTTTTGGATTGTATAATGCTGGTGCAACTTTTCAAAGAGCCATGTCTTACGTATTTCATGATATCAAGCATATTGTGCAACCCTACCTGGATGACTTACCAACTCATTCATTGAGACAACAAGATCATCCTATGCATTTGAAAGATATTTTGATTTTACATAGGCATTAAAATATTTGTTTGAATCCACATAAGTGTGGATTTTGTGTACAACCGGGATGATTATTGGGATTTTTTTATTTCTAAGGAAGGCATTCATGTCGATCCACTTAAGGTTTATGCCATTTTAAATCTACCTCCTCCTTCCAATCTTCGCCAACTCCAAAGTTTGCAAGGGAAAGAAATTTTTTTATGTAACTAAAGTTTTTACTCGACTTTGAAAAAATCCATTCCATTCATTTGGGACGAGCTTGTTGAAAAAACTTTTGTTGCACTAAGAAACACGTTGAACCATGCACTGTTATTGCATACGCGTCATTATCATCGACATTGATTTTTGTATTTATCTGCATCCAATGCCACCAAAGGCATGCTATTAGTTCAGGAAGATGAATCCGACACTGAGAATGCAATCTATTATTTAAGCAGGAATCTCACACCAACCGAAATCAAATATGCACATGTGGAGAAATTGGCCTTGGCAGCAGTTCAAGTTGTCCAATGTTTTTGTTAGTACATGCTTTTATGAAAAAAACCATGATCTTTGATTGCAACCCTATGACTTACATTGTGACTAAACAATTTCTAGGGGGAAATACTATAAATGTATCGTTAGTCTGTAAGAGTTTGATTTAGAATTCCAAATATATAAATATAAGAATTCATTGGTTTACGTTGAATTATTTTGTGACTTTCCCTATACTGAATCTGAAACCATGGCAGAGCATCATCTTCCCGATGAATCACTGTTTCTAATATATACTCTATATCTATGGTATGGAGATATCATTATATATCTTCAAACTCGAG
This sequence comes from Pinus albicaulis, assembly GCA_034641835.2. Taxonomy (NCBI): domain Eukaryota; kingdom Viridiplantae; phylum Streptophyta; class Pinopsida; order Pinales; family Pinaceae; genus Pinus; species Pinus albicaulis. Next base: position 67,819,200 of record CM076571.1, read on the forward strand.
CTTTTTGGTCGAAATTGTCACGAACTGATTGTCATAGAATCCAGTACCAATCCGAGCAATATACTATTGTTAGAGATACTCTTTATTGTCGTGGTGTTGATTATGTCTTTCAACGATGTTTAACACACGAGGAAGCCAGGAAGGCCTTAAATGACTACCATTCTGGAGCATGTGATGGTCATATGTATGGGTTTTCCACTTCCCAAAAGATATTTCACACTATCTATTTATGGTCGCCACTCTTTAAATATTTTATAACTACAGTTAGAAAGTGCCATAATTTTCAATTTTTTGATCGTAAGATGCGTGCTCCTCCATCTCCTCTTCACCAAATTATTTTTTTCAGCCCATTTTCTAAATGGAGCATTGATTTAGTTACATGTAACCCTCACTCGTCTGGGGGGCATGGGTATATTATTCTCGCTGTAGATTATTTTACGAAATGGGTCGAGGAGATGCCTAAATTCAAGAACGACGGTGAAACCAAAACTATTTTCATATTCAATCATGTGATTTCTAGGTTCAGTGTACCCCAAGCTATCATTACAGACAATGGTATCCACTTTTGAAATTTTATGATGACTGAGCTATCTGCTCAACTCGGCTTGTGCCATGACAACTCTACTCATTGTCTGCAGTCAAATGGCCAGGTTTAAGTTGTCAACATATTTTTGACCAACATGATCAAACATATTTTTGACATTCATAAACATAACTGGCATACCATGCTTTTTTCAGCCTTGTACGCATACCGTACCTTTGCAAAAACATCGACTCATTTACTCCCTTCAAACTCGTTTACTGTTTGGAGGCAATTTTTCCGATTGAGTGTGAAATTTCGTCATTAGAACTATCCATTGAGTTGTTACCAACTACCTCTACAGAGGAAGAATATTTTTTATACTTAGCACAACTATATGAAACTCGCCACAATCCTGCATTAGGTAGTGAGGCTCATAAGAAACGTATTAAGGCTCAGTACGATCGAAATGTTAATCCACTTATTTATTCATAAGGTGACCTAGTATTGGTCTATGATCAAACACATGATAAAATAGGCACTGGTAAATTTAAACCTATTTGGCATGGTCCTTATATTGTCAAACATGTACTAGCTAAAGGGGCCTATGAATTAGTTGATTATGACGGTGTCTCTTTAGGAGAGCCCAGAAATGGTCTCTACCTGAAGAGATATCCTGTGTGATTTATTCTATGGAGATTTTTTATACATTACTTATAGTTTTATGAGTGTGTGCTATAGATTAACATTTTTTACAATTTTCTACTACTTTTCCTGCTTATCTTGATTACTCTTGATTTTCAAATGTCGATGTTCCCTTAGACTTACATTGGCTCTGCTGATGGCACTAGTTGTAGTACTCAGAATTTATCTTCCGTAGATTGGGTCATCTATTCACCCACTGATGAGTTATTTTATATTCAAGGAATATGCCTCAGTCAAACAATGAAAAACATAGCAGAATATAGTGCAATCATTGAACTATTATATGATGCTATCACATTTGGCATTCAACGTTTTATTGTTAGGTTAGATTCAAAACTCATTGTATTACATTTAAATCGTGTCTTTATATTTAAAATTCCATCAATGTTAAGAATTTTTTTACAGGTCCATATCTTGGAAAGGCATCTTGATTATATTAAATATCAACACATTTCAAGAAATTTAAACACATTAGCTGGTGCATTGGCCAATCAAGTATTAAATAGACATTTTCAACATTTTTAAATAGAACAATATTCATCCATATAGAAGAATATACTGTCAGAATAAAAGTAGTATTTCTCATTAGGTAAAATAGTATGTAGAGAGCGTGTTACAAAAATGTCATCCAAAGACACTAAGCTCCATGTCCTTTATTATTCGAATATGATGATATAAAAATAAAAATGTATCCCTAAAAGACTATCAACTATCCATGATGATGATCATGGTAGCAAACTATAGCGCGAGCCACTTGGTGCAAAAATCACCTGATCAGTCCTCGAACCCCAACCACATGTCTCTGGTACCAGAGAGGCTAGTCATCAGTCCCAGTCTCTGGGATATCTATTGTAATCCTCTCCAAGTTGTTATCCAACTTGGTCAATGCCTCTACCGCATCTCAATGTGGTACTACAACTACTACAGGCTGGTCTCCTCGCATGTCAAATCGTCGTAGCTCTACTGGTAGGGATGGGCCCACATCTACATTAGCATTTCAATAATTAGCTTTGGATGTGTAAAACAAAATAGAAGTTTAAAAAACATAAAACTTCAAAATGAGAAATTTTTACCAAACCCACCCATGCATTCGCGCTGGGAGTGGTATATCTAGATCACCCATGTAGTCCATCCCTACATATGGGAAGTCTTCAATCATGAAAATCTGGCTTCTTAACCACACAAAAAACTGAGTATATCTCACAATCGAGCCACCATGGCGTGCCATCAACGAAACCCATCGCAACATACATGGATCTTTGGGACCTGTCTCATCAACAATAATCTATTGTGGGATAAGGAGAGGAATCCTCTCTAGGGAAAAAGAAATAAGGATACACCATAAAATAAATTATTCAGTTTTCCCTCCTTGTCTCTAGTAAGTTTTCCTTTCGTATTGACAACCAATCCTTCACACCAGTTGAAAATGGTGGACTCCGAACACTTAACTAAAATCTGCATCTGGGCCTTTATGGCCATCTGAGGTGTTGTACTACCACATAGTTTTGACATCTATTTTACCATCCTTAAGCACTGAATTAGGAAGAAAATATCACCTCACGTATGAAGAAGTAGTTTCCCCACTTGGTCTCTGGCCAAATAAAGTAATGTCATGTCCTCTGCAGGATAGCCTAGTCAAAAATTACACGTCATCGACATCAATGGTAAGGCGATGATCACCTATGATAAAACATTGTTCATGGATATTCCAGGCCCTCAACAACCATGTCATGAGATATAACTAAGATTTCATTCCTAGAATGGCCAAAAATTTGTAGAGACCACAATTATTTAGAGCTTGCAGAGTTGTTGAGTTATCGATAGCTTTTGCATCATGAATTTCATGTTGATCTCTCTCTCTCCACTCCAACATGGTTGCTCAAAAGTCATGGAATTGAAAAATTAGGAGTGTTAAAACATTGATTGAGAGAAATTTGTGACTATGGGGTTTGTTTTTGTATATTTTTGAAAACCCTTGGCGCCTTGCGCAATTTTTCTTTACAGATAAAGTGCATTTGCACAGTTTCTCAATGGAAAAACCGTGCAAATCGCATGTTTCAATGGGTAAAAATTTACCAGTGTGCGTGACCCCGATTAAGGAAAACTACACACACCTGTGGGCAGATTTTTGAAATTAAAACATCGCCAAAAAATAAAACCAAAGCTTAAAAAAAAAATTAAACAAATGAAAATCAATATATGGAAGATATATATTACTTGGAGAAAACAGTTCGTTGATTGGTCCATTGGTTTTCCCATAATCAACCTCTAAAGTTTCGTGGTAAAAACCCTTTCACTGCTCTCAAATTGGTTAAAAACTCAAATGGTAAAAAATGAATTACTTTTTCAAATTTTATAAGTTTTTTAGTGAACAAAATATTATTTTTTATGCCTTTAACTTGTTAAAGGTTATTTTTTGATGCTTTTGACCATAATTTTGAGCGATTATGATGATTTATTGAGTTTTATGTGAAGAATACATGCTACGATGTAAAAATGGATTGTTGAAAATGCAACAAGATGATGGAGCTTAGTAAAATGAAGTCGCCTTCACTAAGTGGGCCTGTAGGCTATTTTTGGCGCAAAGTCTATTTTTAGACTATGTCTATTTTTAGACATATGGAGCATGGTCTAGGAGTTGCAGTATGCTATTCTTGGATGATTGGTCGAGTTGGTAAAAATAGATGGACCTCTATTTTTAGACATACAAGTCGAAGTCTATTTTTAGACTGCCTGTCTAAAAATAGGTCAGTCAAATATTATTAACCCTTAATAATATTTGGACTATAAACTTCAGTTTATCCTCTTGTAGCACTTCAGTTGGAGCTACGGATGTGGCCCATGCATCTGAAAGAAGGAATTACACTATTCCTAGGGGTTTGGTTGAGCTAATGCATGGTTGACTTCAGTTAGACTCATGTGGCAGAGTTTTGGTGGAGTTGATGAGACATTTGGTGGAGTTGTGTTCGGGTTAACTTAGTTGAACTAGTTGTGATTAGTTTAACTGGCTAATACACTAGAGATGAGTGGGGTGAATTAAATATTATTTAATTCACTAAATATTAACTCATTATTCAACTAAAGAACACATCAGTTGACTGCAGTGCATGGACAGTTCAGTGAAGACCAGTGGAAGAGGTAGATGAAAGGGTGAGTGTGCTATTAGTTGTGACATTAGTTGTGCATGAGATTGCACAAGCATTGGAGGAGATTTCCAATGAGAATTGCGCAGATCAAGCCAGTGGGATTCGAACTTGGATCTCTCATTACACCAACTTGGATTGCGCAGTAGAGGCAGACAAATAGTGGATGAGTTTTGAACCCGTGACTTGTTCAAAACTGAGCTAGTTTGTGTGTAACTTTTGGAGATAGTACTGAGTACTTGTGAGGAGTATTGTGCTATGTATTGTTACATGTTCTCTTCTATTATAATATACAAAATAGCTGGGGGTTTCCAGCTATAAGTTTTCCCCATTACATATTGTGTTTATGTGCGCATGCGACTATTTCTATTTCCGCATATTGATGATCAATTGTAGAAGAGGTTATGTGTTATGCATGAATTCGAATTAGTGTGTGACCAGGATAATATCGGTGGATAAATCTTCATTATTCAGCAAATTTCTACATGGTATCGGAGCGAATTGATCATCGGGATCTATTACAGTGATTACAATTATTTCGGTAGACAGAGTCTGTAACGGGCCAGGTAGCCTCTGGATCCATCCTTTCTTTGAAAGGTGATATATCCAGTAAATTCCCTTACAGTCGATCTCTGTGATAGAAATAATTTGTTCTCACAGATCCAGAAGCAGTTGAGTTTTGAGCTTGGAATTCGAATTTTGCAGCAGTTTGTTTTCTTGGTGACGGAGTTGAAAAGTCTTTCAACGGTTTGCGACTCGAATATGCTCTTGAAGGCAGTTCGAATTATGTTGCATGGAAATATCGGATGGAGGCAGTATTAGAAGATAATGGGTTGAAGGAGTTCGTAGATATGGATGTCCAAAAGCCTACTGATCCTGCTGAAGTTGAGGCTTGGCAAAAGAAGATGGCGAAATGTCGAAGGATTATGTTGGAGGGCGTGAAGGATCACATTGTATCCAGCCTGCATGGAAAAGATTCTCCATATTTGATGTGGAAATCATTGACAGATCTATTCTAGAGCAAGAGCGACCAAAGGAAGCTGGCGCTCAAGGATAAACTCAGAAACATTAAGATGGAGAAAGGCGACAGTATCGCCAAGTACCTCACGAAGTTCACTCAATGCAGAGATGAGATGGGAAGTGTGGGGGTGACTGTCGATGATGAGGACTTGGTGGACCTGGCTCTCCTTGGTCTTCCGAAGAGTTGGAATTCCTATCAGGACTCTGTCAATGGTCGGGAGAAGTTGCCGGGATGGGAGCGACTTTGGTCGGATCTCATGCAAGAGGAGATAAGGTGGACTACCAGGGACGGATCTTCATCAAAGGTATCTGATGAAGAAAATTGCGCTTTGGCTGCCAAAGCAAAGAAGGGGAAGAGCAAGAAAGCTTCTCAGTCTGGTGTGAAAGGCAAGAAGCAAGACATGTCCAAGGTGAAGTGTTTTCACTGTCACCAGCACGGACACTATGCCACAAATTGTCCGCAGAAGAAGAAAAATAAGAACGCTGCTGGATCTGCAGTGGGAGAGGCATTGGCCTCCCAGTTTGAACTGGATTTTTCACTGATCGCATGCTTGGTCTCAAGTGTTATGGGATCAGTATGGTTCTTGGACAGTGGTGCGTCATTTCACATGATAGGAGATTAGGATCTATTTTCATATCTGGAGGAAAAAGATTTTGGAGTGCACATCGAGATGGGCGATGATGGTAGATACAGTGCGACTGGTATCGGTACCATTTCCTTTGAGAGGGAGTCTGGTAAACCCTTCGTATTGAAGGAAGTATTGCATGTTCCAGGATTGATGAAGAATCTGATCTCTGTGGTGATGTTGGAAGACAAGGGGTATGATGTGGTCTTCAGCGAAGGAAAAGCTTTCCTGCGCAGTAAGACAACTGGAGAGACCCGGAAGATAGGGGTTCGAGTCAAGAACCTTTATCAGTTGCAAGTAGATGGCTGCACAACAATGGCATGCAAGGCAGGAGAAGTGGTGAGCCGGGATGATGGCGAGCTGTGGCACCGGAGATTAGGCCACCTTCACCATGGAGCTTTGAAGATACCGCAGCAGATTTCTACTGGGCTTCCTAAGGGCACTCTTGCGCAGTCAGATCAGTGCAAAGGGTGTACCTTGGGAAAATATGTGAAAGCCACCTTTCACGAGAAGGATATTCGCGCCACGACGATCCTTGAGAGAGTTCACACAGACGTGTGTGGTCCTTTCTCAGTATCTTCGACAGCAAAGCACAAGTACTACGTGATCTTTGTTGATGATTTCTCTCAGAAGTGTTGGATCTTATTCATTTAGAAGAAGAGCGAGACATATTCAAAGTTCTGTGAATTCAAGGTGCTGGTTGAGAAGGAATCGGGGAAGCATGTGAAGGCTCTTAGGAGCAACAATGGTGGTGAATTCATCTCTGCTGAATTCAAAGACTTTTGCAGCGCAGAAGGGATTCGGAGAGAGCTCATCGCACCCCATAACCCACAGTAGAACGGGGTTTCTGAGCGGAAGAACAGAACGATTGTGGGTGTTGCACGGGCGATGTTGCATGATCAGGGCCTACCCCTTCACTTGTGGGCTGAGGCATGCAATACTGCAGTGTATGTGCAAAACCGTTGTCCTCACAAGATACTTGGCATGAGTACACCGAAGGAGGCATTTTCCAACAAGAGGCCTGACATTTCTCATTTGAGGATTTTTGGCTCACCTGTCTACATGCATGTGACGAAGGACGCCAGAAAGAAGCTGGATCTGACCGCAGAGGTTAGGATATTTGTGGGGTACACTGATACGCCCCACAACTATCGTGTGTATTTTCCAGACGATTGTAGGGGCGTGTGGGGATATCCAAATTTGGGGAGGAGAAAGCCGTGAGTGGTAAAACGAGAGGGCCACCGCATGAGAAGAGGAGCTATTGGTTTCTGAGGAGCTTCCGGAGGAAATTGTACATAGAGACGCTGAAGTTTGAAGTCTTCGGCGATGGTGTATGCCGACTCAAGGAAACCTTCTCACGGGTTGAAGAAACGACCAAGCACCTCGTGCGCGGTACACACGGATAGACGATTATTTCACCGGATTGAATTCTCAAGGAAGTGAAGCGGCCCCTAACACAGCACGGTTGTGGTGGAGGGAGGCTATTTGATCATAAATGCTTGTATGTAGATGATCGATTTTAATCCCCTAATGGCTGTTGATACTTTCATGCAAGGAGGATCTTGCTAGGGAGTTTGAGATGAAGGACTTGGGCCTCCTTGTTACTGTAAGGATTGGAGATTTGGCGGCGCAGCGGAGGACTGTTTGTTTCTCAGGGCAAGTATGCCCGGGAGATTCTGGAGAGGTTCAACATGCAAGGCTGCAAGCCTGTTGACACTCCTCTTCCTGGTGGTTGGAGGAAGGAGGATGCTACTTCAGCGGAGGTAGTGGATGCCACTGTCTATCGACAGTTGGGGGGGTTGCTTATGTATCTGGTCATGCCGCGGCCGTTAACATGCTATGTTGTTAACATTTACAAGCTATGGTTAAGTCTACCAAGCTCTTAGAGTGATCAAGCATGTATTGCGTTATCTTAGTGGCACATCGGGATATGGTCTATGGTACAGACAGGAGGATGGAGCGAAGCTTTGCAGCTTCACTGATGCAGATTGGGCAGGGAGCGCAACAGACCGAAAGAGCACATCTGGAGGAATCTTCAGTATCGGGTCGACAGTAGTTTCCTGGTACAGCAGGAAGTAGAGATCCGTGGTGTTAGAGTCGATCCTTACAACCCTCCGTCAGAGATCATTTCGCTTTTTGCATATCATTTTTAGGTGTCTCGCTCGTTCCACTTCGTTGCATTTCGCTAGGGGCATGCCATTGACTGACGAGAGGGTCTGGTTGTCTTGTGTTTCCTCATGCTTGTACCTGCAGGGCTAATTAAAATTCCTCAAAAATCACTGAAGTTCAGGTCACTTCATTCATGGTCATAAATGATTATTTTTGTCAAAAAGAGTCTTTAGTTCTAGAGTCTAGGGTTTTTAGTCTTTTGCTACATGTAATAAAATCCCGCAGGCCTTGAGGTTGGTTTCAAAAGGTTCCTATTTCATGTTTTTATTCTCAAAAACATTTGAAGACATTTCTAGTCCAAAACTCTGTTTTGGAACTAGAAATTGTCAAATTTCATTTTTGTAATAATTGTGTATTTGTTCCATCATAAGAAGTTCAAAAGCAGCCTCTGATCTTTGCCAAATCCAAATGCCAAATCCCTGCAAAAACAACCAAGTTTCATCAATCCAAGACTCAGAAAAAGCAATGAAGAGCCAAAAGACAGCATGGTATTAAGTGATAAAGTGCCAAATTCCCAAACATTACAAAGTGGGTTATGGAGCAAATTAAAATCAAATTTGATTTTTATGAGATATTTTTCTACACATATAAGCCATGGAAGACAACTCATTTGCACAAATTCCCAAGGCAGAGTTCGAATTGGTGAAGTTGAGGGGCGCAAACTTGTTTTTCAAAGCCGTGGACTGGAGGTGGAAGTGCACGCTACGCACAGAGGAGGCGCGCTATGCACAAGAGGCATGCTACGCACTAGGCTTCACAGGCCCATGAAAATTAGCAAGCGCGCTACGCACATGATGCGTGCAGCGCACTGGGTGAGCGCGCTACGCGTATAATCTCAGAGCCAAAAATTTTCGCTCCTGCGTCCAGTGTCATGCCAAATCACCTCAATCGGCTTGCAAGTAGGTTTTGCACAATTGCTCAATGAATTTTGGATATGATTATGGTGTTTTGAAAGTGGAGAAACAAGTATTTGATGAGGAGAAATGTGTAAACCCTATGTTTATTTCCAAATTCATTTCTTAGGGTTTTGAAGCAAATGATAGTGATTGTGTGGGGGTTTGCAAACTTGTGTGGTTGATATATATGTGCTCATGCCTCTACTGTCTGTGGTGTCCCTGCTCATTATTTACCTCATCCTCATGCCCTCTCTTTGCCATTACGTCACTGCTATCATTATTATTTCCATTGTCATTTTAACACTTCTCATTATTCATGTTATAACATAGTCCCATTTTCACTTGTCCACTTCCTCCATTGACATTGTCAAACACTGCAAGAGATATTGTCATTTTGTTCCTAATAGTTGTTTTCCCCATTATACTCTCTTCTACTCACTTGTCAAATCCTCTTATGATCAAAGCAGTGATTTTTTTTCATGCAAACCTATTTGACAGAGCCATTACCACTGTGGCTTGCTTTCCTATGATACTTTGATACATATGTGACATATTTGGGTTTTGAGCATACACTGAACTTTTATCTTCACTACACCTATATCAGCATACATTTTACAAACATTCTAGTTTCAACACAATGTCAGAGACGGATTCAGTTTATGAGCAGGAGTATGACAGTGATTCCATAGCAGAGTTTAATGTGCCACGAAGGTCTCACAAAAGTGGAAAAAGTGGTAAGCATCTCAGGCAGGAGCCTACTTCTTTGGCTCAATTGCAGGCTTGCCCGCTTGCAATGGATTGTTTTCAGCATCAGTCATGTTTCCACTACTGTGAGATGATTTCACAAACCCAGCATCATCATGAGCTAGCTCGTCTATTTGTTCTACATTTACATGATGGCCGTGTAAACCTTGCCGGAGTAGATTTCATTCTATCACCAGAGACTATTGCTCAGGCCACCGGGATACCAAATATAGGAGAGGAATGGAACAAATGACAGCAGCATAGAAGTATATATCATTACGCGGTGATCAAAATCATGGTGGTAGATCAGTTGACATAGCAGGGCATTACTTGGGAGGATTTCATCTCCCGTGACTTCTTCACAGCGCCACAGCCGCCTCCCGAGGTAGTTCATGATGAGGGAGAGCCTTCACATCAGCTAGACATTCCTGAGATCGAGCATATCAATGCTCCATTGTATGTGACATACCAGCGAGGCCACAGGGTTTTGTTTGCAGCATCACGACGAGTACTATCTCCACCCGGGGTGGAAGGGGTCTCGTTGACTTCATCAGCAGCGCGAGTACTATCTCCACATGGCGTGGAAGGGGTATCGCCTTCTACATCAGTGCAGGTACATTCACAGGTTCAGGACAGAGACAAAGACATGTTCCGTCATATGAAAAATCATTATTGGGCCCGTAATCACGTCTGCCGAGCTAAAATGAAGATCCTGAACGCAAGGTTGAGCAAAGCATTAAAACGGCGAAAAAGGCCTGATCCGATTAGAATCTTAGCCGAGGCTTCCTTGGCTGAGCATAAGGCATGATGGGGGATCTTCGCTCCGAATTTCAGAAAATTTGGATAAATTTTTGTCATTTTGGAAAATTTTGGTCTCAAAACAGATTTTTCAGCCCAACGCGTAGCGCGTCGACGCGCTCGCTTATGATTGGGACACTTGATGGAGGAAAAATTTATATTTTTTGGTTTTTCATGGTAATTTGTGCATGCTCCAGTAGGACCAACGCATTTCACCAAGTTCTGGATGATCAAAGGGGCCAAAACACCATGAAAATCACCGTTCTGCCACCTTTTGCACCAGCAGGAAGTACTTCTGGGAGGATGAAGTTTTGGAGGGGAAAATGAGCTCCAAATTGAAAAATTCCACTTGGGTTGGATATCCAACATCCAGGGATTTCCAACGAGCTATCATGAGCTCAATTTTGACTCCGGGAAGTGCCCCAAAAGCAGGCTGAAAGGCGCGCTACGCATAGAGATTTTTGGTCCATTTTTCATCTTCCAGCTCAGGATTTCGGCCAGTTGGACCAGTTTTTCTTGTGGGTGTAATTTTTGAGTTATCTTGATGTAATTTTATGGTTGGCATGTAACTTGGACTCACTTTTACCTATTATAGATGATTCACTCCTAAAAAAGTAAAAATCAAATGTAAGAATCAGTTTCCTTCCTTTTAGAGGCAAGTTGTTTGGCTGCCTATATTCTAGCTCCTTGTTTAGAATTAGTTGGAACTGCTCCTATAAGGAGGAATTCGACCCCTAGAGGTGTGGGAAGGGGTTATGATAGTCTATATGATGTAATTTCTGAGACATTCTACAGGTTGGACTCTTGGGAAAACTTTGCCACACTATTGTACATATTTTTCATATTTTGGCTAAGGAAAGATCAGAGGTTTTGCAGCACCTGTTGGGATTCTTGTGGCTTTCATTTCTTGATGGTGTTTTCTCTCACTTTATTGTAAGTTATTTCATGTTTAATGTATTCCATTCCCTTCTTATGCTTCTGAAACTAAATGAATGAGTAAATGAGGTTGAATCCATTGATTTCAGTGCTCTGCCTTTGAATTTGTTTAGTTTTACATGTTTTCGCCTGTTTGGAGAGGATTCTTGTTCTCCCTTGCCCTCTTCAGCTCCTTGTCATTCTGATCCATCCATACACCTGATCAAAAGCATCAAGACTACTTCCTACCTTGCTCCAACTCGAATTCTGCAAAGATCTGGCCTTATCCCCGGACCCAAAAAAAATTTTCCCATTTTTTCAACAAAAACCCAAAAAATCAAAATCAAACTTTCCTATCTCTTTACTAGCCTAAAATCAGCACCAATTATAATTCCTCTCGCACCCTATTGCTCAATTTATCGAGATAGACCTGGAGAGAGCCCTCTCCTGTCCTCGTAGGGCTAGCTACGAGGCTGAGCGTGGTTTGATGTAGCCTTGAGTTTTACCTTATTTCAGCCTAAGGTAGATTTGAGCGCTAACATAGTGGCGACCATACTGGGGAAAATCTCAATGGTTTTCATGTTGATGTGTTCATTTCATGAGTCATAGACGGAATCTGAAGTCATGCCAGGTAGCTTTCGAAACGCTTTTGCCATGCATAAGCGGAAGTAGATAAATGCTGCTTCAGTCGATCTCCGGTTAGCTTGTGAATGCGGCCCTCGATTTGCGAATCACCCCAGTATACCTATTCGTTCTAGACCTTTGGATGATTGAGTCTAGAAGTCGATAGGCTGAAATTTTTCTATTGTGTCCTTTGAATTTTTCTTTGATAGATCAATACACTGGCTTCAAAAAGGCATACCAGATCAAATCCTGATCCAAATCCACCTCCAATATATGAAAACCCCAACCTAATCCCAAGAATTTTCCGTCGAGAAGCTCCCATTATTACTTTGGTCAAATCTCACTCATACCCCACGATTTTTGAATACATTGAAGACATCGAGTTTGACGATCAGTTTGAGTTATCATTGTTTGAAACCAAATCCGAAAGTGCCACTGGTTCTACCGTCATCAATCCTGAGTTCATCAAGTATTTAGAAGTTGAACAAGCAAATAGATCTATTGATAATTATATTCTGAAACTTCAAAACTCCATTGTGGCAACTAATATTCCCAAATTCATTGAATCTGCTTCACAAACTCTTGGGCCATCTGAGATTGCATCCGGTTCATGGATTCCCACTGAACTTCCCTTTATCCCTACCATTCCCATACAGCCTGAGATCTCTGATCAGAAATCAACAATAGTTTTTCCCTCATCTCCACCGCATACACCTCGTTCACCTACTGCTCCCATTCCACCTGTTTCTCCGAGACAGCAGTTTATAAATCCACCAAGAGCTATGGCCGCGATATTTTCACCTCTTGTTTTACCTGCAAATTTGGATCCTATGCCTGCTGATTATCAGAACAAGATTCCAATATTCGATGGCACGCCACAGAGTATATCCGCTCAGCAGCATATTGTCAGGATGACAGATTTCTTAGACCTGCATGAAATAGATGAAGAAAATGTGTCCATGAGGTTGTTCGCCCAGACTTTTGGAGGTGAGGTTCGTAAATGGTTCAGATCTCTACAACCCGCAAGTATCAATACATTACAAGAGCTTCAGACACAATTCTTAGATCGATGGGAGATGAAAAAAGATCCGCTGCAAATTACTTCTGAGTGTACCAGCATCAAGCGTAATCCTGGTGAGTCTGTTCAGAATTATATTATCATATTCAATATAGTGTATAATGCAATTCCAGATGACTTAAGACCATCTAGAAAGTCAGCTCTCCTTAAATTCCCGGACGGTTTCGATCCGGAGATGGCTTATTCACTACGAGATAGAGATCCGCCTACTTTAGAAGATATGCAGAAGATTGCTGTTAGTGTTGAGGCGAATCTAAATGATAAGAGAGCCCGGTTGAAAGTAGAGAAAAGAGTGACTATAAAAGAAGAAGCTTCCACATCTGCATTAGAACAGCACTTGCTTCGTGAGATGGAAAAAATGTTCAAAAGAATGACGCTTGATAAGCTAGAAACGTAGATTCGTAATCCCAACTACCGTGGCCAGCAGTAACCACAGTTCAGAATTAAGCAGTGTGAACAGAGAGCACAAGAGCTGGCAGCCCAGCAGCAAATTAAAACACCTCTTTTGCAGAATTTTCTGAGTCAAGATTCAGACGATGATGATGATGTAGTAGGTGAGCAATACCACTTCTTTACTCCCAATGATCTGCCCATTTACATCACTGAGGATGAGGAATATGGAGAAAGTTCAGTTGCACAGACAGATGAGGATTTCATTTTAGCAAATGATGCAGATCTGGAGGAAGAATCAGATGAATACCAAAGAGGATATTTGAATGCTTTTTCCGCTCAGCAGAAGAAATACTCATTGAGAAACAGAGATGTGCCCATAAACTCAATTCAGAAAAGAAAAGAGGCTTCAACACCAAAGATGGATTCGCCTATACCACAGAAGAAAGGAAAAGAGACAATTGATCCCGCGGCTAGTAAATCATCATCAGCAGAAAGGGAAAATCAGTCAAGTATAATGAAGGATAAGGCTGAAAAGAAAGAAGTTCCAGTCAAAGAGGTTGAAAGAGTTTCAGCCTTTAGTTTAGAAAAGGAAATTTCCAAATTGAAGGTATCTATTCCTTTGACAGAAATTATGAAGAACAGCAGCTATCGAGGTCAAGTCTCCAAAATTCTGAATTTTGATCCAATGTTTGACACGGTAAATATAGAAGACGATCAGCCTGAATTGATATTTGGGCCTGCTTTAGATGGTGAGTCCCCTGACAGTGATGTTCCTCCCTTTTATATCAGTTTGAGGTTGCATGAATATGTTTTGCACAATGCCATGTTCGATTCTGGTGCTTCGCACAATCTTATGCCAAAGGCGATCATGGAAAAGTTGGGTCTAGATATTACAAGGAAATACCATGATTTGTATTCATTTGATTCCAGCCGCGTGAGATGTATCGGACTCATCAAAGATTTGGTTGTAATTTTAGATCAAATTCCTGCGAAGAATGTCTTGATGGATGTGGTTGTGGCAGACATTCCTCCTCGTTTTGGGATGCTCCTTTCTAGATATTGGGGGGCAAATTTGAAAGGTACACTACAGTTAGATTTTTCCTATGCTACAATTCCAGTCTTCGGTCAAACGAGAAAGTTATATCGAGAGCAGAAGATGAAATACATGATAACAAGCAAGGAGAAACCAATCAATCATCCTGTAAATTATGTACATACCGACTTAGAGTCGTTTGTTTTGTTTGCTGATAGTTTTAATGATATAGATAGTCAATTAGTTCAGGCAGAAGATATACCAGAAATCACTGAGAATTTTAGAGAAGTTCTGCAAAAAAAAAGACAAGAAAAGCAAGATACTCTTGAGCAATCAGCTAAAGACAATGGGCAGCAAACATGAAAAACAGAGCTGACGCAATTTCAGCACTTGGAGGAGGATGAAGATGGTCTTTGGACCATGGATTTTGATGGCGCAGTGGGTAGTGATGGTGCTGGAATTGGTGTTTGGATTCGTAGTCCATTTTCCGCTCCGGATAAGGTTCCAAGCAATGTGAGAGTATGTTCCTACAAACTAGCATTTGACTGTTCTAACAATGAAGCGGAGTATGAGGCTCTGATTTCTGGCCTTAAGATTCTAAGAAAGCTGAAAGCGAAAAGAATTGCAGTCTATGGTGATTCAGAGTTGGTGATAAAGCAGGTAAAGGGTGAGTTTCAAGCCAAGCATCCTCGCATGAGGGCTTACCATAATGCAGTTTTAGACATTTTGAAATTATTTTCTGATCATACGTTGACATGTGTGCCTCGCATACAAAATGGTGTTGATGATGGACTTGCTAAGGCAGCAAGAAATTTAAAAATTCCAATGAATTCCAGCAACAAGTTCGAGATTCATGTGAAGCATCGCCCCACCGTTCCAGACAATCAGCGATGTTGGCAATTTTTTCGGGATAACGAGGAGATTAGTGATTTTCTCCAAAATAAGGGTAAGTTTAAAGACACCTCCATAGATACAGAACATGATGATGGTAATGATGATATACAAATAAATCAAATGGAAGTGTTGCAACTTAAAGATAACATCATTCCTAAAGGATTGATTCCCTTAGAGGAACTCTTTGATCAAGACGATGTAGCCCGCAAACCGACATTGAGACCAACTAAAAAAGGTGTTGAGGAGGTAAATATTGGGACAGCTGAAAATCCCAAGATGGTAAATTTGTCCAATTCATTGTCACCAAAGGTAAAAGCAGAGTATGTGAGATTGTTGTCTTCATTTTCTGATGCTTTTGCATGGGATTACTCAGATTTAAAAACATATGACACTAATATCATTCAGCATACTATCCCCATCAAACCAAATCAGAAGCCTTTCCGTCAGAAGTTGAGGAGAATCAATCCAAAGCTGCTACCATCGATTGAAAAAGAGGTAAACAGGTTGTATAAGTCAGGAATCATTGTGCCTATCATATTTTCCGATTGGATATCAAATTTGGTGCTCGTGAGAAAGAAGACAGGTGAGATATGTTTATGTATCGACTTCATAAATTTGAATAAGGTATCATTAAAAGACAATTATCCGCTGCCAAAAATGGACCATATATTGCAGCGAGTAGTTGGAGCATCAAGGATGTCACTACTCGACGGCTATTCAGGTTATAACCAAATTTTAGTGCATGAAGATGATCGTGACAAGACTGCGCTCACCACTCCGTGGGGAACGTTTCATTATGCAAAAATGCCGTCTGGTTTGAAGAATGCAGGTGCCAATTTTCAGCGTGCAATGGACATGGCTTTCGCCAATGAGAAAGATGTATTTTTGGTTGTTTACCTTGATGACTTAACTGTGTTTTCAAACTCTGATGAAGAACATTTATATCATTTGAAAGTTGTTTTCCAGAAGTGCAGAAAATATGGCATTTCGCTGAATCCAAAAAAGAGTCTTTTTGCCATGGATGAAGGCAAGCTCCTTGGCCACATCATATCGAAAGATGGCATTCGTGTTGACCCTGCACGTGTTGAAGCCATCCAACAAATAGAATAGCCCCGGAACAAGAAATAAATACAATCATTTAATGGTAAAATGAATTTTCTGCGTCGTTTCATTCCAAATCTTGCTGAGCATCTTAGATAAATCACGAACATGTTGAAAAAGGACAGTCAGGTAAAGTGGACAGAAGAGGCGGTGAAATCATTCAATTTGGTAAAGTTAGCTCTTTCTTCAGCCCCTATTTTAATCAGCCCGAACTACACACAGGACTTCATTTTGTTTTCGTTTGCTTCTGAGCACACTTTGGCAGCTGTTTTAATGTAGAAAAGGGATGGAGTTGAAAAGCCCATTGCTTTTTTCAGTCGGATTATAAGGGACGGAGCGTTGAAATATAACGTTATTGAGAAACAAGCGCTTGCGCTTGTAAAGGCCTTGAAATATTTCCGTGTGTATATACTACATTCCCACATTATAGCCTATGTTCATAACGTAGCAGTTAAAGATGTTTTGGTACAGGCAGATCCAGAAGGAAGGCGGGGTAAGTGGATCGCTGCGTTGTTAGAATATGATGTGGAGATTAAACCGACCAAGCTGATCAAAGGGCAAGGACTAGCCAAGCTCATGGCTGAAACAAATATGCATGCTCTAGATATAAATTTGATCGCTGCCATGTCCGATGAAGATGAGGAGAGTACATCATTTCAGGTATCTGATATTTTTGTTTCTTCCCCTTGGTATGCTGACATTTTATATGTACTTCAGAATTTGTCTCCACCACCCGGGATGCCTAGAAATAAGAGTAGAACCTTGAAGTTGAGGGCTGCAAATTTTTGCATATTGAATTCTGCATTATATTGGAAAGACCCTGGTGGAATGTTATTGAATTGTTTGGTAGAGGAGGAAGCCAAAAGAGTTTTGGAGGACTTTCATAGAGGAGACTGCGGGGGCCATTTGTTTTGGAAAACCACAGCGAATAAGATTCTAAGGGTAGGTTACTATTGGCCTTATTTGTTTTCTGATGTATATAAGGCTGTTAAGAATTGTCACGAATGCCAAATTTCGAAGGGAAGCAGAAACTACAGCCTTTGCCTCTCAAACCAATTGAATTCAGTGCACCATTTCAGCAGTGGGGATTGGATTTCATTGGGGAAATCCATCCAGCATCATCAGGTCAGCATAAATGGATATTGACAGCAACGGATTACTTCACGAAGTGGATCGAGGCCATTCCCACTCGACAAGCCACGGATGCGGTAATTATTTCTTTTCTTGAAAACAATATTCTGTCACATTTTGGGTGTCCTAGTAAGATAATCACAGATAATGTAGCAGCCTTCAAGTCAAAGAGGATGGTTGAATTTTGCTATAAGTACAACATCATCTTGGGACATTCGACTGCCTACCATCCACAAGGAAATGGCTTGGCAGAATCTTCAAATAAGTCTTTGGTAAATATCATTAAGAAATTGCTGGAAATCAATAAAAAGGGCTGGCACAAGAAATTAGTGAATGCACTTTGGGCTGATAGGGTAAGTCAGAAAAAATCTATCGGCATGTCTCCTTTCGAGTTGGTGTATGGGGTAGACACAGTTTTTCCCACTTCTCTTGCTGTCCCGGTAGTCAAATTGCTTCAGGAAGCCGGTAGTGAGGAAGATCCCATGCAACGAAGGATTAATCAGATGATTCATTTACAGCAGACACGGGAGGAGGTATTTCAAAATACATTCAAGTTGCAGGAGCGCATAAAGAAGATCTACGACAGGAAGGCAAAAGCAGATAAGTTTCAGCTAGATGAGGTGGTTTTGAAGTGGGATGCTCGAAATGAAGATAAGGGAAAGCACGAAAAATTTGAAAACCTATGGAAGGTTCCTTTTAAGATAGCAGCGTATCGTGGTCAGAATGCCTTTTTTCTCAAGGAAATGAACGGAGATGATTGTCCGGGAGGGCCGATCAATGGTCAGCTACTCAAGCGATACCACTTCTGAGTATTTTCTGCTGATTTCATCATCATTGTATATATCGTTTTACTTATGTTTCATCGCAAGTGTGGACTAATCTCTTTCTTCAGTCTGGGGCCCGGAGTGAAGGCTATAATTCTGGAGATGGAGGTTAGTTGGTTTGAAAGTTTGTTAAGTCAGTTTTATCAGTCTTTTCAGTTTTAAAATCGAGTCGGTTTCAGTCAAGTTTTCAGTCAATAAATGTGTCAAAATTTTTTGTATTATCCGTTGAAATAATGACTCCATCGCCCAATGGATGAAGGCACTGTCTGACTCCCCTAAAGATCTGTCGTTCTTGGCATCTCCTTGGAGCCACCATCCCCATTGGAGCCAATGTTAGAGTCGGTCCTTACAGCCCTCCGTCAGAGATCATTTCAATTTTTGCATATCATTTTTAGGTGTCTCGCTCGTTCCACTTCGTTGCATTTCGCTAGGGGCATGCCATTGACTGACGAGAGGGTCTGGTTGTCTTGTGTTTCCTCATGCTTGTACCTGCAAGGCTAATTAAAATTCCTCAAAAATCACTGAAGTTCAGGTCACTTCATTCATGGTCATAAATGATTATTTTTGTCAAAAAGAGTCTTTAGTTCTAGAGTCTAGGGTTTTCAGTCTTTTGCTACATGTAATAAAAGCCCGCAGGCCTTGAGGTTGGTTTCAAAAGGTTCCTATTTCACATTTTTATTCTCAAAAACATTTGAAGACATTTCTAGTCCAAAACTCTGTTTTGGAACTAGAAATTGTCAAATTTCATTTTTGTAATAATTGTGTATTTGTTCCATCATAAGAAGTTCAAAAGCAGCCTCTAATCTTTGCCAAAGCCAAATGCAAAATCCCTGCAAAAACAACCAAGTTTCATCAGTCCAAGACTCAGAAAAAGTAATGAAGAGCCAAAAGACAGCATGGTATTAAGTGATAAAGTGCCAAATTCCCAAACATTACAAAGTGGGTTATGGAGCAAATTAAAATCAAATTTGATTTTTATGAGATATTTTTCTACACATATAAGCCATGGAAGATAACTCATTTGCACAAATTCCCAAGGCAGAGTTCGAATTGGCGAAGTTGAGGGGCACAAACTTGTTTTTCAAAGCCGTGGACTGGAGGTGGAAGTGCGCGCTACGCACAGAGGAGGCGCGCTACACACAAGAGGCGCGCTACGCATTGGGCTTCACAGGCCCGTGCAAATTAGCAAGCGCGCTACGCACATGCTGCGCGCAGCGCACTGGGTGAGCGCGCTACGCGTATAATCTCAGAGCCAAAAATTTTTGCTCCTGTGTCAAGTTTCATGCCAAATCCCCTCAATCGGCTTGCAAGTAGGTTTTTCACGATTGCTCAGTGAATTTTGGATATGATTATGGTGTTTTGAAAGTGGAGAAACAAGTATTTGATGAGGAGAAATGTGTAAACCCTATGTTTATTTCCAAATTCATTTCTTAGGGTTTTGAAGCAAATGATAGTGATTGTGTGGGGGTTTGCAAACTTGTGTGGTTGATATATATGCTCATGCCTCTACTGTCTGTGGTGTCCCTGCTCATTATTTACCTCATCCTCACGCCCTCTCTTTTCCATTACATCACTGCTATCATTATTATTGCCATTGTCATTTTAACACTTCTCATTATTCATGTTATAACATAGTCCCATTTTCACTTGTCCACTTCCTCCATTGACATTGTCAAACACTGCAAGAGATATTGTCATTTTGTTCCTAACAGTTGTTTTCCCCACATTACTCTCTTCTACTCACTTGTCAAATCCTCTTATGATCAAAGCAGTGATTTTTTTTCATGCAAACCTATTTGACAAAGCCATTACCACTGTGGCTTGCTTTCCTATGATACTTTGATACATATGTGACATATTTGGGTTTTGAGCATACACTGAACTTTTATCTTCACTACACCTATATCAGCATACATTTTACAAACATTCTGGTTTTAGCACAATGTCAGAGACGGATTCAGTTTATGAGCAGGAGTATGACAGTGTGTCCACAGCAGAGTTTAATGTGCCACGGAGGTCTCACAAAAGTGGCAAAAGTGGTAAGCATCTCAGGCAGGAGCCTACTTCATTGGCTCAATTGCAGGCTTGCCCGCTTGTAATGGATTGTTTTCAGCATCAGTCATGTTTCCACTACTGTGAGATGATTTCACAAACCCAGCATCATCATGAGCTAGCTCGTCTATTTGTTCTACATTTACATGATGGCCGTGTAAACCTTGCCGAAGTAGATTTCATTCTGTCACCAGAGACTATTGCTCAGGCCACCGGGATACCAAATATAGGAGAGGAATGGAACAAACGACAGCAGTTAGAGAAATCCTACTATGAGCCATACATCAAACCTAGGTTTATGAGGCAGCTGAGCAGGGTATTTCCATTCAGATTCCTGAAGGATGAGTTTGCACCATTGATGAGACTCATCATTCGATATTTCAGTTGCGAGGGCAGATTCTCGCGTCTCTATGCGTACCATGTCCGTTTGTTGATGCATTTCACGAGGGTACGTATGATGAACATTCCGTACTTCATGTATCACAACATAGAGAGGATGATGATTTTTGTACAGAAGAAGACCCCAGCACAGCAGCATAGAAGTATATATCGTTACGCGCTGATCAAGATCGTAGTGGTACATCAGTTGACACAGCAGGGCATTACTTGGGAGGATTTCATCTCCCGTGACTTCTTCACAGCGCCACAGCCGCCTCCCGAGGTAGTTCATGATGAGGGAGAGCCTTCACATCAGCTAGACATTCCTGAGATTGAGCATATCATTGCTCCATTGTATGTGACATACCAGCGAGGCCACAGGATTTTTTTTGCAGCATCACGACGAGTACTATCTCCACCCGGGGTGGAAGGGGTCTCGTTGACTTCATCAGCAGCGCGAGTACTATCTCCACATGGCATGGAAGGGGTATCGCCTTCTACATCAGCACAGGTACATTCACAGGTTCGGGACAGAGACAAAGACATGTTCTGTCATATGAAAAATCATTATTGGGCCCGTAATCACGTCTGCCGAGCTAAAATGAAGATCCTGAAGGCAAGGTTGAGCAAAGCATTAAAACGGCGAAAAAGGCCTGATCCGCTTAGAATCTTGGCCGAGGATTCCTTGGCTGAGCATAAGGCATGATGGGGGATATTCGCTCCAAATTTCAGCAAATTTGGAGAAACTTTTGTCATTTTGGAAAATTTTGGTCTCCAAACATATTTTTCAGCCCAACGCATAGCGCGTCGACGCGCTCGCTTATGATTGGGACACTTGCTGGAGGAAAACTTTATATTTTTGGGTTTTTCATGGTAATTTATGCGTGCTCCATTAGGACCAAATCATTTCACCAAGTTCTGGATGATCAAAGGGGCCAAAACACCATGAAAATCACCGTTCTGCCACCTTTTGCACCAGCAGGAAGTACTTCTGGGAGGATGAAGTTTTGGAGGGGAAAATGAGCTCCAAATTGAACAATTCCACTTGGGTTGGATAGAAAACATCTAGGGCTTTCGAACGAGCTATTATGAGATCAATTTGGACTCCGGGAAGTGCCCCAAAAGGAGGCTGAAAGGCGCGCTACGCAGAGAGATTTTTGGTCCATTTTTCATCTTCCAGCTCAGGATTTCGGCCAGTTGGACCAGTTTTTCTTGTGGGTGTAATTTTTGAGTTATCTTGATGTAATTTTATGGTTGGCATGTAACTTGGACTTATTTTTACCTATTGTAGATGATTCACTCCTAAAAAAGTAAAAATCAAGTGAAAGAATCAGTTTCCTTCCTTTTAGAGGCAAGTTGTTTGGCTGCCTATATTCTAGCTCCTTGTTTAGAATTAGTTGGAACTGCTCCTAGAAGGAGGAATTCGACCCCTAGAGGTGTGGAAAGGGGTTAGTAAGGTCTATATGATGTAATTTCTGAGACATTCTACAGGTTGGACTCTTGGGAAAACTTTGGCACACTATTGTACATATTTTTCATATTTTGGCTAAGGAAAGATCAGAGGTTTTGCAGCACCTGTTGGGATTCTTGTGGCTTTCAGTTCTTGATGGTGTTTTCTCTCAGTTTATTGTAATTTATTTCATGTTTAATGTATTCCATTCCCTTCTTATGCTTCTGAAACTAAATGAATGAGTAAATGAGGTTGAATCCATTGATTTCAGTGCTCTGCCTTTGAATTTGTTTAGTTTTACATGTTTTCGCCTGTTTGGAGAGGATTCATGTTCTCCCTTTCCCTCTTCAGCTCCTTGTCATTCTGATACATCCATACACCTGATCAAAAGCATCAAGACTACTGCCTACCTTGCCCCAACTCGAATTCTGCAAAGATCTGGTCTTATCCCCGGACCCAAAATTGTTTTTCCCATTTTTTCAACAAAAACCCAAAAAATCAAAATCAAACTTTCCTATCTCTTTACTAGCCTAAAATCAGTACCAATTATAATTCATCTCGCACCCTATTGCTCAATTTATCGAGATAGACCTGGAGAGAGCCCTCTCTCTTTTGTCCTCGTAGGGCTAGCTACGAGGGCGGCGTGGTTTGATGTAGCCTTGAGTTTTTTACCTTATTTCAGCCTAAGGTATATTTGAGCGCTAACACGTGCAACGCCTAGTTCCAGCGGAAAGTACAGTACATGGCAACTAGTTTGGCTGCATGCGAGGCTATTTGAATGAGGAAGATCCTGGTCGGATTGTTCGGGTCACACTTGGAGCCTACTGTGATTTATTGTGATAACCAGAGTTGCATTAAACTCTCGGCTAATCCAGTATTTCATGATAGATCCAAACACATCGACATCGGGTACCATCATATCAGAGATTGTGTGCAGCGGAGAATCATGTTACTTTCATATATTCCCACGGAGGATCAGGATGCTGACATCTTGACGAAGGCGCTCACCAGGAGCAAATTTGAATTCCACAGAGGCAGGATAGGGGTTGCAGATAATCCATATCTTTTTGAGAGGGAGTGTTGAAAATGCAACAAGATGATGGAGCTTAGTGAAATGAAGTCGCCTTCACTAAGTGGGCCCGCAGGCTATTTTTGGCGCAAAGTCTATTTTTAGACTATGTCTATTTTTAGACATATGGAGCATGGTCTAGAAGTTGCAGTATGATATTCTTGGATGATTGGTCGAGTTGGTAAAAATAGATGGACCTCTATTTTTAGACATACAGGTCGAAGTCTATTTTTAGACTGCCTGTCTAAAAATAGAAAAGTCAAATATTATTAACCCTTAATAATATTTGGACTATAAACTTCAGTTTATCCTCTTGTGGCACTTCAGTTGGAGCTACGGATGTGGCTCATGCATCTGATAAAGGAATTACGCTATTCCTAGGGGTTTGGTTGAGCTAATGCATGGTTGACTTCAGTTAGACTCATGTGGCAGAGTTTTGGTGGAGTTGATGAGACAGTTGGTGGAGTTGTGTTCGGGTTAACTTAGTTGAACTAGTTGTATTTATTTTAACTGGCTAATACACTAGAGATGAGTGGGGTGAATTAAATATTATTTAATTCACTAAATATTAACTCATTATTCAACTAAAGAACACATCAGTTGACTGTAGTGCATGGACAGTTCAGTGAAGACCAGTGGAAGAGGTAGATGAAAGGGTGAGTTTGCTATTAGTTGTGACATTAGTTGTGCATGAGATTTGCACAAGCATTGGAGGAGATTGCCCATGAGGATTGCGCAGTTGAAGCCAAGGAGATTCAAACTTGGATCTCTCATTACACCAACTTGGATTGCGCAATAGAGGCAGGCAAATAGTGGATGAGTTTTGAACCTGTGACTTGTTCAAAAACTGAGCTAGTTTGTGTGTAACTTTTGGAGACAGTACTGGGTACTTGTGAGGAGTATTGTACTGATATTGTTACATGATTCTCTTCTATTATAATATACAAAATAACTGGGGGTTTTCAGCTATAAGCTTTCCCCATTACATATTGTGTTTATGTGCGCATGCGACTGTTTCTATTTCCGCATATTGATGATCAATTGTAGAAGAGGTTATGTGTTATGCATGAATTCGAATTAGTGTGTGACCAGGATAATCTCGATGGATAAATCTTCATTATTCAGCAAATTTCTACATGGATCATTTTGACTATGAGTAAAATTTTATCACTTTTTCAGACTCTTGAAAAATACGAAAGATTGAAATCATGGAGTTCTCTTTTAAGCCCTTTTCAGACTCTCTAAACATGAAAAGATCGTCGAGTACTTGACTATTCGAACTCGTAAAAATAAATGAACAATCCTCTATTCAGTATAAGTTTACCCCTTTTATAGACTGAATTAGACTATTACGAAAAAGGTGTACATTGACTAAGAATGGTCAATAGAGTTCTATCCTGCATCATTTTATACTTTTTTAGGCTTGAGGGACTAAATTTATCAAAAATAACATTTGGAATTTCCTTACATTTTTATTCTGACTCCCTAAAAATGAAAAACACCGAGTTTTCCTTTCTTTGGGCTCGTTAAAAATCTATGTTGAAAGAAATTAATGACTTTTATTTTTGTGTCTTTTCAAACTCTTTAAACATGAAAATGACATAGAGTTAACCCTACACTAGACTCGTAAAAATAAATAGTGCAGGACTCGTCAATCATGATGGGACTGAACCACTCCTTCTTAGGGTTCATTAAAAATACTTCAGAACACTCATCAGAAGGATGAGCTTACAGGACAAGCAAATGTTATCCTCCTCAAGCTTGAAAAAATAAAGAGGTACTTTCCAGTAACGGTGGGGGGGAATTGTGAAAAGGTATTCATTTTTTCATTCATTTAAAGTCAGTATATCACTCTTGAACATGACACTTCGTCACACTTGTTTCTAGGTTGGGTAATCAATTGGTCTCATAATTAAGCGAATCTCATTGAAAGTCTTTAGCCGGTTTTGGGTATTACCATTGAGTCAAATATTATCGATTCAATTGTTGTGTCGACATGTGTTCAACATAATTTCATACTCATTTGATTTTCCTTTTCAAATATTAGCCCTCATTCACATCGGCCATCCCCAAGCTAGTCCTTGCAAAACATTTTTTCAACTTGACATGAAGTTTCATGTTGTAGGCCCTCCTACGATAGATTGCTTCCTATCAACTTCAACTCATTATCTAGGAAGTTGTTCTAGAAACCTTTTTTAGTACCTTGAGGATTGCATTCCCTAATGATAGGTTTCTTGCCTTTGATGAAATTTTTCTCATCATTGACCTTCAATCAAGCGATTCTACGAGTGTTAGACTACAGATCAACTAATCACACTTCATAGATTGTATTGAGAGTACCTTGAGAGCCATATTCATTATTGGTGGTTTCTCTCACACCTTTTAAGGGTTCACATCTTTGACTTATAATCAAGTGGTATCTACCATGTTCAACTTCAACACATTTGTTCACATGGTTAGATCATACTACGTATTGAGAGATGGAGATCAAGACCCTAGATCTAGTTTCATCCATCGAGGTTGTGAGGAGTTATGTATTCATAATTGTGTATACAGTTTCATAACAGATGGTTGTGTCCATACTGTGTCTATTATTGATATGATTCTAGGCTATTTTTGTACTTGTTCATCGAGTTAGTCTTACTTTGAGTATGGGGATGGCTACCTTTGTGATGATTATATGTATTTGAATTGTGATCCTTGAATATTCATTGTAGGTTTCCAACAATTGTCTCTGATCCAATCTTTGGCATCATAAAGTGCTTAAATATTTTAATGAATTTCCAGACTTCGAAATTTAAGGGGAAATCTGTTACATGTCATTTTTTCACCATGACACTTAACGGTTAAAATGGATCTCTCGTCATCCATACATATGGCTCAATGCACTCCTTTGCAAGCCAAACATTTATATTCCTTGACCAAATCATGAATTTTGGTTAAAATCAACTTTTAACCTATTTAGAATTACTTGCACACTTTTCCTAGTCGGTTTTTACGCATGCACAATTTCTTCCATTGAACCTCACGTAGAACTACTCTTTGTTCTCCATTACAGACTGTGCACATGAATTGATGAAAAGTAAAAATAAAAAGTAAGTTCTATAAGCCTTGTTGTGACAACATATCCCAACTAGAATCTTCTGGGTCATATCTATTCGAGCCAAACCCCAATGAACATGGAGCTAATTCCCTTGGATCAAGGAACCCTAATCCGACTATTAATGGATCTCATCCCTCTTTTGTGGATCTGAAACCTCCTCCATTTTTCCTATAAATTGAGTAGAGGCTAGAGGGTTAGGGGAGTTCACAAAAGGTAGTCTTATGTTGGTAATTTTGGATTGGGAAGCTTATCATCTAAGGAGAAGGATTAGAGACATTTGGGAGGAACCTTCATGATATCAAGGAAAGGTTGTAAGAATATCCTTTTATCTCCAAATTAATACATTTGCATACTTTTTCTTATTGTGTTATCTTATTAGAATTATGAAAGGTTTATACTCTTTATGTATTCATTAAATTAATTTAAATTTATAATATCCTTGATCATTAGATTGAGCTCGTTTTAGATCATTATATTGCATATTCCTTTGATCCCTTGTATGTTTGTGTTTGTAGGTTTCATCAAAGCATTGAGGAGATGCAACATGACAGATCATGGATCTTCATCAAGAATTTCGCAAAGAGGTAAGAGCATCACTCCACTTCTCTAGTTTTAATTATTTAAACAAAGTTAGCTTAGGGAAAGAGATATTCTTATGTTTGATTGTTTCTAGTTTTCCTTTAGGATTCTAGGGAGATCGCTTATGTCCACAGAAGGGATTTTTCTGTATAATAACAACTTGCAATGAATGAAAAACATGGATAATTGTCAATCAAACCATGCACGTGGGCAATATATGTTATCTCGCAACTTCACGAAGGTAAAATCACAAAATAGATCATATCCAACGTAAGTTATCATATGTAAAATAGTCCAAAAGCATCAAGATAAATTAGAGAGCGGGTGTCTTTCTTCACATATATGAATGTGACCTAATGATTTACTCCCTTGTTAGAGGAGCCTCCCTAGAAACAACTATATGATGTTGGAATTTAGCCACTCGTTAATAGAATTCTATATTTAGCTAAATGGCCTTGGAGAGTTAGCTCCCCAAATCTAATCCAAGGCCCTAAAAACCTAAACTTTTTTTGGTTCCAAGAAAAATGCAAAAACCTAATATACTTTAGATTTAAGCATTCAAAATTAGATTCCTGATTCCAAATAACGTCATCGAATTGGCCACATGGAGGATCAATATTTTTATCTTCATCCTTGTGATTATTATAGAAAGCATAAATCATCATTCAAATAAATTTTCTATACATAAGAAACTTGCAAGAGTAAATATTCACTATGGATGGATCACATATTGATAGTGGTTATCAATAACCAAGAATATATATTAGTCATACTAAAGAATTCATTTTGGAGTATTGGCACATCTTACAATGGAAATATTTTCTTCTTCTCACCTTGTTTCTGATTGGGGGGGAATATTAGTGATTGATAGTCATATTCAAGTTTTGAAGTCCTATCAATCGAGTAGGAACAAGAAATCCTAAGCCATAACTACAAATAGAGACAACAATTAGAGCCTTGAGCTAGATTCACAACTATAGGCAAAGTCTGAGCCATATTATATGAGCATGAATTGGTTTTTAGTCTTCCTTAAACCTCCATTTAGTAGAATATTTATAAAATTTTCTATTCAACAATTTGTTTCCTTCTTAAACCACCATTTGAGAGCACTTCCATTTTTTAAAACACATCAAATTCTAGCTAAATAATAAATGTTATGAAAATGTTTGAGCCTTCAAGCCAAGTTCTAGAGTTTTTGGCCATCCTTAAACCATCACTTAATAGAATATTTGGATATCTGATATCCATTTTGGTAGTGATCATTCCCAAACCACAATTTTCGGAGAGAACATTTAGCAATTGGCAATGATCCACTTCCATTTTTTAGCTCTGTAATTGGACTCACATGCATATGTTTAGATTATGTTGGGGGTCGGGGGGGAAATACCCATGGGTTCTGAATTGGTGACATTAGCATCAAGGAGTTCCTTAAAGTACACCCAATCACAAATATTCAAATCCCCATAGGATGATTGTGTGTTGGGAAGGGGGGTGGGGGTTGGTGGGGGGGTTGTAAACCTAATCCTTAGGGAGAATGGAAAATTTATTATTTACTTGAGGGAACATGAAGAGTTTTAAGGAAATCGGAATTGCAATTGGGAGTCCATGAGGACTATTAGAAAATGAATCCAAGAGTCATTCATCATGTACTTATATGTGCATCGTTTTGATGAGAAATACATCAAATGATTATATGAATCTCTTCTCCAATTTTATATCTCTAACAATAAAGTCTCATACAAAATTATTATTACCATCATACTTGAGAACATTAAAAAAAAAAACATAAAATAAATTATATCATAATAGACTTTGCATTGCAATTTTCATTGGGCTTAAATTTAAATTGCATAAAAGTGTGAAGTTTACAATGGTTCTTATACTTATTGGGTGACATCCACCTCACCTTGTACATCGTGTTTTTTTTGTAAGCTTCGTCAATATAATTCCAATAACAGAAAAATATATTACAATGAGAGCTCTTCATACACCAAAAGGTAGCCTGGGAGATCATGTCTTCAACCAAGGATAGCCACTAGACACCATTACTATCAGAGGTCAAAAATTACCAAGATGAAAGTACTCCAATCTAATGCAAAACAAGGAAACTACAACAAAAATCTTTACAAAACAACAACCTTCATTTGGATTTGAAATATACATAGAAAAAATTACAAAAATATGCTCCAAATTACATTTCATCATCCCAATGATGTTGTTGAAAATCCATCGAAAAAACTCGGCAGAAAAAACATATACCAACCAAAAAAAAGAACTAAATATATACCCTTGGTGGAATGTTAGTCTGATATTATGACAGGAGAGAGAGGAACCAACTTGTAGCAAGTGTCCCTTAAAATTATATCGATTTCCTCCTGACCTACAAAAAACTTGTAATTATTGACCTTCTTATCTCATATGACCATACTTAGCAGCGTTTCTAAATTATGGTGCAAACTAATATAATGGAGAAAATTAAGCCTTCGCTTGTGGAATTTACCCGGATCTGGAACCCAATTGAGGTTATTTCCTCCAATGTCTGAATCAAAGAATTATATACACTCCCCAAATTCCTTGGCCTCTAAGTTAATAATTTCCTTCCTCACTTCAAGAGGAATTGAGTCGAAATGTTTGATCATAGACTCCCATCTAAACAATTATCAGTGTTGTGATGAAGATGAACCTAAAGCACCACCATAATGGCTAGGTAGTATCTTTCGAGGGGCCATAGCTAATGAAATAGGTAACTAGGTTCGATATTCATAAATATGAAATGTACTCTTGATTCTTGTATGTGGTAAAAAAAAGAAAATTCTTATTATTATTTTTGTAGCATGGGTTTCATGCTCAAGGTAAAATTATTTGTAGGTAAAGCACCCATTGTTTGCTGCTAGGGTTTTTCATAGAGTCAATAAGTCAATTGAGTCATTTTCATATGCGAAAGTCCTTATTGGGCATATTGTATTGTGTCAAGTAAATTATTGCAAGTAAAAAAGGTCATAAGACTCCCTCCAAGACCAATATAACTAGCCATCAACAAGTTAGCTTGCAAGGAAGGACAAGTCGACCTACAAAGTGACAAGTATGCCTTATGAAAGGGTTGTTCGACCTCCTCCAGTATCCTATATATAAGAGTTCCATTGACCCCATTGTAACACATACGTTCGATCACAACAAGATAAGAAAAGGAAGTTGAAATACCTAACGAAGAGAAGAAGAAGCAAGCAAAAATTTGACGGACTATTTTGGGGTAAAATCTTTCACATGTGCAAATAATTTTAGAAAAAAATTCATTGTAACAATACCAAATTATAGGCACTACAAGGAGACATGTCTAGTGTAAAAAAGGGTCAATATTGCAGTCTCATTAGTCAAGGAAGAGAAGGCTAACCTAGAGAAGGAGAAATGAAGCAAGCTTCACCATTATTTTCTCACACATGCCAACTAGGGTTTCTGCAATAGAGGCTAAAGTTGCAGGTCTGAAAATTACATTCAAATATGTAGTTGTAGCTATTATGAAGTAAGGTTTACTTGAGTTGACTTTGGAAGGGCCAAGTTCATTAATAAGAGGTTTGAATTCATCTTGGAGGAGTGTTTTTCAAGGGTCAGGTCTTGGAATTCGTCATCTAAACATTCCATAATAAGAGAAGGATTCTTGTGGGTTTTCCTCTCAATAGGAGAGGTTTTGGCCCTGGCTTGTAGCCTATATTTTGTATCCTATTGTCTCATTGATCTTCGTTGTTTAGTAATTTTTTTATGATAAATAACGCAATAAAAATCAAGTGAAAGAAAAATATAATAACAAGAACATCAAGTTAAGTAAAATATTATCACAAGAAGTTATAAAAGTAAGATAAATCACCTTAATTAAGCTGACCCTTGACTTCTCTACATGGTATCATAGCTAAGGTGACAACAACAAAGAGAGGCAGCTTGAAGATCATTCCATTAAAGTTGGATACACAAGTTCCAAGGAAAAGGAGATCATCAAGGAGCACGATCTGTCACAAGAATCATATTATCTACACATTATCTTAAATAAAACAACTCTTGGAAGAATAAGAAGACCTCAAAGAACCCACCTCAACTCAAAGGACTCTACATTTGAATAATTCTTGGGAAGTTTACACTTTCTACATTCATTCATCATCATATCAAGAATTAAGGTGATCTCCCTCTCATTGAATAAAGGATCACACCTCTCACATATGTTCTCATATTGAAGAAGAAGCACAATCATTCTTGAAGAAGGAATACATCATTCATAAAGCATCGTCACTTGTCAACAAAGGAGGAGTAGAAGTCAACATTCTCAAGAAGACATCAAGTTGAAGATAAAATCATCAAAAGGAGCATCTTCACTTGACAAGTGAACATTATACATTTCTATGTCACAATCTACAATGACTTCTCTCTGCAAGGAGAACATCAAATTGGTTGGGTCATTGTATTACCTTGCATGGAAGAAGATAATATGTTTGGTCCTAATAGAAAATGAACTTAGTGAATATTTCATAGGATCAATCACCAAACCTTCTCAAGAGAAATCTCAAGCACTGTCAAAGTACATGAAAGGATAAATAGGGGCTCAAATAATCCTTATTGAGTCAATCAAGGATTCCCTCATTCCTTATGTAGAAAAATTGAAGACAACAAAAGAGATCTATGAAAATTTGGTAGAATTTTTCTCTATAAGCACTACAATCATTAGGAACCTAACTATACAAGATGAAGGTATCAAAGGAAGAAGGGGTAGCCTCATTCTTTATAAGGGTATCTAAAATAAGAGATAAAATACAATAACAAGGAGAAATAATGTCTAGTTGAGAGATGACCACCATTGTGCTCAATGCACTACCTAATGAATGGGGCAATTTTGTGTCTAGTATTAATGTAAAGAAGGAAACCATCCCATTCAATGATCTATGGTCATTATGCGAGATTGAAGAAACTATATTAAAGGAAAATAATGATTTTGGATCAAGTGAAAAAACTCAAGAATTTGCAGCATTGGAAAAGAAGAAAGGGAAGTCTCGAAAGGGATTTCAAAAGAATATTTACATGTCAAAGTTTCATTGCTATGGGGGTAGTGAATATGGGCACTTAAAGAGGAACTGTCCTAAACTCAATAAGGAAAACAAGAAGAGACAATAAATGAATGAAGCCCATGTCACCGAAGAAGTAGAAGAACTTGAAAAGAAAAATTCAAAGACGGATGAAGTAAAATACCTGTACCATGACTAAGATATAATCATATACTTAGTTCCTTTCAGTTCGTAGAAGATAGCTGTCATGATGGAAAGAATCACAAGTATGATAAGATGCATTATAGTAAAAATTGAGATGACATCATCATAGAGGCATGGAAGGATAACCAAAGTAGAAGTATATATGGTTGAAGTAGTCATAGTACATGATATAAAGGAAGTAGATCATGGCATCTTCAATGAAAGCATATAAGGAGAACCAAAGTAGAAATAATGAAATAAACTCATCTAGAAATATAGAAATATGAGAGGTTGTCACACATCATCATCATTAGAAGGAAGCATTTGTAGAATGAGGATCATCAAGATCCTCCATTGGAATATTTGTTAAGCAGACTCACCTCTACTTAGAAGAAGCAAGTGATAGTCTACATTCCACCTTGTGTGGGATCTGCAATCTAGAAGGATGATGCTATGATGACAAAAATGTGCAACATGTCAAGTTGAAGTGCTGTTATCTTCAAGCAAGGAAAGGAAGCTGCTAGAAGGAAGTCTATATGATTAAATGAAGGAAGAGATTTGTATATATTTGGTAATAGATAGATCAATTCATGTCATCATATGCTTGCAAAGAATGATCTACCTCATGATCATGAATGAAGAAGAAGGCGCTCTTCCTTATAAAAGATACAGGAAGTCATATAGACAATGTACCTTGAACTATTCTCATATTGACAAGATATGACCTCATAGAGAATATGAGGTATTTGGCAGTCATGGTTCCTATGATAAAAGAACTATGCATATAAAATCCCGGGGAAGCAATATGTTAATAAATATGAAAGAAGAGTGCATGAAATATGTATCTGTAGTCACGTAAAATAAGATAAGTGATAAACATTTGATAACATAAAGGATTAGCCATGAAATATCCATGGAGAAGGTATGAAGACCCTGATATAAAGAAGAACCTTGGTAATGAATGTCTTGGAGATGGATTCATATGGTATGTGAAAGGATGTTGATCTTTGCAGGAAACATGTCATGAAGAAAGGCCATCATAAAAAGGTAACTTTGATTTGATGTTCATTTTGATTTTTGAAAACTTCTGGTTGGTTTATAATAGAGCTACTGAAAAAGGGTTGTATAAATTAAACTACTACTCATGATATTGGATGAAATATCCTGAAAAAAAAATGACTTATAAGAGGTAGCTATATGAAGGATAGTCAGATGTGGACTAGAAGATCACTTCTTGATAAAAAGAAGGATGACATGACTATTGGTTCAACACTATGTTTTGCTGATGGGAAGTGATGAAGAAGATGATTTTTTCCCTATAAATAAGTTGTAAGAGAAGAAGGCTCCACAATGAAGAAGGTGAAGTTAATTCATGACATGATGCCGAAAGAAGGAGCTTTACAAGCAGTCGATAAAACCATGATCTCCACCAAAGAGAAGATAGTTGTTGTTGGTAACAATTAGTGCTTAATTGAGCGGGAGCTTGGGTATATTCCTTTCATAGGAATGAGTAGATCCTCCATAATTAAGAGGGAAAACATTTGAATTCCAATACTCTTTGAGGATGAGGTAGGGCATCTAGTAGGTAAGAGTAGTCGAAGAGGAAATTCCATGAGGATGTGTAAATACAAGATGGGAATGGTCCTAGAAAGACATACCTTGTGAACATATACATGGGCTATGTGCCTTACGAGATAATGATGAAGGTGTCTATAAGTAATTGTCTCCCTAGCATTGTGCTCTAATCTTGTTGATAGATAGATTTGTTAGTTAAGGCCTTGCTTTGTGACAATGCTGGTTGATATGATGAGATGCACTAAGCTGATAAAATATCTTATGAGATGGCTTACCAATCCAACTCTTCTTATGAGAATTATTTAGTATGATAATTTCCAATTACCTTACATTTATTATGAATACCACCCTAGTTAAGAGGGAGTGTTGAAATATGTAACTAGGTTCGGTCTTCATAAATATGAAATGTACTCTTGATTCTTGTATATGGTAAAAGGAAAGAAAATTATTATTATTATTTTTGTAGCATGGGTTTCATGATCAGGGTCAATTTACTTGTAGTTCAAGCACCCATTGTGTTCTTCTAGGGTTTTTCATAAATTCAAGAAGTCAATTGGTTCATTGTCATATGTGAAATACCCTATTGGGCATATTTTATCGTGTCAAGAAAATTATTGTAAGTCAAAAAGTTCATAATACCGCCTCTAAGACCAGTCAAACCAGCCATCAACAAGTTAGCCTGCAAGGAAGGATAAGTTTACCTACAAAGTAACAAATCAACTTTATGAAAGGGTTGTTCGACATTTTCAAGCAACCTATATATAAGAGTGCCATCAACCCCATTGTCACACATAAGTTCGATCACAACAAGACAAGAAAAGGAAGCTGGTATACCTAACTAAGATAAGATGAGGGAAGAAAATATTTTACGAATTGTTTTTGGGAAGAATATTTCACACATGCGAACGAATTAGAGAAAAATATGTTGCAACAAGACCAAATTACAACCACTATAAGGAGCCGAGTCTAGTGTAAAAAAGAGTCAAGATTGTAGGTTGAATATTCAAGGAAGAGAAGGATGACCTAGTGAAGGAGAAAGGAGAAAAGGTTCATCATTTTTTCTCACACGTTCCAACTAGGGGTTTTACAGTAGAGGCCGAAGTTGCAGGTCTAAAAGTTGCAGTCGAAGAAGCAGTTGTAGCTATTGTGAAGCAAGGTTGACTTGAGTTGACTTTGGAAGGAGAAATTACATCAAGAAGAGGTTTGAATTGGTCATGGAGGGGTATTTATCAAGGTTCATAGGTCTTGGAATTCATCATTTGAAAATTCCATAAGAAGAGAATAGTTCTTGTGAGTTTTCCTCTAAAGAGCAGAGGTTTTGGACCTGGCTCGCAACCTATATTCTGTGTCCTATTGTCTCATTGATATTTATTATCTGTTAGTTGTTTGATGATAAATAACACAATAATAATCAAGTGAAATAAGAATCTAATAAAAAAAACATCAGGTTAAGTAAAATATTATCACAAGAAGTTATCAACGTAAGAGAAATCACCTTAATTAAGCTACCCCTTGATTTCTTAACAATAGTTGCACATGAACTCTAGAAATGAAGGGAAATGACAATTCTTGAAAGTAGAGGGACAATGATACACAATGTGAAGGGATGGTAGGACCACTGCACCATGAAAACAACAGACACTATATAGACAGGAGGGACCAAACTATGTGGCCAAAGAAGGAAAATTAGGAATCCAAGATGCTTACAAATGAAAAATAGCATTGACTTCTTTAAACTCCAACCTTTGAGTGAACAGAGAGAAAGAAAGGGAAGAAAATTTATGGAATTGTAGTTCTACCCTAGCAATAGAAATTATCAAAACCAAATGGAGAAGGTACCCAGGTACCATACTCCACAAACCAACATAGGACAACTAAAAGAAATTTCGGCAGGTTAGAGCTTTGTGACAATGTAATGGGTAACACGACCACCAATTAGAATGCAGGAAAAAACCTCGAGTTATGTAAAAATATCACAAAGAAAATTTACCCTTATAGTAATTCACCAAACGACCAAGCAAGAAACAAACCACTGAGTGATTAAACAGTGAAAAAATGCAAGAAATTGAAGGAGAGCGACAAGAAATCAAACTTCCCTATGGTCCAGAAGAGACCACCCTTGTCATCCATGCACAACTTGAAAATTGTAATATTTTACTAGCATAAACCATACCATAAACATGTTTCCACCTTGGGACCTTAACCATGCATATATAGCAGGGTGGGTACGTGAGATGTCAGAGTCGTGTGAAGTAAGCAGTGGGTGTGAGTGTCATGGAAAGGCAGGTGTACGATAGGGCACATCCTTATGTTATGAAACCAGCTCCAAAAATAGAAGAAAAGAGAGATCAATGCCTTATAAATAAGCCACTTCGAGGGGGAAACCTCATTTACATTACATAAATGAAAAATTCTTGGATGATGCAAATGACGAAACTTCCTTCTATATATAGGAGTCCATGGGATCACAATATAATCATAGCCGACCTAACAATAATAATGTAAGGGCACAATAATAAAAATATTGGGGTTACAGGGGTACAACAATAAAAATAAGGGGGCTACACTAACAAAAATAAGGGACTACACTAGTAATATAGGGACCTAACATGCCCCTCTCCTTTAAAAAAGTATTGTCCTTAATGCTTGAGTAGCTCTGGGTGCTTCTGTATAAAATTCTCATCCTCCCATGTAGAATCTTTAGTGGGTAAGTTCTTCCACTTGATGAGATACTCTGAAATTGATCGATTTCGTAGCTACCGAGTTCTTTTTTTAGTGTCTGCTTTAGGTTCCAATATGATTTTTCCTTCCTCATCAAGTTCTGGAAATATTGTTTGAAATGGAAGTTTTTCACCTATAACCTTCTTTAAGCATGAAACATGGAAAACTGGATGCACTCATGACGAAGCAGAAAGCTCCAATTTGTATGCCATAGTACCAATATTTTGAAACACCTTATAAGGACCATAGTACATTGGAGATAATTTATTATCCTTCTTATCTTGCTTGAGGAAAATTTGTTTGTATGGTTGTAGCTATAAAAATACCTAGTCTCCTACATCAAAACTTCTCTCATTGCGATGTTGATCTGCCTATTGTTTCATTCAATTTTGTGCCAAATTTAGGTTATCCTTTAAGAGTTGGATAAATTCTTTTTGATGCTCGATGTGATATTCCACTGCTTGAACCTTAGAATTTTCTCTTAAAGATGATGAGATGGATAGTGGATGATATCCATAAAGTGCCATAAATGGGGTCACTTTTGCTACAATATGGAAGGAAGTTTTATACCACCATTCAATGAGAGGTAATCACTTGACCCATTATGTCTATTTATCAAATACAAAACAACGAATATATCATTCCAAACATTTATTCACTATCTCATTTTGACCATCTAATTGAGGATGATAAGATGAGTTATGAGCTAGTTGAGTACCCAAACAAGAAAATAATTTCGTCCAAAAATTTCCAGTAAAAATGGGATCTCTATTACTTATAATAATCTTTGGGTTTCCATGTAGCTTTTGAATTGTTTCCATAAATGCAGTAGCAACTGTACTTTCTTTAAATGGATGAGATAATGCACAAAAGTGTGCATATTTGGTAAGTCTATCAACTACCACCATGATGACACTCTTTCCTTCAGACTTAGGTAAACCTGTGATAAAATCCATTGAAATATCCTCTCAACTTTGAATTGGAATAGATAAAGGTTGTAGAAGACCCAGGATCTTAATTGTCTCAACTTTATTTTGCTGGAAAACCAAACATTCCGCCACAAACTTTTGAATATCAGATTTAAGGCCATCCCAAAAAAATTATTTCTTCACCTTGTGGTAATTTTTTAAAAATCCTGAGTGTCCTCCTAAAGGAGAAGTGTTCAATTCCAAAAGAATATTTTGTTTTAGTTGAGAATTCTTACAAAGATATAAGCGATCTATGTAACATAAGTAATCATTTTTCCAACGAAATGTATCATATGTACTAGGATATTGCTACAACTTTTGAATGAGTGTGCACACTTCTTCATCCTTCTTCCATTAATCCCTTGCTTCAGTTATCCAATATGGTTGGATAATAGAAATGGCACAAAGCAATGCTTCCACCTCTTCATTATTTCTTGAGAGTACAACTGCAACAACATTCAGCTTCCATTTTTTGTAGATGATTTCAAAGTCATAACCCAATATCTTTGTGACCCATTTTTGCTGCTGTTCTGAAGATAGTCTTTGTTCCAAAAAGTGTTTAAGACTACCATGATCATTTTTTACCTTGAAGTGTCTTCCCATTAGGTAAGGTTTCAATTTCTTTAGTGCATGTAGTATTGCTATCATTTCCTTCTCATAAATAGCTTTCTGTAAATACTTTCCTTTGATTTCATGACTTTCAAAAGCAATGGGTCTTCGTTCTTGCATTAAAACAACACCAATTCCATTTCCTGAGGCATCACATTCCACAATAAAGGTTTTTATGAAGTCTGGCATAGCTAAGACTGGTGCTAGGCATATTGCCTCTTTATGATGTTCAAAGGCCTTAGTTGCTTCAGGAGTCCATGAAAATGCATCTTTCTTCAATAATGTTTTTAGAGGTGCTGCTATTGTCCCATAATTCTTAACAAAATTTTGATAATACCTTGTTAACTCGAGAAATCCTCATAACTTCTTTATGGTTTTGGGGACTTTCCATTCCTTAATGGATTTAATTTTGTTAGGGTCTACCTTAACAGCCTCATGAGATACAATATGACTCGGATATTCCACCTCTTGTACTCCAAAGAAACATTTGGATGTTTTTGCATATAATTGTTTCTCCTCCAATAGTTTGAGCACCCTGTCAACATGTTGAACATGATCCTCCCAAGACCCATTGTAGATTAGTATATCATCAAAAAATACAACACAAATTTTCTAAGGAAGGGTTTGAAAATGGAATTCATCAACCCTTGAAATGTAGGAGGTGCATTGGTAAGGCCAAAAGGCATGACCAAAAATTCATAATGACCCTCATGAGTTTGAAATGATGTTTTCGAAATATCTTCAGTCTTCATTCAAATTTGATGATATCCTGAAAGAAGATCCAGCTTGGTAAAATAAATTGCTCCATGTAATTCATCCAATAATTCATCAATCACAGAAATGAGAAATTTATCTTTAATAGTGAGCTTATTGCGCTCCTTATAATCCAGACACATGCACCATGATCCATCCTTCTTATGCACCAATACTACTAGAGCAGAGAAAGAACTTTGACTAGGTTGAATTATACCAGCCAATAATATTTATGCAATCATACATTCAATTTTTCTCTTTTGGACATAAGGATATCTGTAAGGCCTGATGTTTGGAGGAACACTTCCTGGAATCAAATGAATAACATGATCATGATCATGAATAGGTGCGAGTACTTTAGGAGTTTCAAACACCTTGGAATGATTGTCCAAGACTTTTTGGTGATCTAGAGAAACATATGATTTTGATGTTGGAACTTCTAGTGAGAATAATGGTGAAATTACTCCTCATTATTCTTTCTTTAGAGTCTTTGTCACGACATTAGATTATTATCTTTCCCGTCTTCCCTAAGATACCCCGTAATTCAACTTCCTTTCCTTCTGAAAAAAATTTCAATAAAAGTTCTTGAAAATTAAAAGATATCGTCCCCAAATATTGTAACCATTGTACTCCTAATACAACATCAACACCTCCAGTTGGAATGGAAAGAATTGGAACATGCAATACATATTCCCCCATGGTTAGCTTGATATTATGAAATTTTCCAAAGAAAATTATAGTTCCTCCATTTGCAACCATCACTTGACATTCTAGTGTTGGGTATAGGAAATAATTCAATTCCTTGGCTACCTTACAATGAATAAAATTATGAGTACTACCCACATTAATCAATGCTATTACCTTTTTCTTCTTGATATGTCCTTCTATATTGAGAGTTTGATGAGTGGTAATTCATGTTAATGCATTACATGATATGGTCAAACTTGTTTCTTCTTCTTCTAGGGTTGGTTCCTGGTGTATATCCTCTTCTTTTGAAGTTTCTTGTTCATTTTCTTCCTCCTCTTCACAATCTATGTAAAATAATTTCTTCTTGGCACACTTATGACCTTTAGTGTATTTTCTATCACAATTGTAGCAAATCCCTTTTTCTCTTTTTTCTTCCAGTTTTTGTGGTGTCAACCTTGTAGGTTGTGGAAGTATAGGAGTAGCAACATTTCCATATTTATAGATGTGACTGGTATACTTCCTTGTCTCCATAATTTTACATTTAATTTTTCTTGCCGACCTGAATGCCTTCTCTAATGAATCAGGTTCCCAAACGCAAACCTCATGTTGGATGTTATCCTTTAAAGTCCCTATGAAGACATCAATCCTGTGTTCCTCTGGAATATCATTTACCCTTATATTCAATTTTTGGAAGTCCTTAATGTGCTCCACCACTGAACCCTTTTGTTTGAGATTTATCAATTGGCTAAAAAAGGTGTTGCTCTTTGTATCCTCATAATGTGCTATCATTTCCT
The DNA here is from genome assembly GCA_034641835.2 of Pinus albicaulis. Lineage (NCBI taxonomy): Eukaryota > Viridiplantae > Streptophyta > Pinopsida > Pinales > Pinaceae > Pinus > Pinus albicaulis. The sequence continues at coordinate 67,859,780 of CM076571.1, forward strand.
CCGTAAAACTTGACCAAGAGAAATTTTTTTTACGGGAGCAAAGCCATCGATACCATACAAATGTGTTTTTTTCTAAATATAAAGTTGCAATGCATACCTTTTGTGTGTTCTGCACATTATTTAGATCAAAATATTGCTCCATTTGTAGTATCCATGTTATGGGATCCTTGCCATCAAACTTGCTCATATCGATCTTTGGAATATGGTGGGTCTTCCATCCAACATTAGAGTTTATGAAATCACGAATAACATTTATTTTGTTCTCATCGTGAGCTTCCTCTACTATCTTTTCGCCATTAGGAAACATTTCTTGTATCAACTTTGTCAAACCTGCCATGTCTGCTTTTATATCATTCTTCAAGTTTTCAATTTTTTCATCGATCTTAGCTTCCATGTCATTCATATTAGCTTCCATGCTAACTTCCATGCCAGCTTCCATTCCATCCATCTTAGCTCCCATTTCATTCTTCAAACCATCCATCTTAGCTTCCACGCCTTTCTTCAAACCTTCCATTTAATTTTTTGTTGCTCTTTACGAGAGAAAAATTTGGGGCACTTGCTCGTGCAATTTTGATATGTCATTTTGCACTTCTTCATCTTCATGATTCATAATAGAGCCTTATGAAGGCTTAATGGGTGTTGAATTATTTTTTGGGGGCATTTTAGAACCCAATACTGATATATATTCTATAATATGCATTGAAATCAATTCAAACTAATTCTTCAAACAAGGCTTATGCAATTCAGAAAAAAATACACACCTTTTTCTTGCTTTTGAGGAGCTCGATATCGAAACTGAATTATCTATGTAATTTCGGATCTTCAATATCTGAAATTCAGCCCTGTAGTAGCCATCTAAATCTTCTTTCAAATTCCATAGGTCTGACCTGATTTGGATTCTTCAAGGAAAAGTTATGCCCAATCTCCCACAATGACCTAATTATGGACTGGTTCAGTATATCGAACTTGTACAACGTGCCACGTGTCATTGTTTCCTCCTTTGGCTCTGAAATTGATACACAAGAAACTAAAGCCCGTGTACTTGCGACCACTTTTTATAGAATTCCAATCCAATGCTCAGAAAGAGAGTTATGACTATTTTCCTATGATCACCTCTTTAAGATGAAATTCAGGAGCTTGAAAAAGCCCTAACTTCCACAGATCATATCTCTGAAAATATTGCGAACTGAGATCTGAAATTTTTACACAACGTTCCGATTTCAACTTCGCGTGACAAAAATTTCAGCTTTTGAACCTTCGTAGAAAATAAGTTATATTTAAAATTCCACGATGACCTGTTTGGAGTAGCGAAACCCTAGAATCCCAAAGCTCTGATACCAAATGTTATGAAACCAGCTCCAAAAATAGAATAAAAGAGAGATCAACGCCTTATAAATAAGCCACTTCGAGGGGGGAACCTCCTTTACATTACATAAATGAAAAATTCTTGGATGATACAAATGACAAAACCTCCTTCTATATATAGGAGTCCATGGGGTCACAATATAACCCTAGCCAACTAATAATAATAATGTAAGGGCACAATAATAACAATATTGGGGTTACAGGGGTACAACAATAACAATAAGGGGGCTACACTAACAACAATAAGGGACTACACTAGTAATATAGGGACCTAACACCTTAACTATCCCAAAAAACTTAGGAAACATATGCTCTTGAATGAGCTCTACCTGTGTGTCAAAAAATTGTTTTCCCGCAACCAATCATCCATGAGTGAGGCTACCCACCTCAGGCATTATGGAATGGAGTATGTTGTCAAAACAAACTTTGTACCTAGATAAAAATGCACCCACCTACATGCATTTAAATTGACGAGATTGAAGTAGGTGATATAATGGTTGTAAATTGTGAGGACACCATACAAGAAGCATCTGATGCTAAGTGGAGAGAAAGGTTCTCAAGCTGAGGTCCACCACCCCGTTTTCCATATGGTTGATCGGCATGTTAATCATGCTGCTTGATGAAATACTTAAATCGTGATACCACCCCCATCGGGGAACCTTGTACATCATAGTTAACCTTATGTACTTTCCCAAATATGTGATATTGGATTGTCCAAATATTTGCTTGAACATAATATATGTGTGTGTGTGTGTGTGTGTGTGTGTACATGGGTGGCAAGTTAAGACCATTGTTACATGACGAGTAGGGTAATTAACTTGTTTTAAGATAATATGGTTTCTATTACATAAAAATTAGGTGGACAAAAATACAAATGAAGGTGAGGTATTACTATTCTCAGACCATCCATTTATATAAACAAAATCCCCTAAACAACATATGACCAATTTTTGAACCTACAAAATGTTGAAATGGGCACAAAACCTAATTTTCCCCTTCCTATTATAAAAAAACAATTGATTTAAATTTCAAGTGAACCATGTAGTTTGCATTCACCATTTGAAGCTTATTAATGTTGATCATGGTTTAGCAACATTAAAAAAAAATTGTACTTTTATTGTAGAGAACCCTAAAAAATTGAATGGCAAGGGCATCTTATGTGAAGGTTTCTCCATGCGATATAATAAATCATGGATTTTGTGACTGTTTTAACCATTTACTTAGTGTAAAATTAAGTAGTTGATGTATTTCTAAAGATCAAGTAGATTTTAGATGTGCATTGTTATATTGATGCTATATAGGGATGATTGTTGGAATTTTTTTTAATTTAAAATAGTGATGATTTATAATTATTATACATATGTTGGTGTCGGTGTTGAAATTATGATTTGTAGCAAGCGATATATAGAGTTATTGTTTAATTATGTAGTAAACTTTCTTATACTTATGGAAATTTAACAATATAGAAAATCAACACTCCCATTGATTTGAAACTTTTATTGAATTTTTAACAATTTAAGTTAATGTAAAATTGGAAAAAATTCTCAAAACTTGAATGTTTGTAGAATTATAATCATACTAAAATTTCTATGAAGACATATCATACTTATAGTGGAAAGAGGGTCCTTTATGCTACACTATTAGCTTCTTTCATATTTGTGAGCAAGTATGGATATAACAACTCTTTTGTAGGGATACAATGATATTGCAAAAACATTTTCATTGTAATTAATATTTTTAATAATAATAATAATAATATTCTAACTTTGAGGTCATGACCAAGTCAAACACCAAATTGGTGTATGAAATCCCCTTATTCGCGGGACAATGGACCTCGTCTAACAATGTTACCGATGAAATAGGTAACCTGACCTCAAAACGGGAACTCTAGCCCAAAAATGCTCAAAAAACATGAAAAAACACCCCAAAAAAAAAAAATGTGTCTTCCAGAACGCACTTGTTTTTTTTCGAAGGTCAAATTTCAACATTTTCTAAAATTATGCTAAAAACAAAATTGTTTGTTGAAAAAAGGATTGAAAAAACACCCCCCCCAAAAAAAAGTGTGTCTTCCAGAACGCACTTGTTTTTTTTTTTAAGGTCAAATTTCAACATTTTCTAAAATTATGCTAAAAACAAAATTGTTTGTTGCAAAAAGATTGAAAAAACACCCTCAAAACAAAACCAGTTGATGCTGGAATAACAAAAAAAAAAAATTTGTCATACTTTTCGCATTTTTAAAAATAGAAATAACATTTTTTAATTTTTAAAATTCAAACATTAAAAAAAACCTAAAATTTAAGAAAAAAAAAAATTTAAAAAATAAAAACATTTAAAAGCTTAAAATTTAAAAATATATGAAGATAAAAAAAAATAAAAATAAAAACAAAATAAAAATTTTAATTCAAACACTAAAAAAAACCTAAAATTTAAGGAAAAAAAAATAAAACAATAAACAAAAAAAAACTAAGATTGAAATTTTAAAAAATATAGAAATTAAAAAATAAAAATAAAAGCAAAATAAAAATATTAAATTAAAAAAAAAAAAAGTTAAAAAAAGAAGGAAATTATAAAAAATAAAATATAGAAATTAAATTTAAAAAAGAAAAAGAAAATGCTTATTAAATTTTAAAAAAATAAAATAATTTAAAACAAAAAATTAAATTTAAGGAAATATATTAAATTTTAATAAATTTAAAAATTTAAAATAAAAATATTAAAAAAAAAACATTATTTAAATTAAAAGTAAAAAAATGAAAAATTAATTAAAAATAAAAGATAAAAATAAAATACAATGAAAATATTAAATTTAAAACAATATATATTAGAAAAACAAATAAACTATAGAAAACAAATTAAATTTAAATTACAAAAAATAAAATATATATATGAACTTAAATTAAAATATGTATATATATCAAATTTTATTAAATTAAAAAATATATATCTATTAAAATAACAAATTAAATTTAAAAACAAAAATATTAAATTTTAATAAATAAACAAATAAACCAATAAATTTGGAAAGAAAAAATAAATTTTAAATATAAAAGAAAAAAAAAAATCATTGTTAAAATAAAAACTTTAAAAATCAATTAAAAATGGAAAATTGAAAAAAATATAAAAATATAAAATAATATTAAATAAAAAAAAATATAAAACAAATTAATTTAAAAAAAATAAGTTTAATTAAAAAAAAAAAATCTAATTTTAAATACAGAATTTTAATTGAAATATAAAAATATAAAAATTTTATGTTATTAACAAAAAAAAATTAATAAAAAAGTAAAACATTTAAAAAACAATATTAAATTCAAATAAATTTAAAAAAAATACAAAATTTATTAAATTCTATAAAATAATAAAGAAAATTTATGAAATTAAAAAAAAAAAATCGATTAAATAAAAAAAAAAAGGGGCAAAATTTAATAAAAATTACTAACAAAATAAATAAAAAAAAAAATTTAAAACAAAAAAAATAATAAAATTTACAAAAAAATTAAAACAATATTAAAAAAAAAAACCAAAACAAATTGTATTTTATATATAAAAAAAAAATTAAAAAAAGAATTAAATTTTTTGAAAAAAAAATTAAAAAAATTTAAAAAAAAAATCAATTTAAAAAAAAAAATTAAAAAAATTAAAAAAAAAACCAATTTATAAAAAAAAAAATATAAAAAAAAAATCTAGGGCGGCGGCGGTGGTGGGGCGGCGGTGGTGGTGGCGGGGGCGGCGCCACCCGGCCCTCCGCGCCCGGGCGGCGGCGGAGGCCGGCCCGTGGGCGGGCGGGGGGCTGCACACCGCCGCCGCCCTAAATTTTTTTTCTTAAATTTTTTTTTAAATTTTTTTTTTTTTTTAAATTGGTTTTTTTTAAATTTTTTAAATTTTTTTAAATTGATTTTTTTTATTTTGATTTTTTTAAATTTTTTTCAAAAAATTTAATTTTTTTTTTATTTAAAATACAATTGGTTTTGTTTTTATTTTTTTTTATTTTGTTTTTATTTTTTTTTAATTTTATTATTTTATTTTTTGTTGTTTTAAATTTTTTATACATATGTATACTTTTTATTTGATTTGATTTTAATTTTTTTTTTTTAATTTTTTTTTTTAATTTTTAATATTTTTATCATAATTTGATTTTTTTTAAATTTTTTTTTAATTTCAAAAAATTTAATTTTTTTTTTATTCAATTTGTTTAATTTTTTTTTTTAATTTTCTTTTATTTTTATATTTACTATTATAGATTACTTATATTTTAAAATTTAAAATTTAAAATTTATTTATTAAATTTTTTAAATTTTAATTTAATTTAATTGTTTTTTTTTATTTTTTTAGTTTATTTGGTGTTTCATTTTTAAAATCTATAAATTGTTTCATTAAAAAAAAGCACTAAATTTATGTGTATTTGTTTTTTAATTACTTGCATGTGTTTTTTCTCTTTTTTTTTTCTTTTTTAATGATAGTTTTTTAATTTTTATTTTTTAATTTTTATTTTCTTTTTCAATTTAAATTTTTTTTTTTTAAATTTGTTTTTTTTTGTTAATTTTTAAATTTGTATTTTTTTTCTTATTATTATTTTTTTTTAATTTAAATTTTTAAATTTAATTTTTTTTTAATTTTTTTTTTTAAAATTTTTTTTTTTAATCTAAATTTTAATTTTGTAATTTTAATTATTTTAAAATTTTTTTTTTTTTAACTTTTTAATATGGTTTTTTTAATAAGTTTAAAAAAAATGTTTTTTTTATGTTTTTTTTTAATTTTTTTGGTCAATTTTTGTTTTTTTTCTTTAAATTATGTGTTTTTTTTTTCAAATTTTGTCATTTCCTTTGATATAATTTTCAAATATTTTTGTTTTTATTTATTTATTTTTGTTTAAATTTTTTATTTTTACGAGCTATTTTTGTTTTTTTACATTTTTATTGGGTTTTTTTTATTGTTTTTATATATATTTTTTTATCTAAGTTTTGTGTTTTATTACCAACATGAAAATCACCACTCTAAAAAAAAAAAGTTGATGCAGCATCAATACGTTTCAAAATTAGCATGAAAATCACCGCTCTAAAAAAAAAAGGTTGATGTAGCATCAATACGTTTCAAAATTAGCATGAAAATCACCGCTCTAAAAAAAAAAATGTTGATGCAGCATCAATATGTTTCAAAATTAGCATGAAAATCACCACTCTAAAAAAAAAAGGTTGACGCTGAGTTGATGTTGCATCAATACATTTCAAAATTAACATGAAATTCACTAACATTTTAAAACAAATATTCATACTTCATAAATAAAAATATTAGAGTGTCAAAAATGAGCACCAAAAAAAAAAATGGTGATTCTGCATCACCACTTTTCAAAATCGGGTGCTTTTTATGCTACCAAGAAAAAGTAGGTAACATTGCGGTTACCTATTTCATCGGTAACATTGTTGTCTCTACATAGTGATTTTATTGCTAAATTCTATAAAGGTGTGCATACTCTACCCCTTCTAGATTTGAACATGTGATCTCTTACAAAGGAACATATGTTCTTAACTGTTAGACCAAAACATTGCCCAAAAAAAAAAATCCAAAGTATGCTTTTTCACTTTCATAATAAACCTTCAACCTTCAATGTAAATTAGTACAGCTAACACAATATGATTAAATCAAATAATTATTAATATGAAACTATATAATTACTTTTTTTTTTTCTAAGTAAAAGTAATCTATTAACAGAAGAAACAGTGTACATCGGGCCGAGGCCTTATCATTGCCCAGTTTTGAGGCATTTTAGACATACAAAAACAAAGTTTAAGACTGCCCTGCAGGAGGGAAACCAGTCTAAAGAAACTACTGAGAGAATTCCCACGCAGGGGAGCGAGATACTTTGAGTGCTAGAGACTGTAACTAGAAAAAACAAAAGCATGATATGGAACAACAGGATAATCAAAAACATGCCCGTTAGAGAGGGCAGAAACGGAGAAAAAAAACCATAACTAGGAAGCGAAACTACTCATAAGGAGAAACTTGGTCGACCCTGCACCAGTATTCATCCGGATCACCGCGTTCGTTGTACAGGTCTTCGATAGAGTGGGCCACCTTTCTGGAGGGAGGAGGGACCACCTGCTCTGCGTGGCCATGCCCCGTGAGGCCCTGCACAGCTTCCTTACTCCCGCTGGGCTACCCCACAGAATCCTGAAGTGCTTGATCCTGCCTAGTTTTGCCAATTATACCCTGCCCATCTAAAGAGTTCTGGTGCTTCTTAACCTGGGGCTCCTCAAGAAACACGACGGTGATAGCCGCAGTGACTCTCGGTCGATTGAGGGTGCAGTCGAAAGAAAAAGGAGCAGTGTGGGATTGAGCCGGGAGAGATGAAGGCGAGGGAGAGTCAAGCCTTCGACCCGAATGGAGAAGACGACCCCGGTGAAAACTAGGAAGGTTGTCCGAGGGGGAAGAAGACTCAGAAAGCGAGCTGGAGGTGGAAGGAGAACACCGCACTTGGCGCCTGGTGGAGCCTCTCCTACAGCGCATTCTGTGCCTGAGGAGTGGCATGTTCGTAGCAGATATGGGGCAAGAAAGACGGGGAACCGGAGAAATGACAGAGGACAGAGTCGAATGGGAGTTCAGAAAGACAGAGGCAAACATACATGAACCAATAAGCAAGAAATGGAGGTTTTCACCTAACTCCAGGCAGCAGTTTAGGCTGCTTCTCTTACCAGTGACTGTGCGGGCATTTGCAAACCCAGCATCTAGGCTACACCACCAATTCATCGGCAAAGGAGATGAGTTCAGATCATAGGATGGGTCCATGGATTTGAACTGGTCGGCCTTGCAACTGTAGACCATCTACAATGAATTGTCATTAATATGAACTGGAGGACGATCCATTTCATAGCAAGCGAAGATGCATCGAGGTGCAGAGACCTGATTGTGAAGAGCGCCCAGACTAAATGCTATTAATCATAGAGTAAGAATATTTAAGGTTTGATTGACGTCCTCCTTGCGGGTGGGCAGGTGGCCTCCCGTCAGGCTAGACCCCCATCCTATCAACTCCAGCGCGATCAACATCACCCGCATCCAGGAATTCTGCTTCACCCTGAACCAATATTTGGCATTTCTATCTTTGTTCATTATTATGGATTATGTCGAGAGTCCCAGTAATAAGATTATGCTCACTGTCTATTCCCAATTTGGAAATAAGATCCACGACTTTGTTGCCATCCCATTTGATGTGCTTGAAGAGTAGTGCACGGTTTTAGTGGAGCCATCGCTCAATTTCTTCCAAACGAGCTTCAAGGCGCCAACTGCTAGCAATTTTATGTGCGTGAGCCCCATTTAGGAGCTGGGTGGCCAAATTAATGAGAATTTGGGAATCTCCCTCTATCTCTAGAGGATGTAGCCCATTCTGTTGAGAGAGGAGAAGCCCCTGCCATAATCCTTCCAGCTCAGCCGAATTATTCGTATCCCATCCAAGACTTCCCAGGTAAACAACGATGGGTGTGCCTTTGTGATCCCTGATAATGCCCTCGAAGCCTGCCTTGCCTGGATTTCCTTTAGAAGCACCATCAAAGTTGAGTTTGAAGGTGTTCTTGGGAGGAGGAATCCAAGAGTTCGTGGTGTTATCAGTTCTAGGGGCAGTGTGCACTTGCTTTCCAGGGTGAAGCTGAATACCCCAGTTTTCCCATATGTCTTCCTCTTTAGCCAGAGTAGGGTAATCATCAGCGTCCCAGGACTACAAAGCTAAGGTTTCAGTGAGATTGAGGCAGAAGTTCCTCCAGATTATATCTATTGGAGTTCTTGATCCTTGAAAATGCGTTTTTTTCTCTCTTTCGAGATTGTCCATAGGAGGAGGCCTGGGATTATTCTCCAGAGTTGATTTAGGATTTCACTTGTGAAAGGATTTTGATGCCAGTTTCGCATGGAGCTTATTATATCTGTATTGAGTCTGCAATTTTGTTGGCATCGAAAGCTGACTTTCTCCCACAATTGATTGGCCAGAGAGTAGGAGAAGAGGAGATGCTACTGTGTTTCCTCATGCTCACAGCAGATGGGGCAGATTGAGGGGCCATGAAAGCTTCTCTTCCTTAAGTTATCCCATATGAGAATTCTTTGATGTCCAAAGAGCCAAAGAAATAATGATACTTTAGGCCAGACTCCCAAACTCCATACTCTACTCCATAGAGGATCTTTGGGCAAGATCATTGCTGATTATTTTATAGGCTTCCTTTGTTGAAAAAGTTCCTTTAGGAGTGTATCCCCATCTGAGAATGTCCTTGTCATCCGATATTCTGATGCACCGAGTTTTGAATTCAGTTGTTAAGGCATCCTTGGCCTGCTCATCAGTGTTCCCTATTATCCTTGCTGCCTGTTTCCACTGCCTGTAACCATGCCCTGCAATTTCCATCGATTGTTGTTGAACTGTTTCCAATTGTTGCATGTCCCAATATGGTCCAGGAGGCGGATGGTAGGTGTTGGTGAGTTTAGGAAGTTGATCCCAAGAGTCTGTCCAAAATCTGGCGGATCTACCATCTCTTATTTCCCAAAAGCTGCGTTGTTGTATGAGTAAATAATGTTGTTTGGCCGTGTTCCATATAAGTGAGCCTTTCTCCTCTAGAGTAAATATGATGAGTTCTTCCTGGGGTCTGTGACTGGCATACTTGGCAGTCCAAAGAATTTCCCAAGGCTTATTGGGGGCAGTGAGCCAATTCCACCAAATTTTGGCACTCATAATGGCATTGTTGTGGATAGGATCCCGTAATCCTATTCCTCCTTGATCCTTGGGTTTGCAAACCGTAGACCATTGAACCAGCGCCCATTTTCGGTTGGTGCCTTTGGATCCCCATAGGAAATTCCACTGTAGGTTCTTGATTTTTTTAAGAACCCAATTAGGTGTTGCCAAGATGGAGAAAAGATACAGAGGCATAGCCTGTAGCACTGCCTTTATTAGGACCAGTCTGCTAGCTATGTTCAGAGTTCTGAGAGTCCATGAAGAGAGTCGTGCTTCAATTTTTTCCAGGAGCTTGTGCCAAGAAGCATGCTTAAGAGCGGAGGCGATAAGAGGGGCACCCAAGTAATTGGAGGGAAGAGTGGCAATTGAGAAACCAAGGATACGGGCTATGGTAGATTGAGTTAAAGGAGGAGTGTGGAAGAAGAAAATCTGAGATTTGGCATTGTTTATGCTAGCTCCGGAGGCATCTGAAAAATCATTCAAAAGGGATTTTAGCTGGGAGGCTTCGTGAACGGAAGGGTACCCAAACACCATATTGTCATCTACAAACTATTGGTGAGTGATGGCAGGTGAGTTGTGAACATAGAGGCCTTGGATTTGCTGGGATCTAAGGGCAGAAGAGAGATGGCGCCCCAATCCCTCCACCATTAAGATAAAGAGGAAGGGAGATAGGGGGTCCCCCTGTCTGATGCCTCTTGAGAGGCTGAAGGGGTGCGAGGGAATCCCATTAATAAGGATCGAGAAAAAAGAGGATGAGATAAGACTATGGACCCAACGAACCCAGGTGGGGGAGAAACCGAAAGCAAATAGCATTTTTTGAATGTAGGTCCAACTTAATTTATCAAAAGCTTTAGAAAGATCTATCTTGAGAATCATACCTGCTTGATTGGTGTGCTTGAGAGAGGGTATGATCTCATGTGTGAGGATAATGCCATCCAAAATTTGTCTGCCTTCTACATATTTGGATTGCTCAGGCGAGATGAGAAGGGGCAGAAGCGGTTTCAATCTATTTGCAATGACTTTAGAAATAACTTTGTAGATGACATTGCATAAGGCGATTAGGCGAAATTTGTCGGGCGTGTTGGTATCATCTTCTTTGGGGATTAGGGATATCATCTTCTTTGGGGATTAGGGCGATGAATGTCGCATTCAAAGAAGGGAGAAGCCAATGCATTGAGCGTGATTCCTCCACCACCATCCAAACCTCCTCTCTGATAAGGTCCCAAAAATTGTGAAAGAAGGTTGTCGTGAAGCCGTCTGGGCTTGGGGCCTTCCCATCTTTGAGCTGCTTCATGGCGAGATCCACTTCCTGACTAGAGACTGGGCGTAGCAGGAGCAGGTTGTGCTCGTCAGTGATAATCTTTGGAATTTTTTGAGTGATTTTGTCTATGGCCGGCACTCTGTCCAAAGGAGGTTCTTGATGAACAACCTGGAAGTGATTGATGAACGCCTTCTCGATCTTTGCGTGATCTTCCACCTTTTCCCCCTCTTGATTCTTGATAGAGGTTATTGTGTTGTGCATTCGTCTTTGAATGGTGGTCCTACGAACGAATTTGGTATTTCTTTCGCCCTCCTTCAACCATCGAATTCTGGATTTCTGCCTCCAAAGAATTTCCTCCTGCCTTGATCTTTCCTCCAGTTGAATTTGTAGCTGCTTTTCCTGCTCCATTGATCCTTCCGTGTAACCTTTAGTGATGATTTGTTGCTGGAGAGCTCGCATTTCCTTGTTAAGGTCCTGCTGTGCCTGGAAAATATTGCCAAAAGTAGTGTGATTCCAGTGTTTGATGTGGGTTTTGAGGAATTTGAGATTTTGTTGGAACTGGTACATTTTGGACCCTTCTGGCGACACAAAGTTCTTCCACCAGGAGCTGATGAGGTCCTTGAAAGCGGGGTGATTCAACCAGAAAGCCTCAAAGCAAAAAGGGCGTCGGGTTGAGTTCCCCGATCGTTGCCATTGTAGAGAGATCGGCCAATGGTCAGAGTCGTTGAGTGGGAGGATAGAGGTTGAAATGTCACCACCCAGATGGATTGCATTGTCTGAAATAAGAAATCTATCTAGCTTAGAGGCAATGTGCTGGCGGCCTGCTCTGCGATTACTCCAGGTGTAAATTCCATTACTGTACTGCAGATCTATCAGCAAGTTATCCTGTATGAAGTCTTTGAAGTGGCCACTTTCTGGCTCTAATTTGGCTCTGCCTCCCATCTTTTCCTCTAGTTTAGTGATCATATTGAAGTCACCTCCTAGGATCCAAAGAGGATGGATTCTATCAGCATTAAGAGCTCCTATCGTATCCAATAGAACTGTTTTACTACCTGCTTCCTGTGGGAAATAGACATTGGTAAGATGTCCATGAATATTGGTACCTATGATATGAAAAGTTGTTTGGCTGATGTGATGGGAGGCATGGAAGTCAGTTAGCGAGATGGCTTGAGTGTTCCAGGCAATAGCCAACCCTCCAAAAGCGCCCGAGGCGTCCACTGCAACTGAATGGCAGTCGGGCCAAGCTCTTGAGAGGATGTTGTCAAGAGTACTACTATTACATTTGGTTTCCTGCATGAAGAAAATTTGAGGCTGCTCCTGCTTTATCATGTTTATTATCATTCTGAGTTTCCCAGGACTATTTAGTCCTCTTACATTCCACGAAGTGAGCTTCATGATTCACTGTTTGGGAGGGGCTTGTAATACTTTGTCAGCTTAGCATATCTTCCTGAGTCAACCAAGATTTTTCCCACTGTAATTGTTCATTCCAGGTCTGTTTTCCTTCCTCTTTTCTTAGAGTCCTTGGGAGGTTGGTTGCCATCCCATCTACTGCCTGGTTGTATTCCCAGTTCTCTTTGCCTAAATGCTCTAGAAATGATCACTTCCAGCTTTTCTAGCTGATGCGCTTGAATCTTATCAAACTCCTTTTTCCTGCAGGCTTGTTCCAGCTCAAAAATATCAAGCCCTCTCAGGTCGATGCTTTCTGGTTCTTCCTCCATATTTTGTGCATGACTTATTTCTTCAGAGGGTTGCATGGGAATGCAATCCACATCCATTCCGTTCGGTTTCCAATCTGGATCTTTCAAAGGCTCCTCAAAAGGATCAGTCTGAGTCCCCAAGGACGAAGGAGATGGGTTTGGGTTAGGCGGTGGGGGTGGGGGTGGAGAGGTCGACTTTGCCGCTTGGGGTGGTAACTGATCTGCTTGGGGGGGGGGGGGTTATCAGAAACAAAGGCTAGAGCATCAAAGCTATTGCTGGTAGAGGGAATGGAAGAGGCGGTATCGATGGGTTTTTTCCCACTGGGAGGTTTCTTGTGAGATCTCCTTCGACTGGTGACTTTGGTGAACCCTTCAGGAGTAGACACATCCGGGTGATCTGAGGCTTGAGGCTTGGCATTGAGAGGGCAATCCCTAAAGAGATGCCCATGGATATGGCATTTACGACAGCGGAAGGGAACATGCTCAAAATCTAGAGGTTGAATCCATTCAAAGTCATCGTGGTAGAGACTTACTGAATCTGGGAGTGCTTTGTCCAGTCGCATGTAGACACAGATGCGAGCGTAGGAGGTATATTGACGCAACTTCGTTTCCTCCACAATTTTGATGAACTCACCTAATCCCTGACCAATGTCTTTTAGAGATTCATCATCCCAGTATTCCAGAGGGAGCGAGTACATCCTGATCCAGACAGGCGCCCAACTGAAATCCTCCTTGTCAGGGTTGAACCTTTCTACCCAGTCCCTTAGGTATAGGCCAGCTGAGTTAAAGAAGTAAGATCCTTCATCCAGAACCCTGTTACGATCTTCAATGCAGATAAAGATAGCAGTAAAGAAGCCCTTGGGACCAAGTTGAAGGGTGACAAGCCCTTTGGGTCTCCATTTGGCCTCTATCCACCTGTGCAGGGCCTTTTCCGTGGGCCAGAATCCGATAAATTTGCCAATAAGGGCGTGATCCTTCATGTACTGGATCCGTCCATTGATCCTGTGACTTGGAAGCTCAATTTTTGGCCTTTCTGCCGCAATCGGTTTGCATGTAGTCAACGTCACCGTGGGTGTTCCTTTTTGCCCAGATTCTTCATCCTATGCAGCATTCTTCTTGTCAGTTGAGACGTCTGGCGCTTCAGACTTTCTGTTGTCCTCAGCCTCTGGAATCATTTGATCCGAAGCCGTGTCCTTTGTATGGTTCGCGGAGGATGGTTTGTCGTGACTTGAGGGGGGAGACCGTTCGCCTCCCCTCGACGGGCCTTCCATTGCAGGTGAACCAGCGTTGGTCCACTGTGTGCCAGAAGGAGAGAGCCTGTGGTAAGGCAGCAAGCATTCAGAGTATGTCGGCACAGTTGCAGGGAAGAAACGGAAACCCTAGCAGAGCTCCATTGCTAGGTCGAAGTTTTTTCCAGGATAGTCCTATATAAGTACTTATCAATACTAAAATAACCAATTAAAAACTTTCCAAAATATAATTTTATAAAAATAATTAAGTGATATAAAAAAAATTTCTAAAATATATTTTTATAAAAATAACCAAGCAATACAAATATCTTAATAATAAAACTGAAATCTAAAACTATGAAAATAAACTTTTATTAACTTACCACTAAACCATACTTCAAATAATATAAAATAATTAAAAAAAAATACAAATTACATATCATTTTTTGGGTTCAACTGCATTAAGTAAGTCTTTCATCTATGACCATTTCCATGAGAGGTAGTCGTATTTCACTAATTTCTCATGATTTTTGAAGTCCTGGTCACTGGGTGGAAGCCCCGGAAGTGATGATTGATGCTATGTGATTCATTTCACTAATTTCAATCTCACTTTTTCACTCCTGTGAGCATCACCCGATGCAATGAGTGGTGAGTGGACTATTCAAAAATCATGAGAAATTAGCCACACTACCTCTCATGGAAATAATCATAAATAAATAACTTACTTAAGCAATTAAATCTCAAAATAATATCTAATATAATGCACTGCTAAAACCCCTCATACTTGAAATACAAAATATATATATATATATATATATATATATATAAAATTATTTTCTTTACACAGATGTGTGCTGAATGCTTTTGCAGATTGTATCATATTAATTTATGCAAATTTATAAACAGTGATTTTTGATATAGTGCGCACAAGGATTTAGCACACATCTTTGCAAAAACTCAAAAAAGCATTAAAAAATCACCAATATCTTTCGAGGCAGCGAATATCCCCTCTTTTCTCGTCGCAATGTCATCTACCCTCTAAAAAAATATATGTTGACAAGGAATGGTGCCGTCCGAGATTCAGCCATATCCGTCACGGCATTTGGATTAAATTATTGATTAGACGTTGATTAATTAATTTATTGATTAGACGTTGATATATAAAATTATTATTATTTTGTTTATTATAATTGTTGTTTTCTCTGATTGTATTTTTTACTTCTCTTCTTCATGGCTAAGTTACTCTCGGATTCTGAACTCATTTTTGTCAAAATTAACCTATGGTTAAGTTACTCTCGGATTTCGATTTCAATTTGTCAAATTTAACCCATGTTGACGCGGCAAGGAAAATGCAAAATTGACTGTCCTCACATGACGATTTAATAAAATAACTTTATTTTCATGAGGGTCGGTGGGTAATGTTCCCGAAGTGAAATCGTTGAGTGCGTATCCGTGAGGTGGACGACCCTTAATTTTCGACAAGGTGTATGGAGAAATTGCTTGATTTTCCAAATATTTTCCACACGGTGTGTGGAATTGTTATCGCCTTCCTAGATAATACAGAAATATAGGGGAAGACGAAGACGAGACGAAGACGCACACAAGGACGTTTAAGTGGTTGGGATTGACTTGAATTTTTATAGTTTTTTTTATTTATATTGAATTAGAGGGGAAGACGAAGACGAGGAAGCACACAAGGACGTTCATAGGGTCAATGTCGCAAACTATGTTAAATGCAAAATTTAATTTATTTATTTTCAAAGCAAAACGTTATTTAATCAAATTTTATTAAGGTAGTTTAAGGGGTTGGGTTTGACTTGAATTTTAAATGATTTATAGTTTTTTTTATTCATATTGACTTAATCATGGAGTTTGATCTCAAGAATGTTAAGAGAATTGAACTTATGATTTTTTAATGGTAAAGGTGCTTTAACAACGAGAATTTAACCAATTGAACTAACTCTTGGGGCTTATTTACAAGTTACTATATCGAGTTCAGAGAGAATATAATTTGTATGTATTTAAAAAAAAAATGTTTGGAAACTAGATGATAGGAGGTAAACATTGTAATATATATATTTTTAATTGAAATTCTTAGAAAGACTTAATGAGTATTTGAGATAAATATTTGGTTATTATGTTAATAAACATGTCTATTTTGAAATAAGACTTGCAAAATTTTAATTTAATTATCAATAATTACTGGGTGGATGGTGGCGATTTAACCTTCACAGGATATTCTAAAATATTATTAGGAGTAATCATAAATCAATGGTTTAGATTTATTTTAAAAGTAGTTATACCCTTTTTAACCTTTTA
The DNA here is from genome assembly GCA_034641835.2 of Pinus albicaulis. Classification (NCBI taxonomy): domain Eukaryota; kingdom Viridiplantae; phylum Streptophyta; class Pinopsida; order Pinales; family Pinaceae; genus Pinus; species Pinus albicaulis. Next base: position 67,876,352 of record CM076571.1, read on the forward strand.
ACTAAATCGATAAATTAAAAAAATGTCATATGAACAAGTGTCATATGAATGAGTTATGACTGTTAGGTATGTGGTATTAATAAGCCATGGTATTAACCTATGATATTATAACTAGCCTAGGTACATTTTAACCCTAGATCTATCAAGCGTAGAGAGAGAGATCAAATCTCTCGAGGTGCAAACTTTTTTTTAGCGCAAAACTTGAGGACATGTTTGCACCTTGAGAGATTTGGTCTCTCTCGGTGCTTGATAGATCTAGGGTTAAAATGAATCTAGGCTAGTTTCAGTCTTACGTGACCATGGAAAACTTGTGTGAATATCTGATTATTTTGATAATTTTAAATTTGTTAAATATTTATAATATCAATATGGTCATTTTAATTTTGAATTTGCTCAGTTACCACTGTTTTTTGAGATGATAGATACTATTAAAAACTTGAATGATGAAAAATGATGAAATACAAAATTTGAACGCAAATTGAGAATGTAACAATGTTCAATGATAGAAAATGTGAATAATAAGAATGTAGTCAATTAAAAATAGTATTCATTATGATCAATCTCAAACTATTTTCTTTTGTTGTTCTTATTGTCACACCTGTTAGTTTTTCCATATTTTCATATTGATCATATGGAAAGAGAATTTGAAATCGTAAACTATTCAAATATTTAATATGAGCTATTCTAGTAAACGACATACCTTGTCTCTCTTGCTCTCCAATATTAATAGTAGCTTTCTCCAAAGTCAATCATTGTGACTTAGGAGTGTTAAACCCAAATATGTTTCAATGGTAGTTGTTTTCTATTAACTTGTTTGAATGCAAAGTCACTAACACTAGTAAATTATGGAAAATGAGAATAACAAAAATGTAGTCCATTACAAATAGTTTACAATTTCAAGAAGAAAACATTTCAGTTAAGTGAACATTTTATTTAAGATCAAAATTAAAGTATTTTATTTATGGTTGAATTATTGTAACACATAAATCAATGCACGTCATCAATAATTTCTTTTGTACTTACACTGAAATCAATGCATATTGTTTTAACCTAAATGCTTTGAAATTAATGTACATCATACATCTAGCTACATCAAATCAGAAATCAACATTTACAATGAAATCAATGCATTTAGTGCAAGCATTCAAATAGAATTAAAAATCAACATCTACATTGAAATCAATGCATCTAGTTTAAGAAATCAAATAATATGCTTAAAAATGTATATGTAAGCTAAAATGAATGCACCTAATGCAAGAAATCAAATATGAGTAGAAGCCAAAATATACACTGAAATAAATGCATCTAGTGCAAGTAATCAAAAAATATTAGAAATCAATAAGTACACTGAAATCAATGCGTTTAGTGTAATCAATCAAATAGGATTAGGAATCAACATCTACACTAAAATTAATGCATCTATTTTTGTGAATAACATTGTATCTCCCTCTCCCCCTCCCCTCACCTCTCTCTCTCTCTCTCCATATATATCTATATCTTCCTCCATCTCTCGTTTGTCTCTCTATCTCACCCTCCAAACACACATACACTCTCTCTCCATTATCTATCTCTCCCTTCCTCGATATTTTTTCCTCTCTCTTCTTCTATCTCCCCCCCTTCCATCTATATCAATATCTCCCTTCGTTTCTCCTTTGTCTCTCTATCTCACCCCCAAACATACACACACTCTCTCTCCATATATATCTATCTATCTCTCCCCCCTCTTCCTTTGGGCCCCCTTTCTCTCTTCCCCTTTTCTCCCTCTCTTTCCTTCTCTCTCTCTTCCCTCAATGCACGGCATCAATAAATTTTCATGTAGTTACACTGAAATCAATGCACACTACTAATCTAGTTACTTTGAAATTAATGTACATTACACATATAGTTGCATCAAATTATAAATAAACATCTACACTGAAATAATTTCATCTAGTGGAAACATTCACTGGGTGAGGATCGGTCTGACTGCACCATATAGAGATTCCCCCGATCGATCATCACATCGTACGTCCGGCAGTTTTGTTCATCATGTCCTACTGACCTACAGAACCTACACCATTGTTGTTTTACTTTTGGGACGTACGCAACAAGGTAGGGATAGTGGTTCGTGTCGTGAAGCCCTGCAACGCGGAAATCATTGCACCATAGTGCCGGTCCACTTGGTACTGCCACTTCTCTAGGGCACAGCGGACTAGGTCCCCCATCTTGCATGTAGTTTGTTAACATCAGGAAGTTATCCTTAGTGTGATTGTTGGTCACTTTAATTGCTTATTAATCTAAACAATCAAGTGCTACATAAATTGTCAACCCAGGGAAGTCTGTTTATTTCAAAGGCAATCACACATTGTATATGCTCAATCTCAAAAGCAATGAAAAGTTGCAGTAAAAATTACACTAATCACACCTTGCTTTAAAAAAACTGAAGTTCTACTTTGAGTTACAGCAAAAGAAATCTTTCTATTGCAAACAATTATCAGAAGAATCCTAGATTACATTAAGAAAACAACAATCTAGGAAAAGAAACCAAACTGCAGGAGAAAGACACCAATTATGCTACAATAGAGAACATGACCCTATTCCCCAAGTAGGAATCTTCAGCACCTGTTTCTAACTACCACACTTTCACAAAATCATTCTGTAAACAAGATTACCAATTCTAAATAATCAACGATTTCCTAAGAATGAATTACATGAAAACAATACGACAATCAATGGAAACAGAGTTTCAACAATAGATAACAGAGTTCCAATTAATGCATAAATGATTTTAGCAAAACAAAGTTTTAACAAGGTGTAAATGAAAATAATAATTAGCACACTATGGAAATTAATGGGTGAATCTTGTGAGGAAGGTGGGCCCTTTCCTTCTCACAAGATTCCTCAGAAAAAGGAATTAAGAAGAAATGCTCAGAACAATCTTTTATGCATCTGTCAAATGTGACATATTACAAAATGATCCACGTTCCTTCTGTAGAATTCCCTTTCAGCTAAACCTTCCGTAATCTGTAATGTTCTCTAATGTTGATGTCTCCTCTTTTTAAAGAGGAGAAATCTATTACACCTTTGATTACAGCATACAAATCCTATTCTTAACCCAATCTGATCTTCTATGCTAGAATATGATATTATGTTCTTCCTTAGCAAAGATGTTGTTACAATGGTTAGGATAGTGCTAGCTTTGAGGTGCAGTTGTTATGGCCAGTGTAACAGCTCCTTTAATTATCCTTTCTTGTTGTTGCCATGCCTGAAATACTGTTTCAGCATCGCAAATCACGGACTGTTTCAGCAACGAGATTTGTGTATTGTGGACTGTTTCAGCAACGCAGTCTTCAAAAAGCAATGATGAATTAACTGCAGTCTTCAAACTATTTTAGCAACTATATATTTCCGATTAATGGCTAAATATGAAAGTAATGTAAAATTACATGTAAAACAAGTTAAACATATATTAAAATTAAGAAATGTTATATACCTTTGGAAGAATAGATTAAATTGATGATATAGGCTTTAAATATGAACTGTAAAAGGATGGGATGATAGAAAAATATATGAACAAAAAGGTACATTACAGGGTCCTAACATCCCCCCCAACTAAAAAGGTTGCATGTCCTCAGGCAACTTCAATCTGAATCCGAATCCGAGTACTAGCTCTTGGCTTGCAAGTTACTTATGCAGTAGCTATAGAAGGTACTTTCTGTTGAAGCTTTGAACCCTTGAACATTTCTCAGCTTTTTCCAAGGTGGCAGGGTTCATTGGTTCTAGCCGTATCCAGAGGAGACATTTATCTTCATTATGCCTGGCCGCTAGAAAAGCAGTATGCCACGTAATCTGGTTGGCAAGGAAAGGGGCAAATGCCCGAATCTAGATATCGCCAACAAGAGGGTTAAGATTAAGGTTTCTATTTTCAGGAATGGATTCATTGTGAAGATATAATTCACATAGTAAATGTTGGTCACTAGTAGAGGCCTCTGCAAAAGTTTGCACAAAATCTTCAGATTTAAACACCTTATAAGGCCTTCCATCTTTGATTTCTTTTATCTGAAAGAATGCAAGGCGTTCCACAAGGAAAAGAGAGTAATTTAAAGATGGTTTTCTGGCAGCCAATAGTTTCCGTACCAATTCAAACATCAGGAGAAATTTTCTTTTTAACTCTTTATTCTAGTTCTTGTGAGCGCGAGATTGTTGGAGTATTTGCTCCAAAGTCTCCCAGTTTGAATATATGTGGTTCTGCCAAAGTAATTTATGCTCCTACAAGATTTTGCCTTGCGAAATGGCATACTCTTTCCTCCACTTGTTCATTATTTCTAGCTCATCCCATGGTTCAGTTTGTGTTTCAGCATTGCAAGTGGTATGATGAGGTATAATCTGAGTAGAAGAAACAAGAATTTCAGATTTAACAGTTACAGTAGGGCATGGTAATTTCAAATTAGGTTCTTTCTCTAGAATTTTTGAAGGCCCTACTGGTTCTTGTGTAACAATAGGGAATTCCTTTTTGACTGCAGAAGACGTAGATGCTCCCGTCATTGGGACTTGAACTACTTTATAGCCCTCTTGATGATAAATATTCCCACATTGGTTGCACATGTATTCTTTATACTGATCATGTTGACACCTAATCCTATGGGTTGGGTGTGCATATGTAATATTGTATATTATTTTAATATTAGGAAATAATGAAGGCCAAGAGTCATTGGGAGATGAATCCCAATAGCCTCACCTCCATGTATAAATACATATGCATTCTTCAGTTAATATACATTCTGATTTGAGGAGTTACCTCCTGGTTTGACATGGTATCAGAGCCAGTCCCACTATTGGCATTTCTGCCTGTGGTGTAACTCCCTCTCCTTTGCTCAGTCAGTTTTTAATAATAGTTTTTGCTGCTCCTACTTATTTCTATACTGTTATTCTGCATTTTTTTAATTATCTCTGCAATTTGCACAGTTCTGAATTTGTCTTGCAGTTTCTGAAAACTCTGCAATTCTCTAGCTCCTGCAATTTCTGCAGTTACAATTCAGTACCTGCAAATTTCTGCAACTACTATTTCAAAAATATTTTCCAAGGCCTGTAGGCCTCCTCTCTCTTTTTTTTCTCACAACTCCCTATCGCTACACACTCAATACTACCCTCTCTGCAACATCACCGAGCATAAACCCACTCCACACTCCGCATACTACCCGCTCCACACTCCATACTACCCGCTCCACACTCCGCATAGTACTGCTCGACTTACCCGCCTGCTCCACCTGCGAGCTCTCGACCTCACCCACTCCCCTCCTTGGCCATACGGCCCCCTCCATATATGTAACACTCTGTCATATTACAATACTGCCTACAGCTGGTTCAAATTTTAATACGCTCCCATTCCCACAGACATATTACAATACTGCCTACAGCTGGTTGTAATACGCTCCCATTCCCACGCCCTGTCCATATTATAATACACATTCATATTATAATACCTTTGTCATAACATGTTGTCACTGCTCTCCATAATACATTGTCATCGCTCTCCATATATACGCCATCCATATTATAATACCATTCCACCACCTTATAATACTGCCCCCTCCCATCTTTTAATACCATATTACCGCCCTTCCATATCGCCCTTCCATTTCATAATATCGCCCTTCCATATCACCCTCCCATTTCATACAAATACAGCCCTTCCATATCGCCTCCCATACAAATTTTTTTTTTCTCCAAAAAAGAAAAAGAAAATACATATATTTTTTTTGGTGCAGAATTCAGTGTTTTTTAGCAAAGAGTTTGTCTCCTTTTAAATTAAGTATATACTCCAGCAAAGAGTTTTTGTCCCCTTTAATTGAGCAAATTTCCAGAGTTGAAAATTTTCTAGCAGATTTCTTTTTTCCTCTTAAAAAGAATTTTTTCCAGCAAACTAATGCATTCTCTCATATCCATTGTTGGGGTGGTTCTCTCCGGCAAAGAGAATTATCTTGAATGGTCTCAGAAGATTAAACACACACTCATTTTTAATGAGTTGTGGAGAGGAATCTGTGAAGGACAAGAAGGAAATCCACTAGCAAAGCCCACTTCAGACAAAGAACTCGCCATTTGGGAAAACAAGTACTGCAAGGCCTATGCCTTGATTGCAGCTTCCGTAAATGAAGAGGTGAGTCACCACATTTCATCATTCTCAAATGCCTATGATGCCTTGAGCAAGTTAAAAGAACTCTATGACTCACATTCAGAATTAGAAAATGTTCAGTTGATGATTAAGTTGTTCAGTCTTGAAATGAAGAATGATGATCCCCTTGCCTTAGCTTCAGAAGTTAGATCGATCATGCATGATATTGATAGCACTGGTGTAAAAATGGACATACCTCTCAGAGCATATGTTAAGGCATTATATCCAACTTACTCACATTATCTTGAGTCTTTGCAAGCAAGTGGGAACCTTGAGCATATCACCTTTGATACACTTGAGAAAAAATTTGCAGAAAGAGAGAAAGCTTTTGGGAAGATGACAGTCCCTTGATCTTCCGAAGAGGCTGCATACTTGGCACATAGAGAAAAGAGTCATTCTCCAGATCCATCCAGAAGAAGAGGTGGCAGAAGAGGAAGAGGAAGAAGAAACTTCACAGAAAGGGGGGGCAGACAATCTGACAAATCCAATCTTCATTGCACACGTTGCAATAGAGATGGACATGATGCATCCAAATGCAGAACACCTTGTGAGAAAATTGAGCAGAAACGAAATCAAGACAAAGGTAAAACTAATGACAAAGACAAAGGTAAAGCACCTGAATCCGCTCATTATGTTCTAGCACATTGTAACAATGGAGTAACTGAAGACTTGTTTGATGTTTCATTTACTTCATGGAGAGATGATTGGTTGCTAGATTCAGGAGTAACATGTCACATGGCATTTAGAAAATATTTTTTTGAAGAATTCACTGACAAAGTTGATGGAGCAGTATATTTCGCAGATAAATCCAAACTCAAGCCATCAGGGCTTGGCACAGTCAGGCTTAAGTTTCCTAGTCTTCTAGATCATATTCTACATGAGGTTCTATACCTCCCTGAGTTGAGGAGAAACTTGTTGTCTTTGGTCCAAATCCACCAACAAGGACACTCCATTCACTTGTTTGATGACAAGGCAGAGGTCAGAAAAGCATCAGATCACTCACTTGTCATGGAGGGAATAGAAGAAGGGAGACTCTTGAAGCTGAAAGGTTCATCTGCTCATGCTCAAAACTTTGCATTCAGTTCACATCATGATGAAGGTACATTCCCATCAAGTCTTTTATGGAATGCTAGATTTGGACACTTAAACTATGAAAGCCTTCGTTTGTTGAAGAAAAATGGTGTTAATGGACTGCCTACAATTCCTAGAAAACCTAAGGAATGCAATGCTTGTATTCTAGGAAAGCATAGCAAACAACCATTTCATGATTCACACACCAGAGCACATAGAAAACTTGAGCTTGTTCATTCAGATTTATGTGGCCCTATGCCTATTGCTTCTACAAATGGAAATAAATACATGATGACATTTATTGATGACTACACCAAAATGTGTTGGATTTAATTATTGAAGAATAAGTCTGATGCTTTTCAAACTTTCAAGAATTTTCATGCATGGATTGAAAATGATGCACAAACACATATTGGCTCTCTAAGTATTGATAATGGAGAAGAATACACTTCAAACGAATTTGAAAATTATCTTCGTCAACATGGAATCAAACATCAAACAACTGTGCCATATAATCCCAAATAGAACGGTGTAGCTGAAAGAATGAACAGAACTATCTTAAATATGGTTCGCTCCATGTTATTTTTCAAGAATGTGAAATTGATGTTTTGGGCTGATGCAGTTATATGTGCTATTTACATAAAGAATAGGTGTCCTTCAAGTTCAATTAGAAACAAAACTCCTTTTGAAATGTGGCATGGCCACATTCCTTTGGTAAAGCATTTCAGGGTCTTTGGGTCCACCTGTTATGCCTTGATACGCAAGGGTCAAAGGAACAAACTTGGTGCTAGAAGTAGAAAATGTATCTTCTTGGGGTACTCCAATACCTCCAAAGGATATTGTCTCTATGATGAAGCAAATAAGAAGTTTGTAATAGCAAGAGATGTCATATTTCTTGAATCTTCCAAGAGTGACAAGGTTGTTGAGCGGCAACTTGATCGCCTGGATAGATTCACACATACAAAGTCTTTCCAAGAATTTGATAATGTGATTCCACATCTTGAAGGGGGGATTCCGATATTGAATCAAACTGTGGAATCATGTCCTGAAGCACTCTCTCCCCCACATGAAGAAACAACCACGGATGACACATTGGATGATGTGATTGACTAGCCTGGGCCATCTCAGAAAGGTCGTCCCAAATGGATGACAAAGACACTGGAGAATGTTCATCCTTATGAGGTTGGAAAAACAGGAACAAGAAGTTCCACTCAACAAATTGAAGGTGATGTAGATATGGATATTGCTTATAACTGTGAATTGAGTTTGTCTACAGATCGTGAACCAAATTCCTTCAAAGAAGCCGCTTCTCATGATGAATGGAAAGAAGCGATGCAGAAGGAGTATGATGCCTTGATAAAGAATGGCACTTGGAAGCTGGTTGATCCGCCTTTGGGAACAAAACCAATTGGTTGTAAGTGGGTCTACAAGAACAAGTATAAAGCAGATGGCTCACTTGACAAGCACAAGGCCAGGCTTGTGGCAAAAGGTTTTGCACAAAAAGAAGGAGTCGATTATGAAGAAAATTTTTCTCCCACAGCAAAATGGACCACCATCCGGACTCTCTTTGCCTTAGCAGCTCAGAATGGATGGAAAGTCCATCAGATGGATGTAAAAACAACCTTCTTGAATGGAGATCTAAAGGAGAAAGTTTATATGTCCCAGCCAGAAGGATTTGTGGTAAAGGGTCAAGAGCACAAAGTTTGCAAGCTTATAAAATCCTTGTATGGCCTCAAGAAAGCACCACGAGCCTGGTATGAGAAATTAACCGAGCATATTCTGAAACTTGACTTCAAACATTTTGATCTTGATGATGCAACTTTGTTTGTTAAGAAAATTGGAAAAACAGTTGTATATCTTGTGGTATATCTAGATGATCTTTTGATAACAGGGAACAATGAGAGCTATATTGCATCCATGAAGAAAGAGTTGAAGAAAGGTTTTGAAATGACTGATTTGGGTCATGTTCATTACTATCTGGGTATTGAAGTAATTCAACATCCTAAATTTATATTTCTTTCTCAAAAGAAGTACATTGGAGATCTCTTGAACAAGTTTGGCATGGATGACTATAATCCCTTAACCACTCCAATGGAACAAAACTTGAAGCTCACATCTATTGAAGGGAAGGAATTTGAGGATGCAACTAAGTATAGACAACTTGTAGGAAGTCTTATCTACCTGACCACCACCAGACCTGACATTTCATTTGCTATTGGAATCCTCTCAAGGTTCATGCAAAAACCTTGTGAAGGACATTGGTCTGCTGCAAAAAGAGTGTTAAGGTACTTGAAGGGGACTCAAGACTTTGAACTCAAATATACACAGGTAGGCGACTTCAGCTTGATCGGATACTCTGATTCAGACTTTGATGGCGACAAAGAAACAGGGGTGTCTACTACAGGTTACACCATGAGTCTTGGATCAGGAGTTGTCTCATGGAGATCATGCAAACAGTCAGTTCCAGCAGATTCCACGACCGAGGCAGAATATGTGGCAGCAGCTGAAGCAACAAAGGAAATTGTGTGGCTCCGGAAAATCCTGGAAGATTTGCGGATGAAACAGATGTATTCCACTCCACTCATGATCGACAACACTTCTGCAATAAAGTTGGCCAAGAACCCAAAGTTCCATGATCGAACAAAGCACATCAATACAAAGTACCATCTAATTCAACATCATGTTCAGGCCAAAACCATTCATCTACATCATTGTTCCACAAATGAGCAAACTGCTGACATCTTCACCAAAGCACTTGGAAGAGAAAAGTTTGAAAAGTTCAGATCGATGCTTGGACTCACCAACATCCCTTCGGATTAAAAGGGGGAATGTTGACACCTAATCCTATGGGTTGGGTGTGCATATGTAATATTGTATATTATTTTAACATTAGGAAATAAGGAAGGCCAAGAGTCATTGGGAGATGAATCCCAATAGCCTCACCTCCATGTATAAATACATATGCATTCTTCAGCTAATATACATTCTGATTTGAGGAGTTACCTCCTGGTTTGACAGATCATTTTCTTTGTCTTTCTCTGCCATGGATGCTGCGTGAGATAAGGTATACAAATTAAGCTCCTTGTCATAGGCTTCCCTTGCCATTACCAATTCTTGCTTGTAGGCTTCCAGTTCGGATTTTAAAAATTTGTTTTCTTGTAAGAGGGAAGCCAGGGTGACTGGAATTTGTGTAATAGTCACAGTCTCAGTAACTAGTTCTTGTGTAGCAACTATTGAATGAGTAGCTGGTTCTTGTGTAACAAATACGTGATGTGCAACATCTTGGGCATCTAGTTCTTGTACATCAGCAGCTGGTTCTTGTGTTTCAGCTGTAGCTAGTCCTTGTGTGGCAGCTATAGCTGGTTCTTGTGTGACAGCCACTGAATGAGTAGTTGGTTCTTATGTGACAACTACTGAATGAGTAGCTGGTTCTTGTGTGACAACTACTGAATGAGTAGCTAGTTCTTGTGTGACAGCTACTTGTTCTGAAGAAAATGATGTCGCAGTACCCTGGGCATCTGGTTCTTGTGTTTCAGTGCCCCTGGGTGAGACAGGTAAAGATTCCAGGATTTGGGGTTGTGGTGGTGTATGGGGTTTTAGGAGAATGGGTTGAGAGTGTAGGGTAGTGGCAATGGTGGCTGCATTGGTTAACACCCTCATTCGTCTTCTAGGTAAAAAGGCAGGAAAAGTAGTGGTTCACTTTCTTTTATGAGTGGGATTTTCCTGAGGGGAAGGGCTATCAGAAGTAGTCGTTGCTTTGGTTGAGGCCTTCATTCATGTTTTTGGTAGAGAGGCAGTCATGGTTTGGATTTTTCTTTTGCGACTAGAGGAGGAGGGGTTATCTGATTAAAGAATCATCACTAGAGATATGAACAGTAGGATCAGATGATTCTGTTAAATTATGGGATGGATTTGGTATGGTAGGAGAATCAATTGGATCAATTGGTTCTGTGGGTGGAATTTCTAGAGGGTCAAGGGTGTTCTGTGGTTGCTGTTCTTGGGGATTTTCAGCAATCTCCTAAGGATTTTCAGCAGCTTGCTGAGGGTCTATGGGTAGATTGTTTAAGGGAGGGTTTTTTTGAGCAAAACCTTTTCGGATTAATAACTGGATGAGACGGTGATGGGTGAGGGAAAGGAGAGGTAATTTTACCCGTCTACAATAATACGACATGTTTCTAAGACATCCAAGTAAATAATAAGGAATGTTCAACAGTCTACCATGTCGTAAATGATTTAACAAGAAAAAATCATGCTGGTAAACTACCTGGTCGCGGCCTTCACAGGTGAGGTAATTTTTAACAAACTCTACAACTTTCGGCCAAGGAGGCGGCAATGAGTTGAGTTGGACACCCCGACCTTTAGGCTCAACTTGTTCTCCTGGTAGGAGAAAATCCTATTGTGCATTAAGAATGATATGTTTCCTACTGAACCATCAAATGCCAGTGACAGGGAGGCCCGAAACCTATGCTATGTCACGCTCTGAGACTGGAATTCGAACTCCTTGAAATATATAATGATCTTCCTGAAGATTTCGTGCAAATTCAAGAACCTATTGTGGATCAAATTCTTGAAGCCTCTGAAAATATCCTACCCAGCCTACCTGCTGAAAAATCTGATATGCTTCTGGGTATAATTCAAGCAGGGCTATCGTAGCGGGTTCATGTTGAATAGTAGGTCCTCTCATAGCTAATCAACTTTGGTAAAATGCACAGTCAAAGAGCCAAGTTACCGCACTCAAACAGACTAAGTTTTATGAATGAGAACATGGAATGATGGTGAAGAGGTGAGGTAATAAGTAAGAAAAATGACGGTAATCAACTTGTTGTGAAATGATGGCATAAAGTTTCGATATTCCCCCCAACTATGGCTGAAATTATAACTTTAAGTGTGTGGGGATTTTGGTAATAATAAACGAAATATTCTCATTTATCCATAGTTTAATTGTAATTACATATAAAATTCACATACCTCATGTTTACCTTTAATTCGTACTTTGAAAAATACAGTGCTTGCTCATAATAGATCGGCAATAGTTATGGAAGAAACTTTGGAAGCTTTTTGAAACATGAGGGAGATTATATTAGAGGTCTGCTTAATCATAGGAGAATGCAGTGAAAGGACAGAATAAGAGAAGTGAAAATGAAAGAACTGAAGAAGATAATTTCATGATGAGAAATGCTACATGGTCATGTCTTTGAAGAAAAATGGTGTTTTAGCAACGGGAAAAGTGGGTGAAGTGTTGCTGAAAAGTGGTGTTTCAGCAATGGGAAAAAATAGGGAAAATGTTGCTAAAGAGTATTGTCTTAGCAATGGGAAAGATGGGGAAAATGTTGCTGAAGAGTATTGTTTCAGCAATGGGAAAAATGGGGAAAATGTTGCTGAAGAGCGATGTTTCAGCAATGGGAAAAATGGGGAAAATATTGTTGAAGAGTGTTGTTTCAGTAATGGGGAAAAGGGGGAAAATGACATGAAAATGGGAAAATAAAATGAGGGGGAATGAATGACGGAATGTTGAAATAAAACTTGGGGACGGAGAATGAAATATGAATGGGTTGAAGTAAGAGGAGCAATGCTTCACAAAATGAAGCTTGGATCTGCTTGTAGTGAGATTTTCATTTCTTAGTAAGCCTTTCTTGAATGGAGAATCTGCAAAGTAACCAAATGTAGCCCTTGACAGGGATTATTAGTTAAGAAATCTAATTCTAATGCTAAAAATATAATTCAGAAAAATTAATTGCAATGAGGGGCAGGAGACTCCCCTAAAAAGAGATAATGTGAATCTGTCGTGCAAGTAGCCTTAAAATCTTCTTTGGAAATGGGGTGCTAGTACAGATGGATTCGATGACCATTTACTAATAACGGTGTTTTAGAGTCATCAGTTGTTAAGAGCCTTACTGTTCCATTGGGAAAAATAGTATCTATTTCATACGGTCCTAACCATCTTGTACGTAACTTCCCTTGAAAATTTTCAAACCGATAGTCATACAATAAAGCCCAATTACCTTTTTGGAATTTCTTATGCTTGATGATTTTATCATGCCATTTTGTTCTCTGTTGTTGGATCATAGTTTTCTGATGAAAGGCATCTAATATTTTTTCATCCAATTCATGAATTTGCTACGACCTAGTTTTCTGTGCATCAGTCAAATCAAGGTTAACAGCTAAAGCAGTCCTTAAGGTTTTAATTTCAAATTCCACAGGAAAAACAAAACTTTACCATAAACCAATTCATAGGGGGGAAATCCTATAGTATTTCTCCAGGTAGTTCTGTAAGCCCATAGCACTTCAGGGAGCCTTTGAGACCAATCCTTCCAGTTTTCCTTCATTGTTTTTGTTAGAATGGCTTCTATTACTTTGTTTGTACTTTCCACCTGCCCATTGGCTTGGGGGTGGCATGGTGTAGTCATTCGATGATTAATATGATATTTCTGAAGGGTGGATTTAAAGCAATGAGAAGTGAAAGGCGGTCCACCATCTGTAACTAGCTCTCTAGGCACTCCAAATCTAACAAAGATCTCTTCAAATAGGAAATCTAGGACAACTTCTTCATTAGCTCTAAGGAATGCTTTAGCCTCCACCCATTTAGTCATATAATCTGTGCAGACCAATATATAAACTCTTTGATTGGATGGAGGATTAATGGGTCCTACAAAGTCTAAGGCCCATCTTTCAAATGGTTCAAGTATTACCTGGGGGTTTAATGGAATTTCATCCCTATGATTAGGGTGACCCATTCTCTGACAACTATCACAAGCCCGAACGTATTTCTTTGCATCTTTAAAGAGTGTGGGCCAATAATAACCCATCCTAAGAATTTTATGTGTCGTTCTCTTATCAGCGAAATGCCCTCCACAAGAGCCATCATGACAAGTTTTTAGTATATCATAAGCCTCATCTTCTCTAATGCATCTTCGAATTTCATGATCAAGTCCTATGTAGAAAAGACACCCACTTATCCAGCTATACCGAGCACTTTGTTGAATGATTTTTCTTTTCTCTCGATGGGATAGGTGTGATGGTAACTTCCCTGCAACCAAATAATTGGTAATGTCTACATACCATGGTGAATGAGAAGATACTGCAAATAAATATTCATCAGGAAAGGATTCATCTACTGGAGTATTATCATCAACTTTCAACCGAGAAAGGAAATCAGCAACTACATTTTCTTTTCCTGGTCGATCTACAATTGTAATATCAAATTCTTGTAATAACAATAACCATCTGGTGAATCGAGCATTTGTGACTGATTTTTTCATTAAATACTTAATAGCTGAGTGGTCATTATGGAAAAAAGTAGAGTAACCAATAATGTAATGTCAAAATTTACTAATAGCATAAATTACTGCTAAAAATTCCTTTTTGGTAGCTGTGTAATTAAGCTCAGCAGGAGTAATATTCTTACTAATGAAGTAGATAGCATAAGGAATATGGTTTTCATCTTGTCCCAAGATAGCTCCAATTGCAGTATCCGAAGCATCAGAGGATATATGAAAGGGAAGTGCCCAATCAGGTCACCTTAAAATAGGAGCTGTAGATAACTGATGCTTGAGTTAAAAAAATGCTTCCTGGAAAAGATTAGTCCACTTGAATTCAACATTTTTCATAAGTAACATAAACAAAGGAGAAGCTATTTTGGAATTTTTTTTAATAAATCTCCTGTAATATCTTGCATGTCCTAAGAAACTTCTCACATCAGTTTGTGTTCTAGGAATAGGAAGGTTCTGAATGACTTGTATTTTGGACGGATCTACCTGAATTCATTGAGATGAAATAAAATGTCCAAGTACTAATCCTTCACTCATCATCATATGATATTTTTTGGTACTTAAGGAGAGGTGGGCTTGTATACATCGTTTAAGTACTTTCTCAAGATTCTGTAATGCATCCTCAAAAGACACACCATAAGGGTAAAGTCATCCATAAATATTTCCATAGAGTCATTAAGCATATCAGAAAAGATTACTATAACTACTCTTTGAAAGGTTGTTGGTGCATTGCATAGTCCAAAGGGGAGAACTCTATAAGAAAAAGTTCCCCAAGGACTAGTAAAAGTGGTCTTATCTTGGTCTTGGGGTGCAATTTCGATATGATTATACCCGTTAAACCCATCTAAAAAGGAGAATAATTTCTTCCTTGACAAGCTATCTAACACATGATCAATGAATGGTAAAGGAAAGTGGTCTTTTTGAGTGGCTTTATTTAAGGCTCTATAATCCACACACACTCTCCATTTCCTGTTTTTCTTGGGAACTATTACCAACTGGGAAACCCATTTACTGTCATATATAGGATATATAAACCCTGCATTAAGAAATTTTTGAAGTTACTCTTTAACAATTTCCGTTAAATTAGGGTTCATTCGTTGTTGAGGTTGATAGATTGGTCGAAAACCTTCCTTGATATAGATACAATGAGTACATAATTCAGGAGAGATTCCCTTCATATCTGTATAGTCCCATGCGAATGCTTCCTTATTTTCAATAAGTAACTTCATTAATTGCTGTGTTTCAACAACTGTGAAGTTGGGGTTTATGTTCAGTGTTTTTCCAGGTTCAATTTCTACTGGTATACTTTTAGAAGAGATGGTGGTTGATGTTTGAGGAAGATCTTCAGGTTTAAGCCTTTCCTGGGTATCTGATTTCAAAAGTGCAGCCAGCTGATTATGTATTTCTGGAATCACAGAGGAGGGTTCACAAATAAAACTATTAATTACTTCATCCTCAGTGGTATCTTTAAGGCTTAATGCTTGTCCGATAGTAAAAATAGGTTGACTAGCATGATCATCATAGTCCATCCATACATAATTATCATTATTAATCATGGGTGTAGCATGAGGGTAGAGAGTAAGATGTTTAGTTTCATATCCATTGGAAATTGACATTGAACCAGATCTACAGCTGATAAAGGCATCGACTGTGGCTAACCAGGGCCTTCCCAAAATCAGAGGATGTCCCCCCAACTTTGTTTTAGTCTGTAACACCACAAAGTCAGCTGGGTAATTCCAAGATTCAACTAAGATGATTAGGTCCTCAATAAATCCTTCCGGTTTGATTGTAGAACGATCAGCTAACTCTAGAATGGTTGGTGTATCTCTGATTACGTTCTTTAGCTGTAACAATTGTGAAGTTTCAAGGGTCATAATATTTATAGCAGCACCTAAATCTACCAGAACTTGAGGAATTCTTGTTTTTCCAATTTGCACTATGACAGTAGGATGGTCGGGATCACCATATTTAACTGGGGGAGCTTTACCGGAGATTAATGCAGATAGATCACCCATAACATGAACTGTAAGGGGATCTTAAGCTTTCCTACTGGGTTTCTTAACACAAATACCTCTCATAGTTCTGGCATAATTTGGTACATCTCTTAGTGCTTGTAAGAGTGGAATTTTAACATAAAGGTTCTGTAATTCCCCTAGAAGATTGAAAGCAGGTGGCTCAGGCATTTTAGTTAAAGCTAAACACTCAGGGAATGGTGGTTCTGCTGTTCCAGTATTATTATTAGAGGGTGGTGGTACCTCTTCATGTGAGTCACATTTTTCTATCTCTTCCTTATTAGAATCAGAAGAGGTAATGTCATCAATAATGGGTTCAACTATTTTCCCAGATCGTAAATGAATATCATTGCATTGTACAGGGAAAATAGGAAGTATAGGCTGGTTCTGAATATCAATAACTTGCACAGCTTTATTATTGGGGTTAGGGTTTGGTTGTACAGGTAGCTGGGGTCTCATTATTTGATTATTCGGTGGAGCACCTGATGGTAGAGGGAGTGGTTGTTGAAATTGAGGAAATTGATTTGGAAATGGGAGTTGTTGACCCCTCCAATTTGGATTCCATTGGTTAAAGTAAGATTGTTGTTGTGGAGGCCAGGGAGTCCACATTGCTGGGTCTACAAAGGGAGGGTTTTTTTGTTGCATGGGTGGGTAATTCATTTGATTGAAGGGTGGGTATTGCATTTGATTGAAGGGAGGGTAATGTGCTTGAATAAAAGAAGGATAATTGTTCCAACGATTAGAACATGTAAATGGCATATTAGAGTTCATACCTTGTCCTCGCAGTTGCCATTGCCTTCTCTATGTCAAGAGATAGACTACTTCAGCTTATTCTTCGGTTGGTTGCAATGTTGCTTTTATTCCTGGTAAAGAAGGGCATTGTTGCATTTCATGATCCTTCTCACAAAGGGTGCAAATTGGCACCTTGTCCAATGGGCATTCCCTTAGTGGGTGTTTATCTCTGCATTTTGGGAAAAAGACAGACAAAGTTGCTTCTGCTTCGGCTTGTTTCTTCTTAACCTGCAAGGAGTCAGTCTGTGAAGCAAAAGAACTTAACATTTCAGTTTTAAATTCCTCAAGTAAATTACCTATTTCAACTCTTGTTGCTCCTCCACTGGCTAATTTTTGAACTCTTGAATATGTGGTATCCCTGTTGTTTGACCTGTTCCTTGCAGCTCTTGAACATCTTTTAAAGAGGTTAACAATTTTATCATATGATTCTTTAGATATGTCCCCTTTACCAAGCATATTTAGCATATCTAGACAGTCATCCCTTACTCCTTTTAATAATATTGTTTTAAGAATATCTTTACTTACATCGGGATGATTGGATCTCTGCAAATTATATTGTAGTCTTTCCACAAAGTCCTCCAGATTTTCATCCTCCTTCTGTACCATCTTAAATAGTTCCTCTCTTTTTTCTCTCGTCCGACAGTAGTCTTGATATTTGAGCAGAAATTTATGTTTCATCTGATCCCATGTTGTGATTACATGGCCTCCAAGACTCATGAACCACCTTAATGCATTTCCTTTTATTGTTGCTGGAAATAGCTTCAACTTTTGGGCATTGCTAACATAATTGTAACTTCTGCATAATATATCAAACTCGAAAAGAAACGCATAATGATCTTCAGAAGATAAACCATGAAAGTTAGGTAAAGCTGAAAGCGGGATATTCTTCATGGGGTTTTCTCCTCTAGGGAGATCACCAATAGGGAATCCCAAGGTAGAGAGAGAATTCTCATCTTTTCCCTCTCCTTCGGGATCTACTTTTCCTCTACCAAAGAATCCTTCATTGTTCCCCTCCATTGCTTGATCTCCTATTGCACTTGCTTGATCCTCAATGTTTTCTACTGGCTCCTCAATGTTTTCTGCTAGCTCTTTAGTGTTTTTTGCTAGCTCCTCAACATTTTCTACTGGTTCTTCAACGCTTTCTACTGGCTCTTCAATGCTTTCTGCTGGCTCTGTTGGCTCCTCAACATTTTCTGCTGGTTCCTCAACGTTTTCAGGGCTCACAATTTCTTCTGTTTCGTAATTCGATTGAAGGGAATGTTGAGGCTTTGGCCTTCGAGAGCTTAACCTCTGAGAAGATTCAGATTTTGATATGATCTCGTCAATAAAGGTATTTCTTCCTCCCCTTCCTCTGCCCTTGCCACCTGTAGGGTTAGTTTTCTTGTGGGCTCTGCGTCCTTTCATGCAATCTGCATATCTCAAAGAAAAACACCAATTCTTTTGAAACTTATAATTGCCTTCCCCGGTAACGGTGCCAAAATGTTGGTCACTTTAATTGCTTATTAATCTAAACAATCAAGTGCTACATAAATTGTCAACCCAGGGAAGTCTGTTTATTTCAAAGGCAATCACACATTGTATATGCTCAATCTCAAAAGCAATGAAAAGTTGTAGTAAAAATTACACTAATCACATCTTGCTTTAAACAAACTAAAGTTATACTTTGATTTATAGCAAAAGCAATATTTCTATTGCAGAAAATTATCAGAAGAATCTTGGATTACATTAAGAAAACAAAAATCTAGGAAAAGAAACCAGTCTGTAGTAGAAAGAGACCAATTATGCTACAACAAAGAACATGACCCTATTCCCCAAGTAGGAATCTTCAACACCTGTTTCTGACTACCACACTTTCATAAAACTCATTCTGTAAACAATATTACCAATTCGAAATAACCAACGATTACCAAAGAATGAATTACATGAAAATAATGCGACAATCAATGGAAACAGAGTTTCAGAAATAGATAACAGAGTTCCAATTAATGCATAAATGATTTCAGTAAAACAGAGTTTTAACAAGGTGTAAATGAAAATAATAATTAGCACACTATGGAAATTAATGGGTGAATCTTGTGAGGAAGGTGGGCCCTTTCCTTCTCACAAGATTCCCCAGAAAAATGAATTAAGAGGAAATGCTCAAAACAATCTTTTATTCATCTGTCAAATGTAACATATTACAAAATCATCCACGTTCCTTCTCTGGAATTCCCTTTCAGCTAGAACTTCCATAATCTGTAATGTTCTCTAATGCTGATGTCTCCTCTTTTTAAAGAGGAGACATTTATTACACATTTGATTACATCATACAAATCCTATTCTTAACCCGATCTGATATCCTATGCTAGAATAGGATATTCTGTTCTTCCTTAGCAAATATGTTGTTACAATGGTTAGGATAGTGCTATCTTTGAGGTGCAGTTGTTACGGCCAGTGTAACAACTCCTTTAATTATCCTTTCTTGTTGCTTCCATACCCGAAATATTGTTTCAGCATCACAAATCACAGACTGTTTCAGCAACGGGATTTGCGTATTGTGGAATGTTTCAGCAACGCGGTCTTCAGACAACAATGATGAATTAACTGCAGTCTTCAAACTGTTTTAGCAACTATATATTTCCGATTAATGGCTAAATATGAAAGTAATGTAAAATTACATGTAAAACAAGTTAAACATATAGTAAAGAGAAGAAACGTTATATACCTTCGGAAAAATAGATTAAATTTATGATATAGGCTTTAAATATGAATTGGAAAAGGATGGGGTGATAGAAAAATATATGAACAAAAAGGTACATTACAGGGTCCTAACAGTGACCATTCGTCCTGCAACGTATGCACCATCTTTCTAGGCTAGCCTCAGCGCCTCGCTCCTTCCGTAGGTTCTGGATCTCCATGTGCATCGCCTCTATTTGTCCTTGGATATACTGGACGCCTAGCTTGGTATCATCTCTGGGCACAACTTCTAACTTCATAGCAACCTCCAGGGATTTTTTCCGGTGATTCTAAAGTTTGGTGACCCATAGGTACACGCAAGTGAGGCAACAACATAGCAATGAACCACTCCGTGTGATGTCTGTCGTCGTACTGAAATCGTCCTTCCCTGATCACCTTCTTCAGCCATTGATCGGCCTCTCATACCAATTCAGAAGCCCCTTTCTTGAAATCCTTTAGATCGACCACTATTTGAGAATATGACTTAGGCTTCTTGAATTGTTGCTTTAAGGCGTCCTTGATCTCGTCGATGGTTGAATTTGCATGCTATCTGATGTATCCCATGTACCAATCCAAAGCTACTCCTTCGAAGGCAAGGGACAACTCTACCCTCTTCACCGCGTCACTAGCTATGTTTTGCACAATCCATACCGATTCTTCAACAAACCAGAATTGCTCCATGTCCTCATCTCCCACACCCTTAAAGGTAGGAAATTTCATGTGCGTAGCCATGTCGTCTTCTGGTGGTGGAGGTGTAGGTGAATTATTACCCCTACACTAGTTTCAAAGTGGTGTGGCTGGAGGAATCTATGTAGCTGCTTCTCTTACCAGGTTGTAGACAGATCTACCCCCTTCTAGGCTAGTCTGATAGTATTTGTCACTTCGCGTCATACTTCCGTTTTCAGCAGTCATTCACTCAGTGTGGCTACACAGAATAATTTTTTCGCACAGTAATATCTTAATCAGCAATGGTAAAGTCTTCAGAAACTTACCCCTAAATCCTTTGAAGAATCTTTGCTCTGTTTCATAGTAGGAGACAAATTGATCGATGGAAAATTATGTCACGAATTCTCCTAGCACTTTGTCCACCCAGTGATCTACAGTGTGAGAGATGGTGTTATCAGCCTTCTCTAATTGTTGGATCAATTCTAGGGTCCACAGTGTGACCCGCTCGTCCTTCTAACACTTCTAAAATTCGACCAACCTTGCAAGCCACTCCTGGAGCTCGATCGCAATAGTTACAAAGAAGATCTCGTAGATCTCTATGAAAATATACCTATTTTTCCACTCTTCGATGGTCAACCTCTTACTGCGGTTTTATTTCATTGTGAATTCCTGAACTTGTCATTTGAACCATTCATCAATTTCTTTTCTTTCAAGTTTCCATTACGGCCATTGCTCTGAATTTTCTGCAATAGTTTTGTCTCCCAATGGTCCTCCCTTAATGTGCAGATTGGCCCTTGGTGAGTAAACCCAATGTCTTTCATCCTAAAAGAATGGGAAGTTGTTTTGGAAACCTTATTTGTGATCCATGGCCTCATTAAGAGAGAAGTGATGATAATCATGGGGATTTTCATGATTCATGATAGTCTCCCATCTCCACGCTATCATCCAAATGAAGTGGACCACCTCCCATCTTGGCAATCCATAGAAAAACTCCTCCACAATACATATGAGAGGCATGTTACCAACAAATATATGGCTCACTTTACAAAGATACAAGTGATCTATCATAGTGGCCATACAAAATCTCATGCTCCCATTGAAGCACACAATGCAAAAATAATGGGGAACTCCTTTCCCCAAGGGAACATTCAATAAGTGTGCCTCTCCTCCAACTATGACCACAACAAAGATAAGGACATATTCAGCTTCTGGGATCATGATTAGGATCATGCTAGCTGCCATGTATGATAAATGAGAAGGAAGATGTTCCCTCATGTGCAACCAACGCATTTTTATCTTCAACTACCATAGAATAGGATATGACAAGTGCCTTTTCCAACACTTGTTTACTACCTCATGCCTTTGGAATTCTTGTAGAATGTAAATCATAGTTGGTGTAAAATAATCACACCTTGAAGAATATAATAGCTTTCCAAAATTCTCCAAGGAATGACCTGCATCAACATAGTTCATGGCCTTCAGTAGCCCATGAAACCCATCATAAATAGTGCCCCTTTTTGGAGAAATTCTCTGCAAATGAGTGTTAGAAAAAGATAATCATATAGGAGATACATTATATTTCTCAAAAAGACAAGCCTCTCTATATACTTGTTTTACATCAGTGGGGTAACTCATGGATGAGTTCCCTCTCACACTCAATGAGTAAGGAGATGTGAATGATGGCTCCTCCCAAGAGCTATGTTCCTCCTCCTCCTCAAAGTAATCCATGCACATATTCATATGAGAGTGCACCTCTTCTCTGAAACCTTCTCATATGAATCCACACAAAAGAGTATGATATGCTTTAATAAAACTAGTGGGTTTGGAAAGTAGTATCTCATAGGTGGCATCTAGTAGTCTCTCCTTGAGCTTGGAGTCACTAACCAAAAGAATAAGATTATAGAAATAGATAAATCCATCAACCACCATGAAACTTTCATCCTTTACTTCCCCATCAAGAAACCCCCATGTGAAAAGGTCCTTGGAGTATTCCATCATGAGTTGGGAATCCCAACAAGGATCCAAGCTCTCCAAGAATGACAACGCTGTAGAGGTCTGAAATGCAGCCCTTGTCTTTTCATGGCTCCCACCTTTAACATCCTTGATGTCAAAATCACATGTTGGAGCATCATAATATTCCCCTTGATGCCTCATTTGCAACTGATCTTGCACAAGAAAATATTGGAGCACATGGAAACCAACTTCCCCTTGGAAAGTCCTTGTTTTCAAAAACCTCCTCCTTTTGTCCCATGTATACAAGAGGGTTAAGATCCCCTTGCCATATTCAGAAATATCCTTTGTGAATGAAGAGATCATGGGCTTCCCCAAAGACATGGAGTTTCCATGTGTCTTCATGCTCACGCCATCATAGATCTCTGATTTCTCCTTTCTCAGCACAGATTTCTAAGTGGGAGTTTGCAATGCCCCTTTCAGGAAATTGCTCATCTCTCTTCTAAATTTATGAGAGATTCTCTACATTGTGCTAGCTTCTCCCAAGGCTCCCTCCTTAGCCAAGTATGAATATGCTACCCATAGTTGAGAGAACACTTTAGATTTCCTCCTGTCAAGAGGTGCTCCTAGTAAAGTCCCTCCTTGCAAAGAGGTGTCAAGGCATAGAGTAGAATGTGGATGTAGGTAGACAGATTTTACCCTACCTTTAATGCATAGGTCCTCTTGCCTTCTTTGTGCTTCCAAGATTTGAAGTATAGAATGGTTCATGTTCTCCACCTTGTGATGCCCTTCCTCCTCTTTTCTTCCTTCTATCTCCAAGATCTCATCATTTGACAATGATGGTACATGCTGCTCATGTGTCATACCAAGAGCCTTATGTGTGAGACCTTGTGGAACTCCTTGCAAGAGTGCAAGAGTTTCTTCTCTTGGAGAAAGTGCTCCAACTTCATCTTCATGAGGTGCTTGAGGTGCTTTTGCTGTGACTGCATTATGATCTTCTGTCTTCTCCTCATTTTCAATAACTGAAATCGTCTCATCATCAATAAGAGACCTTAGATCTTGATCATCTATTGAAGGAGAAACCTTCATGCTTTCCTCTTGAGAAGAGGATCCTTCACTCAATGGAGATCTTGCCCTTGGCAAGGTATCAAACAAACTCACACCCTCTTCCATGGTCTTTAGAAATGGAGTTGGATTCATAGACCCTTCCAACTCATGCAAAAGCTTCATCTAATGTGGTTTGATAGTGTCAAAAAAATATGTTACATATGGAGCTTCATCAAACCATTCTATCAATATTGCAATAAACCTTGCATAAGTAGGTGTATTTACATTCTTCAAGGAAAAAGACTCAAAAAACCACCAAGCATATGCTTTACCTTCAAAATATAGCGCTGCTACTTTGATGGCTTCAATCTCTGAAACTTGATGTTGTTGCATAAAGTTGTCTAGCTCCTCCACCCAAACCCTAACTGAACATTTAGGTGATTCATCAAAGGTAGATAGATAGAATATACCCATACCATGCTGCTCCTTATTTATGCCTTTAATCTCCTTGATCCTGTTATCACTCAGGTTTTCCTTGAAGTTGTGGAAAAGGAAAGTATACCCGAGGTAACCACAAACCAACCTTCAGATGCAGA
This sequence comes from Pinus albicaulis, assembly GCA_034641835.2. Taxonomy (NCBI): domain Eukaryota; kingdom Viridiplantae; phylum Streptophyta; class Pinopsida; order Pinales; family Pinaceae; genus Pinus; species Pinus albicaulis. The sequence continues at coordinate 67,900,620 of CM076571.1, forward strand.
ATCTAGCCAATCTGCATCCAGAGAGGGCTCTCTCCTTATAATTTATCTTTGTTCTTAGAAGGTTTTAGGCTAGTTATAAGTCCAAGAATTTGTTTGAAAATGGTGGAATCTGCAAACTAGGGGCAAGGTTGAAGATTTTCAGTCCATTGGGCTATGGAGTCAAAGGATGGCTTTACTGGATTTCTATTCTACACACAAGATGGCTTTGCAGGGCAAGATAGCCAGACAAAGAACAATCCTTAAAATTTAAAGTGGATGGGATGATTTTGAAGGGATGAAAGGCAACTAAGAATCTTTCACCATGTTCAAAAGAAAGAAATGAAATGACTACAAACAAAGAGCAATGAAGAATTCTTTATTATAGTAATCAAGAATGTTTAAATTAGCAAATCAAGAGCATTTAAGAATTCGTGCTTATAACCAATTTAGAGGAAAACATTAAGAATAATCACATCCGAAATCAGAGTACAATTAAGTAAATTCCGATTCAATCCTTTATGTAAATTATTCAGAAATGGACATAATGATATTATAAACAGATATAAAACTTAAAACATAGGATAGAAAGACTTATTGAACTACAGTCCAACACATGAATCCTGCAAAAAGTCCTGAGCTTCAAATTGTCATCCAGTAAGCCACAAATAAATTTCTCCAAAACACTTTTTATTCCAAAAAACTTCAATGTCACAGCCAAGTAATAGAATCCACTCTCAATACTCTCTTTGAGGGTTTATTTATACAAAAAATAATTGAAAATATCTCACACTAACCTAGCCAATAATCTAGGGTGACTAAGGGGTAATTTACAAATAAAAAAGGAGACAAATGGTCTCGTAGATAGAATAACAAGTAACTGCTGATGTGTTGTTTCCTCATTTTGCGGATGTGTTGGAGGCAGGTGCTATAATAGGGCTCGATGCTGTCTCTTTGAGTAATTCCTTTGCTTGTCTGATACTCTTTGTTTCTACGGATACTCTTTAACCTGTTCCACTGCTACTCTTTAACCTGTGCTCCTTATTTATTTTTTACATGATAGTAAAAAGATAAAATTCTCAACCTGAAGATAAATTTCATAGAATTTCCAATAATTCATTCCACCATTGATCTTCTGCTATTATAGTTCTTTTAAGTTTTCTCAATGTCTCATCGGCCTCTGTGTACCTGTAAAAAGTGGGCTAACTAGGGAACACATACTTTAATTCATGCTCAAGATGAAATAAATTCTTCAACCTGTCATAGAGATTTCTTCCTGTTGGCAACGTTGCTTCTGGCAAACTGATAGAATGAGCAATTGTATTATGAGCATGGGTATCTATTTTCTTAACATAGGTTTCCAGGTCCATTATCTGGTCCTCTGAGAGCATAGGACTGGGTAACCCACTGTCCAATAAAACCTGAAATTTTCCTTTGAAAGCATTAATTTCTGCCAGAATATCTGAGCACTTTCATTCCAAATTCTGCATAAAAGTTCTTTTGGTAAAAACTCTTTTTATCTCCAAAATAGTGCCGGTCCTGTCCTCAATTCCTAATACTGCAAGCTGTTGCTTAGTTCGGGTGTTCAAAAACTGTATAAGTTGATTGGCTTGCTCAGGTCTTCCCCTTAATTCATCTCTTGTTCTGTTTATTTCTTCCTGAGCTACTTTGATCAAGTCATTTTGTTCAAAAATTGCTTGAACAGAGGGCCAAATACTTTTTATTAACTCAATTATATTATCCCAAATAATTTTATTTATTTCCCTCAAAGGCTTCTCTTATGAAAGATCTTTTTCTAAAGCCTTAACCAATCTTTCCAATCTTTTAATTTCCCTGGTGTTATCAGCAACGGTCTTTTTAGACGTATCATATTTCTGCTCCAAATTTTCTAACTGCAATTTTGTGGTTTGAAGTTCTGTGACTCTGAGTTTTAGACTTTCCATTTTTTTTACCAATTCATGTGAATTTCAGGCAGTGTTTACTGTTATTTGGCTGTTGTTTGTTGATTGGCGCATTTGTAGTACCTGTAGTTGTAGTGGCTTTTGTGATTGATGCCCATGATAGCTTCCTTCTCTTGTAAAGCTTGTTCCAATTCTTTCTCTGTTTCACTTAGTTGCTCAGTGTTATGAATATTTTATTAATTATTAGTTAGATGTAGTTATATTAGGTTTTATTAACTGAAAAGGCATGATCAAAGATCATGCCTCTTCGCCAAGGGACACCTTGAGGCTATTTAAAGCCCAGGCGATCCCTCATTGTAATCATCTCATCTTTTCATCATTAATAATATATATTTATCAGTTTTACCAGAGTTTTTACACTCCATTGGTATCAGAGCCATCGCTCTTTGGATCTGTGTGATCACCCAGGAATTACAGAATTCCAGAATTGCAATTCCAGAATTGCAGATTTTTTTAATCAAGTGTTTGTGCACAACAACATTTGTTTTAAAAAAAAAAAAAATAACCTTGCAGATTTTTTTTTACCCAACTCCCTTTGTTCTCTCACCCCCACTCTGCCTTCGATTCCCAAATTCTCCTCTCACCCCCACTCTGCCGTCCACCCATCAACTCATCAATTCTCACGCTCCTTGTTAACAGCCCCCTTTTTCAAAACTCAATTCCAGCTCACTGTCACTTTCCATTTTCCCTACGCCGCTGCTCTCCCTACGCTCTCCTTCAAGCCTCTCCCTTCGCCTTACTCCCACGGCCTTTCCACATCGATCTTCCAACATATAAACCACAGTCATGATAACATATAAACACAATCAAATAAACATAAACTGTACGACGTCTTCATTCGATAAGGGCGAGCATTGTACGCTGTTTCACATCTGGGCGGTCAACTATACATTAATTCGACAAATTCAGCACAAGGAACAGCATACGTGCATAACCGGAACAGCAATCGAGTTCTTCAAAAAACGAGTGTGACACTTGACGTCTATCCTTCTGCCTTGTTCCATTGTCTGTTTCGTCATATTCATTGACGCCATCGAATCTTCAGCCGCCATCGAATAATTATATAGTTAAAAAAAAAATTTATGAGCATCGTCTTGTTTTAAAAATCGAATTGTTCCTCCACACTCGGGCCTATACCTCGCATATATACCCCAATTTTCTGAATCGAAAGTTTTTTTAATGAACAAAAAAAAAGAAAAAGAAATCAAAATCCATTCCCCACCCTACAGCCTACCACGCTGTCCCATTGTCTTCCGCCTCCCGTCTGGTTCTGACTGGGCTCATATTTTTTTTATTGTGACAACCATAAAACAGTCATCGCATTACAATCCAAATTAAAATAAAATACAAAAAAAATACTTTAATAAAAAATAAAATAAAAGAATTTCAAAATAACAAAACAAAATACATATACTACAACAATTGACTGCCCTCTTTCACCGCTGTCGTCCCTCGTCCAACCACCAGGAGGATCCACTTTTGTTGACCCCGTCCCTTCCGTCTACACCTTACTCTATTTCCCTGCCACCCGTGCTTCCGCCCTTTACATTTACACTCATCGACGGTGAGATACGATAGGTCGTTGACCCTTAGACAAGTCGTTTACCATGCGGGGTGACATTTAAATTTTTTTTTTGAAGAAAATATACATAGCATTAATCGCAGCAATAAACACGTGAGGTAATTCGGGAAGAGGGTATCATTTTAAAACGGCAGCGATATATTAATCGATTTGTAAAGTTATGTGAAACAGGCGTCGTTTTAAAACGAAACAGGCACATATTGAAACGTGACTCGTGACCAGATTTTACAACATTCGTATTCAAACGCTGTGGTCAAACGCTGTGGTCCCCTGTCCATTGGAAAACGTAATTGGTTATAAAGTCACCGAAGTCATATAATATATATTATATAGTTCAGAATAAAAATCGGAACCATTGTGCCGAGGGTTGCGGTAGAACGTTTAAAAATACAGGGTATTTCTATGTGTCGGATAGTTATTTATATATATAATAAATATATATATACATGATTATAATTTAATTTTTATATAAACTTTAATTCAAAATTAAATTTATATAAAAATTAGTTATAAAAGAAAATATAATTATATAATTAAATTATATATATTATATAATTTTTAATTAAAAATTATATATATATAATAATTATATAGTTTAAAATTTTTTTTTATTAATTAATTAAAAAAAATTATTAATTAATTAATTAAATATTAATTAATTAATTAATTTAAAAAAAAAAAAGAGGGAAAAAGAGAAAACTGGTAGAAAAAAAATATCAGTATGTCTTTATCAAGGATGACGATTGATCAGATAAAAAGGCAAATATGGCTTAAAAAAATGGAGGCTAAGGACAAAGAGGAAAAAATATTTCAGAAATTTAATGTGATCATGAACAATATGACAGAACTCTATAGTAAGCTAAATGATAAAATAGATAAGTTAAGTCCGACACAATCCCCAATATCTCCTAACAGGGAACAAAATCAACAAAACAATTCTGTAGATTCAGGAAACTCAGAAGAGCATCAGGAAAAAGCTGATTCCCCACATCACCATGAAGATACAGATGATTGTAAACAACAAATTGTTCCATCCTCAGAACTGAACGAAACATATGAAGCGACAAACACATCCGAAGCCACTGATATAGCGACAGAAGCTATTGAGGCCTTCGGTGATGAAGCAGATATGGTTGTTAAGAATGAAGCATTTGATGATGAGGAGAAGTTACATCAGACAATAGTTGTTGGTAACTTACCTCTAAATCTAAAAAGGAATCACAAAAAATCACCAGAGGAACAAGGGATAGTTGGAAAACATGAAAAAGTATTCCAAGATCTACCCATAAAAGTGTCTTTCAATAGGAAAATCAAACGTCCAATAGAAGTCAAGACAGTATCCAACTCTGTCGATATCAGATATTTTCACTATCCAGATCAACAACAAAATGAACTCGAGAATATGCTCCATGACCTTTTTAAAGTATGGGATGCAAGAGCTCATCGCTTGAGAAAACCAGACATTCGTCAACATTGTCCATCATTACGTATGCTTTGAGGACAAAGCATCTTAAGAGAGGGGCAATGTTATGAATATTTTATTAATTATTAGTTAGATGTAGTTATATTAGGTTTTATTAACTGAAAAGGCATGATCAAAGATCATGCCTCTTCGCCAAGGGACACCTTGAGGCTATTTAAAGCCCAGGCGATCCCTCATTGTAATCATGTCATCTTTTCATCATTAATAATATATATTTATCAGTTTTACCAGAGTTTTTACACTCCACTCAGTCATTTTTAAGAGCAACTCCATTATCTCTTCCTGTGAATTCTCCTTCAAAACTTCTTGGGTCTGGGGATGTCTTGAGGCTGGTAATTTCAGCTGCTTTCTTAGGGCAGCAATATCATCATCTTTCTTTTTGATTAATGCCTCAATGCTTTTGATATCTTTGGGGTTGTGACCCAAACTAATAATTATGTCTTCCAGAGACTTTATTCTGTTATCTTTGGCCTGAGAAGAGGCCTTTTCAACTTGCAATTGGGTGCTTGTGTTATTTAAAGAATCTTGCAGCCTTAGGGCTGCCATGGCCTTATCAGTAAGAGTGGAATACACCATTTCCCTAGTTTGTTTATGCAGCTCTATCTGGTCCAAGGGATGAATGTCTTTAGCCAAGACCTCAAAATTGGTCCTAATATAATCAGCTGCTGTCATGGGTTTTGGCACCTTGGACTTGAAGTGGCTCATCATCATTTTGCCTTGTGAAATGTCAAATGCTGACATTAACCTTTCCTGATTATGTGGAGCCATTTTTAGATATTGATCATATACTTTCATTCTCAATGGATCATTCTTTGCCTTTATATTAATGAAAGTTCTTTTTATATCACCTGTATCTGTTTTTGGTGGCTTAAAAGAAGATACTTCAGTACTCAACTGCTTTTGCAATTCTTTTCCTTTGTGGCCTGTATGTGTTTCACTTGCTGTGCCAGTCAGTTGACTATCTTCTCTTCCATCATCAAACATTTCATCAATGATTTCCACATCTGGAAGTGGATCTGGTTTCTGTTTTTTGGCTTGATGTATCTTTGAGGACTCCTTGGGAGGAGTAGGATCTGGAGCCTATCTTTTCTTACCCATTTCCATATTGGATGGAGTTTGTAATTCTGAAACTTCAGGATGATTTACCTGAGTGGGAGAAACTTGTGATTGATCAGGTGCTCTGGAGGTTTGAGGTTTCTCTGCCATGATAAAAGTTTCAATGACCTGTATTTCAGGTTCCTTTCCTTTGCCTTTTGACTCTGCTGCAATTAATGAACTGCCTTCCTGTAATCCCTGCTGTAGATGTCCTACCGAAGAAGTGCCAATGTGAGGTACCTGCACTTGACCACAAGATTCTAGGTCATACTTCTTCTCAAGATCTTTCATAATTTTGTTCATTTTGTCTTCTTCACTTTCTTCCTCAACTAGTGTTTCTTCCACCCATTCATCTTGATTGGCATATTGTTCTATTTCAGGAATCCTGTGGTGCATGTAAGGGGATGATTTATTCTTTATTCTTTTTTCACAGATAAAACCAAATGGATCATAAGGAACCCAACGGAAAGTTCTTTGGAACTTGCAATGGTTTTGTAGTATATCTTCTGCTTCTCGCTCAGCATCCCTAGAGTTGCATATGAAGGGACCTAGTTGACTTTTGATCCTGAGTTGGGCTTTCTTTTTCACACTACAAAAATGAATCATGTCAGAATTATTCATTTGCCTGAAATATTCCAAAGCAAAAAGTCTCATGGGCACATACTTTGGCAACTTGAATGGATGTAATTCACATCCATAGATTCTGATGATTGAATGGTTTTGATATAAATACCAATCTCCAACTTTATATGTCCTTGAAAGCTGCAAGGTCTTCTTGATTTCATTACTGAGCCTTGGAGGAGGAATTCCTGTCAACAAGGTAGTTGCAGGATATACAAAAAGATCGATGAACTCAGTATAGGAATAGGGAGACTCATAGGAGGAGTGAGTTATGGCGGACCAAAATATAACTGACCTAGGGTTCCCCTTGGCATCAAGCTTTTTAACAGGGAAAGGGAACTTCTCTGATTGATAGTAAATGATGAGATGATAAATAACTGATGAATATTTGAACACTTTCTCATCATCTAGCCTCATGAACTGGTCGTGGATTTTATTGGCTATGAAAGAGGCAAAGTCATATTTTACTGCAGCAGGTTGCCCAGGAGTAAAGATGGACAGCAAAACCAGGGTTATTTCATCAACTTATTCACTGGTATTGAAACCCAAGACAAAAGATATCATATTTAGGATGAGCCTTCCCAACTTATTGAAATAATAAAAACCATAGGGAGGAGGGCCCCTAGGTTGATGTTCAGGCAACATAAAATTCTGGCAAATGCACTTCAACTTTTCTGGGGTCAATTGATTAGACTTTTCAATCAGGTCTTCCATAGACAAAGGTGCTAGCTCTTGATCAAGTTTAAAATGTAGCATTTCATTGATAGCTTGAGGAGTGATAGGGAACAGAACACTCTGGTCAGGGGATATTACAGCTCTTTGAGTCGGATCATAGTTAGAATGGCAATAGTGGATAATTTCTGGGAAAATAATGACTGAGGGGATGAGATATCTCGGGAAATTGGATTCCCACAACCCAATGACATCCAATCCCTTCGAATAATCGTCTCTGCAGCGACAATAACTCAGAAGGGGGCTTTCATCAAACACTAAGTCTTTAATTTGGAAGTCTTTATCCACTAAGGGAAAATATTCTAACTCTCTGTGGGGGGCATTTAATGGAGTTACATTCAAGGCTGCCGGAGCTTCCATTTTGGTTCTTGTGTATTCAAAATGGAAGTTTCTGGGTTTTCTTCACAGGCCGGGGCGCGATTTCAGTTTTAATGAGGGAAATTAGCACAATTGCAGTTTCAGGGGAACAATTCACAGTTTTACAGCTCAGGGAATGATCCTAGGAATAAGATTTTAACACTGATTCAGTGGAAAAACAAGGAACACAGAGTTTCTTTTGAAGTTCGGAGCGCAATAGAATAAATACCTATTTTCGGAGGCAAACTGGGATTTAACAGGTATCAAGTGGTGGCAAGAGGATGCTCCAACACTGGTCCGGCGGAATTCGGGAGCGAAATCGGATAGAACAGTAGATTTCAGTGAAAATTTGAATTTCGTAGCGGAAGGCGCAGTCGCTTTCAAATAATGAAAATGACATAAAAAACACGAAAATTTGTTTTATTTCCAAATTCAAAAAAGGGGTTTTTAGTTTATCAAGGAATGACGTCATGGAAGTACGGGATGACGTGTGGCAGGGGTTGGGCGGTAAGCGGTAATTCTCGCACCGCTTACGGGCAATGGTGGTTTAAAATGCGATGGCAGCGATTCCATTGGGGAAGTGACACGTGGATGGAGGACAGTTTCAAAACCACCGTGCCCCCGCGCGTTAAAGTTCTGTTGAGGGACAGCTAGCAGAATCACTGTGGAGCGTCGATCTATAGGCGGATGATCCGACGGTGGAGGGGACGGGGAGATGGTGGGGGTTTAATGTGCGGGCCCGGCGGGGTTTTAAAACGTGATTTAACTTAATCAAATATCCCGGGGGCATTTTAATTGGTGGAGGAAAAGGTTATTAATTAATCCTGATAATTAATTAATCCCTGGGTTGAATGAAAATTGGGGTTGCGGCAGGGTTTCGACTATGGTTGACCTGTTGGGTGGGGTGTTTATTTATTTATTTTTTTGTTTTAAACATAAAACATATGTTTAAACTTTTGTATTTGGTATATTTTATTATATGATAAATAAATTAATATGATTGACTTACCATAGGGGCGGGAGTATTATACAATGATATATTTTAACCAAAGGGCGCATAATGCGGGTTTTTAATGAATAATTGGGAAATAAATACTTTGGTTAAACTTTATAATAAGATGGGTTTTTTGGATATTTATATAAAAGGAGTTATATACGTAGGATAAGGCATTTTCACTAGGGATTTAGTAAATAAAGTTAAATGTAAATATGACAAAGGGACAAGGACAACTCAAAATAATTTGCACATCTAAGAAAGTGAAGATTTCTAAAGTAAACCATATTATATCAACTTCAACACTTAGACTTAGAATAACAAGTAATTTTGAGGGCTTATTGTGGAATTTTGCAAGATTTTCCTAAGTAAAATAGGATTTTACTTAGGAAAAGGTAAAAAGTGAATGACTATAATGACAAATAATCTCAATTACTTAGGTCTTTTTTGATCATTAGGCCGAGGGTCCGGTCCCTCCAAAAGTCAAGGAAATGCCTTCAGCCCCTTTAATCTTCAAATACCTTAGCACTTTGGGGAAATTAGTAAAACTCTTAGGGAGAAAGTGATGTGGGAAGTTAATGATTTTGACTTTGCTTTTTGTGAATTTTCCAATGTATTTTCTGCTTCAGTACTTGTGATGAAAGTAAAGGATTAAACACATTTAGCAGCATCATTCATCACATGAAAATTTGCAACACCATCTACCTATCTTATCTACTTTACACTACCATTTTCTCTTCTTTATTAGGGTGCACTTAGACTGGCAAACCCTTATCAATTTTCTTTTCTTTTACATGGAAATTCTATCTAATTCTCAACTTATTACATCCAAGGGCTCAGATTAAACTGTTGAGCACCTTTTATTAACTCTACTTATCTACTTATCTGCCAAGATTAAACTGTTTGGTCAGATATTTATTCTCTATTCTACAACATGAAATTGAAACATGAATGAGTCAAGTTTAAACAATTTGACTCTTCATAAATTGTGGCAAAAGTTTGACAAGCTGCACACAATTGCTTTATTACAAAAATGAAATAGTAGTGGCATTTGGATTTGCACACTTTCCTTGGTCTATTTTTTGCTTGGGTTTCATTTCTTTCATTTTCTTGACCAATTTATTTTTCTTACCCTTTGATTTTTCTTTTAGGGTATACCCTCTTTACATTTTTTAAATTTTTTGATTTTTTGGTTTTTCAAGAATATGGAACACCTTTGCTTAAGAAAAAGGTTTGAACATATTCCATAGTTCAATCAAGACAATCATGAAAAATGACACCTATTGGTATAGGAGTCTAACACTGGCTCCACTTGGGGATGGATTTTCCTTGTGAAAAGTCAAGAACAACAGTTCAGTTGCCTCAAAATGTCTTCAAACCAAACCATGTAATCTCCTTCTTCTGGTAGCTTTATTTGTATATATGATAGTGGAACTTTTGAAGCTTAGGGCCTTCGCTTCGGGCTTCAACTCCAAGAAGTCACCATCCAATCAAAACTGCATTAAAAAAAAGGGATATATTATGTACAAGTTAGAAAAATCAAAACATCCTAGTAAATAGGATCAAAATAATGCTTCAGCATTCGACCATTGACTGGTCCTTCCTCAGCTTCTGAATTGTCCAAATTCTTCAAAAATTATGTGTTGTTTCCCTGCAAGGCATGAATGATATAAGGCCCTTTCCACAAGAAATCAAATTTCCCATGTTTCCCTTTTTCTTCTCTTCTAGAATCCCGTCTTAGGACTTTATCACCTAGTTGAAAATCTTCTGCTTTAGTCCTTTTATCAAACATTTTCTTTAACTTTTCCTACAAGACTTGGGATCGTTGATACACCTCTTCTCTGGTTTGCTGCAAGTGAATTGTTTGGTTAATTCTCCTTTGAATATCATTTGGTTCCACTTGAGCTTCCTGAAGTAATTTCATAACAGGAATTCCTAAAGATGATGGGAATCTTGCTTCAATGCCATAAACTAATTCATATGGACTAGTCCCAATTGATTTCTTAGTTGTAAGTCTGTCTGCCCACAATGCATTGGTCAGTTTCTTGTGCCAATTCTTTTTGTTTTCTTCCAGTAATTTTTTAATGATATTAATAAGACTTTTATTGGAAGATTCTGCCAGTCCATTACCCTGAGGGTAATAGGCTGTCGAATGGCCTAAAGTAATATGATATTTATTGCAGAAACTAATCATTTTCTTTGATTTTAATGCAGCAGCATTATCTGTTATGATTTTTTCTGGACAACCAAATATGGAAAGTATGTTGGTTTCTAAAAACCCTATAATTACAGAATCATTGGCTTGTCTGCATGGGATAGCTTCAATCCATTTGGTAAAGTAATCTGTGGCAGTTAAAATCCATCTGTGTTGCCCAGAGGAAGAGGGATGAATTTCTCCAATAAAATCTAATCCCCATTGTTGAAAGGGTCTTTCTGTGGAAATTGGTCTTAATGGTAAAGGTAACAACTTTCTTTTACCCTCAAAGATCTGACACTTATGACAAGTTGTTACAAATTTCTTAACATCAAAAAATAAGGTTGGCCAATAAAAACCAGCCCTTAAAATTTTGTCTGCAGTTGATTTCCAGTATAGATGTCCACCACAATCCCCTGCATGAAATTCATTAAGAATTTTATCAGCTTCATCTTTCAATAGACAATTCAATAAGATCCCTTCATGATTTTTCCAAAATAGAGTGCTATCTAAAATACAATATTTCAAAGATTTCATTTTCAAAAATATTCTTTTCGTTCTGGACAACCCCGGAGGAGCTTGTAGGTTTAATAAAACATGAATGATATCAGTGTACCAGGGTGAATCTAAGAAAGCTTGACTGATCTATGGAGTCGCCATCTCCTGTTCGTCATCCAGTTCGTTAATGTCTAAAGCTTGGCAATTAGTTTCAGTCATGAGTTGAGCCAAACCTTGACCTTTTATGAGTTTTGTTGGTTTAATTTCAATATCATATTCCAAAATGGTAGCTATCCACTTACCTCTTTTGCCTTCAATGCCATCTTGAGTCAAGATTTCTTTAACTACAGCATTAGGCACATAAGCTATCACATGAGAATATAATATGTAAACTCTGAAATATTTAATTGCTTTTACCAATGCAAAAGCTTGTTTCTCCATGATATTGTATTTCAAAGATGCATCTCTAAGTGCTTTACTAAAAAAGGCAATTGGTTTTTCACATCCCTGATCATTTTTTTGTAGTAAAACAGCTGCAATTGTATGTTCATAAGCAAATGAAAAAATAATGAAATCTCTATCAAACTTTGGACTGGTAAGAACTGGTGTCCTAGTTAAAGCCATTTTAATTTCCTCAAATGATTGCTTGGATTCTACAGTCCAGTCAATGCTTGAATCTTTTTTAAGCATGTTAGTAAGCAATCTAAGTAATTCTGCTAAGCTAGAAATAAATCTTCTCAAGAAATTAATCTTTCCTATGAAGGCTTGCAATTATTTTATGTTTCTGGGATGAGGTATCTGCAAAATTGCTTGTATTATTTCTGGATCAATCCTAATGCCATCTTTAGAAATAATGTGACCTAAGAGCTTTCCTTCTTCCAAACCAAACAATGACTTTTTAGGGTTTAAAGAAATGCCATATTTTCTGCACTTTATAAACACTTGCCTTAGATGATCTAAATGTTGCTGATCTGTTTTGGAAAAAACTGTCAAATCATCTAGATAAATTACCAGAAAATCATGTATTTCTTTAGCAAAAGCAATATCCATTGCTCTCTGAAATGTAGCTCCTGCATTCTTGAGTCCAAATGGCATCTTGACATATTTAAAAGTGCCCCATGGTGTTGTAAATGCTGTTTTATCTTGATCATCAGGATGAACCAGAATCTGGTTATACCCTGAAAATCCATCCAGTAGAGATATCCTAGAAGATCCCACTACCCTCTGTAGAATATGGTCCATTTTAGGCAACGGATAGTTATCTTTTAAAGAAACTTTATTCAAATTTCTCAAATCGACACACAATCTAATTTCTCCAGTCTTCTTCCTTGTTCGCACTAGATTCGAAACCCATTCAGAGAACCTAATAGGAGCTATAATCCCTGCTTCAAACATCCTTTTAATTTCTTTTTCAATTGAAGGTAGTAAAACAGGATTAATCCTTCTAAGTTTTTGTTTAAAAGGTTTCTGATCTGGTTTCAAAGGTATAGTGTGTTGAATTATGGATGTATCATATGCTTTAAGGTCTTCATAACTCCAGGCAAAAACGTCATGGAATTCCTTTAGGAGTTCAACATATTTAACCTTTTGATCTTCTGGTAGAGATTTGGATAATTTAACCATTTTGGGATTTTCTGGGGTTCCTAAGTTACACTCTTCAATATCAGCCTTAACAGGTTCCATTTTAGGTCTGAATGGAATGTCATTTGAATCAAAGAGATCTTCCAAAGGAGTTAAGCCTTTGGGCAAATGATTGTCTTTCAAATTGATGATTTCAGTTTCATCTTCTATGATCTCATCAGATTCCATGTTTTTCAAATCCTGCATGTCTTTTTCTGTGAATGTGGTTGGGTGCAGCATATGAATTGCATTCTCTCTTGAAATATCTATTTTTTGTTCTTTTTCTTGATCAGATTCACTAATTGTTATGTCCTCATCTATATTACAGTTAGAAAACTCATTTTGAAGAGTAAAAAAACTATTGATTTGATTATTATTTACAAATACTTGTCAATTCAAAAGATTATCTGGTATAGTAGGCCTATGTCTAATCTCAGCTGAAAACTGATGATTAGGATCAAAAGGTAATTTACATGTACTAGCAAACATTGCGAGACTGTGAGCATGCAAATTTTGTTTCCTGGGAATCTTGGCAAGTTGAGCTTGTAGAAAGGTGTTGAGAATTTCTACAACTGTTTCTCTATATTGTTTCAATCTCATGCCTTTTGTTGAACATTCTCCTTTAATTTGTTGAATAATTAGCTCGGAATATCCTATGATTGATACTCTGATAGCTCCTAACTTCTTGACATGTTTAAGCCCTAATAAAAGAGCTTCGTACTCTGCCATGTTGTTAGTGCATTTGAAATTCAACCTATAAGCATGACCTTCAGCATGATTATTCTCAACATTATGTAACCAAACACCAGCTCCTTCTCCTAATTTATTCACTGAGCCATCAAATTCTAAATGCCACAGAATTTCATGTTCATAATCTTCATCAATTGTTTTAAAATGTTTCTTGATAGGAGCTAGTTGTTTAGTTTTTTCTGATATTTCTTGATCATCTGGTGTTTCCTTGTTTTCAGAAATCTCTTCAATCTTTACAGTAGTTTTGTTTGTAGTTTCCAATTCTGGAGCTTCTATTTCAGTGGGAAGATCCAATTCAGCATTGTATAAAATAAAAGAGTCCATATCAAAATGTATAGAATAGACAGGGAAGTTTTCAGGCTTCTCATGGCTACTGACTAAATATTTCATCAATGTCTCTCTGTAAAGTCTTTTAGGTTGACCAAAAACTGAAATAGTGGCATATGACATGTCCAGTTGAATAGATCCTCCAAGTTTAGCACCCCAGGATCTAGACAACAACATACCATATTTAGGGGGGATATCAGCCACTACTATATCCATCAAAACAGACTTAGCAGGATATTGCACCAAAGTAACACACAAATCTTTAATCAAACCTAAACATTTTACCTGACTAGAATCAAAAGAAAACAAATCTTTGTACGGTCTGGTAATGTCTAGATTTAATCTTTCCATCACGGCTTTGGGCATCAAATTGTGGGATGCTCCAAAATCCAACATAGCATTGTGGAGTATCTTGTCATGAACATTCAGGCTTACATAAAATGGAGGAGTTCCTCCACTTTCTGGTTTGCCATTTACCTCGGGGCCAAAAAGGAGTTTGGGTTGATCATCAAGAATATTTACTGAATCATCCAATCCAATAATGTTAATGTTTAGGGATTTGCTAATTTGACTTCTATAGACATCATGTTTAGCCAATTCTGATAAAGGAACAGCTATCTTTAGTTTGCCTATTTCAGCCTCTAGATTGAAAGGTTTTTCTGTTTGAGTTTTAGTGTTTTGCACAGTTGTGTTTCCTCTTCTTTTTGGGTCTTCAACGTTTTTCTCTTTTTCGTGAGTGAAATTTTGATTTGAAGGTGTTTCTGAACTAATTTCTACTGTTTCTTCTACATTTCCTACATGAGGAAAAGTATTAGATTGTTGTTTATTGTTTGGTTGGTTTTCAGACACATCTTCAATTATTGGGTTTGAAGGGTTAGGAGTTGTCCTAGACAGAATTTGTACAGGGGGAATGTTTTGTATAGGAGGGATGTCAACTTTACCTTTGACATTTTGTTTTGCAGTTTTCTGTTTGCTATTCTCTGGCACATCAATCCATCTTCTTCTCAAATTGTACTGTTTATGAACCTCATAAATTGTTGTGTCATAGCCTTCCTTAAAATCAAAAGTTTCACCTGAATGAGTTTGGAATGTTTCAAGGATGTGATTCTCTTGATCATTCTGGGATAGGAAAACTTCTGGTTCATTTTTGTCATCAGTTACATTGTTTATTTCTACATCTTCTGTAGGTTCTTCAGAAGTTGAACCTTCAACAAAGTTTTCTTGGAAAGGTGGCCTAATGTTTTGGTCAGGGACATTATTTCCAATATTTTGGTTCTGATTTCTTCTAAAGTTTGGGTTTCTTACAATATTATCACCAGTAGATTTTCTTTCGATTGTTTCCACTCTGTCTCCTAATATTTCCATACCTTTAATGATTGCATCCAGCTTCTTTTCAAAAGCTGAAGGTTCTTCATTCAGAGGCATTCTTCTTTCTGCCCTAGCTCTGGCTCGTTTTTCTATCAGATTTGCTTCCACACTAACCACTATGCTTTGCATTTCCTCTAATGTTTGGGGAGCTCTTTCCCTGAGTGAATAAGCTATGTCAGAGTCAAAACCATCTGTAAATTTAACCAATACAGAGTCAGGTGGGGGTCTGAGGTTCTGGGGAACAGCGTTATATGCTTCATTGAATATAATGATGTAATCTTGTACTGTTTCGTTAGGTCTTCTTCTTAATTTTTCGAATTCTGACAGGATCTGAAGAGGATCTTTCTTCTTCTCCCATCTATTCAAAAATGCCCTATACAAAGCTGGTAAATCAGCAATACTGTTTAGAGCAAGGGCCCTAAACCATGTCCTAACTTCTCCAGTAAGACTCTGAACAAAAATTCTCATTCGGACATCATCAGTGTCAATTTCATAGAACTCAAAGTAATCATTCATCCTTTTGGTATGTTGTTGAGCTGTATAAGTACCCGATCCATCAAAAGGTGTGATCTTACTTTGATAATCCTGAGGCAAGGCAACAGGGTTGTTGGGCAATCTTAAAGGGGCATATCGATTGGCCATTGGAAGATATAGTGGGGTAACAGGAGTTGATGGCCTGGTAGGAGGGGATGGAGGAGTAGAAGGATTAACAGGTGTTTGAAGAGCTTGAGAAAAAGTAACTGAACTTGGGGAAGCTTCGGTAATTACAGAGATGTTTGAATTTTCTTCAAAGGTTTGTTCAGATTGAATGGAGTCTTGTAACTGTCGGTCAAGGTGATATGAAACAAATCTGAATTGTAAATCTTCAAAAAAAATGGATCTGGAACTAATCTGGATAATTCAGTTTCAGAAAAATTTACAAATAAGGATGTTTCAAATCGTTCATCAAAAGGGATTTCGTCAAAATATATTGTCTTGACAGGGCAAGACTGTGATCTAGAAAGAGGTCTGGAACTTCCAGAACTCTCTTGACTTCCCCTTTCAGAACTTTCTTGACTTCCTTGTCTTCTAAGAATCCTAGGAATCATATTTGGATTTTCAAATATCGTTGGTGGATTGGGATCAGGAATTGACCTAGTATGACGAATCCTTTCTGAAGCCATTTTTCCTAGACTAAGTGTTTTTGGATTTTTGGTTTTAATTGAAAAATAAATACAACTTCTATAAATACTTCAAGAAATAATGATTTGTGATTAAAATTTTCTCAAAGTTTTATTGAACTAGAGAGTCTGATTAAACATTTTGAAACTAAGGTTCAGTATATAAGCTAAATCAGATATTGACTGAAGCAACATTTATTTACTTTTGCAATTGCAGAGCAAAAGCAATTTCAAAGGCTACCTGGCTGATCTTCAGACTCTGTCTATAGCTTATAAGTGAAAAATATTAACAAATAAAAATGATTCAGATTCCCCAGTATGGTCGCCACTATGTTATCACTCAGGTTTTCCTTGAAGCTGTGGAAAAGGAAAGTATATCCGAGGTAACCACAAACCAACCTTCAAATGCAGAATCTAGCCAATCTGCATCCAGAGAGGGCTCTCTCTTTATAATTTATCTTTGTTCTTAGAAGGTTTTAGGCTAGTCATAAGTCCAAGAATTTGTTTGAAAATGGTGGAATCCACAACCTAGGGGCAAGGTTGAAGATTTTCAGTCCATTGGGCTATGGAGTCAAAGGATGGCTTTATTGGATTTATATTCTACACACAAGATGGCTTTGCAGGGCAAGATAGCCAGACAGAGAACAATCCTTAAAATTTAAAGTGGATGGGATGATTTTGAAGGGATGAAAGGCAGCTAAGAATATTTCACCATGTTCAAAAGAAAGAAATGAAATGACTACAAACAAAGAGAAATTAAGAATTATTTATTATAGTAATCAAGAATGTTTAAATTAGCAAAGCAAGAGCATTTAAGAATTCGTGCTTATAACCAATTTAGAGGAAAACATTAAGAATAATCACATCCGAAATCAGAGTACAATTAAGTAAATTCCGATTCAATCCTTTATGTAAATTATTCAGAAATGGACATAATGATATTATAAACAGATATAAAACTTAAAACATAGGATAGAAAGACTTATTGAACTGCAGTCTGACACATGAATCCTGCAAAAAGTCCTGAGCTTCAAATTGTCATCTAGTAAGCCACAAATAAATTTCTCCAAAACACTTTTTATTCCAAAAACTTCAATGTCACAGCCAAATAATAGAATCCACCCTCAATACTCTCTTTGAGGGTTTATTTATACAAAAAAAAAGATTGAAAATATCTTACACTAACCTAGCCCTCAATTTAGGGTGATTAATAGATAAGTTACAATAAAAAAGGAGACAGATGGTGTCGTAGATAGAATAAAATGTAGTTGCTGGTGTGCTGTTTCCTCATTTTGCTGATGTGCTGGAGGTAAATGCTGAAATAGGGCTCGATGCTGTCCCTTTGAGTAATTCTTTAGCTTGTTTGACACTCTTTGTTTCTACGGATACTCTTTAACCTGTGTAACTGATACTCTTTCATCTGTGCTCATTTTTATCTTTCACATAATAGTAAAAAGATAAAATTCTCATCCTGAATATAATTTTCATAGAATTTCCAATAGGTCATTCCACCATTGATATTCTGGTATCATAGTCCTTTTAAGTTTTCTCAATGTCTCATCGGCCTCTGTGAGTTTGTAAAAAGTGGGCTCATTAGGAAACAAATACTTTATTTCATGTTCAAGATGAAATAAATTCTTCAACCTGTCATAGAGATTTCTCCCTGTTGGCAACGTTGTTTCTGGAAAACTGATAGAACTAGCAGTTGTATTTTGAGCATGGATATCTATTTTCTTAACATAGGTTTCCAGGTCCATTATCTGGTCCTCTGAGAGCATAGGACTGGGTAACCCACTGTCCAATAAAACCTGAAATTTTCCTTTGAAAGCATTAATTTCTGCCAGAATATCTGAGCACTTCCTTTCCAAATTCTGCATAAAATTTCTTTTGGTAAAAACTATTTTTATCTCCAAAATAGTGCCAGTCCTGTCCTCAATTCCTAATACTGCAAGCTGTTGCTTA